>OU898278.1:67422339-68622339 GCA_918026665.1 Diabrotica balteata | reverse complement strand
AACATGCATTAATTCAATTTCAAAGAATCTCACTTGACAATCCACTTCACACTATAATCTTTACGGATGGGTCAGTTGATAGTAAGGGCTCAGCAGGATTTGGTGTTTTTTGTCCTGACTTTGAATACTCATACTCTAGTAAACTCCCTACGCAGACTCAAGTTTGCACTGCAGAGATTATTGCAATTAATCATGCGGTTCAATTTGTCTTGGAGAAGGATATCAAGAGGGCCTTAATCTTGTCTGATTCTAAGAGTGCCATCCAAAAGATAGGGAAAACATCTTACTCAATGGAAACTGAACATACCTCTATCATGACCAAAAGGGGCATTATAGAAGCCAATCAACAGAACATCAGTATTATTTTGGCTTGGATTCCAGGGCATTCTGATATTAAGGGCAATTGTGTTGCAGACAAATTGGCAAACATAGGAAGATCACTAAAAATGCCAGCCAAAGTTAAATTGCATTATTCAAACTACTTATTTTATATTAAAAAGCAAATTTGGACTCTATGGGCACAAGAATGGAATTCAAATAGATCAAAAGGGTCGTTTTATAGAAAAATAGTCAATACATGGAACAAATTGTAATGAAATGCAAAACCTTTATAAACTAGGTTTTAATATACAAGAAATTAGCATTGTTTTGTTTGAATGAATAACATGACAATTACATATGACATTAACTAAAACTAAGATGACAAATGACAAACACAGTTCACAGACCACAGGACATTCACCCCAACTTTATTTTTGAACAAAGTCTTTAAGGTAAGCAGGAGTGTTTCTTTCCCTGGTACCTCTTCTAATAAGACTGTGTTTATTTTCTTCCTCTAAAACACTTTCAATATGACCTTGATCTTCCAGAATGTTAACAGGAGAAATATTTGGATTTTCCTCACATATACTCAATCTAGGGCTTGGTGGATCTTTGATAAACTGTTCATTAGAAACCGCAGATTCCGATCCACTAACACAGTCCAGAGATGCATCTCCTCGTGGTGCAAGTTGTCTTAAGGCTACTGTTGTTTCTTTACCATCTTCACGTCTAACAACAGCATAGTTTGGATTTGCTTCAATTAGCTGTACTTCTTCAACGAGGGGTTCATATTTGGACTGCCTCACATTTTTTTTCATAAATACTTTTCCGGGGGTTATCAACCATGAAGGAAGTGCAGCTCCATTTATAGCTTTTCTGGAATGATGAAACATTCGCTCATGAGGGGTACTGTTTGTAGATGTACACAAAAGAGAACGAATTGAATGAAGAGCTATCTCAACTACTTCTTCCCACTGTTCAGTTTTTAAATGTTTAGATTTTAATGCAAGAGAAATAGTTTTCCATATAATTCCATTATATCTTTCTGTCTGGCCATTTCCTTCAGGATTGTAAGATGTTGTTCGGCTTGTTGGTATTCCTTCTGAATGGAGAAATGTTTTGACTTCTTGAGACATAAATGCCCCCCCTTGGTCTGAATGGATATAACTAGGCATTCCAAATAAAGAGAATAAGTTTGTAAGACACTTCACAACAGTTTTCGCTGAAACATCTTGACATGGATATACAAAGGGGAATCGAGAATATTCATCAACAATTGTTAGGATATATTTGTTATGAGATCTAGATGGAAGCGGTCCTTTAAAATCCAGAGACAATCTTTCAAAAGGCGAAGTAGCTTTAATTAATCTCCCTTGAGTTTTCAAAAACTTTGGTTTTATTTCTGCACAGATAGGACAGCGATTGGTCATTTCACGGACTTCATCAATAGTATATGGTAAGTTGCGTGTCTTTATCCAATGGACCATTCTGGTGATTCCTGGATGACACAAGGATTGATGTAGTTCAAATAGACTTGGTCGAGGATTTATTGAACAGCTCACTCGTGAGAAAGTATCTGGCACTACATTCTCAACTCCTGGTCGGTACTAAATATCGAAACTGTAGCATGATAATTCAAGGCGCCATCTGATAATCTTCTCATTTTTTATCTTACTAGTGTGGCGCATATTGAACATAAAAGAGACAGACTTTTGATCAGTTATAAGTCGAAAATGTTTACCTATCAAGAAATGTCTCCATTTTCTAAGAGCTTCCACTATTGCATAAGCCTCTTTTTCCACTGATGAATGATTTCTTTCACTTTTTGATAAGGTTCTTGAAAAGAAAGCAACAGGTCTTCCTCCTTGGCTAAGAGAAGCAGCAATACAAAAATCTGAAGCATCAGATTCAACGATAAAAGGAATCTTGTCATCAATTGTAGTAACAGCTGAAGAAATAATTTCAGATTTAAGAATTTGGAAAGCTTCAGCTGCTTGTTCTGTTAAAGGAAAAGTATTGCATGTGACTAGTTTTTGTATCTTTTCTGAAAATTGTGGGATAAATTTGGAATAATGTGCAAACATTCCGACAGCTCTCTTTAGTGATTGTGAATCGTTTGGTAAGGGTAACTTCTTTAATGGTTCAAGTCTTTCAGGATCAGGTTTTAAGGTCTGATTTTCTATTTGATAACCCAAAAGTTTGATTGAATTTAGTGTATAAGAACTTTTATTTTGATTTATTGTTAGATTGTATTTCTTCGCTACTTCCATAAATTTATTAAGATTTTCATTATGTTGTTGTTGATTTAATCCACAAACCGTAATGTCATCAAGATATGCATACACACCTTTTAAATGTTCGGATTTAATAATACCATCGATAACCCTTTGAAAACAAGCCACTCCGTTGGTTACCCCAAAAGGAATCCGGCAAAATTGGTATAGTTGGCCGTTGGCTTCAAAAGCAGTGTATATTTTCTCTTCATTTTTAATTGGAATTTGATGGTATGCATTTTTAAGATCAATAGTACTGAAGACAGAATATCTTGCTACTTTTCTAACAATATCTTCAACATCTGGGAGAGGATAGGCATCTAAGTAAGTAAATTTATTAATTGTTTGTGAATAATCTACCACCATTCGCTTTTTGTGTGTTTCACTTTTTGTAATAAGTACTTGTGCACGCCAAGGAGAGTTGCTTTCTTCTATGATTCCATTCGATAGCAGATACTGTATCTCGTCAGATATGAATTTTCTATCTTCAGTTGAAAATTTTCTTGATTTAGTTGCCCTCGGTTTGCAATCATTTGATAGATTGGAGAATAATTTGGGTGGCTCTATATTTAAGTATGCCAAACTACAAATGTTATCTATATGATCAATAACTAAAGGCATTTTTGAGCCAGCAAAAGTGATTTCTAGAGAAGAATGTTGTTTAAGCAAGTCATGACCTATAACTACATCAGCACATAAATCTTGAATTATTGATAATTTGACATTTTTATATGAATGTTCGTTTATTTCTAAATTAACAAAGCAGTGTCCTGAGATAGTCGTTCTGAGTGCTGTTGAAGCCATTATTATGCTTGCATGACTTCTAAATGTTTTCACGTTTATAGACAATGCATAATTCTTACTGATATATGACTCAGAACTACCTGTGTCTATTAAACTTTCAGCTGTATTTCCATTCACCTTTATCTCAGTAACACTTTTAGATAAGCATTGAGGGGCAGCAGCAAGATTTCTAACATTCGAACTAGATGTAGTAGTAGCTAAAACAGCAGCTGATACTGAATTGGGCATCTGAAGCCTACATACCTTGGAAAAATGTCCAACTTTCGAGCATTTCTTACAAACTTTGTCTCTAGCAGGGCATAGGCTACGAGGATGCCTTTCAGTTGATCCACAAAAGTAACATTTCCAACTTTTCACAGCAGCAGAAGTATAATTAGTGTGCTCTCTGGTTTCAGAAGAAATTGCATTAATAATTTGTACAGGAGTTGTATAAGCCTCAGAGTGTTTTGAAGCTGACTCCAGAGACTGGGCTTTTACTATGGCATCTTGCAGAGTAATAGTGTTGTTTTCTAGTAAACGTTGTCTTATGTCATTAGAAAGAATGCCATTAATAAAAGAGTCTCTTATATAATCTTCTCTATTTTGGTCTGCAGAAACGGCTAGAAAATTACAGTCTTTGGAAAGCACTTTAAGATGTTGAACGTATTGACCTATATTTTCACCAGTTTGTTGTTTTTTTGTCATTAGGATATGTCTGGCAAAAATTTCATTTTTGGGTTTAACAAAAGCTGCTTCAAGAATACTTTTGGCTTCAGAATACTTTCTACAATCAGAGATGAGTTCATAGATATTGTTGCTCACGTAATTTACCAGTAGTTTGAATTTCTCCTCCTCTGAAACATCAATCACAGAGGAAATAAAGTTTTCAAAGGTAGCTTTCCAATGCATCCATTCTTGAGACGATCTAGGAGAGTTAGGATCAGCATCGAATCTGTCTGGTCGTAGTAGCTTATCCATATTTGATATTTCTTGTATATTAAATTGTAATGAAATGCAAAACCTTTATAAACTAGGTTTTAATATACAAGAAATTAGCATTGTTTTGTTTGAATGAATAACATGACAATTACATATGACATTAACTAAAACTAAGATGACAAATGACAAACACAGTTCACAGACCACAGGACACAAATCACCATGGTTCAATCAATTTCCTTATAAAGACAGAAGGCATATCACCACAGTAATAAGAATGAGAACAGGACATTGTTCCACTCCCGTTCATTTATTCCGCATAGGTATTCAGGACAACCCGTACTGTGAATGTGGTCAAATTGGATCTCTGAATCATATTATCCTAGAGTGTCCAATAAACGTTTCTCCAAATTTTGACCTCTACAAAGAATTGGTTAAAACAAAACTACAAACTCCTATAGAGATATGCTCTTTCCTATCCAATCTTAATCCTCAAAGACTAAATTTATTGATTACTTTTCTTAATCTAGCCAAAATCAATCTATAATTATATATTCCTATCTTATCTACTATAACACAAACTTACAAATTATTCTCTTTTTCCACCTGGGTTCTCTATCATCCATTGGTAGAAAAAAAGAAAAAAGAGGAACTTGGACAGTCCACAGTAAAGTAGCTATTGAATTAAGTAGATAGCTGCAGAAGAGTTTGCTGTGGAACTCTGAGGACCTCACCAAAAAAGACTATGCAGAAAAAGACTGGTTGTTCCTAGAAGCGAGAAAAGTTTTATCCTGTGTTGAATAGACTTTCCTATACTAACTGTTTGGCCCAAGAAGAAGAAGTTTCGACATAGTGTTCATTCAATATAAAATAATTTCAATTTAGTGTTAGCTGGGCAAATTATCCCCTGAGATATTACCCAATAAAGGAAGAAGAAGAAGAAGAAGAACAAGGAAAGAGACTTTCTATCCTTGTTTAAAGTGGCCTCTCAAGATAGCACTTCCTGTCTAACAATATTTTTGTCCCCACTACCTTTACATTCCCTCTTTTATCTTTTTGCTCGATGACTGGGAGCCACAGGCATTTTCTAATAAAGTTCGTGGGAGGCCACAGCAAAAAAAGAAGATATAGGGAAAGGTTTTTATGTCTAGATTATCATGTTTTCAGCAAAAAATTATTGCATGGTAAAAAACATTAGTTTTGTTTATTTAAAATCGTCACCCAATTGTGACTGACGTGGCCTGCCCGGAAACTTATTTTGGTAGAGGCCATGTCATTAGCATTCACGTGACGTTTTAAAGGTTAATTGTTGTGAAAATAATAGGTATTCTATCTTAATTTACAATTTGGCTTTGTTGAAAAAATACAATGTCCAAGCGAAAGTATCAAAAGTATTTGACAGAGCAACAATTGGAAGCTGCTTTATTAGAAAGTGATGAAGATGATCAATTACAATACAGTGAAAGCGATACGGGTAGCGACAATGATAATTTTGGGTTAGATGATTCAGACGAAGATTGGCTTCCCTCTGAAGAAGAACCCGGCAATGATAATATTGAGGCATTACTACATTATATGCAAGAGAAGGAAGAAAGAGAAGAGGCAGAAAATGAAGATAAAGAGGCTTCAGAAATAAATGCTCTAGAACCAGAAAATAAAAACGATCCTCACAGTTATAATCCCAAGTAGTCAGAATATACAGGATGTCATAAAACTTTTTCTTTTCAAGGTAATATGAATATAAATAATTTTCTGAATATGAATATAAATAATTAAAATTTTTTAGGGCCTTCTGGACTAAAAATTGACATCCCTAAAGATATAACAGCTTATGAGGCATACTGCTTGTTTGTAGATGATGAGATTATAAATAATATTGTGGAATTTATAAATAAATATGCAGCAAGGGTAATCGAGAACACTAAAATATAACGTGGGTCTAAATTAACAAAATGGATTCTTACGAATAGTACTGAAATAAAAAAAAATACTTTATGGATGGGTCTGGTAAAGATAGGAAATAATCAAGCTTACTGGTCTACCGAGAGTATTTATAATATTCCCCTGGCCTCTAAAATAATGTCTCGAAACAGATATGAATTGTTGCTGAAATTTATACATTTTACAGATCCAGAGACACCTACTATAAGTCGTATTGATAAAATCAAATCTTTGGTTGATGCATTGAATACAAAATATCAAAATGTGTACACCCCGGGTGAGAACTTTGTTATTGATGAAACTTTGGTACCATGGAGAGGCAGATTAATTTTTCGTCAATATATTCCCAATAAAGCCCACCGATAGGGGATAAAAGTATTCAAACGTTGTGCAACAAATGGATATACCTGGACTACGAGCATTTATGAAGGCAAAGCAGACACATTTGACACAAATTTAGGTTTGGATCATCATGTGTGTCTAAAATTGTCGCAGGGCCTTCTAAATTAAGGTCGTACGTTGTTTGTTGATAACTTCTACACTAGTTACCCCTTAGCTTTATCCCTCTTAAATCAAAACACGCATTTAATCGGTACTATTAGGACCTCAAGAAAACATTTTCCAAAAGAAGTTATGATGAAAAAGCTGAAGAAAGGTGAATCTGTAAGTAGAGAAGACGAAAATGGAATAGTAATTCTCAAGTGGCGAGACACTCGTGACGTAAAATTACTGTCTACCAAACATGCTCCTCACGATCGATACCTCACAAAATAAAGAGAACACAACTACATCGACACCATCAACTAGTAAACAACTTAAGAAAAAGAAGAGAAAGGAAACTAAAATAAAACCAAGTATGGTAGTAGCTTATAATCGAGGAAAATCTGGCATTGACATATCTAACCAAATGTCTTCTTCAGCGACAACTTTAAGAAAAGGGGTTAAGTGGTTCAGGAAGCTAGCCATGGAATATATTCTCGGCATTAGTGTTGTCAATGCTTACCTGGTAATGAAAATGGTTTCAAAGAAAAAGAAGATGCAAATACGAAAGTTCAGAGAACAACTGGTTCAGCAAATGTTAGACATAGAACCAAGAGAACCTATAAAAAAAAACAGGACATGCATTGACCAAAGACAAAACAATTCGTGGTATTTGCAAGCCTTGTTACAGAGATTTGATTGGTTCTCTAGGAAGATCGGAAGCCAAAAAGAAAGTGAAAAAAGTAATGACTTATTGCTGTGGTTGTCCTGATCAACCTATGTGCATGGACTGCTTTAAAAATATTCATACGTAATAAATTTATATTTTCCTCTTTTTGTTTCACTTTTGTATGGCAAAAATAAAAACTATTTTTTTCTTTTAATTTTTCATTATTTTTTCTTGGTGCGCCACCAATGTTTTAATGAAGTATTACTGGACGCCACAACAACAAAATTGTATATAAAAATCCATATACCCTCACGTAATTTTGAGTTATAGAAGGGCATTGGAAAGCTATCCTGTCAGTCATATATGACCGACATGGCCTCACCGTAAAAATTTCCGTCGGTCATATCTGTCTGACATGGCCTCCAGGAATTGAACAATTTTTTTGGTGTGGCGCCCCATGAAACTTTTTGAGAAAGGCGTGTGGCAGGCAATGTGTTAAAGAAAATTGCTTTTTGTCAATTACTAGGTCATCTACTAATTATATTTGGATAAATACAATTAAAAATTTGTCTTTTACTGCAAATCGCAATGCTATTCAATCGATTGTTTGCCCTCCAGACACTTTGACAGCTCGGTTTGAGGTTATGTGTTGGACTCCCTATTGAAGAAAACCGAAAATTGTTATAAATAGTTTCTGTTGCAGCATTCTATAATTAGGGCTTTTAACAGCATTCACCCATTTATCAAACATATCCATATAATCAAAGAATATACTACATTCTTTGATATAATCTCCTGGACTTGAAAAACGGTATTGCGTGCCAGTATAGTATCCATGCAATCTGGAATACATGTTTTTGTTCAGTTCTTCGTCTCTACATTGTTATTCCATGTAATGTGTTCGATTTTATAATAAAAAATCGTCTAAAATTGTACCTTTTTGCACTAATTATAAAAAAATTTAAACTATAAAATAAATTATAAAAAATAAAACAAATACAAATATGGCGCCGTATTTGTCTAAATTCAACTTTGACTATAGTGTGGTCGTGGTGTCGTCTGTTTCTGTTAAGGTGCAGTCTCTCTTATGCGATTGTCGCATGCGTTCGACGCAAGCAGCAGTCGCAGGCGACGCGCTGTGCACTGCTCAAATAGTAACTTTATACAAGCGGTCTGCTTTATGCATCCGACGCAAGGAATCGCATGCGTCTGCTGCATCGACTGCATATGATAGCAGTGGTCTGCAGCGACTGCATGCGTCTATTTCATAAAACACTAAAAATTTTTACATAGAATTGAAAGTTTGTAGGTTATCAACACCTGATTGTGTTTACAATAGGAAGGTTAAACAAAAGCTCAAATGTGCATTTTAGTAAATAGTAGTTTGTAGAGTTTAATAATAAATATTTTTCTTTACCATACTATTTCTTTCCTCTTATTTATTAGTGGTAGTGTCATTTAAAATAGATATTTAATATGTCACAATTTCTGAAGTAGTTCCTAACTTAATATCAAATCCTTAAGACACAATTAAGTTATATCAGTTACAAGCAACATTTAAAAAAGTAAAAGCAAACTAAAATTAGTATTTTATAGACCTTTTTGCCAGTCCCGAACTCATTATCAGAATATTTTAGAAATGAGCTCTGAACTCGACTTTAAAACATCAACAAAAATTTGTAATTTACTTTTAGTTTTCTCAAAATTCCTTGTGACAAACATAACACATCAGTGTTGTAAGATATCTATATTCATAATTATTTATTGGAGCAGTACCTATACTTAAAATTTGTTGTAACATTTTAACATTTACTACTAATACAGTACAATATTATCTAAAATAATATTTTTATTAGACATTTTAATTTCCACTTAGGAAATCATTATCATACAAAATAAATAATTTATTTACTTTTTATTTTGATAGCAATTTCTGATCTGGAAATTGATGTAAAATATAAGATAATTCTAAATAATATTTTTTTATTATACCCTGTTTATTATAAACCCTATTATAGGGTTTATTCCCTGTAAGTATAGTAGTAAATATTAAAAGTTTATAATTTTAATTACCATCATCTACCTTACTGTACAAAAAAAAACAATGATTCATCATGTAACATTTTATTGATCTATTCTAATCTTTCCCTCTGTCCCATTTTTCTTTCTTGCCATTCCACTTTATCCTCAATCACAAAAAACTGTTAAATTCGTCTCGTACACTAAAACCTTCATTTTGGGCAAAACCTCCACTTCTATTCAAATTTATACTCCTACCAGCTTCATTGCAGTGATGAGAAGATATTCGACAACCATGATTTCTAATTAAATTGTGTAAGAGACACGCTGCTAGAATTAAAAAATCGCAAGTGTTTAGTTTAACAGCGATTGGATTGTAAAACCCTTGAAAATCTTGACTGAGAAGTCCAAAAGCATTTTGAGCTACCCGTCTAGCTCTACATAGGCAATAAATTAAATACAGCTTTTTGGAAGTCCCCCTTGGCCTGTACTTTATGTAGGGCTTCATTAGATTTTTGAAGGAGATTTTGATATATCTTCCTTAATAGCACATAATACAAAATCATCATCATCAACCAGATATTTACTTATAAAATTGGATTGGTATCCTTCTTTAACCCTTCTCACATACATTTCATGAGTTTAACTCTTTTTTGAGTTATTTAGCATCATTTTTAAAATGTTCTCCTCCAATTCTTGCTCTTTTAATATATGAAGATAAACTTGTCTCCGTAGATGCTCCATTATTATAAAAATTCCCGCCGTTTAGTTCAATATCAGCTGATCTATCGCATGCGTCTAAATGCTTAAGAGAGACCACCCCAACCAGTGCGTTAATCGCTTGCGACTGCTGCTTGCGTCGAACGCATGCGACAATCGCATAAGAGAGACTCCCTCCGCGTAGGAACGAGACTAGCAGCGCCACCAAACGAATGGGCGTATGGGCGCTAAATCCGAACGTGATTTGACATTGCCTATCCCTGTTACCAATCTAGGTGTAATTTTAATGGTTCACCACTTTCCTCGCTGATCCCATCCGGTGAAGAGCTCAAGAGACGCACACTCCAAAGGGTAAGCCATATCTCAATAGCTGTTAAAATTTTGTTTTCTTCTTTCTTTGTCTCTCATTCTTATTTAGATTTTATTTATAAAAAAGCTTAGGACATAAAAATCTACTTCAAATAACAAGTTTGGCCTTTTTGGCGGCATGGATGACCCTGAGGGGGGACCGTTATCCCCCCTTAGTATAGCAAACATTATAGGTGTTGCAGACACCCAAACTACTAAAACAAAAGTAAATGAAGAAGTACAAAAACAAGTATTTCTTTATGACAAAAACGATCTAGCACCATATGTGGCTTTTATTGAGTCAACTACAAAAACCAATAATAATATAGGAAGACTGAATAATCTGAAAATAGCAAGGGAAATCTTTAATTTGCAGTTGAAAGATGTTAAAAAAATTGATAATAAAGGCACCAATAGGCTATCAATAGAATTTTTTAATTATCAAGCAGCAAATGATTTTGTAAATAATGAAAAACTCAAAGAAAAAGGTTACAACCTATTTATTCCCACAAATTTTGTTACTTGCAAAGGCATTGTAAGGGGCATTGATGAAGACGTAGATATTTCAGAATTCACAGACTTTTGTAAAGCCTCAGTAAAAATAATTAATGCTACACGGTTAAAAAGGAAAACTTTGAACACAGAAACCAATAAACCGGAATATCATCCCACAAGAACTATTAGTTTTACTTTCAAAGGCACATGTTTACCCAGATATGTGGAAATATACAAATTAGCATACCCGGTAACAATATATATCCCTCCAGTGTCACAATGCTACTCATGCTTCCTCTATGGACACACAAAAAATAATTGTAAATCCAAACCCAAATGTTTTATTTGTGGAAGCAAAGAACACAGTGAGGCCAATGATAGTTGCACGGTAAAATGTTACCACTGTGAACAAAAACATAAATCAATAGACGAGGCATGTCCAGAATATAAAAGGCAAATTGAAATTAAAACAATAATGGCCTATTATAACCTAACTTATTATGATGCCGAAAAGTCCTGCAAAAAAACTTATGCCACAAGTCGAACTAATAAACTAAATCACCATAATGAAACTATTTATAACCCACAAGACTTTCCAGAACTCCCAAGTACCAGTTATATCCAACAAAGCAAAAGAGACATCATTACCCCGTCACAAAGAAGAAACACAGATTTTAACCTCAGAACAAAGAGAACATACTAACAGACTCTAGAAACAGAGAATGCAAAAAAAGACCTGCCCCAGAAAAATACAATGTAGATGATCATAATGCGTGTCTTATAGCGCCAAACTCCAGACCAGAAAGGGGTTCACAAAAGAACTCGCCAATAACCCAGAGACCTATGACGTCCAAACCTCAAGATTGCCAATTAGATTTGCCTACTAGTGCCTTTAAGCAGACCACACAAGAAACCGGTTCATCCTTCAAAGATGAATCAGAATTTGTTAAAACTTTCTTTGATTACTTCAAATCCCTATCAAACCAAAATCAAAATTACATAAAAAATTTCATAAATTCTAATCTTTACAGAAATACGTATATGGATTTAGATAATCCACAAATTAATAATGTTTAAAAATATAATATTCTCCACCTTACACTATTTTTCAAATTTTCTACTCCTTTTTCTCTCTCAAATAATATAGCTATCATCACTAATCAATTTATTTTAAAATGGATCAGCCACTCCACTACTCTTAATTACATAAAACCCACATAACTAACATGAATATCAAATTAAAAATTCTTCAGTGGAATATACGCAGTGTAAATTCAAATAGAGCAAATTTAATCACATTAATAAGAAAATATGATCCAGACATTATCTTCTTAAACGAAACATGACTAAAAACGAATCACTGCTTTCATTTAAATAACTTTCACATATTAAGACAAGACAGAAACGATGGATATGGAGGAATTGCAACATGTATTAAAAATAATATCCTATTCACACATATCAGAGACTTCAACAATGACTCCATTCAATATATTATTATCAAAATAGCAAATATCCATCTAATAAATATATATGCAAGCCCCAACAGTAAGATCACCACTACAATAGCTCAATTCTCATGGGAGACCTAAACTCACACCACCCATTATGGGATAAAGTAAATACTAACACTGGAGGCAGAACCATTAGTGACTACATACTAAATAATAATCTGGTAATAATGAATGACGGAACAGGCACCTTACTACAGTCCCCCAATAACAATGTCAGTGCAGTGGACATCACATTGGTTGGCTCCAAACTTACTGCTGCTGCTAGCTGGAGAGTAATTCCTGATTGTGGAAATAGTAATCACTTTCCAACAATGCTAAACTTTAATAAAAAAAGTGATCAACACATGGCAAACCACAAAATACAGAATCAAGTATTCCAAACAAAATAAATAATAAACCAAATAAGATAAGTAACCCCTGGTGGGATGAAGAATGCACAAACATCATCAGAGAAAGAAAAACAGCAATACAAAATTTTAATTCCTCACCAACCCTAAAAAACTATGTAATTGCAAAACAACAGATAGCAAAAGCAAAACTTTCTTTAAAAATTAAGAAGAAAAATAAATATTATAGAATTTTGTGGTGTGTAAAAAATTCTCCCATGAGAGAAAAAAATACAACACAACAAATATTGATGACGTGAAAAGACAACAATTCCTGAAGAATATGACAATAGTAAATATCATCCCAGATTTTAGCTTTAAAATAAACTATATGAGTTCTCCATTTACAATAGAAGAGCTTAACATAAGCCTTAGAGACAAAAATAACTCTGCACCAGGCATGGATGATTTGTCATATTCTATGATTAAAAATCTTCCACACAGTGCCAAAACAACCTTATTAAGAATATATAATCAATGTCTCGCTGGTGAACCCATTCCAAGTTCTTGGAAAAACTACAATGTAATCCCAATATTAAAACCAGGGAAAAATGCCAAAAATCTGGAAAATTACGGACCTATCGTACTATCGTCTTGTTATGTGAAAACACTTGAAATCATGATAAAAAACAGATTAGACTACCTCTTAGAGAAAAATAATACTTTCAACGCCTTCCAGACGGGTTTCCGTAAAGGGTTAGGAATTCAGAACAACCTAGCATATATCACCTCACTGATTCA
This sequence comes from Diabrotica balteata, assembly GCA_918026665.1. Taxonomy (NCBI): domain Eukaryota; kingdom Metazoa; phylum Arthropoda; class Insecta; order Coleoptera; family Chrysomelidae; genus Diabrotica; species Diabrotica balteata. The sequence goes on along the minus strand of OU898278.1, from coordinate 68,608,709 downwards.
GCTTGCCTTCAGAGAAAATGAATCTGTTCTAGCTGTGTTTATGGATATTAAGTCTGCATATGAAGGAATCAATATATACAATCTCTATCACAAACTGATAAATCTAGCCATGCCTAGTGACCTAGCAAACCTCATATTCAAAATATTAGAAAATAGATCTCTATACACTAGAAAAACAGATGGTTCTTTCATAGGACCCGAAGTAGGCACAACAGGAATCCCACAGGGCTCTCCTCTCAGCACAATTCTATTCAATGTCTATGTATATGATCTTTTCAGAATAATAAATGAAAATTCAAAAATAATAGGATATGCAGATGACCTGGTACTAGTTTGCAAAGGTAACAATATTACAAATATTGGAAAAATTAACAAAGACCTAATAAAACTAAACATATGGCTAAAAGAAAACAACCTATCTCTATGCAATGACAAATCGAAAGCAGTATGGTTCACCAAGGGGAGAAGGAAAAATGCATCCATAAACATTAACATAGACAATAAAATTATACCATTTAGTAACAATGTAAAATACCTGGGAGCAATCCTACATAAAAATTTAAAATGGGACTAACACATAGAATATTTCTCAAATAAAGCAAAAAAAGCTCTCAATATATTAAAGTATATCAGTAGAGTTTGGTGGGGTGCGGACCCCAAAACACTGCTAAATATCTTTAACGCATTGGTGAGATCCCACCTAGATATGGGAGCAATTTTTATTAAGCCTACATAAAAAAAGAATCTAGAAAAAATGAATACTATCTTTTATGAAGGAATCAGGGTGTGTTTGGGCTGTATGAGATCTACTCCAAAAAATGTTCTACTGGCAGAAGCCTCTACAATGGATCTAGAAACAAGAAGAAACATATTAGCGAGCAAATTCTTAATTAAACCTATGTCAACTATAAACCATCCTCTAATATTAGTGTTAAATAAATTACATTCTTATTATAATGAAACAGAGGACCTACAGATAATCAATACTACACCATATCTCATTTCAGCATTCCACAAATATATACCATTCTTTGCAAAAATACATAAGTCTAAATCTCCTCCTTGCTATGATATAGAATATGACTATATTATAACACCTGTGGAAACATTAGATTTAAAACTAGCCAAATCTAATATAAATATCAAACATAAATTTTTAGAGGCCACAGAAACAATGAGATCCTCACATACTTTTGTATATACAGATGCTTCTAAAACAAAAGAAAGAGTAGGCTTTGGCATATACATCCCATCAATTTAATACAGATTCTCATCTAGATTGCCAAATGAAACATGCATCACAACAGCAGAAATGGTAGCTATAAATGAAGGAATATCAACCATACTACGAAAAGACCTCAAAAATGCCATAATTTTTACAGACTCTAAAAGTGCTATAGCAAAACTAACAAAAACTGGATTAACCAATTCCGAAGATTACATTACCTATATGACAAAAAACTTGATACTAGATGCCAATAACAACATCCTAATTGCCTGGATACCAGGACATGCAGGCATTCTAGGTAATGAAGAGGCAGATACATTAGCCAATCTAGGTAGAACCCTAAATGTACCAAAAGACATTAAAATAGACACAGGAGAGATATTCAACATTATCAAAAACAACATGATAGAAGAATTTCTTCAAACATGGAAGGAGTCTTTGAAACAAAAAGGAAAGCAATATGCCATAATCCAAGAGAATTTCCCGCAAACTAAATGGTTCAACAAGCTACCATATGTTGATAAGCGGCATATAACTATGATCACCAGAATGCGTACTGGCACTACTGGACATTGCCTAACCGGAGAACATTTACACCGAATTGGCATCAAAGACAATCCATACTGTGAATGCGGCTTAACAGAAACATTAAATCATATATTCTTTGAATGTCCCATTAATAAAATTCCAGGAGTAGATCCATATATTTTCATTAAAAAAAAAGGTTTTGACTATCCCTGCAATATGAATATAATACTTGCCAATTTAAACTTTGAAATCAGCAGATTTTTAATCAAATTCCTAGCTTATAACAAAATAAAAATTTAATCAACTGTAAATGAACTGTAATCTTAACAGCTATTGTATTTTGGTTTTGGTTCACCGGTCAGTGCTGTCACGTTCACCCTTCAACCAATGACGTTCTACACGGCATTGTTTTCTAAACCTAACCTAAAAAATCCTTTCTTTCCAAATGGAAAAATATTAGACCTGCAGGTGTAAAGTATCACACCCGCAGCTATAGTTTGTGTCGGTTGTTTTGTGTTTTAGTTTAGCTATCGGAATTCCAGGAGTACAGGATACTCGATTATCTGGAATTCCCACGTATCGAGCTGGCAAATTGCCTATGTGCAGCGCCAAGAAAGAAGAGAAGAAGAAGATCTATGTTCACCAGAGATATGTAACATATCTCTGAAACATACTAATCATATACTAATTAGCCATGATATTAAGACAAACAAGATATGCTCACTTGCCGTTCTAATTTTGATCGACTTTGCGCATCGCGTCATACTGAGACAAGGCAGGGGAGGGGACTTGTTTGTATCCAGAGATATGTAAGTACACTTCATCTAATTTATATAACGATGCACGTCATCGGCGTCATAGCCTGTGACGTTACATGATACCTGGAGCTACTTTATAAAAAAGACTAATAATTATTTGTTTGCCATAATGTATTGTGCAGTGGTGGGTTGTTTAAACAATAATAATAAAAAAAAGTAAAACTTTTTCGACATGTCGTTTTTTGGGTTTCCTAGAGACAAACAAATGCATAAACTATGGGTCTCCAAATGTATTCAGCGAGACAAATTTAATGTAGAAACCGCTAGAATATATGGTATTGGTAGGAAGAGGATAATATTCGTATTTTAGGATTAAGCAGACTTATTACAGTTTTATTTGAAATGTGTTTAATTTTCCTACACTGAAAATAACAAGGTACATGTGCTGTGATTGATCAGTAGGTGTATATTGAAATTTGGCAGATTTCATGTTAATTAAAATGAAACTTGGGTATTAGTACTTCATATTTTAGGAATAAGCTGACTGTATGATATCCTAGTGCTGTTTTTTTTTTTTTATTAAATATGTAGGTATTATTGTTTTAATTTTTTTGCAGGCATATGCCATCTCAAGTTTAATAAAAATTATGTAAAGTCTTTCCTTTTAACTTTAAATTTTTCCATTAGCTGTTTTATAATAAAAATTGCTATTTTCAACTTGCCTTGTATATATCTCTATATATATTCACCTTGAGGTGAAAAATTTTCTGAACAAAATTAAGCAAATGTTTACTGGAAATAACTATTGCAAATCAAATAAAACACTAAATAGCTATTTTTAAAATTTATTCTTTGAGGGGGGCCTTATTGGTGCAACAGGGAAGGTTAAACCCCGCCTAGGACCCAGTACATCCCTACTTCAAAATACAACTCTAATATAAAAGTCTACAAATAACATAATTACTTAACACAATTTAAAATTCAGACCTAACTTAAGCATGAATACATATATTTTATGAAATTTTACTACCACTAATCAAGTAAACATAATGTTAAATTAACTTTCTTGTAAATAAGCCTACAAAGCTATAATACAGATTTCAGATATAATACAGATTCAATACAGATACAAAAACAAAAAATACATGTGAGCTACAAGAATTGTTCAAATTTAATTTTTAATCAGTTTCTGTTTTTATTGGAAGGAAAATATTGCTGCTTTTCCATTTTTCGTTTCTTTGTAAGATCCTGTTAATCCTGGAAGATGTTGGATAGTGTTTTCCTGGATCACATTTCTCTGTTCCAGCTTCTTTCTGATAAATTTATTAATTTCCTCCTCATGACTTGATTTGATAATTAAATTTTCTCCCAAACACCTTGCAGCATTATCTAAAACAGAGTTAGTACCAAAATGCTCCTCATATATTTTTACCAAGTGCACATGCTTACACAGGGTATTCCTCACCACATATTCAGCACAATCACACTGGTATAGATGAATACAAATTTTACACACTCTACAAAACGATGTCTTACACTCAGTTTCACACAGTTGTCTTATACTTATATTATATTATATATATATATATATATATATATATATATATATATATATATATATATATATATATATATATGTATATATATATATGTATATATATATATATATATATATATATATATATATATATGTATATATATATATATATATATATATGTATATATATATATATATATATATATATATATATATATATATATATATACTTATATAATATATATAATTTATTAGGAACCCTAAAAGATTTTACCTGAATTTGTCCATACACCTTCACATTCTTCTTGACTTCCACTTTTTCTTTCATCATTTCTGCTATTTTGTGTGCTTTTGCTATAACCCTGTCTTGATAGTTGTTGGCTTTTGGTCTTTCCATATTTATAATTCTCTTCCACATATTTTTGATATATACTAAATCTTCATAAATGCGACAATTATAGAACTATCTCTCTTATATCCCATGCCAGCAAGATAATGCTACATATAATCAATGGGAGACTGAAAACATTCCTTCAAAGAGAAATTCCACAAGAGCAAACTGGATTTACCAAAGGTAGAGGCACTCGAGAACACCTGCTGAATATAAGACAGATAATCGAGAAATCTAGGGAATTCAACATCCCACTATACATCTGTTTTATAGATTACCGTAAAGCGTTCGACAGGGTCAAGTGGAGACACTTATGGCGAATACTAAAAGAAGTAGGCGTACCACAACATCTAATTACGCTTATAACTGAACTATATGAACACACTACTGGATCAGTTAAAGTACTTGACACACTTTCGAATGAGTTTCATCCAGAACAGGGTGTCAGACAAGGATGTATACTATCTCCACAATTATTTAACATATATGAGGAGTATATTATGCGAAGAGCACTTGAAGGATGGGAAAAGGGCATCTCAATAAATGGTCATAAACTAAACAACCTACGTTTCGCAGATGACACAGCCCTCCTTGCAAATAGTCAAGCAGAGCTGATGGAACTTATACGACTGATCGAAAACGAAAGTCAAATATTTGGTCTGCAATTAAACATATCAAAGACAAAGATCATGATAGTAGATAGACTACACAACAATCATCCACACATAACCACAATTGACCGATTCGAGGTTGTGAGCTCATACTTATATCTGGGATCATTAATCACAAACACAGGGTCATTACAAGAAGAGATTAAACATACATGTGATCTAGCAAAAGTTGCCACAGCAAAAATGACCAAAATATGGAAGGACTGTCAAACTTCAAGAGCGATAAAGATGAGGTTGATCAACTGCTTAATATTCCCAATACTGACCTACGGATGTGAATCTTAGACTCTGAGACAATCGGAGAGAAGAAAGATAGACGCCACTGAAATGTTCTGTTGGAGACGAATGTTACGAATTCCTTGGACCGACCGCAGAACAAATAATTCAATTTTAAGAGAGTTAAAAGTTAACCAACGACTCTCTAGTAAAGTCCATCTCCAACAATTAAAATATTTTGGCATGTTATGAGAACAAACACAGAAAACATGGAAAGACTCATAATAGCAAGGCTCAGTTCGGCGACTTGGTGCTCAAGGGGTTGGGCCCTACGTGCCCGGGTTTTAAATGGTTTTTGTTAATATTTTTTTATGGCTTGCACCGGTTTTTGTTAGTAGTTTTTTTATTTTTTTTTTGGTGGCCGAAGCCGTATTTTGTGTGTTTTTTGGATTTTTTTTGTAGGATGCCTGAAACATAAAATCAGAATTAGTGCATATTATAAATTACAATATAATAAATTATCTACTTAAAACTTTCCAACAAAGTTTTGTCTCGAGCCAATGCACGATAGCACGTTGGTCCAGCATATTCCAAAATCGGTCTTACGTAAAGAGTGTAAAGTTTACAGAATGACTTCCATATGAAGAAATGCCTAGTACATCAACTGAATCTACAGAATCCACTTCACATAAATATGAATATTGATGTTACTGAAACGCTCAATACTCCGGGAGTATTGGGTTTTTGGAAGTGTAAGACTTCCAAATTTCAGAAGAACTGAAAGAGAAGTGATGAAAAAAAAAATACTAAAAATAGGGCTAAGCTCAGAGGAACAAATTTAAATGGCCAAAGAGACACTAAATCTCAAGTGAGTGTTCGGGCTAGCTTCAATGCACTGGATTGTGACTTTAAAGATATAAACAACAATAACAAGAGATAGTGAGCTAATGAGACAAGAAAGAAATGAGACCTGGTAATATCAAACGTGATACAACTGAAGAAGGTCACTGGAAATAAATTTATAGAAAGAGAACAATAAGAAGAGAAAAGAAGGGCGCCAACTCAACGATAGTTGAGATTTTGAAGTAACAGATGAATCTGGAGATAATACTTTGAAATACAAAAATACTAAATAATAATCTTGTTTTGCTATGTTATATACTGGTTAGTAGAACTGAAATAAAACTCAAAATAGCAACAATAAATATATTTATAAAAAATGTATATAGGTATATGTGTATAAACAATTTACATATTATGCAAAGCCAAATAACAGTGGTAGTGGATGGTGTACAGATACAATAGGACCTAATAGCCCCTCAACAAATGAATAGTCACTACCACTGGCCAAATAAAATATGAAATATTAGTATACAACAAGAATAGTCCGTATTGTAGCCAAAGTCTTAACACAAAAAGGTAGTCATTTAAATTTAAATTAGTTCTACTAAAATGAGGTACTAATGACAATATTGTAAAGATATCAAACTTGATAAATCTCTATTACAATTATATTAAATATATATATTACATCCAAAAAATGAGTTGTTCCATACTCATTATATCATATTTAAAAAAAAACATTAAATTTATTTCCCTTTCCCAATATTAAATTGTATCATATCCAATGTATTGTATTAAAAAAAATATTATAGCAAAAAAAAGTGAGTTTGGTCAGACTCTGTATATTCTATTTAAAAACCCAATAAAAACATGTAATGTATTCTCTTCTCCCCAATATTTTAAAATTAGATTATCAAAAATTAAATTATCACAAAGGTATTTACCTTATCATATGCATATGTAAAGTTAACAGTAAATAGAAAGTAATACGTAATACAAAAAGTCAAATAGTTAAACAACTTATCTTTACAGCACTATAAGTCCATAGGAAAAACTCCTCTTGGCGCGGCTACATCAGTTTATGGCTGTAAAGACAAATCCTGGTCACAAAAGCACAACCAGTCACTGGTCTCTGGGTGACAGCAAAATCCACGGGTTACATACACAAGTTGCTAATTAGTTTCAGGATTCAAAGTTACTAATATCCTCGAGGGAATATTCTGAAAAGAATATCCTCATGTGAAGTGAAATTAATATTTTCACGTGACGGAATCTAAAATTATTATTTAATTTAATAAATATGTAATATAAATGTAATTTAATAGGTGTAGCAGCATGGATTGACTGCACCAAAACAAAACATCAAAACATTAGGTATTAGGTTAAGTCAACATCATGTCAAATTTATGAAGTTACTTTCGTAGGCATGGCAAGCTTGCGCCATGAAAAGAACATGCGCAGAATATAGAAGGCTGTCCACATTTGTAGAACCTTTTATATTCCACCAAAAAAGTTAGGTAAAAAAGAACCAAAAAACTTAATGATAACGACGTGGAATAAAACAGAATTTAAGTTTAACTATATAAAAAAAAATGACCTTCTGTTCTTTGCAAGTAAATCAAGGAAATTTTATATTTAAATTATTTCGGAACTCAAAAATAAATCTCTAAAGAAATACTAAATACAATGATAAATTTGATTATATGATAAGGAGATAATACGTATGAAATGATTTACTTACATGGAGCTCGCAGCACGCCCAAAAAAAAACTCTTCCTTTTTATGTGGAACTCTTATAAATCAGAAAATCTTGATTTTAAAAAAATTTACTTATTATATTATTATTAATGAATTATATTCTTCCCCAAATTATTTTTCTGCTCCAATTCCGTCACTTTAAAGGTGAACAATTTCACCGGTTGGCGTGGCTGCGTATCAGTTCTGACCAAAACTAACCGCTTCGCTTCCGAACAAAATCGATCTTCCTTTCAAAGCGATAACAGCGCGTGTGGGGGAAAATGTCGATTCAAAATCGATCGTAGGCGGGTAATAAAAATTTCTTGAGGGGTTTAAATTGGACTAGTCAGTAGCGTAAACGCTACATTCTCCCTCATCTCCAGCAAAAAAAAAAAAGGAACTTTTTTTTTTTTGTGGCAGAACGATCTAACGCTGGGTCGACAATGAACGTTGATACGTTAAAATTGAACATTTTCCTCACCAGTCAACCATTTGCTCAGGAATTGGAACAAAATCAAGGACGAAATAAAAATATGGAACGAAGAATATGAGATGAAGTCATACATTTTTTTTTCTTTTAATGAGAAAATGTATGTTAATTTAGTAAAAACCAAAGATTAAAAAGGTATACATTTTAAGTTTAATTCTATAACATTACAGATCAAGTTAACTTTTAACACTACTTATCTACATTCTCAAGTATTAGTAAAAACAACCATTCGTTAAAACTACATTATATATGGGTATTAACAACCCCTAACACAATATCCCCAAGAACCATTCATAACAACGAAATTCAAACAAAGTCCTATGAACTTTACCCAACGTTGACACTAGAGCGACCAGATTCTATTCGTCACCATAGAGTTCAATGAGGGCCTAATTACTCAGGACTAGTTGAAACTACAAACCTAAACATATATATGGTTCGGGATATCAACAACATATTGAAAATTCAAAGTAAAAAAATAATACATTACACCTACTTGCTTTTGCAGCGGTAGGGAAACACACAATCGGTAAAGGCACAAGTAAGCCTAGATACTAGCAAGCCCACTATACTCATGGTATAGGGTATGCTAAAAAAAGGTAAGTAAGATAACTGCAATCCCAACTCATAGTAAAGGATATGCACAAAAGGTAAAAGATAATTGCACGTCCAGATCTACTCATGGTAGAGGATATGCACAAACTCACTTCTACCAGCTATACACTTGGTAGAAGGAAAGATAAAAGAGATCCTAACTGTAATACCTAAACTGTACTATTGACGTGTTCCAATTCTTTACTCACGACAAGAACAGTAAAGGACAGATTTTTAGGACTCTATAATCAAGATATAGATAAGATATATATTCATAAGATATAGATAAGAAATAAACTTATCCAGGTAAAGGTAAAGATAACTAACTTAAGGTAAAGGTATGAGATAAACCAATTAAGGTAAAGGTACGAGATAAACTCAAGGTAAAGGTACGAGATAAACTCAGTCAAGGTACGAGATAAACTCAGGCAAGGTACAAGATAAACTCCATTACAGGTATGAGATAAACTCCATCAAGGTAAAGATAAATTCAATTAAGATACAGATAAAGATAACTCACATCTACCAATCCGTATGAATGGTAGGGAGACAGGTAAACAAACTGTATACAATAAGATATGTTAAAAAAATCAAATACTTTCACAGATAATAGCATAGGAGATTACCTCCAAGTTAAACAGACTTACTTACTGCTGAATATCAGAACGATCCAATTCTAAATGACACATTCTAATTTCAACCTAAGAGACACTCAAGGAACAACTAATATGTATTGACATATTTCTGAGCCAAGTGAGGGCACACATCCAGGGTGATCAATCCTGAACCCACGCTAAAACACCGACACAGTAAGTGAATATGAATGCATAAGCTTTATGGTCATGATCCATAAAACTATACAACACTATTAAAGAATGAAATGTTTTCCGAATTATCCCTGTAAATATCTATTCAACTCAGAACTCAAGATGGGGAAATTCCCATATATCCATCCTGTACTCCTATGATATGCAGTTGGACTTTTGAGAGAAAACAAACAACAAAATTAGCAAGTCCATAAACCAAGATAATAACCAACATTAAGATAAGATAAAAAATAGAAGGCAAAATAACACAACATCTTATGGTTTTTTGCCAGGTAAACAAAATAGATAATCAGGTCTTAAAAACCAAACTGGTACAGAAGTGATAAGAGACCAATGAAATCTAAAGATATCAGTTGAAATGGAAAATCAATCCGTCGATAACTACCCATTAAACCTGGTTGGGGAAGATTTGTCGGTTTGCATGTAGCACAGATTTGCATTAAGCGATATAGCTACGTACAGTTTGACTCATCTTCGGCCAGTAATAAAGTTCAGATATTCGACGGAGAGTTTTGTAAAAACCAAAATGAGCTGCAGTAGGATGGTCATGAAAAGTGGCCAAAACCTCTGCTCTATTAGGAGTTGGAACGACTATCTTCCAATCCGACATTCCAGTAAGGGCATCCATGGAACTTAAGACATGTTTATACAAAACACCATGTTCAACTTTAAAATCAGGAAATTTACCTGGTACATTCTGTACATCATACAACATTTTTCGATACCAGTCATCTGGTTGTAAGGAAGATAAGTCTAACAAATTAATATCGAAAGTTCTAGAGAGTGCATCAGCGACTACTACACCTAAAGCTTTACGATGAACAATTTTATAATCGTATTGTGCCAATTTTAAAATCCACCTAGCCAAACGAGGAGATGGGTTCTTCATACTTTGTAACCACACCAAACTACTATGGTCAGTTATGACCGTGAAAGAACGACCTTCAAGAAAATATCTAAAATGTTCAATACCCGTAATTATAGCTAACAACTCTTTTTCAGTTGTAGTATAATTTTTCTGGGCTTTATTTAATTTCTTGCTGGTGTAGGCTATAGGGTGTTCTTCTCCATCAACAATTTGATAGAGTACCCCACCAGATGCTGTGTTTGAACAATCTGTCATCAGATAAAAAGGCTTAGTAAAATCTGGGGCTACCATAACAGGAGAATTTGTGAGAGCCTCCTTGATTTTAATGAAAGCTTCATTAGCCTCAGGAGTCCACACAATATTTTGTCCCTTTTTTCGATTTTGAAGTAAATCTGTGATAGGAGACAACAAGGTAGAATAAGATTTAACAAACTTCTTATAATAACCCACCATTCCTAACAATCGACGAACCTGAGTGGTATTTTTAGGCACAGGAAAATCACGAATAGCTGATACCTTATCGGGATCAGTACGAAGACCCTGAGAATCTACAACATATCCTAAAAACTTAATAGACTCACGACAAAAGCTACTTTTATCTAAGTTAATCGTCAAATTTGCGTCTTTTAAACGCTGAGACAACTGCTGCAATACAGAGATATGAGTTTCGAAATCGGGAGTAATGACAAGAATGTCATCAAGATAGTATTGGCAAAATGGATCTAAAGCAGGACCAATTACCAAATCCATTAACCGACACATAGTCTGTGGAGCAGACACAAGACCAAAAGGCATTGTAGTGAATTGGTACAATCCTTTTCCATTGACCGCAAAGGCAGTGAGCTTTTTACTCTCTTCGCTGAGAGGAATCTGTAAAAACGCCTTCTTTAAGTCAATAGATGAAATGAATTTAGCATTCTGTAACTTACTCAGGATGATATCTATACGAGGTATAGGATACGCATCTCTGTTCATAGTTATACTGTTAAGTTTACGTCCGTCAAAACAGACACGAAAAGTCCCATCTTTCTTTTTTGTCAGCCACAAAGGACTACAAAAAGAAGAAGTACTGGGCTCAATAATACCTAACTTAAGCATTTCATCTACCTCCTTTACTAGGCTTTCATGCCAGGCTTGAGGCAAGGGATATTGATATTGCCTGAAGGGCTTGGACGAACCCACATCAATGTGATGTTCGATGAGATGAGTTCTACCCAACTTATTTTTCGAAGATATAGAAGAGAATGATTTGATGACATTATTTAACTTTTCTAATTCATGAGCATTAAGTCGACTCATATCTTTAACCGCATTGACACAAGAGATATTAAATGAAGAAACAGATAAGGAAAATTCAGGAAAATTTAGCTCACTATTAAAAGTTTTCAGAAAATCCATACCTAGGATGACTCAATTCTTAACTGACGGAATGACAAAGAATGTAACCATTCTTTTACAAAAACTAACACAAATCTCAGTAGTGAATTGACCTAAAATTGGTTGAACTTGACCATCAGCTGTAGTCACTTGCAAACTTTGATCTATTCCTATATTTACATTGGAATTCTGGAGAAATTCCATACCGAGAGAACCTAAAATAGAGATATTGGACCCTGTGTCCAGTAAAGCTAAACAAGAATGTCCTAAGATAGAGATTTCAAGATATGGACGATTATCCTTGTTTTTTCGAACCAACAATGAGTTTATATCTAAATCAACAAACGAAGACAAGGGATTACACGAAGAAACTACAGAAGAATTACGGTGCTCGTGCTCAACTAACGTTGTCCTCTCTTCGGTTGGTATTTGCCGTTCTGTGGTCTTTTGTCTTTCGGTGGAGGGTGAGATGTTTGGCTTGTGGAAGCTTGGGCATCCAGACTCGAGAAACTGGTTCCTTGGTTTTGAGGAGTTTGGACAGTGTTTGTATTCCCTGTATTTTGACGAGGAGTAGGAGCCAGGGCCAACCCACCCCTTCTGTCGTTTCCCGAACAGAATTGGCATTCAAATTTGCGTACACCTTGACGTCCACATCCATAACAAAACCGAATTCTAGGTTCAGAACATTCATAATAACCATGTCCTGACTGACGACAATTCCAACAGGTAAGCTTCGAATTAAAAGAAGAGACATTACCAGACCGAGAATAATTAGGCCTACCATAATAGGATGAGTCATTATTTCTGAAATTCTGGTGGATAGGAGCTCTAGACACGCTGTCAGAAGACCATGACAAAACTTCTTCCAGCTTCTTACATTTTTCAGTAAGATCAGCAATCGAGGGAATATCTGTAAGTGCCAGACTAGAATGGTACGATGGCAACAAGTTTTTCTTAATAATCCTGACAATATGAGGTTCAGAAAGAGGAGTCTCCAGACGTTTACACATACTAACAATCTCATTAATAAAAATTGTAACTTTCTCCTGTGGAGCTTGTTTACGAGACTTGATTTCGTCAAGGAGATTATCCTCATAATTATATGGAAGAAAATCTGATCTGAGTTTGGCAACTAACTCTTGCCAAGAAGCAAAACTACCGCGGTTATTGAGGTACCAAGTAAAAGCTGAATCTTTAAATAAATCAGCAGCAGAAGAGTAACACTCTTCCTCGCTGTTACCACGTGCTATACGCAGACATTCTACCTTCTCTAAAAAACTAACAACGTTTTCATTATCTTGACCTGAAAAATGCACACCCCATTTATGAATAGGAGCAGACTTAACAAAAGGAAACGAGTTGACTGGAACACTAGCATCATGAGGAGTTGACTGTGCCTGTGGAATCACTTTACCATCAAGTTCACCTTCTAGAATCAAAACTCTGAAATTAAGAGACCTCTTCACTTCCTCCTCTTCCTCTGTTGTAGCTTCTAACAGATGGATTCTAGCTGCAACATGACCTAACCGAGAAGTATAACGAGCATAGGCAGTATCACTAGAAGAACCAACAAAAGAATTAATTTTGACCACCAGATCTGCAAGAGTAACCTCTATTTCAGCAATCTCATCCTTAAAATTAAGATGGGAAGCTGACAGAACAGCGAAACTCCGATTGGATGAAGTTTGCTTCAATGCACCACGCAACACTACCCTTTTCCTTTCCACCGTTGTCAAAGATGGATCGTTTAAGTGACGGACTCTCAACTCATACTCTAATTCAGGAGCTAACAGATGCTCTACCTTGAACGCAGACATATTACACAACAGAAATATACAAGAGAATGAGTAAAAGTAGGTAAAGTTTAACTTACTCTCTGTCCTCAAATTAATATTCTGAAGGGATACCTATACCAGTAATGTTTAATTGTTTTGGTCCAGTTATGAAATCCAATGACATATACTGCTACAACACCCTAAGGAACCTAAAATTTCAAAACTGTTATTTCGAGGTAGTGACTCAACTTATTGGCTACTCCGGACTTGTAAAAATATGTGAAATAGTTAACTTTAGTTATTTAAATTTTTTAATTAATTTATTATTAATTTAAATTGTTATTTAATCAATCAAAAACAAAGCAATTTATTCAGTCTACACAGTATATAGCAAAAACAAGTCAATTTAAGATATAGATATAGATATAAGGTAATGTCCAAAAAAAAATTGAAAAACAAAACTAAAAGTTAAAATGAAAATCTAAAAGCACAACCAGTGAAAACCACAACAACCCAAGATCAAAACCAAAAGTTAAAGGAGATATATATATATATATATATATATATTTTTTTTTAAGGCAGAAGTGGAAAAGAAGCCCCACGTTGGGCGCCAATTGAAACGCTCAATACTCCGGGAGTATTGGGTTTTTGGAAGTGTAAGACTTCCAAATTTCAGAAGAACTGAAAGAGAAGTGATGAAAAAAAAATACTAAAAATAGGGCTAAGCTCAGAGGAACAAATTTAAATGGCCAAAGAGACACTAAATCTCAAGTGAGTGTTCGGGCTAGCTTCAATGCACTGGATTGTGACTTTAAAGATATAAACAACAATAACAAGAGATAGTGAGCTAATGAGACAAGAAAGAAATGAGACCTGGTAATATCAAACGTGATACAACTGAAGAAGGTCACTGGAAATAAATTTATAGAAAGAGAACAATAAGAAGAGAAAAGAAGGGCGCCAACTCAACGATAGTTGAGATTTTGAAGTAACAGATGAATCTGGAGATAATACTTTGAAATACAAAAATACTAAATAATAATCTTGTTTTGCTATGTTATATACTGGTTAGTAGAACTGAAATAAAACTCAAAATAGCAACAATAAATATATTTATAAAAAATGTATATAGGTATATGTGTATAAACAATTTACATATTATGCAAAGCCAAATAACAGTGGTAGTGGATGGTGTACAGATACAATAGGACCTAATAGCCCCTCAACAAATGAATAGTCACTACCACTGGCCAAATAAAATATGAAATATTAGTATACAACAAGAATAGTCCGTATTGTAGCCAAAGTCTTAACACAAAAAGGTAGTCATTTAAATTTAAATTAGTTCTACTAAAATGAGGTACTAATGACAATATTGTAAAGATATCAAACTTGATAAATCTCTATTACAATTATATTAAATATATATATTACATCCAAAAAATGAGTTGTTCCATACTCATTATATCATATTTAAAAAAAAACATTAAATTTATTTCCCTTTCCCAATATTAAATTGTATCATATCCAATGTATTGTATTAAAAAAAATATTATAGCAAAAAAAAGTGAGTTTGGTCAGACTCTGTATATTCTATTTAAAAACCCAATAAAAACATGTAATGTATTCTCTTCTCCCCAATATTTTAAAATTAGATTATCAAAAATTAAATTATCACAAAGGTATTTACCTTATCATATGCATATGTAAAGTTAACAGTAAATAGAAAGTAATACGTAATACAAAAAGTCAAATAGTTAAACAACTTATCTTTACAGCACTATAAGTCCATAGGAAAAACTCCTCTTGGCGCGGCTACATCAGTTTATGGCTGTAAAGACAAATCCTGGTCACAAAAGCACAACCAGTCACTGGTCTCTGGGTGACAGCAAAATCCACGGGTTACATACACAAGTTGCTAATTAGTTTCAGGATTCAAAGTTACTAATATCCTCGAGGGAATATTCTGAAAAGAATATCCTCATGTGAAGTGAAATTAATATTTTCACGTGACGGAATCTAAAATTATTATTTAATTTAATAAATATGTAATATAAATGTAATTTAATAGGTGTAGCAGCATGGATTGACTGCACCAAAACAAAACATCAAAACATTAGGTATTAGGTTAAGTCAACATCATGTCAAATTTATGAAGTTACTTTCGTAGGCATGGCAAGCTTGCGCCATGAAAAGAACATGCGCAGAATATAGAAGGCTGTCCACATTTGTAGAACCTTTTATATTCCACCAAAAAAGTTAGGTAAAAAAGAACCAAAAAACTTAATGATAACGACGTGGAATAAAACAGAATTTAAGTTTAACTATATAAAAAAAAATGACCTTCTGTTCTTTGCAAGTAAATCAAGGAAATTTTATATTTAAATTATTTCGGAACTCAAAAATAAATCTCTAAAGAAATACTAAATACAATGATAAATTTGATTATATGATAAGGAGATAATACGTATGAAATGATTTACTTACATGGAGCTCGCAGCACGCCCAAAAAAAACTCTTCCTTTTTATGTGGAACTCTTATAAATCAGAAAATCTTGATTTTAAAAAAATTTACTTATTATATTATTATTAATGAATTATATTCTTCCCCAAATTATTTTTCTGCTCCAATTCCGTCACTTTAAAGGTGAACAATTTCACCGGTTGGCGTGGCTGCGTATCAGTTCTGACCAAAACTAACCGCTTCGCTTCCGAACAAAATCGATCTTCCTTTCAAAGCGATAACAGCGCGTGTGGGGGAAAATGTCGATTCAAAATCGATCGTAGGCGGGTAATAAAAATTTCTTGAGGGGTTTAAATTGGACTAGTCAGTAGCGTAAACGCTACATTACACCAAAAAAACGGAAGTTACAGTTGTTCCACTTTATCTTTGCACAAACGTCATGATTCATTTGCAAACAAGTTAAATCAAAACATTAAGTGAAACGTACCTAGATATGTAATATTGATATGTACTGCCAGTTTGTAGGATAGAAAATATTAGTTGTCTCATTAGCGTAAAAAATAAATACTTACCGGAAGCAATCAAATTAAGAGAGCAACAGTTAGTCGTTCTAATAATTATGCTTGAAAATAAAAATTACAATGACAAAATCTACAAAGACTAAAAGTTTAAATAATATGGAAAACCAAATAAACAATAAATGGAAATAAACAGAAAATAATAAACGTCTTAAATTGTAAATTCATAGTAAACAAGGTATCAAAGGTATCATGCCGTGTTGTTTATCCTTTTTAAACTTACTGTGGTTTCTATGGACAAGCTTAATTTTGCGATACTAGTTTCTGTGAGTAAAAAAGAGACCTACTATGAAAAGTAATTCGTGAATAATTTCATGCATGTGCAAAGGTACAATGAAAGAACTACAATGGTAAAATTAAATCGCAGTAGATTAATCATTAGCCAAAGAAGATTGTCCTAGATATCAAAAAAACTACTTTGAAAAGAGAAAAAGGTTACAGTCATGAAAAATATTGTTTCGGAACTTAAGAAACATAATTATTCAGAGGAAGCAATTCTGGATATTATTTCAAAAATAGGTGGACCAGAAGAAATGTTTTTAAGGCAAGATAGAAAAAAATCAATCACTACCTCTACAATATTCAGACCAACTTGAAGTATTTGCTTTAAACCTTCATTATTATTCATCTGCTGCATATAATTATGTAAGAAGAGTTTTTCAAACTTGTTTGTTGCACCCAAGACCATTGAGCAGATGGTATCAAAGTATTAATGGTGAGCCTGGCTTTACTGCAGAGTCTTTTAGAGCTTTGGAAACAAAATAATGGTTAGAATCTGGTAAATTATACAGTTTAGTTACAGATTAAATGTCTATCGGACAACATGAGGAATGGGTTGCTGAACAAAACAAATGCTACAAAAAGAAACTACAGAAGAGCAAAAAAAAGGTCCAAAGTTAGTCCACTAGTGTCTACAGAAATGGCATACCACTGGCATAAAGGTAGTGCATATTACTTGTGAGTGATGGCCCCCCAGTAAATTTCACAATGACAGTTCATCTTGGCTGTAATCTAAACCATACACATTTAAAAACAAGCTTTAAGAATCCTTCATGTGGTGATGATGTACTGTTTTTGGATCCTTGCCATAATATGTTAAAATTAGTTCGTAATTCCTTTGGAGGAATGTGTATCATGTTCGATGATAACAATGAAGTTATATTGTGGAACTACCTGAAAGAGTTTCACAATTTGCAAGAAAAAGAATCATTTCATCTTGCTAATAAATTAAGATCTCAGTATATAGTTTTTTATAAACAAAAAATGGAAGTTTGTCTTGGTATCACAGTTATTTCACAAAAGTGTTGCATCTGCTTTGGTCTTTTGTTCAAAAGAACTGCATTTATAGCAATTGAAGGGAGATGAAACCACAGCTAGATTTGTTATGATAATGAACAATTTATTTGATGTCAGCTTTCAATGAAGTAGACATTTAGATTGCATATATAGCAGGTTATGTTGTTCACTCATTGAAAACAAAAATAGTGTGTGCCGAAAGTTCGAATGCATTAATTAGTACAACAAAATATGTATACTTCTTTTCCTTTATAAATAAAAAAAAGTGGCTTGGAATATCTTTCAACACAACATATGTATTCAACATTTGATTAAAATATGAAAAAAATTTAAAAAATATAATAATAGATTCAAATTATAAACATAAAATATTTCAACTGAAGTAATTGTTGTTAAGAGCATATGGGCAAAAATTTGAGGCAATACTTTTTAAATGCATTAATTTTTTTAAAACCTGAAAAACTAATAAATATTTTTGAAAAATTTAAACACATAATAAAAGATTACATTATTACCGAGGGTGGAAAGTCCCTTAAATAAAATAAAAACAAATTATTTAGTGTCCACTAAATAATACTACTTTATTAATAAGAGGTCTCATACTGAGAGATTTGTCAGTCTTACTCCTGCACATAGAACATCCTAATATCAATATAGCGGCTTGCTACAGCCTTTATTAGGAGTATTCTGTGATTATCTAAGAATTGTTGATCAATACTACTATTAAGTAAATTTAAAAAGATGTCTTTGTTTATGTACCTCTGTAAAACTTTTGTAACTAAATCGTTGGTACTCATGCAAGTTGGAGAAGGGATTTCTTTTAAAATTTTCTCAGCCATAAAGCATATATCAATTACACTTTCAGATGGATATTGCAATCCTTTTTTATTTTTTTTATCAATAAATGAAAATAAAAAGTTGTTCCGAGTGACACTTACTAAGGCGCTTAAACATTCACTACAGACTAATCTTTTTTGTAAGTAAAACACAACATAAGCAGCAATGTATGTAATTATGCTTTTAGAGTATTGAGAGAAAGGATTGATATAGCTGTGATCATGATCAATTATATCTACTGCAGTGGCGGCCGGTCAGGGGCGGCAGGGTCGGCAGTGCCGACCCACATCTTTATAGATATTATAGATTATTTTAATATTTAATTTAATTAGTATTTCAATAAATAATTGTGGCAGGTAATCAGTTGATGTCATTTGTTTTTGTGAACTAAAAAAATATCTGTGAGATAATAAAGACTAAATTTTATTCATGGTTTTTAAAAGAATTCGTCCAATTTGAGCGTTAAGTGATCCTTGCGTAGACACTTTTCAAATAAATGTTCCGATATCGGAGACATCCATCCGCCTACGAATTCTTGAAAATGCACGTTTTGTTTTTTCGGCTAGCCGATCCCAACCTTGACTTTACTTGTAAAAATCAACGGAATATTAATTGGTTGATTAGCAACCAAATATACATTTCTTTCTATATGAACTTAATTACTAAGTCCGGCAGATTTACATTTGCCGATGTTTCATTTGGATTGGTGATTGGTCGCGAACTGTACATTGCGAGCGTGGGACGGGACGAAATGTTATTTCATTTTTGTAGTAAACTGAAGTTATATTCAGTGCACGAACTAGCCTATCTTTTTGTGATTTATTTTTATTTTCTAAAGTAATATTGTGATACGTTACGTCTGCCGTAAATATTTAACGGTTAAAGGGATTTTTGACATATTAGAAGTTTTTTTTTTAATTAAAGTGTAAACAAATTCAGTAAACACCTAAAAAATGCAAGCCATGGGAGAAACTGTAAGTATTGATAAGTCTGATATTGTAAATTATATTTTGCATAATGGGTTTTCATCAATTCCATACGAAGAACAAATTGTTATTAAAAATAAGGGGCGTCCTTTGCCTAAAATGTCCCGACTTATAAATATTAGTGCGGGTAAGGGAAGTAATAGATCATTTTCAGATAATTGGTACAGCAAGTACTCATGGCTTACTGGGAGTGAAATAAAAAACAAACTTTTTTGTTGGCCTTGCATTTTAGTTTCGACAAATAGGGGCAAACATCAAAATCCGTGGTGTGAATCTGGTTACGATAATTTAAAGGAATTATTTAGGGCTTTACATAAACGTGTTATACATATGAAAGATCATACTTACAGCCAGATTAAATTAGATTTATTTGGAAAACAAAATATCCATGTTTCATTAGATAATGCCCAACGTGAAAATGCTATTAAACATAACGAAATTGTAAAAAATAATCACGCAGTTATTGTAATTTTTTTAAGTTGTCAGGAATTATCTTTTAGGGGACACGATGAATCAGAGCAGTCAATTGTTGTTCGATACGCGTTACGTGGTAATATCTATGAGAGGTTTTTAGGTTTTACAGACGTGAGTAAAAGCCATAAGGCAGAACATATTTTTGGTGTTTTAAAGGACAAATTAAAATTTTTTGGTATCAAAAATAAATTGGTAGGGCATACTTATAACGGCGCTGCCGTGATGTCTGGTGAATTAAATGGTCTCCAATCAAAAGTTAAAACTATTGCACCGCAAGCTTTATTTACTCATTGTCATGCGCATAGAATGAATTTAGTTTTGCAAGATACATGTAAGAAAATTAAAGAATGTCGTCTTTTTTTTGCCAGTTTAAGCGGATTTGCTTCATTTTTCTCAAGCTTGCCTAAACGGACTAATGTTTTAGAACGGTTTGTTTCGAAAAAAATGCCAACAGTTTGTCAGACGCGATGGAATTTTAAATCTCGGGTAGTTTTCACTGTAGCAGATTTTCGTGAACAGCTTTTGAAAGTTTTTGATTTTATTATTGAATGTGACGATTTTGAAAGTGATGATATCTCGATCCATAAAGCAATTGGTTTGAAAACTTTATTAAATGATTACTCTTTTAACATACTTTTAAATATTTTTAAGAAAGTGTTTACCCAAACCGATTTGATATTCAATGTTGTTCAAAATCAGTTAACTGACATTATTCATTCCAAAAATAGAATAACAAGACTGGTGCAAAATCTCAGTCAGATTTTCGTAATGATAGTAATTTCCAGTATATACGCAGTGACGTTTTGGACTCGCTTGATATTTCCGAACCCCCCCAAAAAAATAAAGGCATGACAAAGAAACATATCTCGAAAAACGAGTACCTATATTTTGAAATGTTGGACAATATTATTATGCAAATAGATACTTGTTTTTCGAATTTTGAAGATTTGCAAATTTTTGACCTCTTTGACGATTTAAAATTTAAAAGTTACGCCAAAGAATTTCCAAGATATTTATTAGACAGGTTGATTAAAAATTATCCATCATTCTTTAATAAAATAAAATTAGAAAATGAATTAAAAGTTTTATATGCTGATCCAAATATTTTCGGAAGATGGGATAAGTTACAAGATATGTATAATTTTATATATTGCAATTCATTACAACAAACTGTTACCGAAATTAATAAATTATTTATTGAGAAATTATAAAGTTCTGGAACAAAAATGGAGATTTGATGAACAAAATGAAACACGTGTTTACTCTATGACTGTAATTTTGCTACTACCCTAAAAAAGGAAAGTGATACATTATTCAACTAGTAAAGTAGCCAATAGATGACACTTCTAGAAAATATTCAAATTTATTTATATATATCCAACATTATTGTCATTAATTCTCTCATTACCACCAACGTCTGCCTCAAATGAACGAGATTTCTCTTGCCTCAAAAGAATAAAAAATTATTGTCGAAATACCATGAAAAAAGAGAGAATGTTAAGCTTGTCTCAAATATCAATAGAAAAAAAAACTTTTAAAATCTCTTCAAAACTCTAATAAATTTTACGATGACGTTATTACCCATTTTGCTACTTCCAAACAACGTAGACTGGAGTTAATTTATAAACATGTTTAGGTTCTAAATTTAAAGGAAAAAACAAAAAAAAACAAAAAACGAGAAAACAAAAAATCTCCTATGATGATTGAAGTCTTTATTGGACGGTATACCTATCTGTGGAGACCAAAAATACCTTGCCGACCTTGCCTCTCAAGCCACGAGCCGCCACTGATCTACTGGCACATCAGTATCACAACTATTACTCAATCTATATTCTCTAGAACTGATATTAATGTGATCGGTGGGATTGCATTTTAAAATATTTAAATCTTCTAAAGGAAAGCAGTTACCACTAAATTTATTTTTCAGTTCAACATGCACCAAAATTTTTTTATAAGCTGACTGAAAATGTCTAGCACTTGGGTTATTATTATAACCTCCTTGTGCTCGAACTGAATTAAAAAACAATTCTAGATGGTCTTGTGATACCTTATAAAATGGTAAATACTTTAAGGCAGAAGGAACAACTAGCTGGTTAAAAAGAATTTTTATACTGGATATGCATATTTTTAATCCAAGAAATCCAGTGAAACAACCTGTATCTAAAAGTAGTTGTTCATGACCTAAAGCTACTTTTAATTGACTAATATATTTGGCTGCTTCATTTAAAAACTTCTCTGTCTCACTATAATTATTTAAACTTAAAGGCTTTTTAAAGCCATGCTGCAACAAACTGTTGGAATTAAGTATATCAAACAATTTATTCATGATTGTTACAAATCTAACAGTTGCTAAACTCCAGAAAATTGTGACATACCTAATTCATTATTGCAAAAGTCTAAAGCTACTGCAACACTTTCGCTGAATACCTGAGTAGCCAGTGACACTTTCATTTTTTGTCTACCAAAATAAATATGTTGGGCCTTTAATTTATTGGCTAAATGAAAAGATTCACTCTGTTGGAGATGAAGTAACTCCTTAAAATACCTCCATTCAACTAAATCATTATTGTCATCTACAAAACTAAATTTATTACCTAAAGTGTTACGAACTAATTTAATCATATGACTAGGATCTAAAACTATAACTACATCTTTATCTGTACAAGGATGTTTAAAAAAAGTTTGTAAGGATAAATGATTCAAATTACATCCTAATAGCTTAGCCATTGTAAGATTAACTGGAGCCCCATCAAAAGTAACACTTACAACATCTACACCTACCTCATGGCACTTTTGCAGACACTCCAGAACCAAACATTTTTTCTGTTCTCCAGTGCAGCCAACTATCAAAAAATATCCTACAGGCATTTTCCAGGCACCATTAATACAGTTAACCATAAATACAAGGACATTTTTGGCTAACACTAGTTCCTGTATACCTGTACCTATGTCAACATACCCATAACATTTTTTACCTGGAACCCATTCTTCCTGTTGCCGGATAGACATTTCATCAAATATCAAACCAAATATTACTTTCTCACTAGAGGAGTTTACTTTTAATTTTAACGCATCAAAGGATTCCTTCGTAAAACCAGGTTCACCATCAATTGCTGTATACCATCTGCTTAGAGTCCTAGGATGGGGTAAACAAGTATCAAATGTTCGCCTAACATATTTATAAGCCGCAGGCGAGTAATAGTGTAGTGTCAGAGCAAATGTTCGCAATTGCTCTGAATACCGCTTAGGTAGCGCTTTATTTCCCACTTTTTTTAATTGCCTTAGAAGAAATTCTTTAGGTGCTTCTAATTTTTCAAGAAGATCCAATGTTTCCTCTTGAACCAACCTTGTTTTCTTGAGCTTCTCAATTACATTCTTCATGCTGGCTACCTGTTTCTCACATCTTTGTAGTTTTCGACGAACATTTCTTAATCTTCTTTTGCGTTCACTACTTACTTTCTGTGAATGAACCAATTCTTTATATATCTTCCGTTTCTTAGGAGTTAACTCACAATATGTACTAGGAATATCTTTTGATGTTTGTGGAGTTTGAACATTAATTATGTTTGACAATACTCTTATTTTGGAATTATCCTGGATATGTAGTACCTGTATGAAAAAACAAAACAGTAAATATCACAATATCAAAGATATAATAATATATATATATATATATATATATATATATATATATATATATATATATTATAGGTTTAGAAAATAGCAACCTTCTTAATTTAATTAATTAGTAGTTTAAGATATATCTAGTATTAATTAATATACAAGTATGTAAATGGTCTGAATCTTAAGTTGGCTGCATTTGAAAACATATTTAATATATCTTAAACTACTAATTAATTAAATTAAGAAGGTTGCTATTTTCTAAACCTATAATATATATATATATATATATATATATATATATATATATATATATATATATTATTATATCTTTGATATTGTGATATTTACTGTTTTGTTTTTCATACAGGTGCTACATATCCAGGATAATTCGAAAATAAGAGTACATAAATCAAGATGAACGCCTCAGAGGTCAAGTTTAAACTTAAAAAAGAGAACTTTTCTACAAGATCAAGACAGAACTTTCTACCAAATAGAGTTTTCCAGAGCTGGATAAACCTTAGTGATAACATTGTCTCTGCCCCTTCTACTAACATGTTTAAAAATAGACTGGACCGTTTTCTATTACAGTTGCATTATATATATATATATATATATATATATATATATATATATATATATATATATATATTGTTTACACAATATTAGGGTATAATGTCTATTTACTTGAGTTTTACTCACAAATCTGTTAATATCATTGACTGCTACATGTCTTTTTAAGGTAACACTTATAACATCTTCTCCATGATTGTGTGGTTCTCATATTGTACTTTTTAGATGAACTGATGATGCTTTCAGAATACGAAAGCGAAACGTCTTCAAAATAAAGTAGCCTATCAACTTTGCCTTTTATTTCTCCACCTTGAGACTAATATAAGAACCCACCACACGCCTGAGTGATCCTTATAATATATATATATATATATATATATATATATATATATATATATATATATATATATATATATATATATATATACAAGTGATTATTTCAATCAAAAAATAATTTATAAGTTTCTGTGGTTATGTAGATATAAATATGTAGAAATTATCAGGTATAGTGGTCTCTATTAAAAATCTTTTGTTTTTTCTAAAGAAACTCAATATTTCGCTATTTATTTTATAGCTTCATCAGGAGTACGCTGTAAAACAATTTTAACATTACAAAAATGGCGTACAAATACATTTAAAAAACACTTACAGAAATTAAAAGGTTTCACATATAAAAATTGACATTGAAGTATGTAATAAATGTCATGATTAAATTGTCTTAAGCACGTTAGTTACAGTAATATGATAAAAAATTTAAAATGACTTTAGGTGTAAAAACAAAAATAGCAATAAAAGAAACGTTAGAAGAATGATATTTCTTTGATGAATTATTAAGGTTGGTTGTTATGAAGGTGAATATTAGCTA
Organism: Diabrotica balteata; assembly: GCA_918026665.1. Lineage (NCBI taxonomy): Eukaryota > Metazoa > Arthropoda > Insecta > Coleoptera > Chrysomelidae > Diabrotica > Diabrotica balteata. The sequence goes on along the minus strand of OU898278.1, from coordinate 68,583,175 downwards.
TTTTCAATATTTATAAATTTTGTTTAATATATTACAATTAACAGTAAACGGAAACTGGACAGTTACTTAACTGTCCAGTGCCTGTTTTATAATTTAAAGTGTTTTCATTTTTGTTGATGTGATACATCTCAAGAAATAATCTACTTTTGTAGTTATCACCTGTGCCAAATTGTATTTTTACGCCATTTTTGAAATTTTAAAATTGTTTTACAGTGTACTCCTGATGAAGCTATAAAATAAACAGCGAAATATTCAGTTTCTTTAGAAAAAACAAAGATTTTTAATAACCACTATACCTGATAATTTCTACATATTTATATCTACATAACCATAGAATCCACAATAAGTTAAAAAGATAAAGATCACGACATGTCTTTGATACAATTCTTTAACTACCTACCTATACACAATAACTAATTTTATTAATACTACATGGAACTAACATTTCTAAATGTATATAAACTTAAGTAAGTGCACTTGCTAATTGTTGTTTTTTACTTGCTAATTGTAAATGTTATAATTTTAAAACCATATCATTGACTAGTTTTGTACATTTTTTAAAACTTTATGTATGTAATAAATTTTATTATTATTATTAAAGTGTACTTGAAAAGTACTAAAAATTAAAGTAATTTAATTTCAAATAACTATTATTAATCTAAACCAATGCTTATTCCCAAACTTAACAGTAAATCGTAAATACAGTTTGAATTAATTTGAATCCGGACCTGCCCGCCGCCATATTGGTGTAGACAATCAGTTAAAATAAGTGGTCCCATTTATTAAATGCAGAAATATCGTTTGTGTCATATCCCCTCTCTTACATATCTCTGACTATTACAAACAACAATCTGTCATGTCTACACCAATATGGCCGAACCGATCCCATCTATTTCACGGCATGATACAAATACAAAGAGATAAGATACCGCGCATGTGGGCGTGGCTTATGCATGACTTTTGTGACGTCAACTTGTGCTAAATTTCGCCATATTGTGTTTTGACGTTTATGTACATTTACGGTTCATAGCCAATATTTAATAAAATAATATTTTAAAAATGTTACAAGGCTTTAAATTTTTCCCAATATGAGGTGTGCAGTGTATGGTTGTGCCGTTGACAATATGTGCAAGAGTTTTGTACCCGGTACAGCATTTTATAGCTTTCCAAAAGACAAGGAAATGCAAGCTGTCTGGAAACATTTGTGTAAACGCCAGGATAATTTTAATGTTAAATTTGCTCGTGTTTGCTCTAAGCACTTTGTTGAAAGTGATTGAAGTGATGAATCGGCCATTCAGGTTGAGAAGTCAACTACTTTATCAGTTTATAGAAGACGTTTCGCTTTATACTTCTAAAGCTTCATCAGTTCTAACTAAATATGTGGCATTAAAGATGCTATTATATATGTACTTAAGTTTACTCATTATTTAGAACTAACTAAAAAAAAAACAGAAACAAAGGACACAAAAACTTTGCAAAAAATAATATTCGCAGAAACAAAGATTTAACAAAATTCATTGGAGAACCATCTCTAAATGAAGCCAAATGTACGTTTAAAATTTTGTTAAATCTTTGTTTCTGCGAATAATATTATTTTTTGCAAAGTTTTTGTGTCCTTTGTTTCTGTTTTTTTTTTCTTAAGTTAGTTTTAAATAATGAGTAAACTTAAGTACATATATAATAACATCTTTAATACTACATATTGAGTTAGAACTGATGAAGCTTTAGAAGTATAAAGCGAAATGTCTTCTATAAACTTATGAAGTAGTTGACTTCTGTTTTTTATTTTGCCAACCTGAACGACTGATTAACCTCTGAATTCACTAGTTGAATACTTTATTAATATATATATATATATATATATATATATATATATATATATATATATATATATATATATATATATATATATATATATATATATATATATATATATATATATAGTTGGGAGATTAAATAATTATAACGATATTTTAGCATATCCTGAAGAAGCTAATAAATTTTTGTGAAAGCTAAATAAAAGAACAAAGAGTTTTACTTATTCTGCCCTATTAATGACTGCAACTTCAAAAGAAATAGTTTACCTAACATATCAGTCAATAATACCCAACTACTATATATAAAATATATATTGTATAAAAATCACATTCCATAGTTTGCAATTTGTGGCATTCGGCCATGGCTCCCTCCATCAAACTTCACTCTTATGGGAAAATTGTTATTTTTTACAATATACTAATTTAAATATTTAAGCTTAAATTCACGTAGTAAATAAAACATCTAGTAAATTATATTAGAATTTTAACAGTTCGTTTCATCCGCAAGCATGAATACATTTTGAAAATTTAGCACAAGGTGACGTCATGCGCGTGAGTGTACGAGTTTAGTGCGTGGCAATATCATATCTGGTATCCTTATATCATGATTTCACGGTATGTCATATCCCCTCTCTTACATATCACTGCGTCAAACATATCAACAAGGTTATGTTCATTCAGTGATATGTAAGAGAGGGGATATAACCATGACATAAGGAAACATGGTATGCTCACGCGCATCTATTTTGAACAGCCAATCACGTTTACGACCAAAATCCGCCATTTTGAAGGCGGCAATTCAAATATGTACAAAATTGATACGAAATATCGTAGTTAAATTAAATAAAATAAAATTAATATTATACATTAATCCAATTAATTCATATTTAAAATGATCTGAACAGACTCTTGCTAAAATAATTTTTAAAACAAAACAAAAACACATTTACATTTAAATTCCAGTACATTGCAAAGTAAGGTTAAAAAATGCAAAAGTAAACAAAGCAGACGTCACGCATGTAGAGGTGGTTGATCCAAGTATTTTTGTGGATCAGGTCAGGTATGCTCACTTACACTTACTATGAGTACAGTACCCGTACCATGGACGTATAAATAAAGATCTTTATTTATACGGCCATGACCCGTACTCGTTTTTTATAATATATTGGTGTTAGGGATCAGTTCCACAAGTATAAATAAAATACATGTTCCAAAGTACCTAACTGGTACGGGATCAGGTCACCATCCCTACACACATGTGACATATTGAAAAGATGGTGGATTTTGGTCGGCGCAGAAATGTGCAAAAACGAGTCCACTAGTGAGCATACCTTGTTTCCTTATATCATGGTCGGCGCAGAAATGTGCAAAAACGAGTCCACCTAGTGAGCATACCTTGTTTCCTTATATCATGGATATAACATACCATGAAATAGATGGGATCGGTTCGACCATATTGGTGTAGACATGACAGATTGTGTTGTTTGTGTCAGTACTTCTGTGCATAGAAATTTAATTTTAAAAGTATTTTGAACTTAATTTTGTACGGTTTTACGTTTATTTTAAAGTGAAACCATTATGGCTTCGTGTGCTTTTGTTTTGTGTCTAAATAAGAGTTGAAATAATAAGAAAAACTCAACTGGAATATCTTTTCATCGGTTAGTATGAAATTGTAAACAGTGTACAAGGCGGTATTACTTCCGTTTTTAGTGAGGCCGCGTGTAAAAAGAACAGGTAATCTTTTTAATTTGGTTTATGTGGTTGTAGATTTTCTAAAGATGTTGAAAAGAGAAATGCCTGGATACAGTTTGTAAATAGTGTGGGAACTGGGAACCATCAAAACATAGCAAATTGTTTTCCAAACATTTTGCGGAGGACTGTATAGATAGGACCTCATTAGCTTTTGTCCGTTTGCGTGAGAATGCAATCCCTACAATTGGTGAATCTCAGGTAATAATAATTATAAATACTTATAAATGAAGTAGGTTATTAAAATAATGTAGGTAATATTCTGAATTACACCTGGACATTACACAGTACTTTGTATACAACTTCAATTGTACATTTCACAGGGTTTCATTTGCAAATAAATAAGTTTGTATAGGTGTGAACAAAGATATTTCAACTAGAAGGTTCTTGATATTTTGTATAAAGTACTAGTTAATAATTAAACACATTTTGGTTTGACCATTCTTTAAATATGTAAGATTTGACATTTTTTATTGATGTAACAACAGCAGTTCGTTGAGTTTCAAAATATGATTTATGCTTTTTTTATATAAAGTTACTTACTTTGTGTACAAAATTAAGGTTTATATATGTTATGGTATTTTAGGTTTATGAAGTTTCAGAACTTTTTATGAATAACATTTTTATAAAACTAATATTAAATATGTTTTCAAATGCAGCCAACTTAAGATTCAGACCATTTACATACTTGTATATTAATTAATACTAGATATATCTTAAACTACTAATTAATTAAATTAAGAAGGTTCCTATTTTCTAAACTTATAATATATATATATATATATATATATATATATATATATATATATATATATATATATATATATATATATATATATATATATATATATAATCTTTGATATTTACTGGTTTGTTTTTCATACAGGTGCTACATATCCAGGATAATTCGAAAATAAGAGTACGAAATGTTTACCATAAATCAAGATGAACGCCTCAGAGGTCACGTTTAAACTTAAAAAAGAGAACTTTTCTACAAGATCAAGACAGAACTTTCTTTTCTACCAAATAGAGTTTTCCAGAGCTGGAATAACCTTAGTGATAACATTTTCTCTGCCCCTTCTACTAACATGTTTAAAAATAGACTGGACCGTTTTCTATTAGGTACAGTTGCAAATTATATATATATATATATATATATATATATATATATATATATATATATATATATATATATATACAGTGCTAGTCAAAAGTCCGTTCCCCCCCTCGTATCTTTTGAACGGTTATTGTTATAATAGTGAAATTTGGAGGGAAGTAATAAACAAACTTAGGTTTCTTAACTAGTCATAGTAGGTGACGTAATAGTGACAGATGACGTTACAGCGCAATTGTGACAGATAATTTTAAATGGAACTTTATGGCAAGTGATACCTCGTTTGAAAATACCTATTCAGTCATAATAATTTTGTTTAAATTTAATCTCATTTTGATGAATAAATTAAATAAATACTAAAATTGTAGCTTCTCATTTAATTGATAAATATTTAACAACCAGTTCTTATATTAAGTGTTCAAAATATGCTCGATCTACTTCCTGATAGTAATGCATCCTATTTCTAAACTCTTGCCGTACTCGTTCAAATGTGTCGGTGGAAATTGCCCTACGTTGTTCAACAATTCGTTGTTTCAAAATGTCAATATTGTCGGTTGCTGTAGCGTAAACTTTAGATTTCAAGTATATTCACAGAAAACAATCTAATGGTGTGAGGTCCGGTGACCGAGCTGGCCATTCTATCGTACCTCGTCGTTCAATCCGTCTACCACGATATTGCTCATCTAGGTAACGTCTTACTGCACCATAATGGTGTGCAGGAGCACCATCTTGTTGAAACGTTATTTCCAAGTTGCCGAATTATCTGGATTATCCTTCAGAATTTCCAGTATTAATGGTTCAATTGCATTTTGTAACATCTCCAGATACACTTCACCGAGAAAAACAGGCTCAACTATGTGGTTCCCAAAATACCTGCTCAAACATTTATTTTTTTTTGGAAATTGAGTATGTGTTTTACGAAAGACGTGAGGATTTGTGTCACTCCAATACCTCACATTGTGTGTGTTAACATTTCCATTGAGATAAAAAGTACTTTCGTCACCAAAACAAATTGTTTTTATGTAATTGGGCTGTTGGTTAATTTTATTGGACATATTTTCACAGAATTCTAGTTTTCGGTCGGGGTCATCATCTGAAAGTTGGTGCACAATTTTTAATTTGTATGGATGAAATTTGTTTTCAGTCAACACTCGGTGTACTGTCTTTTGACTAATTCCATAGATAGATGCAACTTGGGTTTTAGAAGAAGTAGGGTTCGCTACCATTTCTGATATTATGTCAATTTTTTTGTCATCACTATATATTGTTGGTCGACCAGAACGTTTGACATCTTGAACACTACCTGTTTGTTTAAACTTCTAAAGAAGCTTTCTCAAATAAGATCTCAATATAGGGCGATTGGGGTACCTCTCATTAAAAAGACGTTCCGCTGCATGGAAATTATTTCCACATGCACCAATTAGTAATACAGCTGCTACTTTATCGGATACAGTACGTACCATTCTGACTTTGTAAAGAATAATAAACTAAACTACATATTAACTAAGAACAACTAACGAAAAACAACTTGACTAAACTTAAATTAAGTAAACTAAGTAGAAACAGAAACTAAAGATTGGGCTATAAATGCTTTTGCAAACTAAAAACAACTAGAGAATTGACAAACGTCAACTTTTTTTAACAAATAACCAAAGGCTGACGTTACAATTTTTATTAATTAAATACCGAATTAGAACTTTAGTATTTATTTAATTTATTCGTCAAAAGCATCTTAAATCCAAACAAAATTAGTATGATTGAATAGGTATATTAAAATAATTGTAGTTTCGCATTTAATCAATAAACATTCTAACGTTCGCCTCTGGTTAATTGTCAAAAAAGTTGACGTTGACACAAAAACAATTAGAGAATTGAAAAATGTCAACTTTTTGGCAAGTAACCAGAGGCGGAGGTTTTAATATTTAATTATTAAATGCGAAACTACAATTTTAGTATTTATTTAATTTATTTATCAAAATGAGCTTAAACTCAAATAAAATTATTATTACTGAATAGGTATTTTCGATACCTTTCAAACGAGGTATCACTTGCCATAAGGTCCCATTTAAAATTATCTGTCACAGTGGCGTTGTAACGTCATCTGTCACTATTACGTCACCTATTATGTCTAGATGAGAAGCCTACCTCTGTTTATTACTTCCCTCCAAACGTCACTATTATAACAATAACCGTTCAAAAGATACAAAGGGGGGAACGGACTTTTGACTAGCACTGTATATATATGTATATATATATATATATATATATATATATATATATATATATATATATATATATATATATATATATTGGACATTATATGGTAATATTGTATAAACAATCAATGTTGTTATTTAATTGATTGTTTATACAATATTAGGGTATAATGTCTATTTACTTGAGTTTTACTCACAAATCTGTTAATATCATTGACTGCTACATGTCTTGTTAAAGTAACACTTATAACATCTTCTCCATGATTGTGTGGTTCTCATATTGTACTTTTTAGATGATGAACTGATGATGCTTTCAGAATACGAAAGCGAAACGTTTTCAAAATAAAGTAGCCTATCAACTTTGCCTTTTATTTCTCCACCTTGAGACTGATATAAGAGCCCACCACTCGCCTGAATGATCCTTATAATATATATATAATATATATATATATATATATATATATATATATATATATACAAGTGATTATTTCAATCAAAAAATAATTTATAAACGTAGAAATTATCAGGTATAGTGGTCTCTATTAAAAATCTTTGTTTTTTCTAAAGAAACTCAATATTTCGCTATTTATTTTATAGCTTCATCAGGAGTACACTGTAAAACAATTTTAACATTACAAAAATGGCGTACAAATACATTTAAAAAACACTTACAGAAATTAAAAGGTTTCACATATAAAAATTGACATGGAAGTATGTAATAAATGTCATGATTAAAATGTCTTAAGCACGTTAGTTACAGTAATATGATAAAAAATTTAAAATGACTTTAGGTGTAAAAACAAAAATAGCAATAAAAGAAACGTTAGAAGAATGATATTTCTTTGATGAATTATTAAGGTTGGTTATTATGAAGGTGAATATTGGCTATTTTCAATATTTATCAATTTTGTTTAATATATTACAATTAACAGTAAACGGAAACTGGACAGTTACTTAACTGTCCATTGCCTGTTTTATAATTTAAAGTGTTTTCATTTTTGTTGATGTGATACATCTCAAGAAATAATCTACTTTTGTAGTTATCACCTGTGCCAAATTGTATTTTTACGCCATTTTTGAAATTTTAAAATTGTTTTACAGTGTACTCCTGATGAAGCTATAAAATAAATAGCGAAATATTCAGTTTCTTTCGAAAAAACAAAGATTTTTAATAACCACTATACCTGATAATTTCTACATATTTATATCTACATAACCACAGAAACCACAATAAGTTGAAAAGATAAAGATCACGACATGTCTTTGATACAATTCTTTAACTACCTACCTATACACAATAACTAATTTTATTAATACTACATGGAACTAACATTTCTCAATGTATATAAACTTAAGTAAGTGCACTTGCTAATTGTTGTTTTTTACTTGCTAATTGTAAATGTTATAATTTTAAAACCATATCATTGACTAGTTTTGTACATTTTTTAAAACTTTATGTATGTAATATTATTACATGCATAAAATATATATTTTATTATTATTATTAAAGTGTACTTGAAAAGTACTAAAAATGAAAGTAATTTAATTCCAAATAACTATTATTAATCTAACCCAATGCTTATTCCCAAACTTAACAGTAAATCGTACAGTTTGAATTAATTTGAATCCGGACCTGCCCGCCGCCATATTGGTGTAGACAATCAGTCAAAATAAGTAGTCCCATTTATTAAATGCAGAAATATCGTTTGTGTCATATCCCCTCTCTTACATATCTCTGATTTGAAGTCACTGTTTAGTAGGTACTAAGCAGTACTTTAGCAAGTATTACATATTACAGCAAGTATTTACTAAGCAGATAAATGCAGATAAATGTTTTTATAAAATTTATATAAAATGTTATATAAAAGCAGATAAATGTTTATAGTGTGCTTGATTTTCTTTTCCTCTTAATTGCATGAAGTCAACAGGAGAAACAGATTACAAGTGAGAACATTTGTCTGCTTATGACCCTTTTTCAGCAAGTTAAAAGAAAGTTAGATCAGACACATATTATTATAGTGTAAAATATCTATTGCCATATTTAATTTTTTTTGTATAAATTAGAAATTTATCTTTAAATATGAAATATTGATTAAAACATATCATTTGAGTGACTAACCTTTGCATCTCCCTTCATTTTGCCTGGTCTGATAGCTTTATAGTGTTGGATATAGATAAATAAATTTGAATACTTTCTAGCAGTGCCATCTATTGGCTACTTTACTAGTTGAATTTTCCTTTTTTAGAGCAGTAGTAAAATTACAGTCATAGAGTAAACACGTGTTTTATTTTGTTCATCAAATCTCCATTTTTGTTCCAGAACTTTATAATTTCTCAATAGGTTATGGGCCCAGACGATTAAGTGGAAGATTTCCGATTAGTTCAAATAGTGTTGTACGTGTTCATTCGGTAAAAAGTTAGTGGATTAACAGTATCGAAAATGGCTGTAAACTATCTTACAAGTGTACCGCGTTTAACCGGTAGGGACAATTACCAGGACTGGTCGTTTGCGGTTGAGAATGTCTTCGTTCTAGAAGGATTGTCCAAGTGTATCCAGGGAACTGAAGAAGACACAACACTTGTTGCCAAAGCTAAAGCTAAGTTAATATTAACATTAGATCCATCCCTATATTTGCATGTAAAAGATGCTTGCACGGCGAAAGATGTATGGGATACGCTGAAAAAATTATTCGAAGATTCAGGTTTTTCGCGGAAAATAGGATTGCTTCGAACGCTGATATCTTTACGGTTGGAAAACTGCAATTCCATGGAATCATACGTTAATCAATTGATCGAAACGGCTCAGAAATTGAATAGGACCGGCTTCAAGATTGATGACACGTGGGTGGGGTCATTACTTTTGGCGGGACTTCCAGAAAGGTATATGCCCATGATTCTAGCTATCGAACATTCAGGAATCGCTATTACCACCGACGAAATTAAATCGAAATTGCTTGATATGCAGATAGACGGCGCTAGCAGTGGAAAGCAGAAAGCTTTTGCTACAAAGTCGAGTGAAGTTAGCACTAATCATGTCAAGAACGTCAACAAGAAAGACAAGACTGACAAGAGAAATATAACCTGTTTTCGTTGTAAACAGAAAGGTCATTTCATGAATAAATGCCCTAATGCTAATAATAATGCGTTTAGTGCAGTGTTTTTAAGTAGAAAATTTAAATCTACAGATTTTTATATCGATTCTGGGGCATTTCGCAATTGCGGGCACTCTAACCTAACCAAGCATTTATATGACATTTAACGTTCCCTTAAATGGTGTCAGAGTTGCCAAGTCTCCAGTTTTTTCATACTCGCACATAATATTATACAAATGTTGATTAAAGTGATATATAAAAAATTAATAGTATAGATTTTAGTTAAATTAAAGATAATAATCAAATGCATATACAATAAAATTTATTAAAATTATATAAAAAATTAATAGTAATAATTAAATTACCGTATATAATAGAAATGCATTGAAATTATATAAAAATTCAAAGATTTTACAAAATATTTGTTTTATAAGAAACAAACTTTTTTTTTATAAGAAATTTGTTTTATAAACAAAGAAAATATTTGTTTTATGCTTATTTAAATCTTGTAGCTTCTCATAATTTCGTAAAAGTAACTTATATTTTAAACCTTCATATACATTTTACAAAAAAAATACGGCAAGTTTTATACTTATTTAAAATTTGTAGCTTCTCATAACACAAATCATTATTTCGTAAAAGTAAATTTATATTTGTAGCATTCATATACATATTTTACTAAAATAAATACGGCAACACTGTGACGCAGTGCCTTGAGGAAAATATATTTGGTTAGGTTAGAGTGCCCGCAATTGCGAAATGCCCCGATTCTGGATGCAGCACGCATCTTACAGCTAGAAAAGATTGGTTGAGAAATATTCGAGATAGTAGTATGTCCAATATATCTGTGGCTAACAGTGAACTATTAACGGTAGAATGTGCTGGTGATATGATGATAACCACAATTGTTGATAATAAGAGATCTGAGGTAAGCATAAATAATATATCATATGTTCCTGATCTGACAACAAACCTTTTATCTGTTTCTCAGCTAATAAAAAATGGAAATGATGTTATATTTAACAATGCAGGTTGCAAAATATACAATAAAAATGGATTGATTGCAACAGCTGATTTGATAGACAATGTATATCGTTTAAATTTTGAAGTGCCCAATAAGCAGAAAGCTTTTATGGCAACTACAATTAGTAGTGAAACATGGCACAGAAGATTTGGTCACATAAATTATAAAGACTTAAATCTAATGAAGAATGATTTAGTAGACGGTATAAATTGCAACAGTAATATAACAAACAATGATGTATGCAAAGTATGTTGTGAAGGAAAGCAGACTAGACCCCCATTTAGTTACAGAGGTAATAGAGCTAGTGCTTGCTTGGAGATTATCCATGCTGACCTGTGTGGACCAATGGAGATGACTTCATTAGGAGGTTCTAGATATTTCTTTATCCTTCAAGATGATTTTAGTAAGATGTCTTTTGTATATTTCCAAAAGGGTAAAGATGAAACTTTTCAAAATTTTAAATCTTTAGTAGAAAAACAGAAGGATACTAAAATAAAGATTTTGAGAACCGATGGAGGTGGTGAATTTTGTAGTAATATTTTTGAAAATTTTCTAACAAGTAATGGAATCATTCATCAAAAGTCAAATCCTTATTCTCCACAACAAAATTGTGCTGTAGAACGATTAAACAGATCGATAGTGGATAAAGCAAGGTGTCTTTTGTTTGACTCTGGCCTCGAAAAGATATTTTGGGCTGAAGCAGTCAACACTGCTGTTTATCTAAGAAACCGTTCAATTGTAACAGGTGTGACTAAAACTCCGATAGAAATTTGGACCAACAAAAAACCTGAAGTTGGTCATCTAAGAATCTTTGGATCTGAGGTAATGATGCTGATACCTAAAGAAAAAAGGTATAAATGGGACAAAAAATCAAAGAAAACTGTGCTTGTTGGTTATAGTGACAACATTAAAGGTTACAGATTATATGATCCCGAAATAAAAGATATTGTTATAAGTAGGGATGTAGTAATAAATGAAAAATCAGTTGATGTTTCAATCACAGTTGATGAAGAGTTGTCAGGATTATCAGATTCAGTGGGAGATAATCATGAATCATGTCAGGAACAAAATCATCATAATGAAAAGGACACATCGGTTGATGAAATTGCTGAAGACAACGATCCTGATTACTTATGTAACTTGCCAAACTTACCAGATGAAATCAGGAGATCAACCAGAATACCTAAGCCAAAAAGGTTTGATGATTTTGTGAGTTATTTGTGTTCGGATAGTGACTGTGATCCAGTTAGTGTCGAGGATGCTATGTCAAGACCAGATTGTAATCTATGGTTAGCGGCTATGACAGAAGAACTGCAGTCTTTCCAGGACAACGCAGCATGGGAAGTGGTTGATGTTCCCTAAGATGGTTGTGTAGTGAAGTGTAAGTGGGTATACAAACGAAAGGTTGACAACTTAGGTAAAGTGAAATATCGTGCAAGACTGGTAGCAAAGGGTTACACTCAAAAGTTTGGAGTTGATTATAATGAAACCTTTTCTCCAGTCATAAGGCATTCTACATTAAGACTTTTATTTGCTTTGTCAGCAAATTTGAATTTGGATATTTTTCATCTTGATGTAGCTACGGCTTTTCTAAATGGTGATCTAAAGGAAAATGTTTTCATGACTATACCTGAAGGTTTAGAAGTCGAAAATAACAAAATTTTAAGGCTTAAGAAAGCCATATACGGTTTAAAACAGTCAGCTAGGTCTTGGTATGAAAAAGTCGATAACTTCTTAATTAATCTAGGTTATAAGAAATGTGATTATGAGCCATGTCTGTACACAAAGATGAAAAATAGTCTAAAAACCATTATCTCTGTTTATGTTGATCATTTTTTTATTTTTTCTAACGATTCAGATGAATCAGATAATTTAAAATTGAAATTAAATGAATGTTTCAAAATTAAAGATTTAGGAGAAATTAAGAATTGTTTAGGTATGAGAGTAACTCGTAATAAAGAGAATGGTGTTATAACTCTAGATCAAAAATCCTATATTGAACAATTGTTAAAAAGGTTCAATATGGAGGATTCAAAAGAAGTTGCTACCCCAATGGAGATTAGTTTAAGTTTGAATAGAGAAGATAATGCATCTCCTCAAGTGCCTTATCAGAATTTAATAGGTGGTCTTATGTATCTGTCATTTTTGACAAGACCAGACATTTCATATTCTGTAAGTTATCTCAGTCAATTTAATAATTATCATTCAGAAACGCATTGGAAGCATGTAAAACGAATATTAAAATACTTAAAGACTACAAAAGAGTATGGATTAAGTTTTTCAAAAAATGATAATTATTTGAAAGGTTATGTAGATGCGAGTTGGGGGAGTAATTCTCATGACAGAAAATCTTATACTGGTTTCTATTTTCAGTTTTCTGGTGGACCTATTGTCTGGGAAAGCAGAAAACAGAATAGTGTTTCTCTGTCAATCACGGAAGCTGAATATATAGCAGTATCGGAAGCTGCTAAAGAGGCTATTTTTTTAAAGAATTTGTTGTATGAAATGTTGGGTATTGATGAAATTGTTATACTATATAATGATAATATGGGAGCTCAGAAACTAGCAATAAATCCTGTATTGAATAGAAGAACAAAACACATTGATATCCGATATCATTTTGTCAAAGAAGCTGTAAACAAAGGTTTGATAAAGCTGGAGTATTTAGACACAGCTAACATGCCAGCTGATCTCTTGACAAAAAGCTTGAGTCCTGTAAAACACAACAAGTTTTTGAAAGAGATTGGTTTAGTTAATGTAGTGTCAGAAATATTTGTTAACTGATATTTTTTAAATTTGTTTATCTAGTGGGAGTGTTGGATATAGATAAATAAATTTGAATATTTTCTAGCAGTGCCATCTATTGGCTACTTTACTAGTTGAATAATGTATCACTTTCCTTTTTTAGAGCAGTAGTAAAATTACAGTCATAGAGTAAACACGTGTTTTATTTTGTTCATCAAATCTCCATTTTTGTTCCAGAACTTTATAATTTCTCAATATATAGAACTGTACTGATTGAAAATTCTTAAAATAGGAATGATCCAGGTAGTTGACTTTATAGGGATGTCCCTTCTTTGCTTTCCTGCAGATGTCAATGTAGTCAGCTGGAACGTTAATTGTCCGGTTCTGTAATTGCTTCTCGATCATTTCATGCATACTATCTACTTCCATCTGCGTGTGTCCTACCTCCAAGTATTTGTGAATAATTGTGACATTATTTATCATAGCCACATTGAGTAGGGCATTGCTCATTACAGTATTTCGGTTCTGATAGATGCAACCGTCTGTAAATAAAATAATTTCTGGATTCTCATTTGAAGCAGATAGTATTTTTGGGATTACGTTTTCTTGTAGAAACCTTGATACAATTGTGGCAAATTCGTCACCGTTTAAACCTCCTTCTGACTCGTTCCATAGAAAACAGTGACCCTGTTGAGTTTTTAAATCAAAAATACATAAGTTATGTACACACAACTTTGTTTTATAATAGTGACTGGATACATTGGAGCGTGGTGCTAATAACACAGCCTGAAGATCTATTGTGAAGACATACTCTTTATTTTGTTTGTCAGTTTCCTTTTCAGCTCGCGCTTCATTCTTTTTTGCCATGTGTACCTCATATATGTCTTTGGAAATATGTCCTAGTTTATAGCTATGACAAGTCTCACACATGTCCGTTTTGGGTTTAAACAGGGACACATTTTTCAAAGTAAGTGCATTAGAGAATGTAGCTATGGACAACGGTGACATATTTTTTGATTTACAGTGTTGGATATACAGATTATGGAATTCCTGTTTCGACCTGATATCTGTCTGCAGATATAGTTTAGAGGTTCTCTGCCTGCAATAATGTGATTCCATTTTGGGCATAAAATCGATAAAATCATTAAGTTCCTTTCTGTCCCTTTCTAACGGCTTTGATTTTGTAATGACGTTTTCTTGATCGGCGCTTTGTGCTGTTTTCGAAGGCTTTCCAGAACCAAACACTAGTTTTTCCGATGCAAAGTGTATTTAGAAACAACGTCTTACACACCCTAATCATTTCCTCGCTGCTCTTAAGTTGATATATCAACGTGCTTGTCCTTTTAGACTTCTCAGGATCTTTTCTATCTCTCGGTCACTTTGTAGGAATATCCTTTATAAGTCCGTCTACATACACTTTTTTTTCTTGCCATGTCATAGACCAAAACTTATCAAAAATTTGTTTCCTCGCATCTTCCGATACAAGATGGCGTTTTAATGCACTGTTTACCTTTATGATGCATTTACAACGAGGTTTAAGTTTCTTGGCTGGTTTTCTTATATTCTTTTTCCAAGTGGTACCAAGTTTTTTTTTTCCATAGTATGGGAGTCCCTGTTCCCTTTGTTGCATATTTTTGTTACTTTGCCATTCTTGTGTATTTACTTCACAGCGCTTTTTTCTTTTGACTTTCAATTTTTCTATTTCTAATTCAGATTCAGAATCACTGTAAGGAACTAGACTTTTTAAGTCATTTTTTTGTTTTAAAATTTTATTGTGTACAGTGGGTGTCAGAGGATTTTCGGGTATGGGTATTTCTCCATCTTTACTATTTATGTCAAAATCGTGGGTACTGTTTTCAGGTAGTAATAATTTTATCTGCCTATCAGAGCTAAAGTTTGTTGGAACCTCATTATATTTAGATTCATCATTTGGTTGCTTACATGATATTAGGGAAGTAAATTCATCTGTGCTATATTCAGAAGTTAACAAATTTACGTCTTCAATATCAACAGTACGGTCAATAATAAACTCTGAAAAATCAAAAGACAAAACTGGAATATTCGTGAATTCAAGATCTTCTATAGAATTATGATTATGTGAAGAATTTTGACCATTTTCGTTTGTCAATACATTGTCCTGTTCATTTGCATTAACTGCAAGTTGGAGGATTCTTTGTGCACGTGACATTATTCTGTAAGTAATTATTAAGTATGTAAGTAAGTAAGTAAGAATTAAAAATAATAGAAAAAGGCACACAATTTTGAATACTATTCACATTGGTGTGTTTACATTTAAAATTACAAAATTTAAAAGTATAAAATACGATAAGTGGGTACTATAAATTATCTGAGTTTTACTACTTATTATATTTTATTAAATTTTCAAGTTAAATCATCATATTATTAGATAAAATTTATGGTTTTTTATTTAAAGTGATGCCAACAACAACCTCAACAGATAATTAGGATTTGTGGCTAACTCCACAATATATCAAATATATGACTTAGAAAAACGGATATCTCTACATACTAATTAAAGCAATAAACTAGTCACTAAACGTATCTTTTTAATACAATATTGTTAGTACTTACCATGTAAAAGCAATCCTTTCGCATAAACCACCAATATTTCAGCTAGAACACAAGTTTGAGACTAATAAACGAGACGAACAAACTACCACTGTTAACGGCAAGGTTGTACTGACATTGTTATTACGGAGTTAGCCGATCAAAATCGACAACGCTGGAGTTGTTCGATTTTCCTACAGGTTGTTGTAAGGCAACGGCTTTTAATTTAGGAGTAATTCGTTTTGGAACGGGTAGGTAGTGTTACAAAGAATCAGTTTCAATGAAAATGTCGATTTGACCAAAAAGTGGAGTTGGCCGTTTTGCGAATTAAGGTATCGATATATACTTCATCTAATTTAGATAACGACTTACGTCATTATTTACGTCAGAGATCGAAGTTGACATAGTTGCCAAAGTATAAAAAAATCCTGACTCCATTTTAAATCAAATAGATTACATAATTATTGCAAAAGTATTACCATCTCTTTACAACGACTATTTAAATTCTTATGTGACATTTTTGAAATAAAACACACTAATTTTGTTCTAAAAAGAACAGATTTTATTAAATAGTTAAAAATATAAAACAAGAGATATTTACTTTAAAATTCAAAATATTGAAGTACAAAAAGTGTCAACACCGCAACTGTCAAATAAGTGTTACCAATTTATGCCAAAATTTTACCTTCGTTCGATTACAGTTACAGTGTATTCCGAACAAATGTTCTTGATAAAAACGCTTTATAATGCATTTATACAAGTATCGTGTATACATATTATTGTGTATTTCTTTAAGTTAACATTAATAGAAATTTTTAAATATTATTTTTACGTGTATATAATAAAATATGTCTAGTGGCTGTAATGCCAGTGTACTCGGTAAAGTGATTCTAAAAAAGAACACACCTACACCCTAAATATTTTGTGTTGGTATCATGTGACGTCACAGGCTATGACGCCGATGACGTGCATCGGTATATAAATTATATGAAGTGTAGTTCGATGCCAGGTTATGTTCATTGCACCAATATTGAAGCTTTGATTGAAGTATGCCCAATTTTCGTGTATGCGGTAGTCATTTTAAAGAGGACGATATAATTAATGTTGGACATACCGGTATTACGAGAACAGCCCTTCTGAGTTTGTTTTTGTGTTGTTAGCTTAGATTAAGATATAGGCGCCGGAGTTAGGCAACACAGATGACAGGGATGTCATGTGAACGTAGCCGAAGCTCGGGCAAGCATGTATGTTTGAGGGTTGAGAATAAACTGATGTTGTGAAGTAACGATTATTATTTGTAACCCCTCTTTGATAACACGACATGGTGGCAGCTGGTGCTTTGTTTTGTTAACATTAAACAAGCAAAGAGTGGTCGAACGTGACAACAGTGCAAATCTTATGCATAACCTATAAATCAGAGGGGACCTAAAATCCTTAAAATGGATGCACCTATCCAAATAAATAAAGAAGTGTTTGCGAACATTTCGGCTCCAAGCGAATTTGATTTTACACAGCCCCAGACATGGCCCCAATGGAAGAAAAGAGTAGAGAGATATATGTCTGTAAGTGGATTTGGACAAAAATCTGACAAGGATAAATTAGACCTACTGTTGTATTTAATGGGAAATGAAGCAGAAGATATTTTACTTCAAAATCAACCAGTGGAGAATGCATCCTTTCAAGATGTAATGCAGATTTTCGACAATCATTTTATTCCCCGAAGAAATACAATCTTTGAGAGATTTCAATTTAATTCAAGGGTACAAAGGCCAGGAGAACCTGTGGGAAACTTTATTTCAAGTCTACATACTCTTGCAGAGCACTGTAGCTATGGAGCTCTTAAAGATGAGTTAATTCGTGACAGGATAGTTATCGGAATAGCTGATAAAAAGGTGAGCGAAAGAATGCAACTAAATGATGGTTTGACACTAGAGAAGGCAATACAAATAGCACGCCAAGCTGAACTTCAAGATAGTCAAAATAGAATTATGAGACAGGAGCAGTCAGTTAGTGCAGTTAAACAGGACTACAGGGAGCGTAGTGATAAAAGACATCAAGGTAAGAGTTTTGCTAAACAAGAAACAACTCATGAGAAAGTTAAGGAAGGTTACAGATGTGGATACTGTGGCATACCTACATGTAAAAATAGGGAGAAATGTCCAGCCAAGTTCTCTGAATGCAGATCTTGTTCACGTAGAGGTCATTGGAGTGTGATGTGCAGGAAGAAAGCTGTCAGAGCTGTTAAGTGTTCAAGGTCCACCAGTAGCAGTAGTACAGATGACGAAGGAAGGGATTCAGTAAATCAAGTGGTACATACAGATTCCTTTATTGGCCAAGTGTACCTAGACAAGAAGGATCGTTGGTATGTAGACATCTTATTGGATGACAAATTTAAGGTACCTTTTTTTGTGGATACAGGAGCAGATGTTAACTGCTTTCCCTATGAAAAATTACCTCCAGAATATGTGGGTAAAATTGTGGCATGTGATGCAATTGGTGCAGCGGACGATCATAAATTGGACACAGTGGGTAAGCTACATATAAAATTTACTTATGACGGTTTTACAAATGATGAAACAATATATTGTATTAGGAAGTTGAGACAACCTATATTAAGCAGAGAATCAATCATTAAGTTTAATGTTCTAAATTTTTCTAATTGTAAGCTTAAACAGGTAAATCAAATCAGTTGCAGTGTTGTTCATTGTAATCAATCTGAGAGTACTAATATGTTTTCAAAATTTAATTTAGAGTCTGTTGCTAAAACATTTCCTGGTATTTTTAGTGATATAGGTGAATTTAAAATGGAAATGTCAATTAGAATTAAGCCAGATGCTAAACCTTATGTACAGAGCGTTCCCAGAACTGTTCCTTTACCTCTGTTACCAAAATTAAGAATTGAAATTGATAGATTGCTAAAATTAGGGATAATTGAACCCATTGAAGATCCTACTTCTTGGGTCAGCCCAATTGTTTGTGTGGACAAGGGAGATTGTGTACGGCTTTGTGGTGACTATACTAAACTTAATGAAAACGTGTTACGGTCACATTTTCCTCTCGGGAAAATATCTCATACACTAGCACAGTTGAAAGGGTCTAAATTCTTCTCAAAATTGGATACCACAAGTGGGTTTTACCAAATAAAATTGAATAAGGAAAGTCAGTTGTTAACAACTTTTATAACACCTTTTGGCAGATTTTTCTTTAAAAGGCTTCCATTTGGTATATCTTGTGCCCCAGAGTATTTTACTATGAGATTTTCAAAAATCTTAACTGGCATTGAAGGCTGTGTTGTCCATATAGATGACATTCTTATTCATGCAAGGACAATAGAGGAACATGACAATATTTTGAACACAGTCCTAACAAAACTTCATAAGGAAGGTATTACACTAAATAAAAACAAATGCTCTATAGCAACAAAAACAGCTAAATACTTGGGTCATATGGTCTCTGAGCAAGGGATATTAATTGATCCAGATAGGGTTAAAGCTATCCGTGATTTTCCTGAACCAAAAAATAAGACTGAGCTGTCAAGATGGCTGGGTATGATTAATTTTGCTGCAAAATACATTCATAATAAATCTGAGATTCTTGAACCATTAACACACTTACTAAAAAAAAATATTAACTTTTTGTGGGGTCCAGCACAAGATAAAGCTTTCAGCACTTTAAAACAAAAGTTAGAGAGCCCTCCAAATCTAGCGTTTTTTGATGCTAATAAAACCATAATTGTTAGTGCAGACTCAAGTTGTTTTGGTATAGGTGCATGTCTATTTCAAGAAAATGTAGATCATACTCGGGAAATAGTGGCTTTTACATCTAGGCTTCTGAACTCAGCTGAAACACGATACGCTCAGATTGAGAAAGAAGCTCTTGCACTTACATGGGCAGCAGAATATTTTTATGATTTTATTTCAGGAGTTCCTAACCTAATTTTTGAAACAGACCATAAACCTTTACTACAAATTCTGCAAACTAAAAATTTAGATGAGTTAACGCCACGTTTGCAAAGATTTCGAATGCGTTTAATGCGATACAAGTATACTGTAATCTACACGCCGGGAAAAAATTTAATTGTAGCAGATACTTTAAGTCGGGCCCCTTTACAAACAGATACGTTAGCTAATAAAGAACTAACTGCTGAAACTGCAGCATATGTGCAGTCAATTATTCATAATTTACCAATTAAAGATTATTTTTTGAATTTAATAAAAACAGAACAAGAAAATGAATATATTTGTAAAAAACTAAAAGAATATTCTTTGTCTTCTTGGCCTGAAAGATCTAAATTGCCATTTGAATTGTTGCCATACTATCAATATAGATATGAAATTTCCTATTCGGAACAATTACTTTTAAAAGGGTCTCGCATAATCATTCCTAAGAGTCTTCAACTCAAGGTGTTGGAATTTATTCATACAGGCCATATGGGAATTGTAAAATGTCGAGATCGTGCCAAACAGAGCGTTTGGTGGCTGGGTTTGTCATCCCAGATTAATAACCTTGTCACACATTGTCCCCAATGTGTTGAACACAGAGTAAATCATAGAGAAACATTTCATAAAGACAATACTGTACAAAGGCCGTGGCAAAAACTGGGGGTTGATTTGTTTAAATGTTATGATAAGTGGTATTTGATTGCCACTGACTACTTTTCACATTGGTTTGAAATTTTTACTTTAACCAATATGACAGAAGATGCCATTATTCCTAAGCTTAAAGATATTTTCTCTCGTTATGGTATCCCAGAGGAAGTTAGATCCGACTGTGGTACTCAATTTTCATCAAAATTTATAAAGTTTTCAAAAGAATATAATTTTGTTCATACGACGAGCAGTCCGCACTGGCCTCAGAGCAACGGTGGAGTGGAACGCACTGTACAAATTGCAAAAAGATTAATTCAGAAAAATAAAAAAGAGGACCTAAGTTTGGCATTGTTAGCATATAGATGTACACCCCTAGAATGTGGTGTTTCACCTTCTGAATTATTAATGAATAGAAAATTAAGATCTAACTTACCCCAGCTTCCAAGCTTATTAAACTTTTCAAAAGAACCAAACACTAAAAATAAAAAGAATGAAATAAAGGATAAACAAGTGAAAAACTACAATAAGCGACACAATGCCAAGGATTTAGATCCTCTTAAGGTTGGTGATTCTGTGTGGGTGGTTGATATCAGGAAATATGGGCGAGTTGTTGCGATCTGTCAGGAACCCAGGTCCTATATAATTGAAACTGAAACCGGGAAATTTAGAAGAAATAGATGGCATTTGATTCATGCACCCTACTGTTTCCCTGTATTGAGCACCCAACCAGAATCCTCAAATGATTATGTTCCGCCAATTTCTAGTAACACAAAGCTAATGCCTTGCTCTAATCAAAGCAATGGTGACATACAGGGTAAAATAATGGAGGAAAGTAGTAGGGGGGAACCCAGTGTATTTCAGGACAAAATCGAACAAAGTGGAAATCATGTTTTACCTCCATCGGGTCAGGATAAAAGCGATAGTGTATCGGACTTTGAGTGCGTAAAGCCTAGCAGGCCAAAAAGACTTGTGAAGAAACCGGTTCATTTAACAGATTATGTTTGTAGTAGTTTAAGTTAGTTTAGGTATAAGATCATTAATGACACAGGGATCTTTTATAAAAAAAAGGAGATGTGTTGTTAGCTTAGATTAAGATATAGGCGCCGGAGTTAGGCAACACAGATGACAGGGATGTCATGTGAACGTAGCCGAAGCTCGGGCAAGCATGTATGTTTGAGGGTTGAGAATAAACTGATGTTGTGAAGTAACGATTATTATTTGTAACCCCTCTTTGATAACACGACAGTTTTTACCAGCTCCAGGTAAGAACTATTATGCTAATATATGTATGTAAGGTAATTGACCCTATAATTGACACCTTAAGACATAAAACCGTTTAGAACTAGGTTATAATAGTGACCCCAAATTTGACAGCAAAATTTTGATTTTGTTCATAAATTTGACATGAAATTGTACCCAATTTTGACAGTGTCCCAAAAGTTGACAGTGGGTTGTATCTATATTTGACATACATTTACAATTTTCAAAATTAATTGTCAGAAGTCTCAGTACTTACTTAGGGAATATAAAATTGATAATAATAATTGTGTCAGGTGATAAGTATATACACTTTTTTTACTGAAAATAAAATTTTTATTCTCAATAACAACGTACAAATGATACCTACATACTTAGGTATCTACATATTTTAGGTAAGTATAGGTACCTAAGTAGAGAAAAGCCATCTTTTTATGTCACGAAACTACAATATTTTCCGATTTCTGGTATGGAATAAATACCTCTATTATTTATTGGTGTTGGAATATTTATTTTTTCTACAATGTCTTCTGCAGAATACCAAAGTTCGTCTGGCTCTGATGGCCACTTCCAATAATTCAGTCCACTTGCCACCATAGCACTAACAAAAAAACCATTGTAATTTGAAATTTTCTTGACCTTTCCCGGGAATTTTTCACCCTCATAGCGAACTATAACGTAGTCGGTCACATTAATTTCAGATTTTGGAGTAGTTTCCTTCTTTTCGACACCGACTGAATTATCTTCAGTATTTTTTCCATTTAAAAAAATATTCTTCTTCACAAATTCAACTGCACTAGGTCTATAAAGTTTCTTTACTGATCTTTTCTCCTTTTCTTCTTGAAGTTGAAGTTTTTTCTCCTCTCGCTTTTTTTTTCTATCTAGAATTGCATTCTCTTTCTCAGTCTTCTCGTTTTCCTTTTTCAAATAATATTCTTTCCACTGTTCTGAGGAACATACACTTGGAACTTTTTCTTTGACAACTCTTCCTGATTTTTTGTTTGTACTTCCATCTGGCCAAAACAAAATAGATTTAAAAGGGGAGGGTATCAATAGAGCATCCTTATTATTCTTTAAAATCATGTTCTTATTTTCCTTTGCTTCGTCTATCTCTTCTTTATCGTTATTTTTGACGATTTCTTTCTCTATTGTTTCAACTCCCTTAACTGTTATTTCATCGCTTGCTTGCTCGCTACATTTCTCACTATTATCCAAAGTTATATTTGTCTTTTCTTTTTCTTTTTAATTTGTTTCTCTTACTTTAGTTGTCTCATCACTTAGTTGCTCGCTACATTTAATTTTCCCATCAGCCTCGAAAATCGTTTCTTCTTCTCTTTTGTTTCCTACTATTTCTATTATTTTGGTTACATTCTCATTATTCGTTTGCTCCACATATTTGCTACCGTTTTCCAAAACTACATCTTCTCCCTCTATCACTCTATCTATACTAACGATAGTCTCATAGTGTGGTGCTTGTTCTTCACCTTTCTTACTAGGATCTAAAATAATAGTATCTTCTTCATCTAATGTTGTTACATTTGCCTCTCCACTTTCCTTGATGACTGCTTCATTTTCTCCGTTATCTAAAATTTCTTGTTCCTCTGTTTCAATATCTACATCTTCCCAATTTATGTCCTCCAACAAAACATCATGTGCAACCTCTATTATTATATACTTCGAGACCTCTCCTTCAGGGTGCTTGTTTGCATGTACCTTTTCATTCAGATTCTTCCAAAGAAAAAATAAGTTTGTATCTTCTACTTTTCCATTCCATTTAGCCAATTTCACCTTAGCTCGAAAACTCTCAAGTAGATTTTTGTCTAGAAAAGATTCTATGACCCTTAAAGCACCTATTAAATCATCTTTAACAACTTTATTTGATTTCAAGTGGCATGTATCTTGTACATCTGAGAGAGTTGATGCAATTTCATTTCTCAACACTTTTGAGAAATCGACACTATTAAAGTCGAATGGATATAATCCACATTTCCTAAACGCATTTTTCAGTATTTTCTCTTGCCCAGAACCAAGAACTTTCTGCAAAACTTTATTAAGCATTGGCGCAAAATCTTCTTTTTTAAGGGTTTGTTTTTTATTTTCTAGTCTCCAAGCATGAACTTCATTTTGCCACCCACTTTTTAATGGATGAAAAATGCCCACATCCATAGGTTGTAAAATGTGAGTGGCGTTAGACAGAAGACTTATCAGTATGATATTCTTTTCGGAACAAAAGGCACTTAAATTGTAGGTTAAGTGGGACTTATGCCCATTAACAAATAGAACAACTGGAAATGGGACGTCATTTTTTAACAACCAGTTGTAAAAATTATTGGAAATGAATTCAAAGAAACTCTCAGCTGTCATCCAGCCAGAGTCCGAGCGTCCTATTGCCCAGTCGGGTTGTGGGCACTTTAATATTATATTCTTAGGGATCCGTTCATAGCTAAGTATTATCATCGGCGGAGCTACTTCACCTGCAGCATTGCCTAAAAAACATGAAAATTTAGTAGAGAAAAGTGTTACCTATTATTTAAGATACTTTACCTGTTATTAGTGTAGTGATACATTCCTTGTCATTTGCATTTGAATAGCTGTATACTATTTTTGATCCTTTTTTAGTAAGAACTTTTTTGCCCTTTGGCGACAAGAAAAAGGCTGTTTCATCAGCGTTAAATATTTGTCTGGGATTGGTGATTTCAATGTTATTTGCAACAAAATATTCATTGATTTCCTCAAACCACTTTCGGATATTTGTTTCCGAGACAGCAGACCTAGAGCTTGTTAGGTTTTGGGTCATTCGTTGACTTAATTCCGGATGTCGCTGCAAAAATCCTTCAAACCAATGTCTACTAGGTCTACCATTTGTAAAATTATTAGGCCTCTTCAACCTTTTCACAATCAAGGCAACACTGTCTAATAGTTGGTCTTTTGTTACGGGAAAACCGGTTTTAGCAACATTTATTATCCAATCCTTTAATAGACTTTCTTCGCCTTCAGTTAATACAGTGCTTACTCCACTTTTGCATCCCATAGGAAATTTTCCTGACACTTTGTACATCAAAGTGATACGTGGCACATTAAATTGTTTAGCTGCTGAAGCACAAGACATTCCATTTTTACAGGCTTCTACAGCTCTACTCAGATCCTCCTGAGAATACTTTCTATAAATATTTCCCTTGTTAGGCATCTAAAAATAAGAGTTTTCTTAGTTATCCTTACTTATTAACAAAATAATGCTAAATTAATTCAATTTTTCATAAAGCAACTTTCGTGTACCTATTTTTGACACCCCTTGATCTTAAATTTGACTGGGGTGTCAGATTTAGGTTTTTAAAACATTGGTAATGAAATATACCAAAAAAGGATAACTATACGCAATTTCTGTGAGATGGATACAGAAAACGAACATATGATATTAATAGTTGGGTGTCCCTAAATTTGACAACTACATGTCAAATTTATAGCACTTTACCAGAAGATGTCCTAAAATTTGACACCCTAAAAAATAGCTGACATATTGGAAATTTTAGAGCATTTTTAATGAAAAATTGATTTTTAGACTCTATAAATGTTATATCAAGCAACAAAACCTTCCTTGCAACAGTAGCAACATTGTAGAACACATTTGAAAAGTAACTTGATTTTCACTCACCTTAATTTATTCTCCACATCAAAACACAAGAGACGCTATTGCACCGTGTGCATGCACATTACAACTGTTGTTTTGGCGCGTTTTTACCAACTGAGTAAAAAAGTCGGGGTGATTGATTTCAAAACAAATGAAAGATGGCGTTACTACCACAAATCTACTGAATTGCGGATCCATTTTCTTAATTTTTAGCTTTATTGATAAATCCTGTCAAATATACGGACAGTGTCAATTATAGGGTCAGTTACCTTATGTGACCTTTTACTTATAAAATTAGTTAATTATAAATTTAACCTAACATTATATATTATAAAATCAACTTGCTTACTATTTGAATTATTTTGTAGGTGGTGGTTCAACAACTATCTTAAAAATCATCAACTTAGAGAGGGTTCGACATAATTTCTACAGGTGTGCGCCTTTCAAAGTTGGATTAGATTAGCAGACCATGACTACACTATCGTATGGAGAGGTCTATGAGCTTGCCTGTTAAGTGCGAGGAGGGATCTGTCTCTCTCTTGTGAGTGAGATTGGTCTTAAGAGTACCATATTACCATGGTTTGTCTCATCTATGTACTTTTAATGTTCCATTTTGTAGAACAACTTAAATCTAAATGTATTTAATATGCCTCTCAATAAATATATAAATATTAGTAGAAAAGAGTTACTGGTAACTGTTTAAAGTATGTTAATAAGGTCTCAATTAAACTACTGTATTGGCTGAACATATATTAATAATATTCATACATTACAACATGATCATGTTGCCCATTGTCCACGTTGGGAAGTGCTGTTGACTTGACATTGACATATTTGACATAGTTACCAGGTGTACGTTAAGCCTATCTTACATTAATGTCAAACAACTTCCCCTTAAAGATTAAGGCGTACCCTAGGTTTAATTGTACGTCCGAATTTTGAAACATTACATTTCTGACTATCATTATTTTTTGAGCAGCTATAATGAGGACTTACAATATCAGTATTCCTATGTTCATTAAACAAATTTGTTAAATCATTATCCTGAATACATACATTATTTAAATCATTAATTATCATTATCCTTATAACTATTTGGGTTTGTGTGTGGATACAACTCAAGTTCAAGATACATGTCTGCTACATCTGATTTTGTATGTGATGGTCTTATGTGTCTTGTGTTTCTTCTAACTATCCTATTATTGCATTCCTTTCTTATCCAGTACGATCTGGGTTTTTTAGCTTTTTCTACAATAACAGCTTTATACCATACTTTATCAACACTACTCTTAACAACTACATTATCCCCCCTTTTATAAGTTGTTGGTGTACGTTTACTATGTTTATCATACTGAACTTTTGTTTTTTGTTGTTGGTCCGATAACAGTTTATAAATCTCATTCTGAATTTTAGGTTGTAATTGTTCACTATTTACTGGTATTTCTGTTCTCAAAGATCTACTATTTAATATTTGTGATGGAGATGCACTTAATGAAATAATAGCAGTATTATTATATTCTAAAACTAACTCACGATAATCAGAATTTTCTGCAAAACTTTTTTTTAAAATTTGTTTACAAATTCCTACAGCCTTTTCAGCAAGGCCATTACTTTGGTGGTAATGAGGTGAACATGTCAGGACTGTAATTTGTTTATTATCGTAATATTTTTTACACTTAAATGCTATAAATGGTAAATTATCTGCAATTAAAAATTGAGGATAGCCAAATCTGGAAAAAACATCTTGCATTGCATCTATTATGGCTTCAGATGTTTTATTATTTAATGATAGCATATCTATCCAATGGGAAAAATAATCTATTAGAATTAAGTAAGATTTACCACCAAATTCCAAAATATCAGCCGCAATTTTATTAAACCTCAATTTTGGTATTGAATGTGCTAACATTGGCTCTCTATAATTATTTGGCATGAATTTTTCACAAATTCTACATTTTTTTATAAACTGGACAATATCATCCCTAAGGTTTGGCCAAAAAAATAAAGATCTTGCTTTATTAATAGTTTTACTAGTTCCTATATGACCTTTATGTAACAGAGTAATCATTTCCTGTTTTAGAGATTTTGGTACAATTATTTTATTTTCAACAAAAACAATTCCTGCTTCAACATATATATCATTTTTAATACTGTAATATGGCTTTATATACTCTGGAATCTTGTTTTCTTTAGGCCAGCCTTTATAATAAAAATCAAAAATTGTAGCCAAAACTTTATCTTTAGAGGTTTCTTCTCTGAACTGATATATTTTTTTATTTGTCATTGGTAAGTATAGTGAGACTGAATGAACCATATCAAACATCTCTAAATCAAGGGTTTGTGCCTTTAAACTGTCACCGCGGGGTAATTAATAAGGGTCTAAGCACCTTCTGTACCACCATGTGCTCTGTAGAGGGCTTCGGAAACGTCGACGAAAGCCCCTCTACTTGAATCCATTTGCGGGGTATGGATTCGTAAATGTTTTCTTCTGGCATCTTGCCTTGAAAAAGGCAAGGTATTTCTTACATGACAAAGGTAAAGTCGAAATAAAAATACCAGGTTGCAGTAGAATAACATCTCAGCCACAGAGTATGGGAAAAAGCTAAAAAGAAAGCAGAGCCCCGAGAGCACTAAGCTCTCGGAGAGCCCGTGAAGGACTGAACTGATTGACCTGAAAATCGCCTATTTTTATACTTTCTAAAGTAGCGATTAGGGATTTCCAGGTCAGGGAGGGGCCAACGGAAAAAATAAAGGGCGGGGCGATGCGTCTCGAACGTGAACTAGTCGCGTCCGAGAACATCCCCCCTCCTCTGGAGACACTGTGGCCGGGAAAAAAATTTATTGAAAATTCAAAAATATTAAATTACAATAAAATACATGTGAATTAACACAAGAATACATAAAAATGTATGGAAAGTATGAGAAATACATGAAAATGTATTAAAAGTAATAAAATTAAAAAATTGTCTTTAAGCAAACTCACTGCACAGCACTAATAGGGAGGTCGGTGGTGTTGACGGCATCTCCGGCTCCTGCAAGTCCATCCTCGATCGCTGTGCCAACTCCTTCGACGGGTTCGCCTTCTTCTCGGTCGTCCGGATCCCATCTGCCATATCCAGGGGTTTCGCAGAGTACCAGGGTGCCGAAGCCTACGTGGTCGTCCAACCACTTTCGGTAGGGGGGCGATGACTGGATCTACTTCTGGACTTCCATTGGCATCAGGGGCTTCCGACTTCGAAGAAGTCTGGCCCGTCAAAGGTGCCTGCACGCCGAAGGCATCCGGTTTGCAGAAGGCCTCGATGTCGGAGTGTCAGATAGCATTCTAACACTCCGTGGTTCTCCCCGTTCTTCTCTTGACTTCAACCCATGTTGAAGTCAATGGTTGTAGCCTTCTGCTGTGAGTCAAGCGGGGTCGTGGGTGCGGATTTTAACCACGTTGTCGGGCGCCATGTCACCGCGGGGTAATTAATAAGGGTCTAAGCACCTTCTGTACCACCATGTGCTCTGTAGAGGGCTTCGGAAACGTCGACGAAAGCCCCTCTACTTGAATCCATTTGCGGGGTATGGATTCGTAAATGTTTTCTTCTGGCATCTTGCCTTGAAAAAGGCAAGGTATTTCTTACATGACAAAGGTAAAGTCGAAATAAAAATACCAGGTTGCAGTAGAATAACATCTCAGCCACAGAGTATGGGAAAAAGCTAAAAAGAAAGCAGAGCCCCGAGAGCACTAAGCTCTCGGAGAGCCCGTGAAGGACTGAACTGATTGACCTGAAAATCGCCTATTTTTATACTTTCTAAAGTAGCGATTAGGGATTTCCAGGTCAGGGAGGGGCCAACGGAAAAAATAAAGGGCGGGGCGATGCGTCTCGAACGTGAACTAGTCGCGTCCGAGAACATCCCCCCTCCTCTGGAGACACTGTGGCCGGGAAAAAAATTTATTGAAAATTCAAAAATATTAAATTACAATAAAATACATGTGAATTAACACAAGAATACATAAAAATGTATGGAAAGTATGAGAAATACATGAAAATGTATTAAAAGTAATAAAATTAAAAAATTGTCTTTAAGCAAACTCACTGCACAGCACTAATAGGGAGGTCGGTGGTGTTGACGGCATCTCCGGCTCCTGCAAGTCCATCCTCGATCGCTGTGCCAACTCCTTCGACGGGTTCGCCTTCTTCTCGGTCGTCCGGATCCCATCTGCCATATCCAGGGGTTTCGCAGAGTACCAGGGTGCCGAAGCCTACGTGGTCGTCCAACCACTTTCGGTAGGGGGGCGATGACTGGATCTACTTCTGGACTTCCATTGGCATCAGGGGCTTCCGACTTCGAAGAAGTCTGGCCCGTCAAAGGTGCCTGCACGCCGAAGGCATCCGGTTTGCAGAAGGCCTCGATGTCGGAGTGTCAGATAGCATTCTAACACTCCGTGGTTCTCCCCGTTCTTCTCTTGACTTCAACCCATGTTGAAGTCAATGGTTGTAGCCTTCTGCTGTGAGTCAAGCGGGGTCGTGGGTGCGGATTTTAACCACGTTGTCGGGCGCCATGTCACCGCGGGGTAATTAATAAGGGTCTAAGCACCTTCTGTACCACCATGTGCTCTGTAGAGGGCTTCGGAAACGTCGACGAAAGCCCCTCTACTTGAATCCATTTGCGGGGTATGGATTCGTAAATGTTTTCTTCTGGCATCTTGCCTTGAAAAAGGCAAGGTATTTCTTACATGACAAAGGTAAAGTCGAAATAAAAATACCAGGTTGCAGTAGAATAACATCTCAGCCACAGAGTATGGGAAAAAGCTAAAAAGAAAGCAGAGCCCCGAGAGCACTAAGCTCTCGGAGAGCCCGTGAAGGACTGAACTGATTGACCTGAAAATCGCCTATTTTTATACTTTCTGAAGTAGCGATTAGGGATTTCCAGGTCAGGGAGGGGCCAACGGAAAAAATAAGGGGCGGGGCGATGCGTCTCGAACGTGAACTAGTCGCGTCCGAGAACAAAACTAGCTCTAGAAAGCATATCTGCAAATTGAATATGCTTTCCTGGAACATAATAAATATTTAATTATGTACTTTAATAATTTTAGCCTTAAACGCTGCAACCTTACTGACCCAATTTTGCATATTGGTTTCTGCATAATTGAAATTATTGATTTATGATCTGTTTGGACATCAACATCACACTGGTAAATAAAGTTATGAAATTTTTGTGTACCATAAAAAATGGCTATTAACTCTTTCTCTGTCTGGCTGAATTTATTTCATGTTCATTCATAGACCTAGATGAACATGCAACTAATTTCAACATACCATCATAGTTTTGAAACATACAACACCCAATTCCATTTTTGGATGCATCACATTGCAAAACTATCTTTTTATTTGGATCAATGGTACCAGAGCTGGAGAATTTGAAATTATTTTCTTTAACTTATCAAAACATTCCTGGTGTTTAGGCAACCATTGCCATTCTACATTGTTTTTTAAAAGTTCACATACAATTTGCATGTGCTCAGCCATATTTTTAACATAACGTCTAATATAGTTAAAGGAACCTATTATTCTTTGTAACTCTAATTTACTTTTTGGAGTTTCTAATTTACATAAAGCATCTGTCCTCTCAGGATCTACTTTCATTCCTAAATGAGAAAAAATTTGTCCCATAAACTTTACTTCTTTTTTGCTAAATTGAATTTTCTCTTTATTAAATCTAGCACCCACCTCTTTTGCTCTATTTATCACCTCTTTGACCGCTTGATCATGTTCATCTTGAGACGCCCCTGCTATGATCATATCATCATGACAAACTACAATGTTTTTAATATCACCAAAATGCTTTTCAACTGCCTCTTGAAAAAGGTCTTGAGAATTTGATAACCCAAAAGGTAAAACTAAAAACCTGTAAGTTCCATAGTGTGTAGAGAAACAACATTTCCATGAAGAATTTTCATCAATTGAAAGTTGGTGATAACTTTCAGATACATCAAAAACAGAATATACATTTTTGTTTAATAATTTTGAACATATTTCCTCAATGGACTCCCCAACTCTAGGTTTGCGTACTATATGTTTATTCAGATCTGAGGGATCTAAACATATTCTTAATTTAATACCATTACTCTTTTCGACTATCACCATTCTATTAATACTTGCCCTGGGGTCTATGTTTTCTACCTTAACAATTGCTTTTCTTTGGACTAATCTATCTAGCTCAGTTTTAAGTGAATTTCTAATTTTTATTGGACACTTGGTAGGTGGATAGCAAACTGGTTCAAATTTATCATTTGTTGTAATTTCATATGTGCCAGGAAATTTGCCTGACCCTGTGAAAACTTCAAAATTTTCATTGATAAATTTATCTGTTAAATCAGACCGGCTTATCTTATTTATTTTTATAGAATCAATACGTTTTACCAAACTTAAATTTAAACATGTTTGTCCACATATCAGAACCTGATTTGCACCATCCACAATGACAAAATCCTCAAAAATATTCTTACCCTTACATTTTACATTTAAATTTACTACACCTATAGGATGAGACACATTTCCATGTGTTAAATGCCTTTAACACATATTCAGTAGGCCTGGTTTTAAATTGACAATTAAATTTTTTATAAACATTTAAAGGAATAACATTTACATCTGCCCCTGTGTCTAACTTAGCTTTCAATTTATAATTTTCAACCTCTATATACTCTTCCCAAGTGTCTATCAAATCAACATTACATACCTTTTTCCTGCTGTTAACATTTCTTACAAAAAATTCATTAGAAGAGGTTGACTCACAATCATCTTTTTCAGTACTTTTAATATTTTTGACCTTGCAGGCAACTGCATAATGGTTTTTTAGTCCACACTTGTTACACTTCTTGCCATAAGCTGGGTATTCCCTCGGACCATGCTTTTTTGCACACCTTCTGCATAAAAAACTTCTTCTTCAACTTCTTTCTCTTCATTCCAAGGTTTCTTCTTTATATCATATTTCTTTTTCTCTATCTTCTGTGTATGATTAATATTTCCTGTGTTATATTAAAACTGTAAATTTTGAGATCTACTTTGCTCACTTGTTCTGCAGAATTCTATAGCTTTATTTAAACTTAATTTGTCTATTCGCAGGAGGGCTTCTCGTGTGGTCGGATCCCTAATTCCCATAACAATTTTGTCTCTTAATGCCTTGTCTTCACATGACTCATCGGGATCTAGGGCATTGTAATTGCAACTTCTAACCAAATGTCTGCACTCTGTCAAAAAATGTTCAAATGTCTCCCCATCTTCTTGTACTCGTTTTATAAAGTTGTACCTCTCAAAGCATTCGTTAACTCTTGGGTTCACATACTTATCTAACAGCTGCATTGTGAATTCATACTTATTTAGTTCTTCATCAGGGATAACAAAAGTAGCCATAATCCGTGCTGATTCATGGCCAATAATATTTCGCAGGGTGGATAATTTCACCTGATCTACAGCGTCGTGTTGTCCTGTTGCTACTAAATAATCTTCGAATGAAATTTTCCAAAATTTCCATTCAGAAGCGGCACTCTGACCCTGGAGGTCGAAATCTTGGGGTAACTTAACATAACCTATTCCATTGACCATGCTTGCCATTTTGGGAACACTTAAATTTTTCTTTTTAATAAACTTAGCACTTAACTTTATCCTTGGACACGTAGATTCCATAAATTGACTGCGCCATGTTTAAAGTATGTTAATAAGGTCTCAATTAAACTACTGTATTGGCTGAACATATATTAATAATATTCATACATTACAACATGATCATGTCGCCCATTGTCCACGTTGGGAAGTGCTGTTGACTTGACATTGACATATTTGACATAGTTACCAGGTTTACGTTAAGCCTATCTTACATTAATGTCAAACAGTAACATAGAGTTTGGAAACTTAACTTTGTAAAATACTTCATGTTTTATTGTAACTAGGTAATACTTTACATATTTTTTTTTATTTTTAATGTTATTTTTCCATCTTTATAGTGCTGGATCTTAGAATCTTAGAGCTAACTGTTGGGTTTAAATATGACTAAAAACATTATCATATAAATGTATATAAAGTTCTTTCTAGAACCGTTCTAGAACTAAATCATTTAATTTTTCTGTTTCCAACTTAGCAGAGTTCTTGAGTTCTTTCTGTGAGTAGAACGCCAGACAGTAAGAGTTCTCACTGACTGCTGGTAGTGTGTGTTATTAGATTAAGATGTAAGTACTACAAAAAACTCAGAATGTCTGAAGGCTGTCTGTTGCTTATTAGGCTTTAAATTGACATTAGAATTCCAAAATTATTTAATTACTGACAAGTTCTTGTCACAACATTTAGAACAATAAATTAGACTACATTTACCCGTCCCTATTTGTGAACAAAATATTGCAACTATCTTGGTTTATTTTTAGCTCCAGCTGATTTACAGCTAGATTGAAAATCTGAATTTTCCAATCTTCATAATTATCATCAGGTTTTTGAACAGGTAAATTTTCTGTCACATCTGGTATTTATATAGTATAGTGGAATTCTCTAATGTGTTATTTGGACTTTCATCATTATCGTGATTCAATAACAATTCAATAGTATTCTTCGTATGTAGGTCAGAGCTCCTGGTAAAGCAGTTTTTCATTTAGTGATGTCTAAATATTTGGTTTTCAATGCTAGATTCACCAATTTCTGTATAACTCATTGTATCTTTCAACTTAACCATTTCCTTCAAGGTTATATGGTGTTGTTCTACTTGAAATATTCCTTTAGAGTGTAGATAATTAATAAATTCTTGTGAAGTAAAGCTAGTTCTCCTTGTCAGATTTTATATATGCCAGCATTCTATATAAACAAAATAGTGATTTAATCTGTGATTGGTTTGAATTGCTTTCCTACCAGATAGGGTAAACTGTGCAAATACCGGTCGGTGGGTAATGGCGGTCATCCCGATTGTGCGAAATCTATTCAATTTGGCAACCTCCTATAACTGCCAACGTGT
Source organism: Diabrotica balteata (assembly GCA_918026665.1). NCBI lineage: Eukaryota > Metazoa > Arthropoda > Insecta > Coleoptera > Chrysomelidae > Diabrotica > Diabrotica balteata. The sequence continues at coordinate 68,548,394 of OU898278.1, read as the reverse complement.
CGCTACACTACTCTGTATTCAGATTTCTGACGAGCGTTGAGTTGGCGCAAACCATTGTCATAGAAATATTATTAACCTGTTTTCAGTGTTTTCGATCTTATTTTTATGCTGAGTAATATAAGGTCTTAATTCATTTTTATTCACTTGTAGATCTTAAAATTGGTTACACTTGATTATAATGACGTTAGCTGCCTATTCCTTTTTTAAAGATCAATATTTTAATACATGTTTACGAGTAAAAAATTCTAAGAAAAAAAATAAATGCCAACAGGAGGCAATGACGGTCAGTTGACCGGTATTACCCCCATGCTATAATTTATACCCTATACTATTAATCCTTAGGGATTAATCCTTCCATTTTTCGACATTGCAAGAAAGAATAAAAAATAAAAATCTTCAAGGTGTCTCATTAGGTAGAAACTCAGTATTTTCTGCCGAACAAGAAGCTAAAATAGCCACACATAAAAATATTTAGCTTAATTTTTTATGGCGTAACAGCAATAGAACTGAGAAAATTAGCATTTGGGTTTACAAGATAATTTTTCTTGTAATAAAACACCTTTTTCTTGTAATTGGCATTACAAGATAAAGGTGTTTGATTCTAGTTCTTTGGAATCGGATATTGATATATCATGTGATAACAGTGACGATGCATACGAAGATAGATGCCTGGTTTACAGCGAGTTTGGCAAAAACAATGAATTGTGATATATATATTTACCGTTTGCTTACGATGGGCTTATTCAGAGTGCAGTGGATGGGATTCTGCAGAGAGTTAGGTATACCTGCGATGACTGTCAACTATTTTTACATTAAAACACATATTTTTGTTATTTTTTGTTTGTTTTGTAATAAAAAATATGTTTTCACCTTTTTTACTGATTTACTTGAATTATGACCCATTAAGCCACATTCGTTAATCGTTTTATAACAAAAAAATGTTAAATAGATATTGATTTTTATTTTAATAATAACACAAACAAATTGACTGGCATTACCATCGAGCAATAAGCAGGCCCGGCTCAAGACGAAATTTTCACCCGGGCAATGATCTTTTGAGTCGCCCCCCCCTCTCCTAGTAAAAACACCTATAAAAACAACAACAATCAGCTGTTTTTAAGTTTGCAACACTTTTTGAGTAACTGCTGATTTTAAGACCTTTGATAGCCCCACTGTAAAATGTTCGTATTAAATCAACACAGCATGACATCACAGGATGTTAACATCTTTTGTGTGTGTCATATGATATTGACACCGTCTGTGTGTAATTTGGACACCAACTGTGTGTTATATTGACACCGTATGTGCATATGACACACAGACGGTGTCAATTTGACACTCACAAAAAGTGTGTAATACCATATAAATGTAATTGGATAGTAAATCAACGCCATTTTTTTACATAAGCGTTGTATATTTTGCACGGTGTCAGTTAAAGAAACATAAGACTTTGGACACAGTTTGGACGTAAAGTATATTTACATTATATTTAAAAATATTATATAAAGAACAATGAACAATAGCCTGGTGTCAATGATGTAATGATGTAATTTAGTCTGTTAGGCTTCTGTAAGTATTGCAAGTCTAGTTTACAAAGGCAACTTTACGAGCCTTTTTTTCAGCAAAGTCCTTAATGATGTTGCTTAAATCAAGTCGTTGTAATACATCATATTCTATAGACATAAGTGCCAGTCCTAGGTACTAGCCGTTCTTGGGACATAGTGGATCTTAAGTAGTTTTTAATTAACTTAAGTTTAGAAAAGCTTCTTTCTCCAGATGCAACACTTACTGGAAGAGAAATAAGAATTCTTAGAGCTACACAAACGTTTGGAAAGTTCTCACTTAAAGAATGTGATGAAATAAATTTCAAAATGTCCTTTGGTTTATCTCCACAATCGTCGGGTAGAACTGTTTTGAGCACTAAGAGTTCCTGATACATCTGGTGTCCTTCAACATCACGGTGCTCTCCATCAGTTAGAGATATCTGCAGGTCTGCACATTTAGTCATTAGAGTATTGATGTCTTCTCTTTTCAGTTTGTAAAGAAATCCAAACGTGTCATTGTGGGTGGATAACTGAGAAAATCTCTCTTCAAGTGATGCGATTGTTGTGTCCAAAATGTAGAGGTAACATTTACTTCTGAAGTTTACTTTTGGATCCACAACTGCTTCATCTCGTACCTCATCATCAAATTGGCGCTTGACTCTCCTTGGTCGAACTTGTTGTTCAGAAGGGAATGATGGTTCAACTTCAAGGCTTTCTGCTACTTCTCGAGCATCAACAAGCATTTCTTCAAACCCCTTGTCACTTCTTATTTCATTAAAGTAGGACTACAGAAGCTATCAGTTCCATAGCGGCTGCAATATCAAAATCTTCTTTTTGTAGCAGTTTACTGATCACATTTATGCTCGAGAGAATTGTATTCCAAACCACCAGACAGCAAATAAATTTGAAGTTCTTCAGCTTCTTAGCCAGACCTAAGGCTGTACTTTTAGCATAAGCATCACCTGATGGGTCAGTGGATAATTCAAGAAGTGCATCATAGATTTTACCAGCTTGGTAACGTACAGGTCCGATCGCGTCAATGCGACTTTCCCATCTTGTGTAGCTGAGTGGTTTCACAGTCAGAGCAGATACATGTTTTTTTAGAACAGTCCATCGATGGGTAGAGGCAGACAAATAGTTATACATTTCTTGTAAAACCATGAAAAAGTTTACAGCATTGGTACAAGACAACGCTGAGTCATTGACGACCAGGTTAAGAGTGTGTGCGCTACAAGGGACAAAAAATGCGCGAGGATTGATGTCCAAAATTCTTTTTTGAACCCAAGCGTTTTTCCGTCTCATATTTGATCCATTATCGTACCATTATCCTCGCATGTTCCCTATTGGCAGGTTTATTTCGTTCAGTTTGGACAGGAGAACGTCAGTTAGTGCTTCACCTGTTGAAGACTCAATCGGTATAAAGCACAAAAAACGTTCTTTTACCTCTGGGTATTTTCCTTCATCACATAGCACATAACGCAATACCAAAGTCATCTGCTCCGTTCGGCTTACGTCTGGTGTGCAATCTAAGGGAGAGCGCCCACCAAAGTGGCGTGGCAGTGGCAAGTAGCAAGTAGCACGCGTCTAGCATAATGTAACCAATCCTAACGAATGATTAGAATGAATGACCTTACTGTCATTTTGGTGTAAACTGAATCATTCGTTTTCATTGGTTACATTATGCTAGACGCGTGCTACTTGCTACTTGCCACTGCCACGCCACTTTGGTGGGCGCTCGCCCTTAAATTACCGAATAGTACTTAGACTTTTGCACCTCGCTCAGAATCTGGTCACGAATCAACGAGCCTAACTGTTCTATAATCTCATTTTGGATATTTTTCCCTAAATAGTGAACATAGGATTCCTTGCATGTAATTTTCCTCATGTGTTCTGCGATCACAGGATCAAATTTTCCAACAAACTCAACAAGTTTTAAGAAGTTTCCATTTTCTCTAACGTACAGTTGGTCTGACGATCCCCGAAAAGCTAAGTTCTGCGAGCCAAGAAATTGTATAAAAATGATTATACGTTTTAGTACCTCTTGCCATCGTCCCACTTCAGCCTGAATCATTTTTTGATGTTCTGCATCGATGGTTTTTCCCATTTCCAACCTCAAGGAACATTCCTTCCAAGACTGAAAAGCCTTCATATGCCCTGGGGACCTTTCGTGTTCAGTTAAAAGTTCTGACATATGTTTCCAATCGTTAAAGCCTATTTCAGAAGACAGTGAAAGTCTAACTTTACTAAAAATTCTGCAACAAAAGCAATATATGGCGTCTTTTGATACTGAATAAATCAACCAAGAACGTGATACCTCCTCTCCATTGGCCATGCGTCTACGGTAACAGTTGACAGTGAATCGACGACCATTTTTGTTCACCGGAAAGTCCATAATAATTTGTTTTGGTCCTCTTCGGACGAGGATGTCTGAATCATTCCTAGAAATGTCAACGGGCCACGCTCCTGGGTCATGCGATAGTACTGCTGTTTCTTCCGGCATCTGTAAAAAAAGTTAATATTGAAGTATAAATTAAAATCTAGTTATAACACGAAAGTAAAAAGCAAACAGCAACAATTTTTTTGAAAGCATACAGAATAACTTCTGATTTAATCTAATTCATAATGAGATGTTCGTATAAGTATACGTATCAGCGTATCTATACAGAGTTGAACAAAAATAGTGTATTTTTTGTTTACTCTTTGTTTAATTCAGTTGCAAGCTGTAATTTTGTTTTTTTTTTAGAATTCTTTTTTCTAACGACAATTCTTATTTTTTTAAATTCAGTATGAACTTTTTTCTGTATATAGTAAAGCAACGTTTAAATACTTTTTACAGCGTGATTATGATGTGTAGTATTCATAAATAAATCTAGGCATACCGATGCTTATCTCAGAACTTCAACTTCTGATATTTCTAAACAATGGAATGTGCATCATACGGCTATAGGCCTACCTTTTCAGACGATTGTTTTCGAGTAACATCATCATCACTATCTTCTTGCAAAAACTCCGTCAGGATATCCCCTTTCGTTGCGTCCTTTTTATCTCTATTTGATCAGTTTCACCACCAAGTTGTGGTAGGATGTTCTCCTGAAAAGTGTCAATGGAAAATAATTTACTGATAACTAAACAGATATAATAGTATATTTCATCAAAAGGCCGGAAAGTGGCTGTTACCGGTGCACGTTATGCCGATAACATTATGAATGTTATCATTCCACTCTAGTGTTCTATAAATTTAAAATTTTAAAATTTTGAAAAATAAAGAAGAGAGAAGTTAGTGAAAAGTAAAAAAAGGCTTTTTCAAAGACATTTTATAAAAACGAAATTTTATTTAAAAAATCTGGCTTTCTAGACTTCTAGATAAACATTTTGCCTCAACATATCAGTTATTACATTCAATATAACTTTCACCATAGGCATTTAAACAGTAAGGTGCACCCTTAAAGTTTAAGATTTAGTTCGAATTTATACGTACACAATAGTTAGAATATAATAAAAATTATACAAATACTTACAGGAACAGGTGGGATGGTTTGATGGCTTGAACATCCGGAAGGCTCTTTGAGTGTCAAGTCCGCAAACACTATGGTTGTCTAACTGTTGAACTGTGCTGGTTGACTGTGAGGAACAGAAGAACTTTTTTAAGTTCAAAGACTTTTTCATTTTCCTTTGCCTTTTCAATTTTCCTTTTTCTATAAAATGCTCCAGACGGTTTCGGTTTATTTTTACCATCTGCCATGACGTTTTAAACCAAACCGGACCTTATAATGCACTAATACAATTTATTAACCGTCCGGCGCCCTCCCTATATGAAATAATATAATATTTTCAATACGTATAATACAGAGTCTGCACGGACACAAACAGAATGTAGATTGTAGTGTAGATAAATAGGTGCTATCGATCACGATCATTGATTGCTATTCAAGAACAAGAAGATGCGACAGCGACTGCGAGACTGCCACTGCCAGAGTGCTTGGGCGAGTCCATTACGTGAGCCAGAGAGGGGTAGCCGCTTTGCGGAGGAAGTGGTAGGAGGCTTACGAAGTTGTCCTTGTCGTCTGCAACCCTGCGTGGAGTCTGATCAGCTGATCGTGCCGACTGACTGTCGCGCTGCTTTCTTGACTCACGACTAGCGGAAGAACGAGAGGTGAGAGGTTAGGTTCCGAACGTCCTTTGCGATATTTATAATTTTTCGGCTTACTTAAGTTACCTACCGATTGGTTTGCCATTAAAACTATCTAGTATTTGGTGTATAGCCATCGTTGTTATTATTAAAAATGTAATTTGATTAACCCCATTATTTCCAAAGTAAAACTGTCCAAGATAAGTAAAAGGAAAATTCACCTCACGTTGTTTGTTAATTGTTCAGAGCTGTTAGTAAGCAGTGGATCACCAACTTAGTGGATCGCCCGCTGTTAGTGGTCGACAAAGCTGAGGAGCCGCGAATGCAAGGGCACCTTCGGCGCCCTTACATTCGCGGCGCCCCGGGCAACCGCCCGGTTTGCCCGGCCCTTAAGCCGGGCCTGGCAATAAGATAAAAGAGGGAATGTAAAGGTAGTGGGGGTAAACATATTGATAGACAGGAAGTGCTATTTTGAGAGGCCACTTTAAACAAAGAAAGAGAATCTCTTTCCTTGTTTAAGAAATCAAATTTAGTTGGGTTATGTTATTGTTGATTTTATTGTTTGTCAAAACTGTCACATGAAAGCTTATTTATATTTTCTATTGAAGTTGTTTAACAATTGTTTAACATTTTAGACTATTATCGTTATTAATTCATTAAAACTTTATTGTGTTCTAGTGTTAAAAAAGTTTTTTAATAAATAAATAGATAATATACACTATTATGTAATATAAAATAAATAAATAGAAAAATTACAATTAGAACCCCTACACCACTGTATGATTATTGTCAAGTGTCATGAAATTTAAATTTGGCGCATTTGCATTTCCGGATATGTCCGCCATCAGAGGCCACTTTTTTGGTCTCCTTTTCATAACGATTAGATTCCCTCTTTTGTCTTATTGCTCGATGGGCATTACCCATGATACTAAGACTTCCAAGATAAACCCACTTCGCAATCGAATTTTGTACATCGACGCGCATGACGTCAATTGGTGATAAAAGTCACTTTTATCACCAACCTTTTATCATCACAGTCGGTAAAACATATATGGAAAGAAAGGGGTTTTTATTTAAATATTTAGAATAGTAAGGGATGTTAGGTAAAATATCTGCAATTAAATCTTAAAAATATGTTATATATACATTTCTGTTAGCCTAGCAATGTAAACTAAAATTATATAAAAAAATAAGAACTAAACATCCTTTTGCAAATGGAAATTTATATACAATGGATTGATTTATTAAAATAAAAATTTAATACAACTGATAAAATAAAATACACTGTAATAATTTACAAGTTTATTTAACAATTTATTTTACAATTTTTAATATTTTCTTCTTCTTAACTTTGGATGTTTCTTTAATATATCTATTCAATTTTCTAATTTTAAAATATAATTTACACCTTTACTAACATTACATCTGAACACAGCTAAATTTATTAGCGATTTTACAAATATAAAATATATTATAAATAATTCTTGGTTAATTTTAATGACCCTTTGTTAAAATTGTTAAAAATATGGTCCAGTTCATTACATTTAATTAGAAAATCTGGATATGGTTTAAGTAAACCTCCTTCGGAAAGATGGTTTACCAAGTAAACCGATGTCAACGTACAAGATAAACGATAAAACAAAACTAAATCTCAAGGTTAGTAGATATTTAAGTAGATACTTAAATATCTACTAACCTTGACTAAATCTGACAAAACTCCATACAACACAGAACATTTCTGGTGACATTTGTCGCCAAGTGACGTCACACGACTGATCGCGTGCGCTTGGGTTTATCTGTAGTTTATAGTATCATGGGCATTACCCACACTCATGACCGGTATTGTCCATGTATGGTGACAATACCGGTCAAGATACTATTTTATGTTTTGTCTCTGTCAAAGACAAAAATTTTATATTTTTGAAATTAAATGTATCTTTCAATAAGTTAAAACCCCAAATTACGAATTGACGGCTTAAATTTGATTCACAGAGTTTCACTTTTTTTATATTAAATTTTCTTCTTAGGTGACCGCGATTTGCACACTTTACCCCAATGTCTGCATTTTTTTAATACTTCAACGCATTTGCATTTTTTCAATTGCATGTTTTCATTCAGAATCTGTGAGAGTATGTGTGAAAAAAGCAATTGGTTTTCCCCAGTGATTGCTTCACTTATGTAATTATAGACTAAATTTATTACAAGCATGTAGTTATCCTTGTCTTCTAGGGATTTATCTTTAGACTCATTGCTTTCTAAAATAATCTTGAATGTTATATACCAATGTTTGAATTCTTTGTGAATTATGAGAATAAAATTGTAGTAAAAGGCCTTTTGCAGAATTAGGCTTCTATTCACATAAAACTTGACATACTAAGACAAAACAATTATTTAAATACTGACCAGTTCTTGCCGCAACATTAGGAAAACTAAATTATAGTACACTTGGCTTGTATTATTAATATTTCTTGTAACATTTTTATAAATAAAGATTTTATTCTATATTTTATTCTTTTTTTTTCTAATTCTAATTTTTTTAACCACTTTGGCATTTTAATGTAACGTAAAATAAATATAGCCTCAACATAACAAGAAAACCCAAAAAGTATACGAAAAATATTTATTATCGTATAGGATGAGGATTTTTCTTGTTATTTTAGGATTATATCGATTTTCCTTTACTTTAAAATGAGCTCACAATCCTAGGTAATATTACTAAACTTTTGAATTTCGCGCCATGTATATATAGTTAGGCGCCCGGTCACTAGGTGATGCGCTAATCATTGTTTTACTCGTCAACACGGAACACGGGACGGGAGTTTCAATGCTAGGAGGTAGTGTGCTATGTCCTGGACCCTGGACGTATAAACAAAGTATACGTCCATGGAATCAATAGTGTGGAATCAAATAAGTAAAATCAAAGTATATTATAAGCGAAGCGTGTAAATTGTTGAAATTACGTTTGTAATATGGATTTTGATTGGGCCAAACCGTACCCTGAACTATATAAAATGTGCAAAACTTTTCAAATGTTTGACTTATTAAATCCCGTTAAAGTTAAATATAAGCAGTTAAAAGTATTTTTACAAAGTGGACCTGAGTGTGGTCTAGTAGCCCTTGCTATGTGTATTGGAAATCCTACCAGAGATATTATCGAAAATTTATGTAATACAGCAAAATTGAAAAATTATACTCATAATGGTGAAATGTTTAGCATTAATGATATGACTTCTTTGGCAAGTGAATATTTGCAAGGAGATATCAAGATTTTCAATGGATTTTTGGACTGCGATGTTATAAGGAATTTCTTATTGGAGGGTGGTGTTATGCTTGTACCGTATCCTTTGTTATTAATTTATTTAGCATTTCAAATACCAGGTAAATGTCGGAATACAGAAATCGAGAAAAAAAGTTTTTAAACTTTAGTTTTTTATGGTGAATTAAGCAGACAGCTTGTTTTTGATATTAGGTATTCCAGTGAAAGATATATATATTCTATCATTAGTTTGAAAAAGTTGAGACACCTATCTGACTAATCTTAAATTTAAATTGGAAATGCTATCACTTACCTGGTTTTACCTGTAAATCTAAATAAATCAGTTACACTTTAAATAACATATTTAACACAAATATAATAAACCAAGTATAATTTTTTCCAGTTTTGTGATCGAGATATGAGGCTTTTACTAGGTAATAGCAATGTTTTAAGGTATTAGTTGATATTTATGATTTGTAACTGGTTTTCCCTGAAAATTTTATTAACAGCTGTTTGTACTTAGAGTTATTATTTATATGAATGATAGGCTGTTTTATGAATAAAAACAAATTTATTTTGAATATAATATTAACAATATTATATATTATAATAATAAAAATATTATTATGAGGCTTCCTCATCCTATTCATCACTGAAAGCAGGCTCTGGCAAGATGCTGTACCAAATCTCTCTTTTTTGCTATCCTAATTGGCAAATGTGCATTATAAAGTTATTTAAGTTCTTCAAAATTGCTTGTATAAAGGTTGATTCAGACACATCAGTCACGTCTCGTCACAGTCCTGGCGCCGAACCAAACAATCCTTCATACAAAATATTCTTTACTAGAAATATGGCGCCGGCATTCACATTCATCAGGCGACGAACAGTTTCCCAGCTGTCAGATAGTTGATAGTTCTGTGACCAAACAGGACCTGTTCGGCGCCGAGACTATGACGGGACTGATGTGTCTGAATCAACCTTTAGTTGATAGCATGCTTTTGTCTTGTTGACTGATGTGCAGTATCAAGGAAATATTTGAAGCTTGTTGACATGTCATAATTAAAATAGATTTTGTTTGTCTCTCCTTTCACGAATCTCATTCTTTTTACCTTCAACCACATTATTTAAGTGTGTAACAAATTTTTTAAATCATAAAAGTCGTAGTATTTAAATTCTTTACATTTCTATGGTTCTATACATACTTTTTTATCATCAACCTTGATATTTTTAGTTCCTTTTGCATTTTGAAAAACAAACAAGTAATCTGGCATCCCATAGATAGATCTGTGTTTTTTAGCAGTTTCGTTACTACTATGCATAAAGTCAACCTCCATATAGGAAAGTTCAGACTCTAAAAATTTTCAATATTATTTAAATGATCTATGTTTTGAACAGCCCAATAATGGTTAATTTCTGACCAGGCAAAACAGTAAGCTGCATTTGATAAGGCAGCTTCTTCTTCTTCTTAAAGTGCCCTCTCCTCAATGGAGGTTGGCTACTACAATTTTAAACTCTTCTCTATCTTCAGCTGTTCTTATTAGCTGTTCAAAATTTAGCCCTGTCTATTGTCGGATGTTTCTGAGCCATGATGGTCTTTTCCTTCCTAGGCCCCTCTTTAACTCGATTTTTCCTTTCAGTATAAGTTGGGCATATTGGTACTTATTATTTCTCAGTATGTGGCCTAGGTATTGTATCTGTGTGTATATGATGGCAGCTTCATATACACACAAATTATAGATATATAATATTTAAGAATAATATAGTTGTCTAGTCAATCCACTTAATACTTAATAACATAATACAAATATTGTAATGGATTCATAGAATCCTTTTCAAATTACAGTTCTAAGCGTCTGAACCTTGGGCTGTGGAAATTAACTTATCGTTGATCACCTGTGGCGGTTTATCTAGCCATAATAATGTTTTTATTTATATATGAGGTTGAATGAAATTCTCCTGTTTGTTAGTTCTAGACTGATTAATGCGAGGAGTTGCTATTATAATACCAATTTCTTTCATTGGTTTTGTCTCTTACAAGCGGGTTGTCATCCAAACTCATTTAAACTTTTAAATTGACCGCCCAATTATTTGGGGTGGTACCTCCACCTTGTTGATCTGTCAAAAGATTTTTGACCTCAAGGTTGGCTGTCTTTTTGCGGTTAGTTCGTTCTGGTTCATTTAACGCCATTTTTTCGGCGGCAGCTGTAAGGCTTTGATCGGTAACTTCATTTACACTACTTTTTAAATAAAAATTTTTATTAATATCACTTATAATGCTACCTAAAGTTAAAATCAAAGCTTAATAATTATTAAATAGTTGGAAGTATATCTATGATTTTCTTGGTTCCTTTTTCACTACTTATGATTAAATAATATTTCATTTACTTTAGACCACATGGTCAGTTGCTGTGCCAATTTTTTATAAGTTGCTATATGTTGTTAGTTACTTGATTGTTTATACAATATCACCATATAATGTCCATTTACTTGAGTTTTATCCACATAATTGTAAATAACTTTGACTGCTACATGTCTTTTTAAGGTAACAATTATAACATCGTTTCCATGATTGTGTGGTTCTCATATTGTACTTTTTAGATGATGAACTGATGATGCTTTCAGAATACGAAAGCGAAACGTCTTCAAAATAGATAAAGTAGCCTATCAACTTTGTCTTTTATTTCTCCACCTTGAGACAGATATAAGAACCCACCACTCGTCTGAGTGATCCTTATATATATATATATATATATATATATATATATATATATATATATATATATATATATATATTGAAATGATTTCAATATGTCAAAGAGGATATAACTTAAAGGGATTTTTATATGAGTTTGTTGTTCATGAATTTCATGAAGCCATCACAATGTGGGGTCGACTCTGAAATAAAAGGGAGAAAAGATTAGTAAATTGCTAAATAAATTAATTTTGACTTACCTGGTATAGTGTTAATAATTTCTGAATAGTATAGTTGCCTAGTGTATAGGTGAATCGTCTAAACCTTAAAAGGAATAAAAAAGAAGAATTCTTAAAAAATTATTTAAACATAGAAATTTTAAAAATAAACGTCAGAAAAATAAACTGTCAAAAGTCTGTGGGAACTAAATTAATAGGGGTTTTGTTAAATAAATTACAATGATGTGGAGATGAAAAGAATAAATTATATTAGTATTGTTAAGTTTTATATCTGAATTTTTTTTTATAAATTCCCAAATTAGATGTGATTAAAGTGCTTATGAGAAATTAATGTGGTTTGACAAATATGTCAAAACAGGACAGTTTTATGGTTGAATAAAATAGAAGACGGAATGAAAAAAGAAAGCGGGTTGCTGTTAGCAACGAATAATTTTGGTGGTTGGTGCTAGCTATGGCGGTTAACAAGGAAGAATAGGTTGTTGGAGGCGACGAAAATTTTGGAGGAAGAGCCCTAAAAAGGTGGAATAGTCCGGGAGTGCTTTAAAATCGTTTAATTATAATTTAGTTTTTCCACATTTTCAAATAGAGATATCCAGAATTTGTTCCAGAGAGTAAGAGAAATTTTGACTTATAAATTATAATTGGAGTGCAGAAATGTCATTTAGATTGAAAAAGTAAAAATTCATGAATTAACTAATTGCGATAGGCCTTAAAAATTGAAATATTAATGATCATTAAAATAAAAATATAATAGTACGTACCTTTAACTTCCGAAGAGAGGATAGATATTCCAGTATCACCGATTATTTTGCGAGTAGTTAGTTTTCTTTAAAAAAAAAAATCAGAACTGTTTGAAAGTGAGTTTGGATAATAATTTTGGGGATCATTTGAAATTTTGATTATATTTTAATGCTAGTTATAAGTCAGCGGCATAAAGTGTTCAGTTTTCTTTTCTTTATATTTCATTTAAACACTTTATAAAGTTGCAATAGTCATTTAGATTTAAGGTAATTGTAGAGAGTTTCCACATTTTGTAATCAAATTCTATTTTCACGACACATTAAGGTTTACACGATTCCTATTTTTGTAAATTTTTAAAGGCAACCCAAGTTGCAGACGAATTTTATTGTTTATATTAAATTTGTTCAATATTAATAAATAACGTGCTTCATTTGGGTTAATTTATCAAAAATATAAAGTAAATTTTGGTTTAATTTCTTTTTGAACTCTACCAGGAGACTACAGAGTTGACGTCACACAGTGACAGATTGCTTAGAACAAATAATTGAGCTAGCCGAGGTATAGTATATTAACAACGAACTACATACTTTTAAAATTCACTTCAATTCAATTAAAATTATATTTATTAACAATAAAACATAAAAATAATAAAAACAAAACTATTACAATTGGCGCTAACAACGTGGAGCCTCTGGGAAAACAGAAATAAGGGTGTAATTTTTAAGCAGATTTATTAATAATACACAGATTAAAATAAAAACAAATTGGTGTGATTAGAGTTGTAGAGATTCTGGGGTAGTTAAAGTTAAATTTGAGAATAAATAGAGATTAGGATAAAATGGCAGACCGAATGACTTTAAGAAATGGAAAAGAAATCGTACCGAAAGAGAGTGAAGGAGAACAGGTGTTAGAACAGGAACAGGGTATACAGGTAGATGAAGAAAGCAGAGGAGGATCAGGAGAATTTGTAGTACAATATTTAGAGCAAGGCAGACAAGAAGCAGGACAAGGTGATAGAGAGGGAAGTCTAACAGATAGTTTGAGAGAGGAGTTGGATGAGACAGTGAGAGATAGACGTGATGAAAGTGTGAATGAATGTAGAGTGCAGGAGGAGAGACGTAGGGAAGGAGATGTTGGAGAGTCAGGGATGACACAGATGGATATGAGGCAAATAATGCGGATGTTACAACAGATGGATCATAATATTAGGGGAGATATGCACAAAATGGATAGTAATATTAACAATATTAGGGGGGATATGAACAAAATGGAAAATAATATTAAAGGAGAACTTAGGGAAGAGTTAATTAAAATGAGGGAAGAAATCAAAGAAGAAGTGAAGATAGTCAGGGAAGAGATGCTACAAATTACCCAAGGTTTAGAAGAGAAAGTAGAACAGGTCAGAGGAGAAAGTGAGAATTTTAAGAGGAATGTACAGGAGGAGATATCCAGAGAAAAGGCCATAATTAGAGCGGAAATAGGACAGGAAATTGGGAGCAGATTTGTAGAGTTGGGAACAGCCATTAAAGAGAATTTACCAATGGAAATAAACAAAGAAGTTAATAAGCAGAATAAAGAGATTGTTAGGGAGGTAGAAAGTGTTAAAAGGCAAACTCAGGATTATGAGGAAAAAATTACCATTATAAAAAATAATATAAAGAAGGGATTGCAGAATTTGGAACTGGAAATGGGTATGCATGCAAATCAGGCGGAAAAGGGAGATAGAGTATTACAGGGACAAGTTGAGGAATTGAGAGAGAAATTTAAAAATGCAAGTGAGGAGATTCAGCGTTTGGAATCAAATCTAGGACAAACAAGAGTAGTGAGTACTGTGGTGCCGAGTTATAATGATGGGGGAATAAAGTTTGATGGAAACCTGAATCACTTACATCCTAGAATATTTGTAGATATCATCAAAAATAAGGTAAAGAATGTAAGGGATCCAATAGAAATGAAATTGAATATTCGAAACATGTTAGTGGGCATGCCATTATTATGGTTTTGCAATAATGAAAATTCCATAAATAATGTGCAGGAATTTGAGGCCAAGTTTATTAACTATTTTTGGGGAGAAAACCAACAGGCTAGTTTCAGGGAGCGGTTGTATTTTGGGAAATTCAATTATGAAAAAAGTACCAACTACAATCTGTACGCAATGCAGTTATTCCAGACAGCACAATATTTAGAACCGGCTATGCGAGAAGAGGAGATTGTCCTATACATTGCCAGGCAATATAACCATAACATGGCAGAAACAATAGCTCTCCACAATATAAAGACGATGGAAAGTTTGACAGGATATCTTCAGAGGATTGAGAGGAGTGTAGGGACGCAGAATCGAAATGGACAAGAGCAAGTGACATATAGGAATAACACAGCAAATAGACAGGGATATGTGAATCGAGGGAATAATTATAGGGAAAGAGAATTTGAGAGACAAAATAGAAGCAGGGATTTTACAAATAGGGGAGAGAATTTGAACAATGTCAGGAGAGATATCGGACGATATAACTGGGAACGTAGACAAGGGAATCCAAACAATGATAGAGAGAATAACTGGAGACAAGGGAATGACAGAGGCAATAATTGGAGACAGAACCAGGGAAATTATCCACAGGAGACGAGAAATAGGGAAGTTTACAGAGAAGGGAATCCAAGATATAATAGGGGGGAAAATGAGGAGAGAAGACAGGTGAATGTAGTTAGAACAGAGGAGAATAGGGGGGAAGCAAGTGTTGATGTAGAAGGGAGAAATTTTGTTTAGACCGCTCCTATGTGCATAATATTGTCTACTTATCAAAGTATGAACATCCAAGGGAGTTTATTAGAGATACTGGGGAATTAAATAAAAACAATAACACTAATACTTTAAAGTTTATTGAAGGGTACATACAAGATTCAGTATACAAGTTATTATTATAGATACAGGTTCAGAAGTAACTCTAATCAACAAAAACATTGTAAATAATTTAAATAATGCAATATTATGACACGAATTTGGTATTATAAGATATAAGTTTTGTAAATAGAAGGATAATTAATAAATAAGCATATCTTGAGATAAATTTGATAATTAAATAATTTATTAGGAACAAATGTACAGAATAATGATAAATTTATATAAACAAAAAAGGTTGATTTATTTTCAAGTAGATTTATAGGAGTTACAAGTATAAATAAATAAGCAAAGTACTATGGACAAATCGATATTTTGTAGAAATTGGGAAATAGGGAATATTATAATGATAAATAGTATATGCGAAAATAAGATGAAAAATAGAATTATATGAAATATTGAAATATGAAATATAGAGAGTTGTATGTAGAGATGATGAAATGAATATTATATGGGGATATAAAAAGAATAAATAATAATGCGGCAATGAATAAAGATACTGAAATAGTATATGCGGAAATAAATAAATAAATAAAAACATAAAATAAAGAGGGGAACAATTATAAGAATTTCTACGAAATTAGTACGAGAAATAAATAGTACAGGAAAAGAAGTAATGAAATTGGGAAAGTACTTGGAAATTTGATTCTGAAGTTGATATAATTAGTGAAAGATTTGTAGATTTTGTTTGGAGAAGTCTGTATTTTTCATAGAGTAAATTATTAAAAAAAAAAATATTCAAGAGATATGCTTATTAATAAAAGTCAGTTTATTGTTATGTTAATATTAATAAAATGTTTAAGTTTATCGGTAAGAATTTAGATTTAGTAAGTGCTGATAGTTAGCACTGAACAAAATCCAAATTGGGGGGAAGTTGAAATGATTTCAATATGTCAAAGAGGATATAACTTAAAGGGATTTTTATATGAGTTTGTTGTTCATGAATTTCATGAAGCCATCACAATGTGGGGTCGACTCTGAAATAAAAGGGAGAAAAGATTAGTAAATTGCTAAATAAATTAATTTTGACTTACCTGGTATAGTGTTAATAATTTCTGAATAGTATAGTTGCCTAGTGTATAGGTGAATCGTCTAAACCTTAAAAGGAATAAAAAAGAAGAATTCTTAAAAAATTATTTAAACATAGAAATTTTAAAAATAAACGTCAGAAAAATAAACTGTCAAAAGTCTGTGGGAACTAAATTAATAGGGGTTTTGTTAAATAAATTACAATGATGTGGAGATGAAAAGAATAAATTATATTAGTATTGTTAAGTTTTATATCTGAATTTTTTTTTATAAATTCCCAAATTAGATGTGATTAAAGTGCTTATGAGAAATTAATGTGGTTTGACAAATATGTCAAAACAGGACAGTTTTATGGTTGAATAAAATAGAAGACGGAATGAAAAAAGAAAGCGGGTTGCTGTTAGCAACGAATAATTTTGGTGGTTGGTGCTAGCTATGGCGGTTAACAAGGAAGAATAGGTTGTTGGAGGCGACGAAAATTTTGGAGGAAGAGCCCTAAAAAGGTGGAATAGTCCGGGAGTGCTTTAAAATCGTTTAATTATAATTTAGTTTTTCCACATTTTCAAATAGAGATATCCAGAATTTGTTCCAGAGAGTAAGAGAAATTTTGACTTATAAATTATAATTGGAGTGCAGAAATGTCATTTAGATTGAAAAAGTAAAAATTCATGAATTAACTAATTGCGATAGGCCTTAAAAATTGAAATATTAATGATCATTAAAATAAAAATATAATAGTACGTACCTTTAACTTCCGAAGAGAGGATAGATATTCCAGTATCACCGATTATTTTGCGAGTAGTTAGTTTTCTTTAAAAAAAAAATCAGAACTGTTTGAAAGTGAGTTTGGATAATAATTTTGGGGATCATTTGAAATTTTGATTATATTTTAATGCTAGTTATAAGTCAGCGGCATAAAGTGTTCAGTTTTCTTTTCTTTATATTTCATTTAAACACTTTATAAAGTTGCAATAGTCATTTAGATTTAAGGTAATTGTAGAGAGTTTCCACATTTTGTAATCAAATTCTATTTTCACGACACATTAAGGTTTACACGATTCCTATTTTTGTAAATTTTTAAAGGCAACCCAAGTTGCAGACGAATTTTATTGTTTATATTAAATTTGTTCAATATTAATAAATAACGTGCTTCATTTGGGTTAATTTATCAAAAATATAAAGTAAATTTTGGTTTAATTTCTTTTTGAACTCTACCAGGAGACTACAGAGTTGACGTCACACAGTGACAGATTGCTTAGAACAAATAATTGAGCTAGCCGAGGTATAGTATATTAACAACGAACTACATACTTTTAAAATTCACTTCAATTCAATTAAAATTATATTTATTAACAATAAAACATAAAAATAATAAAAACAAAACTATTACAATATATATATATATATATATACATCCCACCATCATTTTGAAGTCTTTTCACGTTGCAGTAATTTAGCATCACCAAGAAATACTATCATATTCAAATTATAAGTCATGTATATTCGTTTAGTGTATCTTTTTAGGCTTGACACCGTTGTCAGTGTTTAAATTTTTCGATTTTTTTATATATTTATTTGTTTACACTCAACAGACATTTTAACTTCCTATAGGTCAAATCATTGTGTCTTGCGTCAATACAGTATCACGAGATGTTGCCAAAATATATATATTTATTTGAAACATAGATACATAAATATCGATCCGTTTTCGTAGGGGACCGATACAACCTTACCGACCGCCCCGACCGGTTTAGAGTTCTCGGATTTATTATAATGGTTTGGTTGCATATTTAATTTAGCAGGTAATTTTTCCCAGAGAATTGTGAAAAATTATGAATGAACGATCGAAACGAATTTTGCCGCTGGCAGCAACAGATAAGTAATACTTGTATTATTATGGTAAAATTGACAAGTACGAGAAAAACGTTCGTCTCCAATAAAATATGTTGATGTACAGACGGTGCCAGTTAGTTTTTTAAAATTAGTATTAATTTTTGGTTAAATTTTGTTTGTTAATGTAGAATATATTTTTTTTGTTTCAAATTAAATTTAAAATATATTGTATATGCTACCAGTGAACTGTTCATGTTTATTTGTTTTTTATTAAAATAATAAATAACTAGGTAAATGTATAATTTTTGATTTACTATAATAAAATTTGTGGAAATGTTGCTTTAAAAGTTAAAAATACTTAAAAAAAAATAAAAAAATAATAATAAAAAACTTTTTACATTAGAATGAATAACTAATACTAATTTGCAGCACCTTCTTCTTCTTTTTCTTTTGGCATCATAACCCTGGATGGGTCTTTGCCTATCTGGCTATGTCCTTCCATTCAGATCTCTCTTGTGCCCTTCTTCTCCATTGTCTCATGTTCATTGTTTTCAGGTCGTCTTCCACGTCATCCAACCATCTCGTTCTGGGCCTTCCTTTTTTCGCCTTCCTATGGGCTTCCATTGTACCATGTTCTTTGTTGTTTTTGCATCGTTTTGTCTCTGCACATATCCCAGCCATGACAGTCTTTGACTTTTCACAAATCTTACAATGTCATAACCTTCATTTAACTCATTAACCTCGTCATTTCTCCTGATTCTCCATGTGCCATCTTCCTCTTGTACCGGGCCATATACTTTCCTCAGTATTTTTCTCTCGAATGTCCTGAGTTGGGCTTCATCTTTTTTCGTCATTACCCAAGTTTCACATCCATAGGTTACTACGGGTCTAATCAGTGTTCTGTAGATGGTCATTTTGGTCATTTTGTCTAATAATTTCGACGTCATCAATCTTTTATTAGCATAGTATGTACGATTCCCGCTGGAAATACGTGCATTAATTTCGCTACTTACGGAGTTCTTCTGATTGATTCCTGTGCCGAGATATGTAAAGGCATCCACTCATTCGATAGTATAGTTGTCTATTGTGATATTATTTCTTTGTCAGTTATTCTTTTGACTGTCATATACTTCGTTTTTGCTTCGTTTATTTTGAGACCTCTTTTTCTTGCTTCAGGATCAATTTGTTTGAACACTTCCATTAGTCGTGGCTTATTCCTACTAATGATGGCTACATCGTCTGCATAATTATGCAGTAATTTGTAATGATTTGGTGTTTATATGGCCGGTTATATTGGTTTTTCTAATGACTGCCTCAAGAACTAGGTTGAATAGCATGGTTGATAGGGCATCTCCCTGTCTTACTCCCATGTTGATGTTAAACAGGGGAGTCAGTTCTCCATCTACTCTGACTGCGGCTTTTGAACCCTGCAACGTCATTTTTATGAGGCTGATGTATTTCTTAGGTATACCTAGATTACAAAGGTCTTCCAGCATTCTGTCTCTTTTTACACTATCAAAAGCTTGTTTAAAGTCTATATACATATTATATAGGTCTATGTCGTATTCATAAGCTTTTTCTTGTATCGTTCTTAGTATGAATATGTTATCTGTAGTGGCTCTATTTGGTCTGAATCCATTTTGATAATCACCAATTATATTTTCGGAGTATTCTAATAACCTATTGTAGATTATACCAGAAAGAATTTTTTATATTACATTTAGCAATGTAATTGGCCTATAATTCTGGCATTCTCTCTTATCTCATTTTTTATATATTGGCTGTATGAGGCCAACTGTCCATTCTTTTGGCATTTGCCCCTTCGTCCATATTAATGTTATTAGGTAATGGATTTTTTCCCAGAGTTCGGATCCTCCATGCTTTAATAATTCTGCCGAAATTCCGTCCGTTCCTGGTGCATTTTTGTTTTTTAGTTTATTTATTATCTGAACTAATTCTTCATAACTCGGATTTTCGATGTGCAGCTCCGCCGTATAATATATTGTCTCGTTCTGATCATTTTCGTTGTCTGCATTTAGATTTTCTTCGAAATATTGTTTCCATCTCATTATAATTTTTTGCTTCTCTGTTAGTAGTTCTCCGTCCTTGTCTTTGCATATCATTAGTTTTGGTCTAAATTACTGTGTGCTTTCTTTTGTGCATTTATAGAATTTTCTGCTTTCGCGTCTGTTGTTATGCTTTACGATTTCTTGTACTTGCTTTTTCATAGCCTCTTTTTTCTTTCTTCTGCATATTCTAGTCGCTTGTAATCTTTTTTCGTTATAAATCTAACTGCTATTTCTTGTGTTTCTTTGAAGTTGTTAAGCCTAGCTTGCCTTTTTTCCTCTAGAATGCAGTTCTGCATTCATCATCATACCATTCCGCCTTTCTTTGCCTTTTGGCTTTTCCGACAGTTTTCTCTGCTGACTCCGTTATAATTGTTTTTAATTGTCTACATCCCTCCTCTGCAGTATCTTCCTCTCTAGTTCGGTTGAGTTTTATTTGGAGAGCATTTACTGTAATCTTGTCTCTTTGTTTCGCTTTTGAATCCTTCGACATTCCATTTTTTGATTTGAATATTTTTCCCTTTTGCTACTGTCGCTATTTTCTGCCATAATTTTGCCCCTACAAGAATATGATCTGAGTCAGAGTTCGCCCCGCGATACGTTCTGACATTAGTTATGTCTGTTGCCCATCTTTTTAAGATGAGTATATTGTTACGAACATGCATTTAGCAGCTAACAGCATCTAAGTGGCCCGCCTAACGGTCGCATCTCGAAGGATCGAGAAGTTACCGGTCATATATCAAGCGCTGTAAAATTCCACCCGTCGTCAGATAACGAATTAGAGATGGGACTAGTCCTGAATATTCTCGAACATAGTAACTTTGGTATATATAGGTAACGAAATTAGGAGTTAGTTTTAGTTGATAAGATAGTATCGAACTGTAAAGTTATAAATAAATATATTTATATAAATTCGAACCGCTCGTTTTATTTAAAAACGGTACAATTGGTGTCACAGTGTGAGGACAATTGATTTATTTAAAAATAAATCCAACAGTGGAAAAAAGAGACTTTTGAACTTTTGAAAAGTATTGTTCGTCAGGAACATCGCGTAGTTCGGTAGTGAATGTTGTACGAAAGAACATTTAAAAAGTACGTGTGTGCCTGACCAAAGATGCTGCTAGTAGAACTTTCAGTGAAACAGTTGCGTGAGCAACTAGAAGAACGCGATGAAGACTGCAGCGGGTCCAAGAAGATCCTCCAAGAACGACTAAAGAATGTTCTTAAAAAGAATGGAGATGACCCAGAGACATTCCATTTTCAATCAGCAGAAGAAGCAGTTTTAATGAAGATAGAAGAAACTTCCAAGAAAAATGATGATAAATTCGAGACTGTTTCCAAAAGATTCGATGAAACGTCTCAAATTATTAAAGAAGTAGCTAGACAAAACGACGAAAAACTCGAAAATGTGTCAAAAAGATTCGACGAGAAATTTGAAAATGTTTCTCAAATGATGGAAGAAACTTCGAAAAAGAATGATGAGAAATTTGAAGAAGTTTCCAAAACATTCGAAAAAGTAGAAGAGAAGATCAAACAGTTAGAGAGCAAGATAACTAACACAAAAATGCTATCTAAAGTTAACACAGTAGCTTTAGATCCGGTAGTGAAAGAAGAATCACCTAGAGACGAAATGGCACATCATATGAGATTCAAATTGCCACCATTTGATGGAAAGTCCTCTTGGTCCATATACCTTAGACAATTTGAAGCTATTGCGACAGCCAATCATTGGACAGAACAAGAAAAAGCTGTTTCCTTGACTGCTGCTTTACGAGGTGATGCTGCAGATATCTTAAGATCGATTCCTAAGGGTCAAGAAAAATGTTACCAGACCTTGTTCACTCGACTAGACAAACGTTACGGAGATGCCCATCTACAACAAGTCTACAAGGCGCAACTAAGAAGTAGAGTTCAACGAGCAAGTGAGAATTTGCAAGAGTTTGAAGCAGATGTTGCTCGTATAGTGCGGTTGGCTTATCCTGAGGTACCAGACAACATTTTGGAAGAAATCGCTGTAGATACCTTCGTCAATGGGTTAAAAGAAAGTGAATTACAGAAAGCTTTACGACTAGCAAGACCGAAAGTTCTAGATGAAGCGCTTGCTATTGCTTTAGAACATGAAACAGCTAGTCAAACTTCACGGCGCCATCGAGTAAGAACCATTGAAGAAGTCGACGAACCAAACGATGAACGTCTGGAAGAAATGGTACGAAAAGTAGTTCGTAACACGATGCCGAAGAGACGCGAGCCCAGATGTTGGAATTGTGGTGACGTAGGTCACATTCGCCGTAATTGCAAGAAAATGATACAACAGTCGGAAAACTAGAACGGGTCGACACTAAGGGGCAACTGCCGACCTCGAGAAACACAGCCCCCATAGTAACTGTGAACATTACGTCCTCCGGTGGAATTCATAGCTTGTACATCGAGGGTCGTATTAATAATAAATGTATATCGTTTTTGGTAGATACAGGTGCAACAAGAACTATAGCACGACCAGAAGTAGTACGAGACCATCTTAAATTATCGCCCGCAACAGTAAAGTTTAGAACAGCAACTGGTGAGATAATTAATACATATGGCGAGGCTAATATGTCAATATCCATTGGCCACACCACAGTGAAACATCGAGTATTAATTGCAGAGATCTCTGACGAGTTCATATTGGGGATGGATTTACTACGGAAAGTTGGAGCTGTATTGAATTTCAAAGATGGAGTTCTCGAGATCGGTGGTGAAGGGTTGCCATTTCATGAAGACAAAGAAGATGTTATCAGCTTAATAACTACTTGTGACGTAACAATACCAGGTAACAGTGAGAAAATTTTGATGGCCAGACCTGATGGTTACTGCCGAGAGGGAAGTTTAAGGATGGTCGAAGATGTGAACAATGCCGAGTTCCTAACGGCAAAAGCTTTGGTGAGAATTCGAGATGTCGTTCCTGTAAGAGTTATGAATTTAAAAGGAACTGCTATTAAGTTAAGTAAAAGAACTTTGATCGGACAGTGTGTTCCCGTGGCTTCAATTTGTTCCATGAGTACTAATGAGAAACCGTCAAAATCTAAGTATCCAAAGGAGCTTGTAGAGACGATGATTAAAACGTGCCAAGATCTTGATGATGAACGAACTAAAAAAGTGAAGTCTATGCTAATAGAATTTCAAGATGTTTTTGCCATTGATAAGAAGGATAATGGCAAAACAAGCATAGTAAAGCACAAAATTAATACCGGAGACGCTCAGCCAATCAGACAACAACCTAGACGACTTCCATTTGCGAAAAGAGATGAAGCCGAAGACATCATCAAAGATATGAGCAAACAAGGGGTAATTGAACCATCAAACAGTCCATGGACATCACCAGTAGTGCTAGTAAAGAAGAAAGATGGTTCAACACGTTTTTGTATTGACTACCGACAGCTCAATGCAGTAACTAAAAAAGATAGTTATCCTTTGCCCAGAATAGACGATACTTTGGATACACTTTCTGGTTCTCGTTGGTTCTCCACACTCGATTTGAAAAGTGGATATTGGCAAGTAGACATGGAGCCAGCTGATCGTGAGAAAACCGCATTCTCGATAGAATCAGGGCTTTGGCAGTTCACAGTTATGCCCTTTGGTTTATGTAATGCCCCAGCCACATTTGAAAGATTAATGGAGGCAGTTTTAAGAGGTCTAACATGGAAAACATGCCTGGTTTATTTGGATGATGTAATTGTAGTAGGAAGATCCTTCGATGAACATGCCAATAATTTGACAGAAGTCTTTCAACGATTGCGGGCAGCAAATTTGAAGTTGAGTCCGAAGAAATGTCACTTGTTTCGACGAGAAGTGAAGTACTTGGGACATATTGTAGCAAGTAATGGTGTTACAGCTGATCCTGAAAAACTTGCAGCAATTAAGGATTGGCCGGTACCAAGAGACAAACACGAAATTAGAAGTTTTCTTGGCCTTTGTACATATTACCGACGTTTTGTCAAAGGATTTGCCAACATCTCCAAGCCATTAACAAAGTTGACAGAAGAAGGCAAAGAATATACATGGAGCGAAGAGTGTCAAAGAGCTTTCGAACACTTACAAATGGCTCTGATCAGCGCACCGATTTTAAGCTACCCTAGACAGGCAGGAAAATTTGTGTTGGACACAGATGCAAGCAACAGTGCAATAGGAGCTGTTCTATCCCAAATCCAAGATGGGCAGGAGAAAGTCATCGCTTACTTTAGCAAAGTCTTGTCGAAACCAGAAAGAAACTATTGCGTTACCAGGAGAGAATTGCTAGGCGTAGTAAAGGCTTGCGAGCATTTTCATAAATACTTGTATGGCAGAAAGTTTCTTCTTCGCACGGATCACGCTGCTCTAAAATGGCTCCTACAATTCCGTAATCCAGAGGGCCAGATGGCAAGATGGTTAGAACGATTACAAGAATATGATTACGACATTGAACACAGGGCTGGAAGAGTTCATTTAAATGCTGATGCCCTTTCGAGACGGCCGTGCAGTGCAAATTGTAATCACTGTCTTAAATTAGAAGAACGACTTTGCCCCGTGAGACGAACCACCGTCATTAATGATCAATGGCAGCCTCAACAGCTACAAGACGCTCAAGCACATGATCCATGTATAAAAAGAGTACTGGATTGGATGCGTCGAAGTGAAAGACCTTGGCAAGACATTAGTGCATGTAGTCCAGAAGTCAAGTGTTACTGGAGCCAATGGAATTGCCTAGTGCTAAAAGATGATCTTCTTTATAGAACCTTTGAGAACGATGATGGTACAGAATCTAAGCTTCAGTTGATTGTACCTAAAAGTAAAGTGTCAGAAGTATTGCGTCAGTTACATGACGGTGCATCAGGTGGACACTTTGGTATTACGAAGACTCTGCAAAAGGTTCGAGAACGGTTCTATTGGGTGAACTGTAAAGATGATGTAAGAAGATGGTGCCGGAAATGTGAACTGTGTGCAACCAGTAATGGTCCAGTTGGTAAAAAGAGGGCACCCATGAAACAGTACAATGTTGGTAGTCCTATGGAACGAGTAGCAATCGATATTGCAGGTCCACTTCCAGAGACAAATGATGGAAATAAATATATCCTGGTAGCCATGGATTATTTTACGAAATGGACTGAGGCCTATGCGCTACCAAATCAAGAAGCTGCTACCGTTGCAGAGGTACTGGTTAAAGAATTCTTTAGCCGATTTGGTGTTCCCTTGGAGATCCACTCCGACCAAGGGCGAAACTTCGAGTCAAACCTTTTCCAAAACGTTTGTAAATTGATTGGCGTCAATAAGACCAGAACGACACCCCTTCATCCTCAATCAGATGGAATGGTCGAGAGAATGAACCGAACGATGGGTAAACACCTGTCCAAAGTTGTATCAGAACATCAAAGAGATTGGGACCAGCACATTCATTTATTCCTAATGGCCTACCGCTCGGCCGTGAATGAAACTACCGGTCAGACTCCAACCTGCCTGATGTTAGGTCGTGAAGTTCGTTTGCCCTGCGACCTAGAGTTTGGCTGCAGACCTTCCGAAGAACATGTTGCAAGCGAAGATTATGTCGACCGCCTAAAGTTAAGAATGAACAACATTCATGAACTTGCCCGACAACACATCCAGTTAGCCAGTGACAGAATGAAAGATCAATACGATTCTCGATGCAAGAATGAAAGCTATGAAGTAGGTGATCTTGTTTGGCTTTATAATCCCCAACGTCGTCGTGGCTTGTCTCCTAAACTGCAAAGACAATGGGAGGGTCCGTATGAAATTAAAAAGAGAATAAATGACGTAATATACCGAATTAAGAAGTTGCCGAAAGGTAAACCAAAAGTAGTTCACATAAATCGTCTTATGCTGGCTCAAACGAAACCGAAGAAGTCCGAACCCTTCAACATGAGATCAAAGATGATCGGCGACCAAGCTTTAATGAGTTTATGTCAAATTACGCAGAGAGAAAGAGTGCTAGATTCGGCGTGACGACAGAAGTTCAGCAGGATCTTTTTAGGGTTCCGCATAACGTCACTCTAGCCCACTGTGTTGCCCAAGATCTTGAGATGACTAAAGGAATCTCATCCGTATTTTATAAGAAATTTGGTCGCTTGGACGAGTTAAAAAACCAGCAGCCTAAAGTTGGAAAAGTGCTGAGATTAGAAGATGGTTCTCGATCTTTGTTGTATATGGTGACCAGAAAGTCGTATACAGACAGGGCAAGCTACGAGGATATATGGCGTGCTCTGACTAATTTGAAGAAAATCGTCTGCAATTACGACATTAAGAACTTGGCTTTACCCAAGATAGGCCATGCACTAGATAATCTGGATTGGAAGATTGTCAGAAGCATGCTTGAAGTGATCTTCCGAGAAACCGGTGTAAGAATTACTGTGTGTTGCATTAATCCGAAGAGATCGTGTCCTTCAAAGACAGTAGACTGTTATTTCTTTCTGAGGGGTTCATGCAGAGCTGGAGAGTCCTGTAGATTCCGCCATCCTGGGCCTATAGATAGAGTTCCTGATCGGGACGCTCAGATCTAAGAGGGGAGCAGTGTTACGAACATGCATTTAGCAGCTAACAGCATCTAAGTGGCCCGCCTAACGGTCGCATCTCGAAGGATCGAGAAGTTACCGGTCATATATCAAGCGCTGTAAAATTCCACCCGTCGTCAGATAACGAATTAGAGATGGGACTAGTCCTGAATATTCTCGAACATAGTAACTTTGGTATATATAGGTAACGAAATTAGGAGTTAGTTTTAGTTGATAAGATAGTATCGAACTGTAAAGTTATAAATAAATATATTTATATAAATTCGAACCGCTCGTTTTATTTAAAAACGGTACAATATGGTCAATTTGATTTGCTTCGTTAGTTCCTAGTATTTTCCATGTTCCTTTATGGATATCTTTTCTCTGGAAGTTAGTACTGACAACTACGTAATTATTTGCTGCTGCGAACTGTGCCAAGTGAGTCCATTTTGACTGGTTTCAGTGTGCAAACTGTGTTTCCCAAATATATTTGCAAACGTTTCTTCTTTCCCCAGTTTAGCATTAAAATCGCCTAACGTTATAACAGCATCGTGTCTTTGGATTTTATCACATACATCCTGTAGTTCTCCGTAGAATCTTTCAACTTCTTCTTCATCAGCCTCTTCCGTCGGTGCATATACATTAACCATTGTCACGTTATGAAATTTACCTTTAAATCTTATGGTGCAAATTCTATCTGATATTGGTGTAAATGCGATAATGGCTTTCCGCAGTTTTTTTATTACCATAAATCCTACTCCTCTTTCACCTTGTCTCATTTCATTTCCGGAGTAGTATAGTGAGAATTTATTCTTATGAATTTCTCCCTAGCTCTTCCATCTGATTTCCTGCAGTGCCAATATTTCAACTCCGTATTTTTCAAGTTCTTCTGCCATACTTATCATAGCTCCTGCCTTTAAGAAGGTTCGCACGTTCCAGGTTCCAAATTTTAAATCCATAATCATGTCCATTTTTCTGTGCTGAGTTCGTCGTTGTGAGATCCGTCCGTTTGTTTCATTAGCCATTGTATTCGCAACAATTGAGTTCTACAAGGAAGGGTTGTTAACCCTTCGCTCAACCCCCTTTTCATCGGAGGACCAAGGCTCCCTTCTTCGTCTGCCCTGACCCCACCATCCACTGGGGTTGGTTACCCAGTCTCCAGTGAGGTTGCTCAGGTTACTGGTGTGTACCAGCTTGGAGGTGAAGATAGGAATTGAGTAGGAGAGGCTAAGTGATGCAAACAGGATACGACATCATGTATTGCGCTTCACTACCCCTTTACACACCAATTTGCAGCAACTAGTTTGCATTTAATATAAATGGTGGAATACCAGTTTTTTAATAGGTAGATACTTGGAATTTGGCCCTTAAAGACTCTCATTGACCGAAAGTTTAAAATCGCAAAGGAAAATCTTCTTTTTATATCCACTGTTATATAAGAAATATGTTATATGTTCACATGAATAGTAGCTCAGCATTTGTTCACGTAAGTGTATACCACATTTATATTTATTATATTGATCAATTAACTTTCTTAAATACCAATCCTCTTCTTGATCTAGTTCTAAACCTCTGACAACGAAATTCTGAATATATCATGTATATATCTCGTTTATCTCTGCATTTGGTCACACATATTTCTTCAGGACTGTAAATACTGACCATTTCACGTTGTTTTTAGTTTCTTTGACAAGTAGAGATTGTCTATTCGGTTATTTCTTAATATGGACTATGAGTAATTGTCTAGTCAAGTCAACACTATTATAGAAGTTATCAGTGGTCAATCTACGTTTATGTTCACATCTAGCTTTTTTAGATGTCGAAGGCATATTATTTACATCCATTTTTTTTACAAATATAATACAATTTACAAAAATAATTTTATAATTCACTTTTACAGAGGTAATTAACAATAAAAACGTACTAATAGAAACTATTAATTTACGATTTTCAATACTATAAGGGCACTTCAGGAACAATACGTTTTTACGTAATAATAGTTCCTGTATAAGTGAAATTCTATTTTAATGTGCTTTATTGAAGCACACTAGACATATTGCAGTTTTACCATCACATGCTCCACAGTATGTTTTAACTATTTTAACTTTTCTATCGGTCTTCTTAAACTTTTGTAATATATTGTACACTTTCTTCTCTTTTTATTACCTACGTCGCTTTGCCAGAGATGGTATTTTTTGGGTGTAACTGGTCGTGAGCGTTCCAACATTTCTTTATTTGCAAATGTCTTCGCGAACACCAGTCTGAACTCAATGATAGGTTGTCGCTTTTTCGCCTTTTCTTAATAACTAAGCATTGGCTACTGCGGTATTAAATATTAATTTCACTGCCACTTTCCGGTACCACTTCAGAATTTTGGATATTGGGTTCTGGTAAGAAGCAATTTGATTAATAAAATCAACACTCTTTTTCACCAAGTTATAATCGAGAATAGCTTGTGGTTTTAGCACTTGTGTATAATTTTTCTTTTCACCTGAGTAAACCATGATAAAACTATTATGTTGAAATATTGTTATAATTAAAACTGGTTCTTTGTTGACCCATTTTTTTCACTTGTGAAATCAATAATGCAGGGAAATTTCATTATAAGTAAACGGTTGCCACTTTTTTAATATGCACATAAATTCATTTTTTAAACTATGATTATAATTCATCGACCAATATTCTAATAAAAAGATGTTTTTACGTCGTCCGGAATGTTATAAACTGGTTCTCTTTCACAAAGCATACGAAATATGGTTTACATTCTACATTTAGAAAAATCTTTTATAATGCAAGTCTTGTTCGTTTACCTAAACTTAATTAATACACAAAACAAATAATCTATTGTTTTTATAGAAATGCAGATTCCTGTCGGATTTGTATCAGTGGGGCATGAGTCACTGGTGTCTCGTATATCAGGACCTCTTATTGCATTACAAACATAGTTCTCAATTAACAGTGTCGTACAAATTAAAGCCGTAATACTGTTCGTAGGATCATAAGACCGTATGTTATAAATAAATATATCCCTACAAGAATTATCTTGAAAAATGGGAAAAATACGTTAAAAAAGTGCAATATGAAGTGTTATTTAAAAAATGGAAAGTCATTCACGGGCGGACAGTTAAAAACAAAAGTTTTCAGTGTTCTATTGCTTGATTATTATTATCTGGTTGGTATATTTTAAAAATACTAGCTAAGTATTCTGAAAATGTTGACTTTTTTCCTGGTCTGATCTTCCTCAACTAACGTTATGTTTTTTAATTGGTGAGTTGTGTTCTTCAGGTCTCTTTAAGGGTTTTTGTTGCTATCCATACTGAATGATCTTTAGACAATGTACTAATGTAGTGTTCAAAATTTCCGACTATTAGTTATATAATATAATCCGGAGTGTTATTTGTGTTTTCTTGATTTGGAATTCTTGATCGTGTAGCTCCATATGAAATAGTAGACGATGAAAATGGCAGCATATTCATCCATAAAAAGAGAAACGCGATAAAGGTATCCGAAACAACTGTTTTTTGTTATAAGAGATGAAATAGCCGAAAATTACCAAAACAGATATAAAAGGCACCATACAGAGGAAGTAGAATTACCTATGAAACACCTTGAATGGAGAAAAGAAGTAGGCTTAGACCAAATACCAGCAGGAATTATTTAACTAATTGTGGAAAAAAATTAAATGGATAACAATATTCACCCCATTTACAGAAAAGGCGGTGATACGCGAAAATTTTAAAAACTTCTGTAATAGCCTCCAGTCAACAATTTCCTAATCATGTTTAAAAAACGTACCGAATGCACTGTGTATACTGTATGTATACTGTGTATACTAATATCATCAAAGTAATATGCCATACACCTCTGTGGGTGAATACGTTTTATTGCTGCCAGTTTACGGTGTTATTACATGCCGCCATGTTTAATTTGTCTCCACCATCGTATTATCTCCGTCAAATCCTATCATTTTAAGCTCTATATATCATGATTATTCCTATAGGACCGGAGATACGTAACTAAGGCTCTTTTGACACAACATATATAGGAGCAAAGATATATATCTAAGGTTCTTTTGACGTGTTGCTGTATTTGATTTCTACGTCGTAGTATTTTATTGGTTATATGCTATCATTTGAGGTACTGTACGTCACGATTGGACTAATAGGATAGAAGGCACATAACTAGGCCCTTTCGCCACGCTACTCTATTCGATTTTTATGTCTTATTGCATTCTATTAGTTAAATTCATGATACTATGAACTAAAGATAAAACCACGCGCACGCGATCAGCCTATCTCTTTTGCACGTGTGACGTCAGATTTAGTATTGTTTTATTGTTTATCTTGTACGTTGACAATTAAATGTGCACTTTATATAAAACATATTTCAAACTATTAAATTAAAGATAAACTTTTATCGCCAAGTGACGTCATGCGCATTGACGTACAAAATTCGATTGCGAAGTGATTTTATCTTGGAAGTCATAGTATCGTGAGTTAAATTCTATCATTTGCGGTACGAAACTTCACGATTGGACTAATAGGATCTCAGAAACATAACTATGGCCCTTTTGACATGCTGCTGTATTTTATTTTTCTTTCTCATTGTATTCTATTGGTTAAATCCTATCATTCGAGGTGCTGTAAGTCACGATTTTGCTACTAAAAAGAAGATACATAACTAAGGCTCTTTTTACGTGTTGCTGTATTTAATTTCCAATTTTAAGTTATTGTATTCTATTGGTTAAGTACTATCATTTGAAATATCGTACGTCACTATTGGCCTAATAGGACCGAAGGTACATAACTAAGGCCCTTTTGACATGCTACTCCATTACCTCATTGTATTTTATTTGATAAATCCTTTCATTTGAGGTACTTCACGTCATAATTGGACTAACAGAACCGAAGATACACAACTAAGGCCCTTTTGACATTGTGCTATATTTGATTTTTCTATCCCATTGTATTCTTTACGTTAAATCTTATCATTAGAGGTACTATACATCACGATTGGACTCATAGGATCAAAAATACGTGACTACGGCCCTTTTGACATGTTGCTGTATTTGATTTTTCTATTTCATTGTTTTCGATTGGTTAAATCCTATCATTTGAGATACTGCACGTCACGATTGGACTTATAGAAACGAAGCTATATCACTAAGGCCTTTTTGACATGCTGCTTTTCTGTCTTATTGTATTTTATTGGTTAAATCCTATCATTTGAGGTGCTGTACATCACGACTGGACAAATTGGAGCAAAAATATGCAATATATCATAACCCGTTACTTTTAATCAAACAAGATGCTAGAATGATTTTTGGATGAAAAAAAAAATATATAAATTCTTAAATTTACTATTTTGTTGTGGGTAATATTATATTCAACAGCGATGCCAAATTTCTGATGCTAAAATGATTGATAATGAAAGTGCGATATACATATTCATGTATATAATGGCAGCGAGTAAACGGTAAAACCCTGAACTAAATATATATAATATTTTCACTGTACCATCATTTTAGACAAACATTTCCTGGAATAAACTTATATAACTCATTAAGGGATAAAAAGAAAAAGCGGACATTTTAAAATACCAACACGGTATCAAATCTCTAATAATTGAGATGGTTAAAATTCTTGTAACAAGTACAGAAAAAAAGTTATTAAGCTCTTGTAAAGTAGCGTCGATATACAGATGCTACTTTGCAAGACGATGCTAAATTGATGGTAAAAGCATAATGTATCGATGCCATCATATATATATATATATATATATATATATATATATATATATATATATATATATATATATATGATGGCCTAGGAGGAGGACAAATTCGTTGCCATCGTTGCAAAAACTTCCGTGCTCGAATCGTTATTAATAAAGTGTTATATTCATTTCAGCCTATCTCGGCCTCATCAGATACTCCTTTATATATATATATATATATATATATATATATATATATATATATATATATATATATATTATGTATATACAGTAAAACCTCCCTTAACCGAAACATCGTTTAAGCGAAACGGCTGACAGTTTCAATAATTTCGTCAATAAAAAGTAAATGAAATTGACATTTTATCGCAAAATGTAAATTCCATTAATTTCACTCACCGATTGATGCCTGTTCTTTCTTTTGCTGAAATGCCTGAAAAAAAAATCCTTTTTAAAATAAAAAAACCTTCCCATCAAAGCATTGTTGCTTGTTGACTCAAAATCTATACAATAGTGATAATTGTCAGAACATTTTTACCACCGAATGCCACGAGCTTAATTCAGCTATTCGACCAGGGAGTAATAGAGACATTCGAGAGACATTATAGATGAGCATTCTTAAGACATCTGTTATTACAGGAGACAAATGAATCCAAAAGTGTTCCTGAAATCCTCAAATGTTCAACAATGAAACATGTTGTTTATCGGTGTGCTGAGTTCTGGGCCAAGATCAAATCTTCAACTTTGGAAAAATGCTGGAACTAACTTTTTGATAGGATTTTGATTGACGATCGTGAAGAAGAAAATGCCAAAGAAACGACAAAAGAAATTAAACCTTAAATAAAAAATTTGCCGGGATTGACGAAATTAACTAAGAAGAGATACGTGAGTAGTTGGCAGCCGATTACTCAGAAAGTGAATTCATCGACCAGGACATCATTGATATGGTTCTTCATCCAGAGAACCTGAGTGTATCAGACGACGAAGATGACGACCACAGACAACAGGCAGCATGAGACCGCCGAAGAGATTTTCAATACCTTAAGGATAAGAATTTTATACAGTAGGCCTAATTAGTTAGGGACACGACTAGGTTCTTAATTTTTGTTGTCATTGTATAAAGTTTTGTCCTTTTCAGATTACTTTACGTTTCGTCGAACGACGAAATGAGGCAAACTCACGATGTTCTGCAAATGAACGATGGAGATATATAGCTGCAAAACATCATTTTCAAACGATAAGGTAAAAGAAAATAGAAGATTTCTTTTAAAAACTTGTTAAACTTGTTCATTTTCCTTAATTTTATTACTTTGTTCTGTATTTACTTATTAGAAAACATTACGAATTCATCTCATAGTATTTTTTAATACCAATACTTTAACCAAGAATACTATAAAAAACAATGTTATTTTTAACCGAAATTCTGGTTATCCGAAACGGCCTCCCCCCCCCCAATTACTTCGGTTAACGTAGGTTTTACTATATATATATATATATATATATATATATATATATATATATATATATATATATATATATATATATATATATAAGGTAGTCCAAAATTTTTTGACTAGTTTGGAAAAAATATGTAAATACTTTTTTCTTTTTGGGTGTGGTAGTCAATAAAAAATAGAGCTTTGCTAAGGCGAACTATTTATTCTGAAATCCGAGCTTTCGGTGGTTATTTGCCACCTTTATCAAGGTCTACAATGAAAATTACTGTGTTATAAAATTAGGCTGATGTAATATAAAAGTTATAAAAACTTACCAGAAAGTAAGATTCATAGCATATAAAACACAACGTTAAATAACATAATGTGATCTGAATTTCTGAAGGCATTAAAACTTAAAAACTTTAAAATCACTTAAAAATTGAAGAACATGTTACAAAGTTTAAAAAGTAAAAAATAAGACGACATGTTTGCAACAAATCAATTTTGAAATACCTTTTATAAAGAGATACGTGGATGACTTAATCTTGGCACTACCAGCAGACTCTATACAATTTACGTTAAATGTTTTCAACCAACAAAACCCACACTTGCAATTCACATGCGAGGAAGAGCGGGAGGGATCTTTGCCCTTCCTTGACATGCGTTTGCATAGATGTGAGGATAATGTTGTGAAAACACAATGGTATAGATAACCTATATGTAGCAATAGATTCATAAGCTACCATTCCCATCATCCTCCTAGAATGAAAACCAACCTAGTCCTAGCAATGAAAGAACGTGTCAAAAGGTTATCACATCCAGATTATCTCTAACATGATCTTAACCTCTTACGGAATATTTTTGTTGAAAATTCATATCCTCTAAGACTGATTAATAAATTAATTTTTAATGTTCCATTTGTTAACAGAAATAACATTCTCACTAATTCTCAATCAGTGCCCTCAGCACAAAACAATTCTTCTCAAACAAGTGTGTATTTTTATGCCCTTCCGTATATTCCAAAACTAACCGTAGAACTTACTAAAATTTTCAAAGAATTTAAGAACATCAAAATAGCTAACAAGAACATCAAAACCATACGTCAGCTATATAGCAAAATAAAACAACCCCTAACTACTTTAGAGTCAAGAGATGTTGTTTATTGCATTCAATGTACTGAATGTCCATCCACGGAAGAAATCTGTCTAGTCGTATCATTTCTCATAAGAGTGACTGTAGACTAAATAAACCCACTTGTGCTTTGGCAGAACACACTATCGATCTAGACCATAAGATAGATTTCAACAATGTAAAAATATTAGCCAGAAAGAAAAATAAATTTAAGAGAACATTCTTAGAAATGGTACATATCAGCAGGAGTGATAACAACAATCTGAATAAAAGATCTGAGATCCAGAATCTTAGCAAAATTTACAATTTTATTTTGACTTTTGACTAGGGTTTCTGCATCTCAGAGTGTTTCATGTCTTGTTTCTTAAATTCCATTATTAATTGCTATAATTATCATGATTAACTTCAGTTACTATTCAGATGTTCATTTTGTTTTGGTTGTTTGTTTTTTCTAAACCTACTTACTAAATACTATTTTCTTTTTATTGTTTGACATAATAAACTTTTTTTTAAATTTCCCTCTCAATTCAAAGTTGGTAACATGATTGGTAGTACTTAAAATCACAAACGGCATTTTGTTAGACATCAGTTTGAAAGTTTGTTTTTTGTAGTTACATCGAACTATTTAAACAACAATAGTTCGTCCTACTACCTCTTTCTGTTCGTGAGATGTGACTGAATTCAAACCTGCGAAGACGACTGTTTTTTGTCAAACATGTCTTATTTTTTACTTTTTAAACTTTGTAACATGTTCTTCAATTTTTAAGTTATTTTAAAGTTTTTAAGTTTTAATGCCTTCAGAAATTCAGATCACATTATGTTATTTAACGTTGTGTTTTATATGCTATGAATCTTACTTTCTGGTAAGTTTTTATAACTTTTATATTACATCAGCCTAATTTTATAACACAGTAATTTTCATTGTAGACCTTGATAAAGGTGGCAAATAACCACCGAAAGCTCGGATTTCAGAATAAATAGTACGCCTTAGCAAAACTCTATTTTTTATTGACTACCACACCCAAAAAGAAAAAAGTATTTACATATATATATATATATATATATATATATATATATATACATATATATATATATATATATATATATATATATATATATATACATCCTAATATCATTTTGGCATCCATACATTATGCTTTTACCATCAATTTAGCATCGTCTTGCAAAGTAGCATCTATATATCGACGCTACTTT
This sequence comes from Diabrotica balteata, assembly GCA_918026665.1. Lineage (NCBI taxonomy): Eukaryota > Metazoa > Arthropoda > Insecta > Coleoptera > Chrysomelidae > Diabrotica > Diabrotica balteata. The sequence goes on along the minus strand of OU898278.1, from coordinate 68,511,936 downwards.
ACAAGACCTTAATAATAACTTCTTTCCTGTACTTGTACAAGAATTTTAACCATCTCAATGATTAGAGTTTTGATACCGTGTTGGTATTTTAAAATATTCGCTTTCTCTTTTTATCCCTTATTGAGTTATATAAGTTTATTCCAGAAAATGTTTGAGTCGTAAATGATGGTACCGTGAAAATATTATATATATTTAGTTCAGGGTTTTACCGTTTACCCTCTGCCCATATATAAATAAAATATCGACGCTACTTTACAAGACCTTAATAACTTCTTTCCTGTACTTGTTACAAGAATTTTAACCATCTCAATGATTAGAGTTTTGATACCGTGTTGGTATTTTAAAATATTCGCTTACTCTTTTTATCCCTTACTGAGTTATATAAGTTTATTCCAGAAAATGTTTGAGTCGTAAATGATGGTACCGTGAAAATATTATATATATTTAGTTCAGGGTTTTACCGTTTACCCTCTGCCCATATATACATAAAAATGTATATCCCACTTTCATTATCAATCATTTTAGCATCAGAAATTTGGAATCGCTGTTGAATATAATATATTATCCACAACGAAATATTAAATTTAAGAATATATATATTTTTTTTCATACACAAATCATTCTGGCATCACCTATTGTATCTTCGCTCCAATTGGTCCAGTAGTGACGTACAGTATCTCAAATGATGGGATTTAACCAATAAAATACAATAAGACAGAAAAATCAAATACAGCAGCTTGTCAAAAAAGCCTTAGTTATATATCTTCCTTTCTATAAGTCCAATCGTAACGTACAGTATCTCAAATGACAGGATTTAACCAATCGAAAACAATGAAATAGAAAACTCAAATACAGCAACATGTTAAAAGGGCCATAGTCACGTATCTTCGGTCCTATTAGTCCAATCGTGACGTATAATACCTCTAATGATAGGATTTAACATAAAGACTACAATGGAATAGGAAAAATCAAATACAGCATAATGTCAAAAGGGCCTTAGTTGTGTATCTTCGGTTCTTCTAGTCCAATCATGACGTGCAGTACCTCAAATGAAAGGATTTAACTAATAGAATACAATGAGATATAAACATCAAAAAAACTAGCGTGGCAAAAGGGCCTTAGTTATATATCTTCGATCCTATTAGTCCAATCGTGACATCCAGTACCTCAAATATTAGCATTTAACCAATAGAATACTACAAAGTAGAAATTAAATACAGCAACATGTCGAAAGGAGTTTAGGTATATATCTTTGCTCCTATATATGCTATGTCAAAAGAGCCTTAGTTACGTATCTCCGGTCCTATAGGTCTAATCATGATATATAGAGCTTAAAATGATAGGATTTAACAGAGGTGATACGATGGTGGACACAAATTAAACATGGCGTCATGTAAAACACCGTAAACTGGCAACAATAAAATGTATAGTTAACTACTGTACATATAATAAACGCAAAAAAACGCAAAGGTTTACTGTTAGACATATGCCTCCCGTTCACTGCACACATTTACTGCTCCTTGACACTGTGACGTGAATGGGATAGGATTTAACAAAAAGTATGACAGAAAACTAAACAAGATAGGTTGTCAAACGTGGAATGCATCGTAGAACGTGAAATATTGGCGTATAATTATGTGATGGCCATAGACGGTTCTCTAATACCCAGCAAACGACTCCCTTTGTAAAGGTACATAGGCTTGCATATGTGCGGGAAAAAGTCGATCATTCATTTATAACCCAAAGGGGACCATAAAATATTAAACGTTAAAATGTGATATAATGTAACGGTATGACAAATATTTTTTTGCACGGGTGCACGCCTGTGTACCTTTACAAAGGGAGTCATGCATAACCTTTAAGTTGATCATAATACATAACTGCAACAACAAGAATGTTGACGACTTGTATTAGTATATACAGTGCATTCGGTACGTTTTTTAAACATGATTAAGAAACTGTTTACTGGAGGCTATTAAAGAAGTTCTTAAAATTTTTTGCGGCCATTGCCTTTTATGTAGGAGATTTTATTATAGGAGATTTCAATGCAAAGATTGGGAAGGAAGCAGCGTACAAACCAACAATAGGTAACCATAGTCTTCACGATGTTAGCAACGATAATGGAACAAGGCTAATAGACTTTGCAGCATCCCACAATCTACTAATAAAATCGACAATGTTTGAACACAAGAATATACACAAACAAACATGGGTTTCCAACGACGGCGTCACAAGAAATCAGATTGATCATGTTCTAGTAGATGCCAGGAGGGGTAGTAACTGTCTAGACGTAAGAAGCCTAAGAGGAGCTGATGGAGACACGGATCATTTTCTTGTAAAAGCGAAGATAAGGACAAGAATATCGTCCAAAAAAACACACAAGAATACACCAACACAATTATGGAATACCGAAGTTCTACGTAATAAGGAGACAGAACAGAAATTTCAAAAGGCTATAAAAATCGCTCTAGCACAGACAGAAAACTATAACAACATAGACTCAGCTTGGAAAAATATCAAAGTAGCTCTGACAAGCGTATCAGATGAAATACTAGGACACAAAAAGAAAACAACAAAAAAATGGTTCGATGATGATTGCCTGAACTCCATATTAGCAAGAAATATGGCTAGAAGGAACATGCTACAAAGCCCCTCGCACAACAACAATGAAGTGTATAGACAAAGAAGAACAGAGACAAGAAAACTAATGAAAAGGAAGAAGAGAGAGTATCAGGAACAAATAATCAGAGAAATAGAAGAAAAAAGAAAGAACAAACAAGCGAGGCAGTTCTTTAAAGGAGTTTCAGATATCAAGACCGGGTACCAAGCAAGAACAGGAAACTTTCTTCAAAACGACAGTGGACAGCTTATCACTGATGACAAGGAAATCTTATAAACCTGGAAGGAATACTTCTATCAACTATTGAATGACCAATCTAGCAGAAGTACATCAAACATAGAGGTACATACAGCTGAAATAGAAGACCAATACCCGACATACGAAGAAGTAATACAGGCAATTAAAAAACTCAAAAATAATAAGACACCAGGTAGCGATGGTATACCCGCAGAGTGCTTAAAACATGGAGGAGAAGCATTGTACAGTTCGATATACAAGCTAATTCAAGACATTTGGCAAGAAGAAACAATGCCAGATGAATGGAAAGAAGGGGTTATTGTACCAATACACAAAAAAGGAAACAAAAAGCAATGTATTAACTACAGGGGAATAACACTCCTAAACACCACCTACAAAATCCTTGCAAACATCCTGCTAGAAAGAACCAAAACATACACAGAAGAAATTGTTGGAGATTATCAATGCGGATTTAGACCGGGCCGCTCTACAATTGACCAGATATTCACAATAAAACATAATGGAAAAATGCTGGGAGTTTGATCGTGAGCTTCATCAGATGTTCATAGATTTTAAACAAGCAGTTGATAGAGTATGTAGGGACAGACTGTGGACAGCGATGCAGGAACTTGGCTTTCCAAAAAAACTAGTCCGGTTGATACGGATGTGTATGGAACGGTTACGATGTAAGGTGAGAGTTGGACAACAATACTCGGAGACATTTGAAATAAACAATGGACTAAAACAGGGAGATGCACTTTCACCACAACTCTTCAACTTAGCTCTGGAGCACATAATCAGAAGTGCAAGAATCGAAAAACCGAATACAGTATTTCATCGAGAAGGACCAAACTTACTACTGGCATTTGCAGACGATATAGATCTAATAGGAAACACGCGATTAAGGATGAAGGAGACTTTCGTAAGGTTTGAGAAGGAAGCAGAGAAGATGGGGCTCCAAATCAACGAAAACAAGACGAAATATATGTATATGAGCCGCAATAACCAAAGCAGAGACTGAATCGGTCAGAACATTACCATCGATGACTTCAACTTTGAGCGCGTTAGGGAATTCAAGTATCTTGGAACAACAATAACTGAAGACAATAACGGATCACAAGAAATAAACAACAGGATTCAGGCGGCAACAGATGTATTTTTGCCCTCCAAAACCTTATAAAATCAAAACAACTAACACGACGTACGAAGATACAGGTCTATAAAACAACCATACGACCCGTTGTGATGTATGGAAGCGAAACGTGGACGATGACAAAGGCAAATGAAGAGAGACTACGTGTTTGGGAAAGAAAAATCCTAAGGAAGATCTTTGGTCCGGTGCTTGATGAAACATCAGGACAATATAGGATAAGAACTAATAAAGAGCTTGAAGAACTTTACCCAGACGCCAACATCATAAAAGAAATAAAGTCCAGAAGACTCCAATGGGCAGGACACCTCAGAAGACATTCTGACGAACGAACAGTAAGACTGGTGTGGCAGGAAGTCCCAACTGGAAGGAGACCACGCGGACGCCCTCGCGTGGAGAATTGGATGGAGGTTGCTCAAGACAGAAAACAGTGGAGGCATGTTGTCGAGTCGGCTAAAACCCACGAAGGGTTGTAACGCCACGGAGTAAGTAAGTAAGCCTTTTATGTATATAGAGTGAATATTGTTATCCATTAAATTTTTTTCCTTAATTAGTTGAATAATTCCTGCTGGTATTTGGTCTAAGCTTACTTCTTTTTCCCATTCAAGCTGTTTCATAGCTAATTCTACTTCCTCTTTATGGTGCATTGTTCACCTGTTTTCGTAATGTCCGGCTATTTCATCTCTTATAACATAAAACAGTTGTTTCAGATATCTTTATCGCGTTTCCTTTTTTTTATGGATGAATATTCTGCCGATCAACAATTCCAAATCAAGAAAACATAAATAACACTCTAAATTATATTATATAATTAATAGTATAGAAGAAGAGCCAGAGGTAGATGGCAAAGAAGCCGAAATCTTAGTGATAAACACAAATATAATCGACTGATCAGACAATTAAGATCACCTCTACATGATGCACGCAATGCCACATTTAAACAATATATTAGTACATTGTCTAAAGAAGATCATTCAGTATAGATATCAATAAAAACACTTAAAGATACCTGAAGAACACAAGCCACCAATTAAGAAAGATTACGTTAGTTGAGAAAGATCAGATCAGGAAAAAATGTCAACATTTTCAGAATACCTACTTAGCTAGTATTTTTAAATAATACCAACCAGATAATAATAATCAAGCAATAGAAGACTGAAAGCTTTTGTTTTTAACTGCACGCCCGTGAATGACTTGTCATTTTTTAAATAACACTTTATATTGCACTTTTTTATTGTATTTTTCTTATTTTTCAAGATAATTCTTGTAGAGATTTATGTATTTATAGCATACGGTTATAAGGTCTAGTTGCGACTTTAATATTATACGACCTAAATATATCTTTTACCGCACTGCTAATTGAGAATTATGTTTGTAATGCGAAAAGAAGTCTGGATATACGGGACACCAATGACTCATGCTGCACTGATAAAAATCCGACAGGAATCTGCATTTCAATAAAAAAAATAGATTACTGGTTTTGTGTATTAATTTAGTTTAGGTCGAACAAGAGTTGCAGTAAAAGATTTTTCTAAATATAGAATGTAAACCATATTTCCAATGCTTTGTGAAAGAGAACTAGTTTTTAATATTCCGGACGACGTAAATACACCATTTTTTTAGAATATTGTTCGATGAATGGAGAAATCATGGGTCGATGAAAATGTAAAACCAAAAATGGGTCAACAAAAGACCAGTTTTAATCCTTACAACATTTAAACATAATAGTTGTATCTCGGTTTAATCAGGTGAAAAGAAAAATTATACAAAAGTGCTAAAACCACAAGCTATTCTCGATTATAACTTGGTGAAAAGGAGTATTAATTGTAATGATCAAGTGGCATCGAAAAGTGGCAGTGGAATTAATATTTAATACCGCAGTAGTCAATGCTTAGTTTCTTAATAATAGAAAAAGGCATTTGCAAATAAAGAAATGTTGGAACCCTCACGACCAGTTACATCCAAAAAATACCATCTCAGGCAACGCGATGTAGATAATAAAAAGAAAAGAAGCATGACTATTAGAACGGCCGATAGAAAAGTAAAAAAAGTTAAAACATACTGTGAAGAATGTGATGGCAAAACTGCAATATGTTTAGCATTTTAGCAATTTTACTTATACAGGAACTATGTTTAAGTTAAAAACGTATTGTGCCTCAAGTGCCCTTATAGTATTAGATTTGATTTTGAGTTAGAGTATTTGTAAAAAAATGGATGTAAATAATATGCCTTTGACATCTAAAAAAGCTAGATGTGAACATAAACATAGATTGACCACTGCTGAATTACAATAATTGTTAGAAACGTCTGACGAGGACGATGTAGATTAAATAAATGGTGGAAGTGACTCTGACTGATTCTGGCGAAGTACTTTTACAAATTTGTTAAGAAAAATCGAGAATTGCGTTTTGGAAAGAGAGAACACAAACAGAATTTAAGAGTCTTCTCGGGCTTATATTCCATATGGGGACAATTAAGATAAACCATCTGAATGATTACTGGAAAAGTACGGATAACTTCTATAATAATGTTGACTTGACTAGACAATTGCTCATAGCCCATATTAAGAAATAACCGAATAGACTATCCTCACTTGTCAAAGAAACTAAAAAAAACGTGAAGTGGTCGTATTTACAGGCCTGAAGAAATATGTGTGACCAAGTGCAAAGATAAATGAGACATATACATGATCTATTCAGAAATTGGTTGTCAGATTGTGAAAACTAGATCAAACAGGATTGGTATCTGAGAAATTTAATTGCTCAACATAATAAATATAAATGTGGTATAGACTTACGTGAACAAATGCTGAGCTACTATTCGTGCGAATATAAGGTGGTACAAAAAGTTAAACAAGTGCAAATTTTTCAGCTCATCTTTATCAATGCATATTTCCTCTATAACAGTAGATATCAAAAGAAGATTTCCCTTTCCGATTTAAAACTTTTAGTCCACCATTTACCATAAAATTTTCCAAAAACTGTTTTACGAAAAACTAGGTGCTGCAAATTAGTTTCAGTTATTCATTCTAATGTTAAAAGTGAAAGGTTTTTATATATATTTTTTTATTTTGCTTTGCGTATTTTTCACTTTGGCTACGTTTGCGCACATTATAAATAAAAAATTATATATAAAATTATAAATATAATTTATAATTATAAATAAAAAATTATACATTTATGTAGTTATTTATTATTTTAATATAATTTACATATAAAATCTATTTTAAATTTATTTTGAAACAAAAAAAATATATTCTTCATAAACAAACAAAATGTAATCAATAATTAATACTAATTTTTAAAAACTAACTGGCACCGTGTGTACATCAATATATTTTATTGGATACGAACGTGTCACAATAAATGTTGAATTGTTTCGATCGTTCATTCATAATTTTTCACAGTTCTCTGGGAAAAAATACCTACTAAATTAAATCCGAGAATCTTAAACCGGTCAGTAAGGTTGTATGTCGGTCTTTGAACTCTACTCAAATCGATCGATATTTATGTACCTACTGTGTTTCAATATATATATATATATATATATATATATATATATATATATATATATATATATATTGGCAACATCTAGTGATACTGTATTGACGTAAGAAACAATAATTTTACCGATAGAGCTTAAAATGACGGTTGAGTGTAAAAAATTAAATATATAAAATAATCGAAATATGAAAAAACTGACAACGGTGTCAATCCTAAAGAAAGACACTAAACGAATATACACGACTTATAATTTGAATATGATAGCATTTCTTGGTGATGCTAAATTACTGCAACGTGAAAAGAGTTGAAAATGATGGCGGGATGTATATATATATATATATATATATATATATATATATATATATATATATATATATATATATAAATATATATATATATATATATATATATATATATATATGTACATATATATATATATATATATATATATTATATATATATATATAAAAATATATATATATATATATTATATACATAATATATGTATATATATATATATATAATATATATATATATATATATATATATAATATACAGGGTGGTGAATCGTCAAACGGGTCATAGGAAACTCAATGAGAAATTCTAAATTGTTGAATTCCTGCTTCCCTAATTATTTTATACCAAAAGTCATGGGAAACTATTTGTAGAGGACTCAAATATGTATCGAAAACAATTGTTAAAATTGTTCTACGACTTAAACGTATTCCAAAATTTTGCTAAAATATAATACATTTTTCGGGCCACCCCTAAAAGTCAGGCCAGACGCCTTGAAATGAATGTGTATTACGTTTTGCGTTTTGTCATATTGACGTTTCTAATATTTGACAATATTTAAATCAACTATATTATATTTATATATGATTTAAATGGCCAAAATTTTGTGATTTATTATTTAAAAGAAAAATTAAGTTGATTAAGAAATGTACTCAGTTAAGGAGAAAAGAGCAATAATAAAAATGTTTTATTCATGTTTTAATATAACATTTGTTATAGTTTTATGTTTAGAAATGATCGTATATTATTATTAGGAATAAAGATCACAGTAATAGTATATTTGAATTCATTGAATTATTGTATAACTTAACTTAACATGGAATTAAATTTTAGTGTATTAGAATATCTTACGTTAAATAAAGATCCGGTAGTGGCAGGAAAAGGTTCGCGCTATTGCCTGAATACAACAATATGCGATTTTTCGTCAACTGAGTACATTTCATTATATTGATCGATTTGTAAACAATATAATTTATTGTTCACAAAGTAATATTGTTCAGTAGTAGTAGTAGTATTTAGTAAAATTCATTGTTTATAATTTAATCATAAAATAAAAAAAATTGACAATTCAAATTGTCAAACATCTGACATCAATATGATAAAACACACACGTTATAATATATTCTTGTATTACGTGTGGCCTAACTTTTAGGGGTTGTCTGAAAAATCTATTATATTTTTGCAAAATTTTGAAGTACATTTGATTCGTAGAACGGTTTTAACATTTGTTTTTAATTTAGAATTTAGTCCTCTACAAATAGTTTTTTATGACTTTTGATCTAAAATAATTAGGGAAGCAGCAATTCAACAATTTAAAATTTCCCATTGAGTTTCCTATGGCCCATTGAGTTATATAGTATATAATATATATATATATATATATATATATATATATATATATATATATATATATATATATATATAAGGATAAGGAACTTGACTTAAATCGTCCTAAAATTTATTTATTTTGGCATAGCACAATCACAATACACAACAATAATTAGTTTTTAAAGCTATTAATATAAATTTAATATGTATTTATAAATACAATTTATTAATATATATATATATATATATATATATATTATGATCAAATTGTTTAAAAAATCAAAACATAAACAAAATTCTTACTCTAAAAAAGCGGCAACACTTCAAACAATTTTGCCACACGATGAACTGTCAATAATATTTAAAATATTTCCGCATCAGTTGCGTACAATTGTCTAATCTATTTAATTAACATTATTTTGTGGAATATTAGACTTTAAGAGTTATTTCATAAAATTTATATTATTGATAATAATAAATGTTTTTGGTTATTTAATCAATATAATTCTAAAATTCCCAATATAATGATTATTAAATTTTTCTGATTATTATACCATGTTGATGCCTATGAAAGATCGAGCAGTTACGTAGGGGTTTCGTACTATTAGCTGTGTTAGGAAAATTTGAACTCCAAGGTTGACGTTCTGGAAATTTTAAATATGTGACTATATGTCACTCTATATAAATTGTGACGTGCAAGCATTTTATATGAAAAATGCTGTAGATATATCGGCGCCATTATTTAGAAGATGGGTGTATCTCAGAGATCAAAGGTTACAGGTTACATGCATATTCCAGGTTTTATTTACGTATTTTCTTTACTAAAAAAGTATATTTATAATAAAGGCCTTAAGGTATCTTAAGATTCTATGAAAATGAGAATCTATGGAAATTAGCTTATTAAAAAATACATACATAATTCTGAATGTCCAACTTGAGACAGTTATCCCCTTCTCAACTTATTTAGTTACAAACTATAACGTGTAAACGCATACTTGTTTTATTGTTAGATAAAACGAATTTCCATCAAGTAACGGTCGAATCCATCACTTACTAAAAGAATAGGAAAAGACATGCTTGCTTATGCTTTAGAGTTCGGGTACTTTAGTACAAAGTACCCTTTGTTTTTATCAATTGCTTTCTCACTTTCTCAGCGATTAGTTTCCCTTTTTCTCATCAATAATGCTCTCGTTCGATATAGTTATTCTAAATTATTCAAATTTCACTATATGCTCTACATTTGGTTTTATTTTCTATCATTTTGAAACTATGACGAAATTTTTATAATATCTGATGAAGTGATATTAAACTGGAGTAGAATACTTGGTAGATAATATTTATTTGTGTGCTCAGTGTTTTCTAAGTCTATTATAACATCTTTATTGTTCTAATTTATTGTTCTTAATTTAATTTACTAAAGGTTCAATATTATTTATAACACTTACAAACTTAATTTGTTTAAAGTTTATTTATAATAATTTATCTTACAATAATTTATTATTACGTTCGTTACATTTAAACACCCTTTCGCGATTTTCTTTTCTAACTGGTCTCCTCAATGAAAATCCCCCGTTATTTATATGAAACCATTGGGACATCGTCGGAAGTTCGATGGCATTCTCGACGTATACAGAGCGGCGAATTGATCTAAAAACTGGTCATTTTACATCGGCTCGTCTCCAGAAAGTTCGATCGTTGTTTTTATAGCGAAGGGGAACCTATCGTCTGTCAGGTAGGTAATACCTAGAAAAATCGTAAATGAACAGAATATTAGTAATAGATATGTTAACGTTTTTTTTAATATGACTCATATATTTTTTTACGTAACACTATTAAGCATAAACAGGTTTTTATATTAGATTATACATTTATTAAGAATGTCCAATATCTGAATTGAAGATTTTATTTCAAAATATGACTGTGCCCTACATGCTTTATACAAATATTCTTTTCTGATATACCGGTATAAATATGGATTTTGAATTTTGAAATGATTTTTTATAATTTTTTTAAATTATGTTCTTGTGGCGTTATGTCACTGTTGGAGAATAATGCTCGGGATGAGGTTTATTAGATTTTTATATTTTATTTGACGTTTTAATCTTTAAATCGGAGTTTATTTTTTTTTTAAACTATAAACTTGTGATAACAAATTACTGTATACATAACAGTACGAGACAATATTCTTATGCTGTGGCAAGATCATAATATTTGCGTTACATTGATATTTATGTGGCAATCAACTGTAAGTCATTGCCGTTTTTTCTGCCGTGTCGTATTTTAGCATGGTCTTCTGATTTATTTTGTAGACAAGCGGTTTAGTTTGTGTGATATGGATATCCACAATTCGTCTAATAATATTTAGTTTTTCAAACAGCTGTGTTTTTATGCTCATTCGTTTACCTTTTGTAAATCAATCTAAGTTATGAATAACTAATTTTTTGTATTTTTAGAAGGCATACTTCTACCGGGCATATTTTAATATGTAAATATTAGGGATTTATATAATCTTTTTGTATATATAATCTGTTTATTTATTTTACTTTTTAGATAGTTTCAATAATTATAGTTCTCTGCTTTTATTTTCTATGTTAATACATATACATACTCTGTGAGAAAACCAGCGGGTTCTAGATTGAACATAGACATTCTTCTCTTCTTCCTATATATTATATAAAAGTCATCGTCATCGTATAGTCAGAACGCAACAAGGTTCTATTACCTTTTCTTCTTATTTCCGTTGAAAACTCAGACACGTAATTTACGTTTTAAAAATTATGTCAATATTTCTGAAGTACCTTTCCTGTAAGTATTGCTTGTAGGTAGGCTAGCAGGTGGTTGAACAGGCATGTGTTGATAAATATATGATAGCTCGGTAGATAGTCTCATTATTCCTAAATCTGACCACATGTTATCTTCCCCTTCATTCGTGGAAGTCCTGAGGGCATTTTTTCTTTTGGGGCATCCTCCCAATTTAACTTGGCAATACAGTTATTAAAGAGCCGTTGGATATAGCCAGCGCAACTTTGGCATTATGATTTAGTTTGTTGTACGACGTTGCTATCTTTATATATGCGATTGACCTTGGAATTAGTTCCGTTCGGTATTTGTTAGTACGCGGACCTTTTTAAGTCGGAAAATAACTGTTCTGATTAATACCTGAGTTTTACTTACATTGTTTCAGCGTTCTCGTCACATATCCACACATTAGCACTGGTTTAATCACTGTTTTATATATCCTGATTTTAGACAGTCGTATTAGACTTCTGGATTTAAAAGTGTTATAAGGTTACATACATCAGTTAGCTACCTGAATATTCCCTTTTATTTATTATTTGTCAACGTTATCTACGATAAGTAAAACGCTGTAACATTTCAAAATTATATGGGTTTATTGTTACGTTATGCCCTACTCTACATTATCTCTTTTGTATGTTAAGAACATTTATTTGCTCTTTTACTGATTATTAGACCGTTTTTTGCTACTAATAGCATTGTTTTATAGCATTCTAATATTTAATCTATGGATTAAATCCGGATAACAAATAGATATTCTTCACTTTCTCAGAGAAATAATATTCAAAGACACAAAATCCTATTAAAATGCCAAAACCTTCCTGGCATATTCTATTCACTTATTAGTGGCAGCAGTAATATAAGTACCATAATAAGGCTTATAGTACTGGACTGGCTAATCGTTGGATAATAGGAAGAATGAGTTTTAATGTTTTCGGGACTGCCACCTGTTATCGGGGAGCAGAGATATCAGTACCAACTTAATACCTATAGGAATTGTTTCTTGAACTTAATTATTAAACAACACTATATTTCCTAGTAAAATCATTATGACTTTACAGTAAGACAAATTTTCGAACGTTGGTTATGGAAACATCATGTACATACCACCGGGTTCTCTGTGTCGATATCCAGCAAAATCCTTGTAATAATGATATAGGAAACAAAAAACCAGAAATGAAAATATTTACCAAGAATCTCTGTGTTATAAAACAGTCGAATAAAATACAGATTCTCGATTCAAATAGTAAAAAAATCAATGAACAGCTTAGTAGTCCACAGAAGTCCAAGGTATACAGCACTCCTAGCATATGGTTATTAATCTCATAAGAAACTCTCCGATTCGCAAAAATCTTTGTAACAAAGTGCACAAAAAATGTTTCACTTAAAATCAACGAAATGAAATCCAAATACAAGCGAATCAACAGAAGAGACCAATTCATTAAATCTAGATAAAACATTGAAGTCAACAACTACAATTTCGAAAGTATGACACACTTATAAACTATAAATATATAAAAAAATATCTTAGATCACTAATCACGGCTAATAATAATGCCACTAAAGAAATACAGAGCATAATTCAAACTTCAGACCTATTTTAATAGATGGATGTAAGTCATGGAAAAGGACTAAATCAAATACAGAATAACTCCGAATATTTAAAAGGAAAATAATAAGAAATTTTTTTAAATCTTATTATCGTATCGCTACAAATGTGTATAGAATAAGAACACATATTGAATAAAGAAAGCTCTTATAACGATATTGTTCAGGAAAATAAATCGCTTAAGGTATATCGGACACATGCATAGACGCCAAGATGTCAAACTTGTAAAACTGGTATGGAAGGAAGTTAGCACAGAAGAATGCCACTTGGACATCTCAGTATACAATGGAGAGAAAACATCCAATCATATCTCAAAAAATGAACATTTCATTTGATTGCAGATTCGTGGAAAATCGATGAACTTGGAGAAAAGTTGTAGTTAGCGAAGACCCACCCAGTGTTGTAGCGCTACGTATTGATTACGATATTGAACAAAAATGGACTAATGGAGCAAAGTTGCTTCAAAATCTTTGATTGAAGAGGATTAAAAGGAAAGTATTAGAAATACAATGGATGATTGATGGATTCGAGAAACTTGAGACTTAAGACAGGTACTCTCCGAAACAGCTGTAGTGATAAGATATAATTAATTTTGTGGAAGTTTTGGTGTTTTATTGTTAAATAAAATGGAATCAACATACGACATTATATACGCTATAATAACTATACAACTTATATGATAGGGGCATATAAGGAGAAAGTTTAATGAAACAATAAACTACCTAATGTTTGTTATGAGAGAAAACGATATGAATACACAAACTGGGGAAAACCATGGCAAAAGGCAAAAAAAATAATGATTTAAAAATGAAAGAGGTACTTTGTGGACAACATGTGCTTAATTAGCAACGAATGGAGATGACGAATCAGACGACGACAAAGAATGTTTTAAATTGATAAATGTATACATGTTTTAACAATGTATATTTATATGTCATTATCAGAGCCAAAGTGCTAATTGTATGTAAAATAAAACTTTTTAAGGTAGATCTGTTACAGCACGGTGTGACTCAAATACAACCAAAGCTAAAAACTATCGATGTTTATATGAAAGATGAAATCGTATGACACATGACACACGGTGTCTTCACACTTTTTAAATCTCTTTTAAAAGAATATTGACACCTACACATTATCACATAATTGTGAAAGGTATATATATATAATGGCTATACACCCCAGTGTGGGGTTAAACCGCAAATGCTTTCTAGATCCTATTTCTTAAATGGATCAGTCTTTTTTTGTTTATCTTATCTTGTTGACAGTATCTCTCCATTTTTTCCTGTCTCTAGTTCTTCCTCTCCATTGACTGACTCCTGCCCTTTGGAGGTCTTTTTCAACTTCTTGCAGCCACTTTGATCTCGGTCTTCCCCTTCTCTTTCTTCCTCCTGGATTCCATTCTATCATTGCGTATGTCACTGCCTCATCGCCTGCTCGCCAAATGTGACCTAACCATCTAACTCTGCATTGCTTTATTTTAGTTACGATGTCTTCCTTAAGTTCTTCCTTAATTTCTGCATTTGTTCTGCTTCTATATTCATTTTGCTCTGTTCTGATTGGTCCTAGTATGGTTTTCATAATCTTTCTCTCTGCTATTCTTAAGTCTTCTTCATCTTTTTTAACCATCGTCATTGTTTCCCCTGCATATAATAATATTGGTCTAATTATGGTGTTACAAATGCTCATCTTACCTTTTTTAGTCAGTGTTTTGCTTTTAAGTAATCTTTTGTTTGCAAAAAGCTTTATTCGCTGCTAATATTTTTTCTTTTATTTCGGATTTCCTTTCTCCGGATTTACTTATTGTAACTCCTAGGTATTTGAAGTATTCTACTTCTTCAAACTTAGAACTTCCTATTTTGACTTTTTCCTTCATTGGTTTTTTCCCTAATCTTAATATTTTTGTCTTTTCTTGATTTAATCTTAGCCTCATTACCTCCCCTTTCTCTCTTATTTCTTCAAGCATTTCTTTCATTATTTTTCTGTTCTTTGCAATAATAGCAATATCGTCTGCATATGCAATTATTTGACCACCTCTTGTTCTGAGATTTCCTTTATTTATATGTCGCAGTACATATTCTAATGCTAGATTAAATAGCGTTGTTGATAAGGCATCTCCTTGTTTCATCCCTTTATTTATACTGAATTCCTCTGTCTCTCCTCTTTGTGTCTTTATGCTTATTTGTGTAGTTCTCATTGTCATTTCTATTAATTTTCTGAGTTTATGTGGAATTTTTAATTTTTTAAGTGCTATCATTAATACGTTCCTTTTAATTGAGTCAAATGCCTGTTTGAAGTCTATGAATAACATTTCCAATTCTAATTTATACTCGTTTGCTTTTTCCATTATTTGTTTTATTGTGTGTATTGCATCTATTGTAGATCTTCCTTCTGTGAATCCACATTGGTACTGTTCTACTGTCTTCTTTGTGATCTTTGATAACCTCTTTTTTATTATTGATGTCAATATTTTATATGTTGTATTTATTTCTCTATAATTTTCACAGATTTGTTGGTCTCCCTTTTTATGTACTGTTATGATCTGAACTACCTCCCAGTCCCCTGGCATTTTCTCTTCTTTCCATATATTTTTCAATAGTGCCAGTATTTTTTTTTCTTAGTTCCCTTCCCCCGTATTTTATTAGTTCCATATTAATTCCATCTTTACCAGGAGCTTTTCCATTTTTGCTTCTCTGTATTACTTCATCAAATTCCTCTAATGTTGGTTCTTTTGAAATTTCGATGTCTACTTCATCTGCTTCTTCTTCGTGTACCGTTTCCTCCTCGTTATGCATTTCTTCTTCTGTTGTTTCCTCCGTCAAGAGCTCTCTGTAGTAATCTCTCCATACTTGCTTGTATTCTTGGTCCTCTATTATCACTATTCCCTCTCTATTTTTTATTCCGTTTGTTTACCCTTGTATTTTTCGTTTTGTTCTTTAATCTTTTTGTAAAAACTTTTTGTATTTCTGTTTGTTCTTTCCTGCTCTATTTCCTGCATTTTTTTGTCTACCCATCTTCTTTTATTTTGCCTTATCACTTTCTTAGCATTCCTTCTTAATTTTTCATATTCTTCTCTGTCTTCCTCTTTATCTGTTCTTAGCCATTTATTTCTGGCTTGCATTTTTTTTCCTGTTATTTCTCTACATTCTTGGTTATACCATTCGTTTTTTGTTTTAGCCTGACTTTTACCTATCTGCATATCTGCACCTTCTTCTATTGATTTTTTTATCGTCTCCCATTATGTGCTTATATCTTCTGCTTTATATTTCTCTTTTATTTGAACTATTACTGCCTCTTCATATTTTTTTCTTACTTCTTCTTCCTCTGTCTCTCCTCTTTGTGTCTTTATGCTTATTTGTGTAGTTCTCATTGTCATTTCTATTAATTTTCTGAGTTTATGTGGAATTTTTAATTTTTTAAGTGCTATCATTAATACGTTCCTTTTAATTGAGTCAAATGCCTGTTTGAAGTCTATGAATAACATTTCCAATTCTAATTTATACTCGTTTGCTTTTTCCATTATTTGTTTTATTGTGTGTATTGCATCTATTGTAGATCTTCCTTCTGTGAATCCACATTGGTACTGTTCTACTGTCTTCTTTGTGATCTTTGATAACCTCTTTTTTATTATTGATGTCAATATTTTATATGTTGTATTTATTTCTCTATAATTTTCACAGATTTGTTGGTCTCCCTTTTTATGTACTGTTATGATCTGAACTACCTCCCAGTCCCCTGGCATTTTCTCTTCTTTCCATATATTTTTCAATAGTGCCAGTATTTTTTTTTTCTTAGTTCCCTTCCCCCGTATTTTATTAGTTCCATATTAATTCCATCTTTACCAGGAGCTTTTCCATTTTTGCTTCTCTGTATTACTTCATCAAATTCCTCTAATGTTGGTTCTTTTGAAATTTCGATGTCTACTTCATCTGCTTCTTCTTCGTGTACCGTTTCCTCCTCGTTATGCATTTCTTCTTCTGTTGTTTCCTCCGTCAAGAGCTCTCTGTAGTAATCTCTCCATACTTGCTTGTATTCTTGGTCCTCTATTATCACTATTCCCTCTCTATTTTTTATTCCGTTTGTTTACCCTTGTATTTTTCGTTTTGTTCTTTAATCTTTTTGTAAAAACTTTTTGTATTTCTGTTTGTTCTTTCCTGCTCTATTTCCTGCATTTTTTTGTCTACCCATCTTCTTTTATTTTGCCTTATCACTTTCTTAGCATTCCTTCTTAATTTTTCATATTCTTCTCTGTCTTCCTCTTTATCTGTTCTTAGCCATTTATTTCTGGCTTGCACTTTTTTTCCTGTTATTTCTCTACATTCTTGGTTATACCATTCGTTTTTTGTTTTAGCCTGACTTTTACCTATCTGCATATCTGCACCTTCTTCTATTGATTTTTTTATCGTCTCCCATTATGTGCTTATATCTTCTGCTTTATATTTCTCTTTTATTTGAACTATTACTGCCTCTTCATATTTTTTTCTTACTTCTTCTTCCTCTGTCTCTCCTCTTTGTGTCTTTATGCTTATTTGTGTAGTTCTCATTGTCATTTCTATTAATTTTCTGAGTTTATGTGGAATTTTTAATTTTTTAAGTGCTATCATTAATACGTTCCTTTTAATTGAGTCAAATGCCTGTTTGAAGTCTATGAATAACATTTCCAATTCTAATTTATACTCGTTTGCTTTTTCCATTATTTGTTTTATTGTGTGTATTGCATCTATTGTAGATCTTCCTTCTGTGAATCCACATTGGTACTGTTCTACTGTCTTCTTTGTGATCTTTGATAACCTCTTTTTTATTATTGATGTCAATATTTTATATGTTGTATTTATTTCTCTATAATTTTCACAGATTTGTTGGTCTCCCTTTTTATGTACTGTTATGATCTGAACTACCTCCCAGTCCCCTGGCATTTTCTCTTCTTTCCATATATTTTTCAATAGTGCCAGTATTTTTTTTTCTTAGTTCCCTTCCCCCGTATTTTATTAGTTCCATATTAATTCCATCTTTACCAGGAGCTTTTCCATTTTTGCTTCTCTGTATTACTTCATCAAATTCCTCTAATGTTGGTTCTTTTGAAATTTCGATGTCTACTTCATCTGCTTCTTCTTCGTGTACCGTTTCCTCCTCGTTATGCATTTCTTCTTCTGTTGTTTCCTCCGTCAAGAGCTCTCTGTAGTAATCTCTCCATACTTGCTTGTATTCTTGGTCCTCTATTATCACTATTCCCTCTCTATTTTTTATTCCGTTTGTTTACCCTTTTATTTTTCGTTTTGTTCTTTAATCTTTTTGTAAAAACTTTTTGTATTTCTGTTTGTTCTTTCCTGCTCTATTTCCTGCATTTTTTTGTCTACCCATCTTCTTTTATTTTGCCTTATCACTTTCTTAGCATTCCTTCTTAATTTTTCATATTCTTCTCTGTCTTCCTCTTTATCTGTTCTTAGCCATTTATTTCTGGCTTGCACTTTTTTTCCTGTTATTTCTCTACATTCTTGGTTATACCATTCGTTTTTTGTTTTAGCCTGACTTTTACCTATCTGCATATCTGCACCTTCTTCTATTGATTTTTTTATCGTCTCCCATTATGTGCTTATATCTTCTGCTTTATATTTCTCTTTTATTTGAACTATTACTGCCTCTTCATATTTTTTTCTTACTTCTTCATTGCTCAATTTATTGACATTCCACTTTTTATGTTGGTTTTTTTGTTTTGTTTTGTTTCAATTTTAACTTTTTGTCGTATAGTGGCTGTGACCATGTAGTGGTCTGAATCTGCACACGCACCTCTGAACGTTCCTACATCTTTTATTGACGATTGTTTTCGTTTATTAATCATTATGTGATCAATTTGACTATATGTTTTCTGATCTGGTGACCTCCATGTTACCTTATGTATTTTAGGGTGTTCAAATTTTGTTGAGCTTATTAACAAATGTGTTCTTGTTGCTAGGTTACATAGTCTTTGCCCATTGTCATTCATGTTTTCGAGTATTGTATGCTTTCCTGCAATTTGCTGTAAAAAGTCTTCTTTTCCAATCTGGGCGTTGAGGTCTCAAGTTTACTAATTTACGGGATATTTAATGCATTTAAAATTTTACAGGATCCGGTATCGTAATAAGAAGTCAAATTTCACTACAACTCCATTGAAACGTGTTAAATTTTACTTTAGATATTCTTTTTATGAATATAATAAGTAAAAATATAGTAAGCTTCATCTTTTTATTGTGCCGTTTTCTAATGAAGGTTGGCGATTACTTCTTTAAACGCTTTCCATAAATTATTACAGTTTAAATTTAACTACTTTATGAAACAAATATTGCACGTCATACACTGCAGTAATTGAAAAATTACAAAGATCTCCTATTTACCGAGTTTTCTTTATTTTTATGTGGTTTATTATAATCTTACCGAAGGGTAGGATTATAATAATCCTACTATATAATCCTATTATAATCCTACTTTCTTAAACTGTGACACGATTAATCTACTCGATGTTCGTACATTTAGAGACTAAATGTTTAGGTGCCTATGCGTTTTAACAAAAAATAATAATATATAAAATGGAAACTGTAGCGTGCAAATTTGTTTTAACTATAAAATATTTATATATAAAATTTTGTAGTACACAACTGTCGAGAGGAAATTTTTTAGTTTATCTTTTGCAAAGGAATTTGAAAACGATCTATATATGTCGTTTCAAGTTCAACGTTCCTAGAAAAAATATTGCAAGTCTTGTATTCATTTTTCTAAAACGCAATAACGCCGGAAGTAGATCGAAGGTTATTTTTCACGATTAGTAAGTCGAAACGAAAGGGAGTCGGGTTCCTTGGCGTGTACGGGATGTAAGAGGCGAGGGGGGGGGGAACTGATTGGGGTTTGGTTTGTAGATCGAACGAAGGTCAATGTTAGGTTTTATAAGGCATTCGCGCTGAAAGGACGTGTGGCATTTTAACAAAAAAAACCGGCAATTTGGTGTAATGGTTTAAAGGAAATGGTGTGAAGTGGTCGAGACCGATAACTGGTGGAAATTACTCTCTGTAAGATGGCAGATTAGAATAGAGTAACCACTGAATATTTAAAGGATTTGTGTGTGAAGTATACCAGAATATGGTAAATATTTAAAGCAGTATATAGGGTGTGCCACAATATGCCGGTGAGTTTTGCTTCCAACCTTGTTTGTCGTCTCTGATCGTCGTTGTAGACTATGGAGACAGTTTTCCTTTGTTCCTGTTCAGAAATTTTCCACCCAGCTCTCCAATTAACCCCTGAGTGCCGTACGCGCAAGTATCGATTGTTTTGCTTGCCCTATCTTAACCCCCTTAGTTTCTGTCCCCAATTTTCTACCCCCATGATCTTACCCTAAGGTAAGCAAAATATTATCGTTACAAATTTGTCGCCCAGCGTGTGGGGCTTTTGAATGTTCCTGCCACTGTAGTAGTCTTAACAAAGTAAGACAGATTCCTTTCACCCAATGTATTAACATATGTATTATTGTACATCAACATATTTATTTGTTGTATATTGATATATGTATTGTTTTTTTTATGTCTATTGGTAAATGAAAGCAAATATTTTGAGTTGAATATGTAAATATGAATTTCAAATGTTTTGGTATTGAAAAGAATTTTAAAAGTTAATTACAGTAACAAATAATACCGTTATTGTTTTGCAATTAATTACCGTATTGCATTTATTTTTTAATTGATTTGACCGATTTTACAGAATAATCGGTTTTTGTAATTTTTTTGTTTGTTCGATCATTTTGAGTAAATGTGTGTATTGTTTGAGTGACTTTTGTTTGAGCCGTGTAGTTGAGAAGTAGTGTTATGCAATTTGTCTTCTAATTAACCATCTTTGACACCGTATTAAATGCCACAGGTTAGTTGAAGTTTGTGTACGAGAAGTAGTCATTGTGAGTCGTAGAGAAGATTCGACCAAGCTTACTCTCAGTAGTAGACTGTTTGTATGTTGTGTATCCTTTCTTGTATCTGAATGACCACAGGTGTAATATTTGTGATCAGGAGATGCTGTCTTAGTTTTGACTAGGAGCAGTCTCATTCAGTTTTCGGAACAAGAGTTGGTTTATTTTGGTGTTATTTAGTGTAGCTCACTCAAAGGTCAAGTTTTCAATATTATTAGTGTTTTTCTTCCCTTGTATGTACAGTTTATGTTGTTTTTTAGTGTTCATGTTGTCCTATATTGTTTAAAACCATTTTTTTAGTCCTTGTTAGTGGAAGTGTGAACTTTTAGGAGACAGGTTAGAGACCTTATTTTTGTTTACCAACTGATTACTAAGTCAAGAGCAGAAGTTGCAGCAAACTGATTGAGTTTTGGATTCCAGTACGCAGATGTGCAAATGAGACTTACTATCAGGTGATAAATGGAAACTGTTGTTTCCATAGATTGTCATATTTTCTACTAGTTTTGAGTTTGATTTTAGTTATTTTGTGTTTGCTTTCATCCAATTTTTGAAAAATGAAGTCTACCCAGGTTAATAATTTGAAATCAGGAGAGTTATCTTATGAGCTTTTCATAAGAGTTAAAATTTGCGCTCAAATAAGACAGTTGAGGATAAGAGAAATATGTTAAGGGCTTCGTTGGCCAATGAGGCCACTTCGTCTTCAATTTTAATCGATTTGGTTAATAATGTAGTAGATCCTGGGAAAGAGTTGTCTGAGATTAAGTTGATTATGGAAGATTTATATAGTAGTGCTCAATAAATGAATGCACAACCAACTAAGGCTGACTTGCTGATGATTTGTTGATGTTGAAGGGTGGTGTTTTAGAAAAGAAAGAAATATCTGATGAATTAGTAAAACCATCCACTAGTAGCATAGTCTCAGTCCCTGTAGTTCCCAGTTGTATAGTCCCATGTTTGATCTCCGGTCATTTTTAATCGGTGAAGCTTTCACTTCAATCCAGAAATCGACGGCACCCTAATTCCTGACAATAAACTGTCATTCTGGCAGTTATGCTGTAAAATAAAACAAAATTTCTGGAACAGATTTTCCACAGAATATCTTAACTTACTTTAAAATAAGCCCAAGTGGCATCAAACTCAAGCCAATCTCGTTAAAGATTCGCTAGTCTTAATTAAGGATGATCACCTCCCCCTCTTAAGTGGAAGCTAGGAAGAATTTTGGAAATGTTTCTCGGCCCGAAGGTAAACTCAGGGTAGTCAAAGTCAAAACTCGGGACAAGGAATATACTCGTCCTATTGTGAAGATCGGCTCCCTACCTCTTGATAATAAAGATTTGGTTTAATCGACTCGGGTGGAGGATGTTGTAATCAGTAATAAGTTGGTCTAATTTATTTGAACGTCCGCGCCTTTCTTTCCTTTTTGTTTTGTTCTTTCAAGTGATCGCACGAGGATAGCACTCAGTTAGTCGCGACACTTCTCTCTCTCTTTGTCTTTCGCACTCAGCGGAGAGTGTTTTTTGATGGAATACAGCTCCCACCCGACACACAACGAACGGTGTCAACGGCGTCTGTAACAACCGAGAAAACAAGATGGCGCTGAGATTGTGTGGTTGCTCCATATCGCTCTGTTAATTAGTTTTACTAGTTTAGTACTATATTTTTGTGTAGTGTTTATAGTTAATAAAGTTATTACTAATACCGAAAACTGGCGTTTAATTATAGCAAGAAGTGTGGTCGCCCTCTCTGTGTTGCCAAACTTCGATAGCTGTCTGTGGGGTAAGGGTGTCGAAAATCTATAAAAACCGAACACTGTTGCCGGGGCATGGAGGGCTGCAGTTTGGCCTGTCTCCTGCTCTACGGGCTTCTTACGGTCCTGGGAATTAGACCGGGAAGAGCTACGAGTGTCCACCATCTTTGGTTGTGCAGTTCGTCTAGTTATGGTTGTTCTCGTAGATGATACTCGGATTCGTGTATGTTTCACGTGAAACTATTACAAATCTGGGAGGATATATGTGAGCTTGAGTGCGTGATCGCGGTGCGAAATGCCACAGAAAGCTTATAAGTGCAAGATAATATATGTTAAACAACGTAAGTTAGAATCAAAGAATATGGATGCAAATACGTCTTGTGCTTAATCTACGAAGTAGAAGTTCCACAAGCGTGTTTTCTGCACGAAAATGACAGAAAATAGATAGAAATGTTTGTGTACACAAAATAAACATAACATGCAACAACAAAAGGGAAAATATATAAGAGATTCCTTAACTTACGGAAGGAATCCTCGAAACAACTTGTGACTCCCTGACTTACGGAAGGAGACAACAAGAAATATATAAATATTTCGAGCGTATGGTCTCTAAAAAAGAGAGATATCGCAGCGGAAATATTTATGTCAATAAATGCAATAATAAAATACCATAAAAATGTGTGTATATCCAGCGTATAGTCTCCTAAGAGAAGTATCGCAAGGTATACACTTAGAAACAACGAGCAATAATAAAATAGCAAAAGAAACGGGAATATATCTGAGCGTATGGCCCGCTAGGGAGATGTCGCAAGAAGATATATTCAAACAATAAATATGCGATAATAATGTATATACAGTATGGTGGAAATGAAAGGAATAAATTCGTTATTTCGTAAACCGGAGACTTTAAGGAAAAATCCTGAAACTTGTCGATTTTTATTTTGAAATAAGCTATTCGTAAGAATACATTTTTATTTTTGACGTCATTTATGTGAGAGCGATGATGTCATTGCTAAAATTTTTAAATAGAAAGAGGGGTATTGTAATACATCATTTGAAAGGTCTTTTAAATACCTATTCAGCCATATCAATGAGTATTTGATGTTTGTAATTGTTTAAAAAAATTATTAAATATTTATTATTACAAAAAATATTTATTATGTATTGATATGATGTATTATTGACACCCAAAAATAAATTTTATAAAGGCCATCACTGGTAATGAAATGTCTTTTTTCTACTTTTTACCTTTTTAAAAAAACTAGTTACCTTATCAATGTGAACATTGATAGTTGGACATTCAAACTTAATTATCTTTCTGTCAAGTGATTAATAGTATTATTGTAGTAAACGTATTCAAAAAGTTTTTGTATCTTTGAACATAAAGCTAACTGAAACGCAAAGAATTGAAATTCTCATAATGATTGGTTATGGAGATAAAACACGTACGCAGAAAGAAGTATTGGCGTTATTTAATAATAAGTACTCCCGTCGAGAAATAATTTCACAATCCACTGTAAGCAAACTTGAGAAAAAATTTAGAGAAACGGGTCATGTTAAAGACCTTCCTAAAGGTAGTAGAAAACCAATATCTGAAAACCAACAAGTAGACGTTCTGTTATCTTTTCAAGATAATCCTCATAACAGTTCACGGCAAGTAGCATTAGATAATGACATGGACCATTCAACAGTTCTTAAACTGCTCAAGAAGGAAAAGTGGCATCCCTACAAAGTAAGTTTAGTACAAGAACTTATGGAAGATGATTTTGATAGACGAATTGAATTTTGTGACATTATAATGGAACGAAATAACAGAGATCCGATGTTTTTAAAAAAGATTATTTTCTCTGACAAAGCTACATTTCTACTAAACGGTCATGTCAATCGTCAAACTTATCTGTACTGGGCTACGGAAAATCCACACTGGATGCAAGAGTACCGTACTCAATACCCAGAGAAAATTAATGTTTGGGTGGGAATTATAGATAATAGGTGTATTGGACCATACTTTTTCGAAGAAAACTTAACAGGTCCTCGATATTTAGAATTTCTTCAAACTTTATTGCTTCCAGAATTGAACCTGTTGTTTCCAAACAGAAATGATTTATGGCTACAGCAAGATGGTGCGCCTCCACACTATTATGTCTTGGTACGCTACTACTTAAACAACGTCTTTCCAAATCGGTGGATAGATCGAAGAGGAACAATAGAATGGCCGCCTAGGTCACCTGATTTGACTCCTCTTGATTTCTTTTTATGGGGATATTTAAAATGTAAGGTGTATCAAAATAGACCACAACATATTAATGAACTGAAATAAAGAATACGTAATGAGGTTGTTCAAATAACTCCGGAAGTTTTAGAAGAGTTCGCGGCACGCCTTTCTCATTGTATTTTAGCTGAAGGTAAAAAATTTGAGCAGTTAATTTAGGCTTCGTTGTATTTATTGAATAATACTTAATAAATATTTATTGTAATAATAACAATTTAATAATTTTTTTAAAATATTACAAACTTTAATTACTTAGACGTATTGATATAGGTATTTAAAAGACCTTTCAAATGATGTATTACAATACCCCCCTTTCTATTCAAAATTTTTGCAATGACGTCATCACGCTCACATAGATGACGTCAAAAATAAAAATGTATTCTTACGAATAGCTGATTTAAAAATAAAAATCGACGGGGTTCAGGATTTTTCCTTTTTCGTAAAGTCTTCGGTTTACGAAATAACGAATTTATTCCTTTCATTTCGACCATACTGTATATATATTATTGTGATATTTAAAGTCTTAGTGCGCCAAGCAATTAATTAGCTAATTAATTAATTAATTAATTAAAATTATTTAAATGATATGATTATGACTCTTATCACATTTTTTAATTCTCTTATCTCAGGGTTAAATCCGTGCTTCAATATCTATGCTATTACATGTGAAATGTAAGGTCCAAAGAATACCGGAATAATAAAAAAAACATATAGGATCTAACGTTATATATTGAAATAAAATAATGAAATAAAATTCACACTCAAATGTTTTCAATAAACAAAATCTCATATAATGATTCTCAAAATTTTATTCTACGTACGTGAACCTTCAAAATTAATGGTACAAACAATATTAGTTGAAATCTCAAAATCCAAATATTATTCTAAATCTCCTAATCAAAATATTTATATCCTTATTTAATTAAGTGTAAAAAATTGTGTTATCAATAAAAGAAAAACTGCAGAACAAACTATCTCTCTCTGATGATGAGTGGTCCAAATCCTTGTTCCTTGTAGACTATACTATTTACTCGTAGCCGCTCCCTAGGTAATCAGCAATCTTACAACAAATTATTGCAAGTTTATCGTCCTTAATGATCTCCTTCAAATGCACGAATCGTTCAAATTATGCTAGCTTCTTCTTCTCTCAATAAACTGAATCTCTTGTTGGCCTAAGTGAAAACTGACTCTTGGAATATCTTTTCTTTACGATAAACTGAATCTCTCGTTGACCTGAACAGTGACTCTTGGAATATAAGTAGAAAATATAACTTACAATCTTTTACTGGATCAGCTTCTGTCAGATACAGTAACTACACGAAAACTCACAAACTTTCACTGCTACTGCTTCCTATCTCTGGGAAACTACCCGAGAACAACGGCCGTTCGCCTTCTACCCTTGGAAACCAACTGACTATCTTTTTTCTTCTTCCGAAACTAACTAACGTCTCATTCTCCAACTAATCATCCCACCTTTTTCAATTTCATCCAATCAAAACGCGTCATCCATCTCCCATTTTTCCATTTCGATAACAAACAAATTTTTACCTATAATTATAAAATTTCCTAAAACTTTTTTACAAATAATATTTTTTTACAATTCTTAAAAACTAACAAAAACCTATCTTTCTAAAATCTATTCTATTGTCCTAATCACTGCATTAATGTATTTGGAAAACCCGGTTCAATTGTCTTTTATTTCACTTAAGCTTATTCACGTCATACAAATATATTTTAACAAAGAAAATAATTTATGCATATCTTACGTTTTGTTAAATACATTTAATCCAAAATTAAAAGACTTTCATTCTTCGAAATGTTTGTAGTTTATTGTTTGACTTATCTGAATTATTTTAATGTTTTTGAACTTTGAAATATTTTTAAACAAACCGATATTTTCTTGATTTTACATATCATAACAATATATATAATATATATATATATATATATATATATATATATATATATATATATATATATATATTGGAATAATAATTACATATACAAGAAATTAGAATAGTAATATTATGATATTTAATTAATAAACTTACTTAAATAGTGGTTAAAGAAATAATTTATAAGTCATATACTAGCAAATATTATTAAAAAATAATTATATGAGGGTATTTTTTGAAAATTTAGCATAGGATTAAGTTTTTAAAGTTCTTTATTTTATTTTATTCTATAAATAAATATATTTAAGTGAACCTTGTGACAGATGAAAAATGTGGTTAAATATTAGTTTGGAATTTTAATTTAAATATTATTACGGATATATAATAGTGAATTCTGATCTGAAAGCCTAAATGTCCATAGTATTCTTACTAGAATTTTCTGGAAAACGTCAACACGCAAGACAGTTAATCCTATTTGCATAGTAGAGGATTCCAGAACTTTCATCTATGGATCAGATGAAAAGTTTAGAACATGATTTCTTTCCCGATGATTCTGGAACCATGAAAGATATATAAACAATGTAATTTGAACGAAGGAAAAATCTTCCTTAGAGAAGGAAATTACTGCAGCAAACGAAAAAATAGAGAAACTGGAGAGAGAAAAAAAAGAGGAAAAATGTAGTAATACAAGGACTAAACATTGACACAAATGATCAAAAACTATTGCGAGAGGCCGTAGAGAACTTTCTAGAAAAGAACTACAAGTGTCAGTAGATGTAAATGGAGCGAGAAAAATAGGAGAAAATACTGCCTTAGTGGAACTTAACAGCGTGAAGAACAAAATTGATGTAATGAAAAATAAAAATAAACTAAAAAACAAAACAGACGAGCGAATCTATATAAATGATGATCTGTCAAAGGAGGAAAGAATTATCCAGAAAGAAATTAGAAGTAAGGCTATGGCAGAGAGATATAATGGAAAAAATGTAAAAATAGGATTCCAGAAGCTAATCATAGATGGAGAAATATGGACGTGGAATAACAGCCAACGACAATTAGTAAAAGATAAAAATGTAAAACCAAAAAACTAACAGCAAAATTTAAACAGGCTAAAATAACGAAGACGACTTGGCAAGATAAAGGTACAAGAGATGAACAAAATGTAAAGATCATTACTGGAAACAAAGTAATAAACGAATGCATATTAGTAGGGACATGGAGGAATGCATATTAGAGGAACGTACGTGGAAGGAAAACTAAACCGACGAATGCAAAAAAACCAAGTTCGAAATAGTAGCACTACAAGAAACAAAGCAATTAGGGCAAAACTCAATGGAAATAAACGACTATTTATTTTTCAACAGTGGGGGAGAAAATAGAATGTTAGGCACAGGCTTTGTGGTAAATAAAAAGCTGAAAGGTCTAATCGTTGACTTCAAACCAATTTCAGAGAGAATATGTGTATTAAGAATAAGAGGAAAATACCAAAAAATAACATTTATAATATAC
Organism: Diabrotica balteata; assembly: GCA_918026665.1. NCBI lineage: Eukaryota > Metazoa > Arthropoda > Insecta > Coleoptera > Chrysomelidae > Diabrotica > Diabrotica balteata. The sequence continues at coordinate 68,483,054 of OU898278.1, read as the reverse complement.
ACGCACCGACTGAAGACAAAAGTATAGAAATAAAAGAAGACTTTTATAATCAAATAGATACAGTATTCGAAAATATCCCTAAATACGATGTAAAAATAGTGCTAGGTGATAGTAATGCAAAAATAGGAAAAGAAGAAATATATGTACCCACCATAGGAAAATACAGCTTGCATGAAACAACGAACGAAAATGGTCACTTCCTAATTGATTTCGCGAAAGAAAGAAATATGATCATTATGATCACGTACTTCCAACACAAAAGAATACACCAAGGCACGTGGAGATCACGGGATGGGAAAACCATAAACCAAATTGATCATGTGCTTGTCGAAAAAGATATGCAAAAATGTATAAAGAACATAAGAACATACAGAGGTCCAGATGCAGACTCAGATCACTTTATAGTTGGAATACAAATGAAACGACTTATTCCAGTGCTTAGAAACCAGAGGAAGAAAAAGTATAAAGCAACCAAACCGTGAGACTACTGACAGAAGAGGAACAAAATAAATATGAAAGAATAGTCAGTAGAGGATTAGATAATATTGCAGAAAGTGGGGATATTGAACAAACATGGATGCAAATAAAAGTATGTATGACCAAAGGAGCTCAGGCCAGTAATGGAAATATAAAACACGAATACAAAGAATGGTTCGACGATGAATGTAAAATGGAACTAGATGAACGAAATAAATTAAGAATGAAAATGATGCAAGAAAAAACAACAGCGATTGAGAGAAAATACAATGAACAAAGGAAAAGAGCCAAAAGAATAATAAGATCAAAGAAAAGAAAATACAATGAAGATAAATTAAAATATATAGAACAGAGCTATAAAAATAGAGAAATTAGAAACTTATATCAAGGGGTGAAAAATGAGAAAAAGGGGTACCAAGGAAAACCTGTACAATACAAAAACAAAAGTAGAAGAAATTTAGTAAGTGACGAAGAAATATTGAGCAGATGGAAAGAATACTTTGAAGAACTTTTAAATGAAATTCCAACAACAGAATATGAAGAGGAAGAAGAAGTGAAGGAAAATGTCGATCAAGAACGAATTGAGGAAAGACCGCCTAACGAAAAAGAAATAAAAGAAATAATAGAGAAACTAAAGAATAATAAGAGCCCAGGAAGAGATGAAGTAACAGCTGAAATGTTTAAATATGGAGGACCAGTACTAATTAAGCATTTGGAAAAGTTGCTAAAAGACATATGGGAACAAGAAAAATTACCGAAGGAATGGACTGAAGCGACACTGTGCCCTATTCACAAAAAAGGCGACAAAATTTTATGCCACAATTACAGGGGAAAAGCCCTACTAAATGTTGCATATAAAATACTTGCAATATATATAAAAGATAATCTCAAAATATAGATAATGACATAGGGGAATATCAATGTGGATTCAGAAGAGGGCGCAGCACAGTGGATCAAATTTTCCTACTGCGCGAAATACAAGCAGAAAGCTACGAATATGGGAAACCTACAATGGCCCTATTCATCGACTTTAAACAAGCGTTCGATAGGATAAAACGCAAAGAAATATACAAAGCACTACGTGAAATGAGAATTAGTGAAAAACTGATAAGAATGGTAAAAGTGACACTACGAAGAACAGAGAATAGGGTTAAAATAAATGGCGAAGAAACAGATAAGTTTGAGGTCAGTGAGGGGGTGCGACAAGGAGACCCACTGTCATCGCTGTTGTTCAGATCGTCCTCGAAGTTACTATCAGAGAAGCTGGAATCAACAGATCAGGACTTATATATCAAAGAAAACACCAATTCTTAGCATTCGCTGACGACATTGTACTGATAGCAAGAAGTACGCAAGAATTAAAAGAAATAACAAAAAGATTAGAAATGAAAGCGAGAAAGAAAGGGATGTACATAAATGAAGAAAAGACCAAATATATGGAATGGACAGAAAGAGATTACCTACAAGAACAATATCTGACAGTAATAACAGATGAAAAAACATATAAATTCGAAGAAGTAGAAATATTCCAGTATTTAGGAGCGACATACACGAGAAGACCAAATATGAAGGAAGAAATCCAAGCGAGAATTATGGCCGGTAACCGTTGTATTTTTGCACTAAACAATTTATTAAGAAGCAAAAACATATCTAGAAGAGCTAAGATAAGAATATATAAGACAGTAATAAGACCTATTGTATTATATGCCAGTGAAACATGGACAATGAACAAATCCGAGCAAGTCCTGCTGCAAGTCTGGGAAAGAAAAGTCCTCAGGAAAATATTTGGACGTAAAATATGGAATGGTATATGGATAAAAAGACCAAATATGGAATTAGAGGAGATGTGTGGAGAACCGAATATCGTAGGGATCATAAAGTCACAAAGACTGAGATGGTTGGGACACATCCAAAGGATGGGAAACACGAGACTGCCAAAAAGAATGCTAATGGGAGGAATAGGAGGGAAAAGGAAGAAAGGCAGACCGAAAACCAGGTGGAAGAAGGATGTTGAAAAATACATGGAAAAACTTAAAATACCAAACTGGAAAAATAAAGCAACAAACAGAAAAGAATGGAAAAGAATAATAAACCAAGCCATGGGCCTTCTAGGCCTGGAGAGCTAAATATATATATATATATATATATATATATATATATATATATATATATATATATATATATATATATATATATATATATATATAATTTGAAGCAAGAGGGGATTATTAAGTCAGTTACAGGGGATTATTAAGTCAGTTGCAGGGGGAATATTAAGTAAGTTACAGTTGATTCGTGAAGTTAGTAAAGTTAGAAGAAGGCATTAAGTTACAGGAAATCATTAAGTTACAGTCAATTATTCAGTTACAGTCAATTATTAAGTGAGTTATTTAGAAGAAGTCAGAAATTAAGTTACAATTGATTAAGTGAGAAGAATTCATGAAGTGATTAAGTTAAATTAAGACAGAAAAAAAAAGGATTAAGTGAGATGAAGTCAGTCAGTCAGTTACAATTAAGTTATTAAATTAGATTTATCAAGAAAGTTATTTCAAGACAGTTATAATTAATTTAAATTAGAAGAAAGGATTAACTTAGAAGAATTCAGTAAGTCAGATACAGTTGGAGAGTATGATAGTAAATTAATTCAATATACTTAAACAGTTCAATACAGAAGTATAGTATATTATAAGGAAATTACAAGAATTTTAAATTATAATATCTATATGCAATTTCCCAAATACAAGGATATCCGAGGCTGATTAAGAAGATATTTAGTGGTGATTATAACTTTGATTTTGGAAAACTTTAGGCGCTCAGTGACAGAAAGATACCAAATTTTGTTAATATAATTTAATAATTGTAAGAATTTCAAATTTAGATAGGTTGTTTTAAATTTATATTGTTTATATTAGATATATATGTCTGTTTCATAATAGTTATAATAAAGATAATTTAAAAAGTACTTACAAACTAATTCTTTGAGAACCGCGATAAAAACCCTATACTCATATATTTTATTTTAAACACTCATTGCTCATATACAAACAAAACATCATAACAATTTTGGCGCCCACCGCGGGACGCTCTATTTAAAAGAATTAGTTTGGGAAGATAAGTGCTCTCATATAATTAAATTAATTTTCATAAAAAAAAAGAATTATAGATTTTATTTTTAATTAAATTTGAACAAGTAAAGTCTCAATATGTCTCAAGGAAAAAAGGTACAAGAAACAAAAAGAATGAAGAAGATGTGGAAATAGAAACACAAGCTGTACAAGAGGAGAGTTTAGTCCAAGTTCCACAAGATACAGTGGAAATGAATCAAGACGTTGGAAGAGAATTCGAAAGAAGTCAAAGAAGACATAAAAAAAAATGGAACAGAAATTGGAAGAGAATTCAAAAGAAGTCAAAGAAGACATGAAAAAAATGGAACAGAAATTGGAAGAGAATTATAAAAAATTAGAAAAGAAAATATAAGATAATAATAATAAAATTGTAAAACAAATAGAAAAACAAATAGATAAAAAACTTGAAGCTGCGGAGAAAAAAGTAGCAAATGAAATAAAAAATATACGGCATGACTACAAGAAAAGGATAGAAAATGAGAGAACAGAAGTAAATAGGATTATTCAAGATAATAAGGATAGATATAGAACAGAAAATAGAGTTGCAGAAATGTAACTTAGAAGTTAAAATTAACGAAGACAGGAGAAAGACAAAAGAAAAATTAGACGATATGCAACATAATATCCAAATAAATAGTAATCAAATAAGAAATGTGGAACAGAGAATAGATGATATTTCACAAATGAGAGACATAGGGAGACCTTACTTAAATTTAACAAATGACACTGGGATTAAATTCTCTGGTAATATCAAAAATTTGCATCCTAGAGTATACATAAATAGTTTAAAACATAAATTAAGATTAGTTAATAATATTAATGATATTAAAGATTATATTAGAATTACATTAAGTGACAATGCAGCAACTTGGTTTGCCAGTGTTGAGAATGATTTGGATAATTTTCAAACATTTGAAAATAAATTTTTAAATTATTATTGGGGTGAATTAGAGCAAGCTAGGTTTAGGGAAGTTCTCTATTTTGGAAAGTTTAATCATAATTTAAGATCAAATATGGTAGATTATGATTAGATAACGGTTGCAAAATATTTAGAACCACCACTTAGAGAGGATGAAACAGTTTTAAATGTATCAAGACATTTTGATGCTGATGTAGTACAAACAGTAACTGTGCAAAATATTCAAACAATAGATAGTTTTATTAATTTTATTCAAAAAATACAAAGAGGTAATATGACAAGTAATAATGATAACAATGATATTAGGATGAATAATAATAATAATAGAAAAAACAATAATAACTTTCAATATAATAAGAACAATAATCAACAATATAGACAATCATATAATAATAATAGATATGGTAATAATATACAAAATTTTAATAATAATACTAGTTTCAATATACAAAATGTTAATAACAATACTAATTATAATAGACAAGATTTTAATAATAGGAGAAATACAGAACGACCTAATTACAACAGACAGGTAAATCATGTACGAAGGAATAGATGCTGCGAAGATAGTGAACGAAATAGGACAAGGCAGGAAAATATGAGTAGAAGTCATAGTAGTGAAAGACACAGGGCATAGATCCAAGTGGTCAGGCACAATCTGACAATTCTAACAATCCAAATTTTGTGTAGTAAACTTTCTGAATTACAAGTTGGGCCACTGTCATTATGAAAAACCTTCTGAATTTATTTCTTTAGATGAAGATAAAATTATTGAATCTATTAATTTAATTTATATAAATGCTATGGCTAAAAATAAAATGATTAAGGTTATGATAGATACTGGTTCAGAAAGTACTTTAGTCTCGCAAAATTTTATTTTTAATACATTAAGACTATCAGATATAATAAAGATTCCAAAAATTAAAATTGTTGGTGCAAATAATAAGAAGTTGGGTGAAATTGATAAACTAGCCAATTTTAAAATTAATATTATTAATAAAGAAATTAATATGCAAGGATTTGTTGTCAAGGATTTATGTGTTGATATATTAATAAGAAATGACGAATTGGAAAAGAAGAAAGTAAAGATAGATTTTGAAGAAAAAGTTGTAACTTTGGAAGGGCAAATAATTAAGTTTATGCAGAAAGATGAGGAGGAAGAAGAAATAAGAATTGATAGGATATTATTAAAAGAAAGCAATGATGTTTATGAAGAAGAAATGTATTTTGATAATAGGGAGATGTCCCAAAATAATGTAAAGAATAATTGTAATGAATATTTAAGGAATGGAAAAAAGAAGATGGATGCCTACGAGGCGGAGTGCGTAAAACTGGAAGCAAGGAATAATAATTACATAATGAAAAATAATTTTATTTGTAAAGAGGAAGATATAATAAAAGTTTTAAGTTGCCCTGAAGAATATAAATCAATAGTCCTTTCCATATTGCAGCAACACAAGGGACTTGTCAATAAAGAAAATAGAATTGCACAAAATTATATCCATAGTATAAAAGTTAAAGAAGAAAAACATTTTAAAACACATACCCAATACCATATAAATACAGAGAAGAAGTAAACAGAATAATTAATAATATGTTAGAAGATGGAATCATTGAGAAGGCAGATACACGTTTTATAAATCCTATAGTGATAGTACGTAAAAGATCAGGTGAAATTAGGCTATGTTTGGATGCAAGGAATATTAACAAGATCACTGAAAAGCAATTTGAAGCACCAATGAGTATAGACGGAATACTAGGAAGAATTACAGGAATGTCATTTTTCACTTAAATCGATTTACAGCATAGTTTTTGGTTAATACCTCTAGAAAGAAAAAGTAGGCAGTATACAGGATTTAAGATAGATGGAGTAGTATACCAATTCAAAGTAGTACCATTTGGACTTCAATCATCTTGCAGTGCTCTTTGTAGATGTCTTCATGATATTTTGGATCAATATGAACAATTTGTAATTCACTACATTGATGATATATTAATTTTCTCTAAAACGGCTGAAGAATATGAGAAACACCTAAAAATAATAATGAAAATATTAGACAAAGTTGGACTAAAAATAAATCAAGAAAAATGTACATTTTTTCAAAAAGAAGTAATATATGTAGGCTATAAACTAAATACTAAGGGAATTGAAATGGATCCAGAACGAACACAGGTTATTCAGGAATATAAAACACCACACAATTTAAGAACTTTAAGAGGATTTATTGGAATAATTAATTATTATAAAAGGATGATACCAGATCTAAGTATAGAAGAAATTCCATTACTTGAGCTGTTGAGGATAGGTGTAAAATGGAAATGGGATCAACGAAGAGAACTAGCATTCCAAGAAATCAAAAACATTTTTCTATCAAATTTAAAAATATACCATCCTGACTACACAAAGCCATTCATATTAAGAACAGGTGCTTCGATAGAGAGATTATTAGGGGTATTACTACAAATTCATGATGGGGTCGAATACCCGATACAATTCATCTCAAGAATTACAAAGCCACATGAGAAAGGTTATTCAGTATCAGAACTAGAACTAGCAAGTATCATACACTGTGTCACAAAATTAAGATTTTATTTGTTGGGTAATGAATTTACTATAGAAACAGATCACCAAGCTTTAACATCTATATTAAATAACAAATATGGAAACAGTCGAGTACACCGTTGGAGCCTAATACTGAGTGAATACAGTTTTGAAATTAAATACATTTCTGGAAAACCCAACATAGTGGCAGATGCTTTGTCAAGGTTAGAGAATACATCACAAAAAGGGCAACGAACAATAAAAATTGGATTAAATCAGTTAGTAGACAAGACTGGAATATATTCTAAAGAAGAAATCATAAGAGATCAGATCAATTTGAGTGAAAAACAAAAAGTTCTTAACAAGGATGGGGTGTACTATAAGATAATTGATGGCTTGGAGGTATATGTAGTGAGTAGTGTATGAGCGTGTGTGAAGTATTTTGAGAATTTCACGTATAATTTTATTAAATAAACACTATAAACAACAAACTAACTGTACAAGAATAACTTAAATGTATAATTTAAAAATGTCTTCATCCAAGCGGGGTTGTCGTCGATCTCGTGCTTGGCCGCTCTTCCTCCCGGCGTAAACCGCCCTTGTCTCTCGCTCGCATTCGGTGGTTCGTGGTTGATCGTGACGCAGGCGCATAATTTGTAGGTTTTAAACTATAATGTGCGCGAGCAGGTCCGTACTTAACATATACTCCCCCACCTTGAAACCCCAAAGACCGGGTTTCAATATTAAATAAAAAAGTGTTTTTTAAATAAAGTTTCAAAGATCATATTACTTATAGCTATAAAGAATTTATTGATCTTGGTTTGGTAGAACACAAATTTTCACAACCGGTCGTTTAATGTCACCAGTGTTTGTCTTTATCATAACCGACCGCACAATATTGTCACTTCCGGTATAAGTTTTTAAAATTCTACCTAACTGCCACTTTAAGGGAGGAAGTCCATCATCCTTAACCAGTACCATTCGTCCAGGCTTGATCAGCTGTTGGCAATTCTCCTTCCACTTGAACCGCTGCTGAAGATGGGATATGTATTCTTTGGACCATCGTGTCCAAAAGTGCTGTAATAACTGTTGCACCCTTTGAAATCTTAAAAGACGATTTTCATTCATGTCGATTAAGTTCTGTTGTGGTATAGTCGTCAATGAAGACCCGATTAACAAGTGTGCAGGAGTAAGGGGATTAGGGTCATTTGGGTCATTAGAAAGAGGATAAAGTGGTCTGGAGTTGAGGCAAGCCTCTATTTGATATACAACCGTAGAAAATTCTTCATATGTTAAGATTGCTTTACCTACTACACGTTTCATGTGGTGCTTAACTGATTTAATATTTGACTCCCATAACCCTCCAAAGTGGGGAGCGCGTGGAGTAATGAAGTGCCATTGAATACCGTCGCTTGACAAATCTGTCGTAATGGCATGAGAGTTTTTGTCAAAAAATTGTTTAAGTTCGTTATTTGCTCCCACGAAAGTGCTGCCGTTGTCTGAAACGATTTCGGAGCATTTACCGCGTCTGGCAGTGAATCGGCGTAGTGCCGCCAAGAAGCACTCTGTCGTGAGGTCACTGACAACTTCTAAATGTACAGCCTTGCTGGCGAAGCAGATAAAAAGAGCAATATAAGCCTTAGAAGTTTTGTAATTACGACCCTTTCTATCTCGTAAAAGAACGGGACCAGCATAATCGACTCCAGAAACCGTAAAAGGCCGTGAGGGTGTGATTCTCGACTCTGGAAGATTGCCCATAAGATACTGTTCGGGATTATTGTTGAATCTAAAACATCGGACACAATCACGAACAATTTTTCGAACCAAGTTGCGCCCTGAGATTGGCCAGTAATTCTCTCGTAAGGAAGCAAGAAGTGCTTGAGGACCAGTATGTAAAAGCTTCAAGTGCTCGTGGCGAGCAATGAGAATCGTGATATGATGTTTTGAAGGTAGCACTATGGGGTGTTTTTTGTTAAAATCAAAAAATGATGAATTGTGTAAACGACCCCCAACACGTATTAGTTTTGTTGTAGTATCAAAGAATGGGTTAAGGCCAAGAAGTTTACTTCTTCTGTTAATTTGATTGAAATTAGAAAGTGCATCATAATCATATGGAAATGATTGACGTTGTACAAACCTAATTAACGTTAAAAGAGAAGTACTAAGTTCGAGTGTGGACAGAGGACCTGTAGTTCGTAGATGTCTAGGATTCGACAAATTGTCTTTAAATCTCAATACATAAGCAAAAACGCGTGTTAGCTTATTTAGAGAAGAATATTTGTTATAAAAGGTAAATTCATTGTCGATGTGATGAAACACAAAAGTTTTATTACGTAGTTCAGAAGTTATACAAACTTCTTCATGTTTTGTATATTGAGGCCATTCTTCTTGGGGTAAAGTGAGCCAAGAGGGTCCATGAAACCATAAGTTCGAATTAATAAGTAATGAAGGATTTATACCTCGTGATAAGAGATCCGCTGGATTGTCATAAGTTTTAACATACTTCCAATGTTCGAGATTAGTCAGCTTCTGTATTTGTGCTACTCGATTCGCAATGAAAGTTTTAAATAAATGGGGAGAGGTGTTTATCCATGAAATTACAATTGTAGAATCAGTCCAGTACGTGATATTTTTAAAGCAAACGCGTGAAGATGAAGTGACTTTTTCAACAAGTTCAGAAAATAGTGATGCCCCACAGAGTTCGAGTCTTGGAATAGTTAATAGTTTCATAGGAGACACTCGAGTTTTGGCACAATAAAGATTTGAAGTGTAATTTCCAAATGTATCCGTGCAGCATATGTAAATGCATGCACCGTAAGCTGCCTCTGAAGCATCTGAAAACCCATGAAGTTGAACAGAGATTGGGTTAGACGAAAGTACATGTCTAGGTATTTTTAAAGTATTTAATTTTGTGAGCTCGAAGTAGTATTTCGTCCAAAGTGTGTAAATACTTTCAGGAACAGATTCATCCCAACTTATTTTGAGCTTCCAGAGCTCTTTAAGAATAATTTTGGATGTAACTATTACGGGTGAAAGTAACCCTAAAGGATCAAATATTTGTGCTGTACAAGACAAAATTTGTCTTTTGCTAACCTTACAGTTTGTTGTGGAGATATTTATAGAATATTGTAGGGAATCAGAAGACGGATTCCAGAGTAATCCTAGTGTTTTATTGTGTTCGTCAGAACCAATAGATAGGAATTCAGGATCAGAATGAATTTGTAAAGACGAATCATTAGTAGTCCATTTTCTTAGGGGAAAACCGTAAGAAGACAATAAGTTTGACATGGTTTCCTTGATTTCTCTGAGTTCTTCAGATGTGTCGCAGCCAGTTAGTAAGTCATCTACATAAAAGTCATGTAAAATGATGGAAGAAACCTTTGGGTGTTCGGAAATATGTCGGTAGGCAATTTCATGAAGAGACCTAATGGTAAGAAATGCTGCTGACGCTGTGCCATATGTAACAGTGTTTAATGTGTAGACAGAAATCTCATCATTTGTATTAAATCTCCAAAGGATCTTTTGAAGGTAACGTTGTTCTGGCGTTATGAAAACTTGACGATACATTTTAGTGATATCTGCCCCTAATACAAATTTATGTTGCCGAAATCTAAGTAAAATGTAGAATAAGTTATCTTGTAAGTGAGGGCCGACATACATTATGTCATTTAATGAGTAGCCTGTGGTAGTTTTTGCACTACCGTCAAATACAACTCTTAATTTTGTGCTGGTTGATGATTCCTTGAAAACACAATGATGAGGTAAAAAGAATCCAGAATTATCGTCAGTGTCCCGTGTTAGGGACATGTGGCCAAGTTTAATGTACTCAAGTATGAAGTTATGATATTCTGATTTTAATTGAATATTGTTTTCAAGTTTTCTCTCTAAGTTCAGAAAACGTGTTTTAGCAGAAGTTTTAGAATTCCCTAAGATTGATGGAGATTCCTTTAGAGGAAGAGTAGTGATAAAACGACCATCACAATGGCGAGAAATGTGTTGCTTAAAGTGATTTTCACAATAGTTGTCTTCTTCGGAAACAAACTTGGTTTTAGGACATTCCTCTAGTTCCCAAAACTTTGTGAGCTGTACATCTAATTGATTTGTGGATGAAAAGTAACAATTTTGTTGGGAGTGATGTTGAATCTTTGTTGGAATGGGGCCAGAGATTATCCAACCAAGAGTGGTTTTTTGAATGATAGGTAAACCAGGACCAAGTTTAATTTGTCCTACGCTTAAAATATCCCAGAATGTATCAGCACCAATAAGAAGATCTACTGGACCAGGTTTTTCAAAATTCTGGTCAGCTAGAAGTAAATTTGTTGGAATATTGAGCTGAGAACGATTGATGTGTGTATAGGGCAAATTCCCTGTAATTTTGGGCAAAACTAGACAGGATATCTTTCTAGAAAAATTGTTGATATGTGATTTAAATGTTAGTGTACTCCGGAAGTTAATACTGTGAGTTAATTGATTAACTCCCGAGATCGAAGTGTTAATTTTTTCCTTTGAAAGTTGTAAAATATTACAAAGTTTCTCAGTTACAAAATTGGATTGACTTCCATTGTCCAATAGTACTCTACATTTATGTAAGTTGCCGAACTTATCAAATACGTTGACAACAGCAGTTGAAAGTAAAATATATGGTTTAACAGGAGTGTGGATAGTTGAACTGATATGATGAGTTGAAGAAAAGGTCGAGGTAGAAGAAGATTCATTAGACTGTAGACTAGTGTTTGGATTATTAGAAGATAATGAAGTCTGAGGCGAAGAGTTGTTTTCCGTGATAAGAGAATTTGAAGATTGTGAGTTTTCAAAGTGTAACATGGTGTGGTGTATCTTTCCACATTTTCTGCAACCAGCAGAACGACAATCCTTAGTAGGATGGCCTGTGCCAAGGCAATTAATGCATAAACGTAAACGTTTTGCATTATTTAACCTATTAGTAGGATTTAGTTTTAAAAAGTCAGGACAATAATATATTTTATGTTCTTTATTGCAAAAAAATACATTTTAACCTGTTTTCTGTGCTAGAGACAAAAGATCTCGTGTCAGTCTTGTAATGTTTATGACGGGGTGGATTTCGGTCCTGTTTATTATCATTATAGCTGTCTAATGATTCTAAAATACGACATCGTTCTTTTAAAAACTTTAATAAATCGTCCAAAATTGGTACGTCACCTGTACAATTTTGTGATTCCCAACAACGTCTTGTTGAGTTGTCGAATTTCGTTGATAATAAATAAATAATCAAATCATCCCAGTGTTGTGTAGGGCGTTGCAAAACTTCTAATGCGCGTAAATGTTTTTGAATGTTGTCTAGAAGTTGTCTGAGACCTTGATTTGACTCTTTTGTAATAACCGGTAAATTAAAAATGGCTTTAATATGATTATTTACTAGTAATTGTTTATTTTCGAATCTTTCAATTAGTAAAGCCTAAGCAATATCATAATTAGCATCACAGACTTGTAAAGATTTGATAGTTTCGGCAGCTATGCCGCGTAAAGAAAGACGTAAGTAATGAAACTTTTGTACATTTGAAAGTGACGTGTTATCATTAATAATGGAATTAAAACTGTCGCGAAAGAAAAGCCATTGATCAAACGTTCCATCAAAGGTAGGTAGATTTAACGAAGGTAATTTAATGTTGCTTGTATTTGTAGGACTAGCTGCTATTGAACTATTGACACTGCGTGAATCAGACAATTCAGTAGGTTGTCTAGATGAAATAAGTTTTTTAGTGTCAGATATTATTTTAAAATATTTATCTTCAAAAGACTGTCTTTCAATAGCATGTATTGTGTCATAGTTTATCTCACAGTCAGGGTCATTAGTTTCAATAAGCAGTTGAGCCTCATTAAAAACCTCTAAAAGCTCTTTGGCTTTAGATAAACGATTTTCCAAGTCTACGATGTCTATAATATCATTATGTTCGATGCTTCTAAAGTATGTTGTGAAGCGTGTAAGAGCACTTTTAGCGGCTATTCGCTTAGTTTTGTTTAGATCAGACATTCTGTAATAGTATGATTAAATGTATGGAGATGTAAAATAATGAAAAAAGTATGTATGTTTGTTTAGATAATGGATGAAGTGTAATGTATGTAATGTACTTATACAGGTTTAAATTAGGAAAATATGTTTGTTGTTTAAAAATAAATATGTTTCATTTAAGTAGAGACAATGGCGATAAATGTTTCAGTTATTAAAAATATTATGTAGGTATGTATTAACGATTGTATTAGTTAAATTTTGGTATAATAAAATCAGTTTAGCACATTCACAACGAATACGAGAGTAGGTAAGATATTTAATGTAAATGATATCCCTATTCGAAATAATGAAATGTATTAATTTGGTTAGAAAACCATGTTAAATAAATCAAATAGAGACCGTAAATGTTTTAAAAGTGGTAAATAAAAGGAATGGACTGACCTTGTTTTATCCAGTTTTAGTGTAAAATGCAGCCTCGTGGGGTTGTAGGCCGGCAATATGGCGTCGTATTGGCGGCGGAATAAAGATGTTTTCTTTATAATCTTGCTGGTAGCTGGTAATAATTATTCATTCGTGCTGGAAGGACCATGTATGAGCGTGTGTGAAGTATTTTGAGAATTTCACGTATAATTTTATTAAATAAACACTATAAACAACAAACTAACTGTACAAGAATAACTTAAATGTATAATTTAAAAATGTCTTCATCCAAGCGGGGTTGTCGTCGATCTCGTGCTTGGCCGCTCTTCCTCCCGGCGTAAACCGCCCTTGTCTCTCGCTCGCATTCGGTGGTTCGTGGTTGATCGTGACGCAGGCGCATAATTTGTAGGTTTTAAACTATAATGTGCGCGAGCAGGTCCGTACTTAACAAGTAGAACTTTGGCAAGGAAGATATTGAAAGATTTACATAAAAGTTACATTCATATTGGTTCAAAAAAATTATGGATGTTATTTAGAGATAATTATTTTGCAAAGAAAGACATAAGTATAGCAAAAGAAATTACAACCCAATGCCAAATATGTCAAATAAACAAAGAAAATAATTTCAAAAATCAGAACACATATAAATCCAATGTTGCATATGAAAAACTAAATACAGTTGCCATGGACTTCATCTCAAATTTAGTTCCCAGTCCAACAGGAAATAAGCATATACTAGTGATAGTTGATTTATACACAAAATTTATTAAACTATATCCATGCTCAAGAACAAATGTTAAAACATTGAAATTATGTATTAATCAGTTTTTCGAAGAATTAGGACCGTTTAAAAATTGCATAATAGATAATGCTACATATTTTAACAACCAAAAATTTCGGGCATTTTGTGAGAAAAGGGGGATCAATATTCATTTTACAAGTTTCAGACATCCTCAAGCGAATCCTGCAGAAAGGTATATTAAAGAAGTTATAAAATATTTAAGGATACTATGCCAGGATCAGCATTTGAGATGGCAAGAACATATCGAACAAGTGGAATATTTTTTAAATAATACACATAATTTAAATACAGAGGAAGTACCAGAATATTTAATGTTTGGACATATAGGAAAAAGAAAATGGATCAGTGAATATAACCAAGAAATGCTGGAACAAGTAATGCAGAGAGTAAACAGAAGAATTCAAAGGAAAGCTGAAAAATATATCAGAAGACAAAATCGAACAATTAAAAAACCAATCACATTTCAAAAAGGAGAAAAAGTTTTAATTCGGTCACTTAGACAAGGTAATTTGAGAGAAAACCGTTGTAAGAAATTACAACCAATATTTGAAGGTCCATACAGAATCGAACATAAGAATGGACAAAACAGTTATGTCTTGATAGATGCAGACAATAGAGATTGAATAATGTTTTCTATACCTTTAACATTGATTACTGATAGATTCATTTCATTAGACAATCTTGATCTGTTGAGAAAGACATATATATATATATATATATATATATATATATATATATATATATATATATATATATACAGATTGAACGAAATAAATTCGGAACATAGGAATATAATGTATTTCGGCTCAATTCTGCTGTAAGTGGTCGGCCAACAAAAGATTGTCAAATAATTATGTTATAAAAATCCCATACTTAAGCGGGCTGCTGGATTCTGAACTCATAAAAATTGAAAGCTACACATAAATCTACGATTTATGCTGTCAAACCAGTTATAGTCCAGGAAATGAAGTATTTCACCTCGCAATTTTTTCGTGCCTCGTGGATTGACTTGAAATTTAACAGAAGGTAGGTAATAGCCTAAGGATCAAAATCTATATCGAACCAAAGTGCGCCAAAGCCTAGGGGGTGGTTGCCACCCCATCTCTGGGGTGAAATTTTTTTTTACGTTTTAACTACAGGTTTCGATTAAAAAAGTGATTCTAGACAAAAAATGTGCTATACATTTTTTTTTATAAAATGATATTTTTTCAAGTTATTCGCGATTGAAAGTAACAACTTCTAGACGAAAAAATCCACGTTTTCAATCGATTTTTCGCGAATAACTCTAAAATGGTGCATTTTATCAAAAAAATTGTAGAGAACAAATTTGTAGCTTTTAAAAAGACAAATACAATTCATTTTTTAAAATGTTTTTGCGATATAATAGGAACCAAAATACGGCCTATCAATGTTCAGCGGTTTTCTTCAAATGCCAAATTTGAAAGATTCAAAGTCAAATAAGTATCGGGAAAATGATGCATTTTTGGAAGAAAACTCACAAAACCTTTTTTAAAGAGCATATCATAAAAAAGACATATCATAAAAAAGACTCTAGCTCAAAAATTGAGTGAGTTATGATGAAAATAAGGTCAATACCTCATTTTTTACGAAAAAACCGATGAAAACAACCCCCTAACCACCCCCATAATTAAAATCGATCTTCACCCTTCTGCAATTCCCTTTGTACATGTATTGTTAATACGTCCAAGAAGTTTGACCCATTTAAATTGCTTTGTGTTAGAAAAAGTACAGCTTAAAGCGAGAAACGATTTACAATTTCATATTTTTTACCCTTATTTTTTTAAATATGCCCGAAAATACTGAATATATATAAAAAAAATAGAAATTACCAAATTGTAGCTTTTTTAATGACTAAAATTATCCTTTATTTAGATTTGTTGTACAATGAATATTTGGCGAGATATAGCCGTTTAAAGTATCGATTTACGATCAAGCACCATCTTTTTCGAGCCCTTTAAACTCACCCCATTTAAAAACCAAGGGTTCCAAAAAGATTTAATTCAAAGATCCTTGTAGCTCTTAAAAACCTCAACAAATCGTTTTTGAAGAAACACTCTATCGTTAAAAATTAAAGGAAATACGTTAAAAAAAAACAGTGAATTTTTTTCCGGAAAATTCCATTAGTATAGTACAGTACATTTCGGAGCATAATAATCTACAAAACCGGTATATTAGCTAGTGGGGCGTTATACATTCGAAATTTTAAGCGTTCTAATTTTGAAATCCCATACAACAGAATAAAACATCTGCTCATATGTCTATGGCTTGGCAATGAAAATATCAGAGCAACAGATTGGGGATGGTATTCCAAAGATGGTTTGTTATTACCCGTACGCATGAACAAACAACCTGCACTCGATGAACTTTTGAAAATTATTTTTTGCCAATGCAAAAAAGGATGTGGTGTTTTATGTGGGTGCAGAAAAGTTGGTTTATACTGTAACTCTACTTGTTCTGGGTGCTCAGGTGAAGG
Organism: Diabrotica balteata; assembly: GCA_918026665.1. Classification (NCBI taxonomy): domain Eukaryota; kingdom Metazoa; phylum Arthropoda; class Insecta; order Coleoptera; family Chrysomelidae; genus Diabrotica; species Diabrotica balteata. The sequence goes on along the minus strand of OU898278.1, from coordinate 68,466,286 downwards.
GTGCAATAATAGTTCACCAATAATTGAAGATGAGGATGACATAGATCACGATGAAGATGTAATTGATGACGAATAAGATTAATATTATAATTGTTTTACCTATAAATGTAAATATTTTCAACTATTTATGTAAATGTATAAGAATATATGGTGCCTTTTTATGTTGATAAAATTTTTTTTGTATTTAATTCTACTTTTTTCAATTTATATCTTATAAATTAGTTTATAAAAACTGCAATGTTGTAAAGGGTGATTTTCAAAAGTTGAAAAGTTGCAAAATTTTGATAAAAAATTGTTTTCACCGATAGCACTCATAACAATTGATTTTTAAGGGTTGAAAATGTATGAATTTGTATTTTAAAGTATATAAAAATCACTATTTAACTAATCCTAACCAAATTTCACTCATCTTAAGATTTATAATATTATTTTACAATTTTTGAAAATTAGGGGTAGTTTTCACCCCTAAGAACAATCAGGGTTCATCGGCATGACATAAACTATAAAGCAGAGGTGAGTTGAGCTTAATTCCAAATTTTTATGCAAATCGTTCCAAGGTAAAATCATTTTCTTCGCATTACTAATTTTTTTATATTAATCTCTAATAAGGGTCGCTTTTTAAGGGCTGAAATATGATGGAACTTTATTCAAAAGCACGAAACTATTATTATTTAATTAATTCAAACCAAATTTTACCCATATTCAGGTTTAACATGTTATTTTATAATTTTTGACAATTGGGGGTAGTTTTCACCCCTAAGAACAATCAGGGTTCGTCGACATGACATAAACTATAAAGTAGCGGGTGAATTGAGCTTAAATCCAAATTTTTATCCAAATCGATTCAAGGCGAAATCATTTTTTTAGAATTAGTAATTTTTTTACATTAATCTCTAACAAGGGTTGCTTTTTAAGGGTTGAAATATGATGCAACTTTATTTAAAAGTATAAAATAATTATTATGTAACTAATTCAAACCAAATCTTACCCATATTCAGGTTTAATATATTATTTTATAATTTTTAACAATTAGGGGTAGTTTTCACCCCTAAAACCCTTCAGCGCACTTCGGTTCGATATAGATTTTGATCCTTGGGCTATCACCTACCTTCTGTTAAAATTTTAACTGGATATATGCAGGACGAAAAAATTGCGAGGTTTTAACTTTTTTCGAGCTTAATTTCCTGAACTATTATCGTTTTCTTAGACAAACCCGTCTTACGCAAACAACATTGTTGTGAGACAGATAGTTGAACGATATTTTATACAATGTCTATACCCAGGTATGGATTTATTTTTGTCCAAGTTTTATATTGGTCCACTATTTCAAATGCAGTTCAAACAGACATGTATTAAATTGTATGTTCCGTTTTAATTTGGTTCAATCTGTATATATATATATATATATATATATATATATATATATATATATATATATATATATATATATATATATATATATATATGTCTTTCTCAACAGATCAAGATTGTCTAATGAAAATGAAAATGCACAGTAAAATAGCAATAAATCAATATCAAATAAAGGTAAATAAAAAGGCAGATTCTAGGTGGATGACTAGCACCGTACCTAGAGTCTTAGAATACGAGGGTGAGCTCGAACTGGCCGACTGCAGAAAATCCTCCTTCTTTTATACATGAACATCCTTTGTTCTGGAGGATTATGACGTATGAAAGTGGACTTTCCGTAAAATCGACCAATGAAAAAATTGAATTGCTCAAAAGTTGGGATAACCCTTATTCCAACTAATGAACAATTCTTTTCGTGTTTGGAGATGTTTCTCGTACGTTGATTGGTCGGCAAATGCGAGTGTACGAGAACATCCCCCCCCCCCTTTCGAAGACTCTAGGTGGTGCAATTTTTATTGATTGTCAAAATACAGAGTAAAAACGATACAGAGTTTTGTGTAAAATTACAGATTTGTTTTAAAATGCAGGTCCCCTCTTTGGATCAACTTTTGGTGGACAGAGTTACCAGATGCTCCAGTGTCGACTATCATCTTTACTTTGTGGTTGTTGATCCGTCCGTCAAGATTGGGGAGTCCTGCTGTCCTTGACTGTTGTTGGATGGGATTCAGTTGGGGCACCGTTTCTTCCACAGGGTTTAGTTGGTGTCCCTGTTGGAGTTTTCCGGCTGCTCGTTTTGCTGTTGTCGATTGTTTGTTTGTCTGTTTTGTGGATTCCTGTTTTGTCAGTCTCGGATAGTTTCTGATCGCCTGGGTGGATGGTGGTTATTCTGTCTATCTGGTCTTCCCATGTGTTGTGCATCTGCTTCCATCTCCCTGGCGATAGTTCTAAGGCTGTGTTTCTTCCTTGGCATCCCTAGTCTGAGGGTGGATGGTGGTTATTCTGTCTTTCTGGTCTTCCCATGTGTTGTGCATCTGCTTCCATCTCCCTGGCGATAGTTCTAAGGCTGTGTTCCGTCCTTGGCATCCCTAGTCTGAGGTAGATTCGAATTTGTGGTATCAGTTGATTTGCAATGACTCTGCATCTTTGGTCCGCAGGGATGTCTGGTAGCAGGCGTTTGAAAAGAGCGGCTTTCCCTGTTACAAACTCTTCTGCTGGTTCGTTCCTTTGGATTTCTCCGTATAGTTTGACGGTCAGAGCGGCTAAAAGAGCTGGATCGTCGAATTTTTCGAGAAAGCGAGTCTTAAATGTTTGGTAACCTATCTCGGTTGTACATTGACTCTCTGCCGTGCATCTCCGTGAAGTCTTGGTCCACCTCGTGTCTCGTTAGGAAATCCTCGATTTTGGTCAGGAATTGCATTGGAATTTCTGTTTCTGTTCCTTTAAATTTCGGAGGTTTGGAGGTCCATATCTTGGGTGGCTTGGTTGAAGTTGGTTGTGCTATTTGTAAGGCCTTCAGGGCTTGGAGGAGGGTGGTCATCCACGTCTCGGGTGAAGATTGAGGTTGGCTCGTGGATGGTCCTTCGGTTGTTTGAGATGAGGCTGCTGTCTCATGTTGGGAAGTGGGTTCCATCACAATGTGGGTTCGACTCTGAAATAAAAGAGAGAAAAAGATTGGTAAATTGTTAAATAAATTAATTTTGACTTACCTGGTATAGTGTTAATAATTTCTGAATAGTATAGTTGCCTAGTGTATAGGTGAATCGTCTAAACCTTAAAAAGAACAAAAAAAAGAAGAATTTTAAAAAAATATTTAAACATAGAAATTTTAATAAACGTCAGAAAATAAACTGCTTGACAGTTTATTTGACAGTCTGTGCGAGCTAAATTAATAGGGGTTTTGTTAAATAAGAAATTACAATGATGTGGAGATGAAAAGAATAAATTAGTATTGTAATAGAATAAGTTTTATATCTTAAACATTTTTTTTTTGTAAATTCCCAAATTATATGTGATTAAAGTGATTATGAGAAAGTAATGTGGCTTGACAAATATGTCAAACAGGACAGTTTTATGGTTTAAAATATTTAAATAGAAGACAGAAAAAAAAAGAACGTTGGTTGCTGTTAGCAACGGATAATAATGGGAATTGGTTTTTGGAGAGGACGCCGACGAGGTTTTTTTGGACGAAGGAGAGCCCTGAAACTGTGGAATAGGTCGGGAGTGTTTTTAAACTCGTCTAATTAGAATTTAGTTTTTCCACAGTTTCCTCAGCAGAGATATCCAGAAATTTGTTCCAGAGAGTAAGAGAAACAATTTCACTTATAAATTATATTGGAGTATAGAAATGTCATTTAAATTGAGAAAATTAAAATTCATGAATTAACATAATTGCGATAGGCCTTAAAAATTGAAATTATTAATGATCATTAAATTAAAAATAGAATAGTACGTACCTTAACTTCCGAAGAGAGGATTGATATTCCAGTTTCACCGATTATTTTTGAGTAGTTAGTTTCCTTTAAAGAAATCAGAACTGTTTTAAAGTGAGGTTGGACAATAATTTTGGGGATCATTTGAAATTTTGATTATATTTGAATAGTCAGCGGAATAAAGTGTTCATTTTCTTTTTCTTTATAGTTCATTTAAACACTTTATAAAGTTGCAATATTTATTTAGTTTTTAGGTACTTGTAGAGAGTCTCCACATTTTGCAATACATTTTTATTGTCACGTCACTAAACCACGTTAAGACTTAAACGATTCTTATTTTTGTAAATTTTTAAAGGCAACCGAAGTTGCAGACGAATTTTATTGTTTATATTAAATTTGTTCAATATTAATAAATAACGTGCTTCATTTGGGTTAATTTATCAAAGGTCTAAAGTAAATTTTGGTTTAATTTCTTTTTGAACTCTACTAGGAGACTACAGAGTCGACGTCACACAGTGACAGATTGCTTAGAACGAACACATAATTGAGCTAGCCGAGGTATATTAAATTAAACAACCAACCACATATTATAAAAATTACATTTATTATAAAAAAAAATAAAATTAATAAAATACAACTTTATCAATTGACGCTAACAACGTGGGGCCTCTGGGAAAACAGAAATAAGGGTGTTTTTTAAGCAGATTTATTAATATTACACAGATTAGAGTAAAAATAAATTGGTGTGATTAGAGTTACAGAGATTCTGGGGCAGTTAAAGTTAAATTTGAGAATAAATAGATACTAGGATAAAATGGCAGACCGAATGACTTTAAGAAATGGAAAAGAAGTCGTACCGAAAGAGAGTAAAGGAGAACAGGTGTTAGAACAGGAACAGGATATACAGGTAGATGAAGAAAGCAGAGGAGGATCAGGAGAAGTTGTAGTATATTTAGAGCAAGGCATACAAGAAGCAGGACAAGGTGATAGAGAGGGAAGTCTAACAGATAATTTGAGAGAGGAGTTGGATGAGATAGTGAGAGATAGATGTGATGTAAGTGAGGATGAAAGTAGAGTGCAGGAGGAGAGACGCAGGGAAGGAGATGTTGGAGAGTCAGGGATGGCACAGATGGATATGAAGCAAATAATGCGGATGCTACAACAGATGGATCATAATATTAGGGGGGATATGCACAAAATGGATAGTAATATTAACAATATTAGGGGGGATATGAACAAAATGGAAAATAATATTAAAGGAGAACTTAGGGGAGAGTTAATTAAAATGAGGGAAGAAATCAAAGAAGAAGTGAAGATAGTCAGGGAAGAGATGTTACACATTACCCAAGGTTTAGAAGAGAAAGTAGAACAGGTCAGAGGAGAAAGTGAGAATTTTAAGAGGAATGTACAGCAGGAGATATCCAGAGAAAAGGCCATAATTAGAGCGGAAATAGGACAGGAAATTGGGAGCAGATTTGTAGAGTTGGGAACAGCCATTCAAAAGAATTTACCAACGGAAATAAACAAAGAAGTTAATAAGCAGAATAAAGAGATTATTAGGGAGGTAGAAAGTGTTAAAAAGCAAACTCAGGATCATGAGGAAAAACTTACCATTATCAAAAACAATATAAAGATGGGATTGCAGAATTTGGAACTGGAAATGGGTATGCATGCAAATCAGGCGGAAAAGGGAGATAGAGTATTACAGGGACAAGTTGAGGAATTGAGAGAGAAATTTAAAAATGCAAGTGAGGAGATTCAGCGTTTGGAATCAAATCTAGAACAAACAAGGGGAGTGAGTACTGTGATGCCGAGTTATAATGATGGGGGAATTAAGTTTGACGGAACCTGAATCACTTACATCCTAGAATATTTGTAGATATCATCAAAAATAAGGTAAAGAATGTAAGGGATCCGATAGAAATGAAATTGAATATTCGAAACATGTTAGTGGTAATGCCATTATTATGGTTTTGCAATAATGAAAATTCCATAAATAATGTGCAGGAATTTGAGGCCAAGTTTATTAACTATTTTTGGGGAGAAAACCAACAGGCTAGTTTCAGGGAGCGGTTGTATTTTGGGAAATTTAATTATGAAAAAAGTACCAACTACAATCTGTACGCAATGCAGTTATTCCAGACAGCACAATACTTAGAACCGGCTATGCGAGAAGAGGAGATTGTCCTATACATCGCCAGGCAATATAACCATAACATGGCGGAAACAATAGCTCTCCACAATATAAAGACGATGGAAAGTTTGACAGGATATCTTCAGAGGATTGAGAGGAGTATAGGGGCGCAAAATCGAAATGGACAAGAGCAAGGGACATATAGGAATAACACAGCAAATAGACAGGGATATGTGAATCGAGGGAATAATTATAGGGAAAGAGAATTTGAGAGACAAAATAGAAGCAGGGATTTTACAAATAGGGGAGAGAATATGAACAATGTCAGGAGAGATATCGGAAGATATAACTGGGAACGTAGAAAAGGGAATCCAAACAATGATAGAGGGAATAACTGGAGACAAGGAAATGACAGAGGCAATAATTGGAGACAGAACCAGGGAAATTATCCGCAGGAGACGAGAAATAGGGAAGTTTACAGAGAAGGGAATCCAAGATATAATAGAGGGGAAAATGAGGAGAGAAGACAGGTGAATGTAGTTAGAACAGAGGAGAATAGGGGGGAAGTAAGTGTTGATGCAGAAGGGAGAAATTTTATTTAGACCGCTTCTATGTGCATAATATTGTCTACTTATCAAAGTATGAACATCCAAGGGAGTTTATTAGAGATACTGGGGAATTAAATAAAAACAATAACACTAATACTTTAAAGTTTATTGAAGGGTACATACAAGATTCAGTATACAAGTTATTATTAGATACAGGTTCAGAAGTAACTCTAATCAACAAAAACATTGTAAATAATTTAAATAATGCAATATTATGACACGAATTTGGTATTATAAGATATAAGTTTTGTAAATAGAAGGATAATTAATAAATAAGCATATCTTGAGATAAATGTGATAATTAAATAATTTATTAGGAACAGATGTACAGAATAATGATGAATTTATATAAACAAAAAAGGTTGATTTATTTTCAAGTAGATTTATAGGAGTTACAAGTATAAATAAATGAGCAAAGTACTATGGACAAATCGATATTTTGTAGAAATTGGGAAATAGGGAATATTATAATGATAAATAGTATATGCGGAAATAAGATGAAAAATAGAATTATATGAATTATTGAAATATGAAATATAGAGAGTTATATGTAGAGATGATGAAATGAATATTATATGGGGATATAAAAAGAATAAATAATAATGCGGCAATGAATAAAGATACTGAAATAGTATATGCGGAAATAAATAAATAAATAAAAATATAAAATAAAGAGGGGAACAATTATAAGAATTTCTACGAAAATAGTACAAGAAATAAATAGTACAGGAAAAGAAGTAAAGAAATTGGGAAAGTACTTGGAAATTTGATTCTAAAGTTGATATAATTAGTGAAAGATTTATAGATTTTGTTTGGAAAATTCTGTATTTGTCATAGAGTAACTTATAAAAAAAAATATTCAAGAGATATGCTTATTAATAAAAGTCAGTTTATTGTTATGTTAATATTAATAAAATATTTAAGTTTACCGGTAAGAATTTAGATTTAGTAAGTGCTGATAGTTAGCACTGAACAAAATCCAAATTGGGGGGAAGTTGAAATGATTTCAATATGCTAAAATATATACAACTTTAATGGATTTTTATATGAGTTTGTTGTTTATGAATTTCATGAAGCCATCACAATGTGGGTTCGACTCTGAAATAAAAGAGAGAAAAAGATTGGTAAATTGTTAAATAAATTAATTTTGACTTACCTGGTATAGTGTTAATAATTTCTGAATAGTATAGTTGCCTAGTGTATAGGTGAATCGTCTAAACCTTAAAAAGAACAAAAAAAAGAAGAATTTTAAAAAAATATTTAAACATAGAAATTTTAATAAACGTCAGAAAATAAACTGCTTGACAGTTTATTTGACAGTCTGTGGGAGCTAAATTAATAGGGGTTTTGTTAAATAAGAAATTACAATGATGTGGAGATGAAAAGAATAAATTAGTATTGTAATAGAATAAGTTTTATATCTAAACATTTTTTTTTGTAAATTCCCAAATTATATGTGATTAAAGTGATTATGAGAAAGTAATGTGGCTTGACAAATATGTCAAACAGGACAGTTTTATGGTTTAAAATATTTAAATAGAAGACAGAAAAAAAAGAACGTTGGTTGCTGTTAGCAACGGATAATAATGGGAATTGGTTTTTGGAGAGGACGCCGACGAGGTTTTTTTGGACGAAGGAGAGCCCTGAAACTGTGGAATAGGTCGGGAGTGTTTTTTAACTCGTCTAATTAGAATTTAGTTTTTCCACAGTTTCCACAGCAGAGATATCCAGAAATTTGTTCCAGAGAGTAAGAGAAACAATTTCACTTATAAATTATATTGGAGTATAGAAATGTCATTTAAATTGAGAAAATTAAAATTCATGAATTAACATAATTGCGATAGGCCTTAAAAATTGAAATTATTAATGATCATTAAATTAAAAATAGAATAGTACGTACCTTAACTTCCGAAGAGAGGATTGATATTCCAGTTTCACCGATTATTTTTGAGTAGTTAGTTTCCTTTAAAGAAATCAGAACTGTTTTAAAGTGAGGTTGGACAATAATTTTGGGGATCATTTGAAATTTTGATTATATTTGAATAGTCAGCGGAATAAAGTGTTCATTTTCTTTTTCTTTATAGTTCATTTAAACACTTTATAAAGTTGCAATATTTATTTAGTTTTTAGGTACTTGTAGAGAGTCTCCACATTTTGCAATACATTTTTATTGTCACGTCACTAAACCACGTTAAGACTTAAACGATTCCTATTTTTGTAAATTTTTAAAGGCAACCGAAGTTGCAGACGAATTTTATTGTTTATATTAAATTTTTTCAATATTAATAAATAACGTGCTTCATTTGGGTTAATTTATCAAAGGTCTAAAGTAAATTTTGGTTTAATTTCTTTTTGAACTCTACCAGGAGACTACAGAGTCGACGTCACACAGTGACAGATTGCTTAGAACGAACACATAATTGAGCTAGCCGAGGTATATTAAATTAAACAACCAACCACATATTATAAAAATTACATTTATTATATAAAAAAAATAAAATTAATAAAATACAACTTTATCATATATATATATATATATATATATATATATATATATATATATATATATATATATAAATATATGATGGGAGGTTTGGTTTGAGAATAAGACGTTAGTTAGTTTTGGAAAAAAAAAGATAGTCAGTTGGTTTCCAAGAGTGCAAGGCGAACGGCCGTTGTTCTCGGGTAGTTTCCCAGAGGTAGGAAGCAGTAGCAGTGAAAGTTTGTGAGTTTTCGTGTAGTTAGTGTACCTGACAGAAGCTGATCCATTAAAAGATTGTAAGTTATATTTTCTACTTATATTCCAAGAGTCACTGTTCAGGCCAACGAGAGATTCAGTTTATCGCAAAGAGAAGATATTCCAAGAGTCTTTTTTCACTCAGGCCAACGAGAGATTCAGTTTATTGAGAGAAGAAGAAGCTAGCATAATTTGAACGATTCGTGCATTTGAAGGAGATCATTAAGGACGATAAACTTGCAATAATTTGTTGTAAGATTGCTGATTACCTAGGGAGCTGCTAAGAATAGATAGTGTAGGCTACAAGGAACAAGGCTTTGGACCAGTCATCATCATAGAGAGATAGTTTTGTTTTTCTGCAGTTTTTCTTTCATTGATAACACAATTTTTACAATTACTTTGGAAAAGATATAAATATTTTGATTAGGACATTTAGAATAATAATTGGGATTTTGAGAGTTTAACTAATATTGTTTGTACCATTAATTTTGAAGGTTCACGTACGTAGAACAAAATTTTGAGAATCATTATATGAGATATTGTTTATTGAAAACATTTGAATGTGAATTTTATTTCAATATATAATGTTAGATCCTATATGTTTTTTATTATTCCGGTATTCTTTGGACCTTACCTTTCACATGTAATAGTATATGTATTGAAGCACGAATATAACCCTGAGATAAGAGAATTAAAAAGTGTGATAGAATCATAATCATATCATTTAAATAATTTTAATTAATTAATTAGCTAATTAATTGCTTGACGCACTAAGTTTTTGAATATCACAATAATTATACAGTATGGTCGAAATGAAAGGAATAAATTCGTTATTTCGTAAACCGGAGACTTTACGAAAAAGGAAAAATCCCGAACCCCGTCGATTTTTATTTTTAAATCAGCTATTCGTAAGAATATTTTTGACGTCATCTATGTGAGCGTGATGACGTCATTGCTAAAATTTTTGAATAGAAAGGGGGGTATTGTAATACATTATTTGAAAGGTCTTTTAAATACCTATTCAGCCATATTAATATGTCTGAGTATTTGATGTTTGTAATTGTTTAAAAAAATTATTAAATATTTATTATTACAATAAATATTTATTAAGTATTGATATCATTATGTGATCAATTTGACTATATGTTTTCTGATCTGGTGACCTCCATGTTACCTTATGTATTTTAGGGTGTTCAAATTTTGTTGAGCTTATTAACAAATTTGTTCTTGTTGCTAGGTTACATAGTCTTTGCCCATTGTCATTGATGTTTTCGTGTATTGTATGCTTTCCTGCAATTTGCTGTAAAAAGTCCTCTTTTCCAATCTGGGCGTTGAGGTCTCCCAGTACAAATATGACATCTTCTTTGGGTATTTTTTGTATCTCCTCTTCGACCTTATCATAAAAGATTTCTTTTTCGTCTGCATTGCTTGTTTCTGTGGGGGCGTATAAATTCAAGACTGATATATTAAATGTTTTGCTGTTGATTCTAACATAGGTCATCCTTTTGCATATTGTCTTGAAATTTATAATTTTCTGTGAATGGTATATTGTACATAAATACTAAGAAGTTTGTTATTTTAATCTAAGAATAAGTTTAATAATTTACGGGAGATTTAATGCATAAAATTTTACAGGATCCGGTATCGTAATAAGAAGTCAAATTTCACTACAACTCCATTGAAACGTATTAAATTTTACTTTAGATATTCTTTTTATGAATATAATAAGTAAAAATATAGTAAGCTTCATCTTCTTATTGTGCCGTTTTCTAATGAAGGTTGGCGATTACTTCTTTAAACGCTTTCCATAAATTATTACAGTTTAAATTTAACTACTTTATGAAACAAATATTGCACGTCATAAAATGCAGTAATTGAAAAATTACAAAGATCTCCTATTTACCGAGTTTTCTTTATTTTTATGTGGTTTATTATAATCCTACCGAAGGGATTCTACAACGGATTTGATATGAGAATTGTAAGAAATACAGACAATATGTTGAAATCCAGATGGTTCAGAAAACCCATACGTAGTAATAGATTTATAAGCTATTACTCTCATCATCCAAATAAGATGAAAATGAACCTTATGACAGGATTAAAGGAACGTGTTTTAAAACTTTCTCATCCAGACTATCTACAAGAAGATCTTCATTTGTTAAAAAATATTTTAATTGAAAACTCTTATCCTCCAGATATGCTACATAGGATGATTTTTTCTAATTTATTAAATATAAATAACTTAACACCATTTTTTGCTAAATCTCAAAACACTGTATTCAACAATTAGAACATATATTATCATTCACTACCTTTTATACCATCATTAACTCCTAAATTTATACAAACACTAAAGGTTATTGACAATATAAAAATATCAACAGAGAACATCAAAACCATTTTATCTTTATATTCCAAAACTAAATATCCTATAGACAAATTAGATCAAACAAATGTAGTATACAACATTGGTTGTACTCAGTGTAATATCAACCCTTAAATATCAGAATTACAGATAAAATAATATTATAATTCATACTCGTGTAACATTTTGTTTATGTAAACATTTGGTAATTTAAATCGAGGACATTCATATAACATACTCTAATTAAAACAGCCAGTCAGCACTCTAGTAAAATTGCACGACTTACTTGTGGTGTAGGTCAGGGAATACACTTGACACGAATAGTAACAAGAGCGCTGAGCCAGCAAGGCCGAGGCTATTAAAAGGCAACACCTATCATTCTCGGGGATCTTAATTATTATACCGATACGATGGCCAGCGTCAATTAAGTACTGATATATTTAACTTTATAATAGTGAAATATTGTACAAAGCAGTGATTAATAAATGGGCAACTAGATACAACAATATTATTTACTACCCAAGATAATATTTACCATATGGCGATCCTGAATTGGTAGAAACCAGGAGTCTTCGTTCCAGAAGTATAGAATGGGAGGAAAGTCATCCAAGGAAGACCTACAGGAGAATGGAGTTGTCAACAGCAACTTCATAGTAAAAAGTAAAGATGCCAGACCAGGCGAAGAAATAAAGGTACTCTTATACATCATTACCACAGTCCTGATACTAAAATTGGTATGGTCGTTATGGAAGGCGCATAGGAGAAATATGAAGCGGAGCATACACCGGGACATGGCAGCGAGATCGACAACAAATTTAGACGTTTAAGTGGTGAGTCTGCATATTATCTATTTTTTTTTTGCACTTCCTTACACGTATATTAACATAGCAGTTACTTTATTCCAAGCTATAAATTCCAGAATATTAGTTCCTAATCTGATAAATCAACAGATTGATAAGAATATAGAAGAAGATCAAAGTGACACGGAACAAGAAGAAACCATGGCGCTTAGCATCAACGAATTTCTAAACATTGCAAGCAAAATATTACCAAGTGAATTTGACGGAACCACAGGCAAACTACAACCCTTCGTGGACGCGCTCGAACTTTTACAGAAAATAGCAGTAGGACATGAGGAAACAGCGATAAGCCTCATAAAAACAAGGTTAACAAATAAAGCCAGAAACTTAATAACCACAGAAGACACTATTTTAGATATACAGGCAACACTGAAGAGAGAACTAAAAGGTGATACGCCGAAAACGGTGATAGCAAAACTAGACAAAAAGAAGCAAGGACATAAAGATGCAGCTGTGTACGCAGCCGAGGTTGAGGCATTAGCCGAACAATTAAAAGTGGCATACATAACAGAGGGAATTCCAGGAGATTTAGCTAAGAAATATACAACAGAGGCTGTAGTAGCTACGATGAAACGTAACGCCAGCACAGACAAAGCCAAGCTAATATTAGAGGCAGGCAATTTCACAACCCCACAAGAGGTGATGTCAAAATTCCTATCAATAGACACAACAGAAGACAATGTACATGGAAGAGTGTTAAATTATGAAACATACTATAACAAAAGAGGGAAATTCCAGCACAAAAGAGGATATCATAATGGATATAACCAGTGGAGAAGACCAAATTTCTCGCAACAAAACAATGAAAAATGAGACCACCGTCAACATGAGCAAAAAGGGTCCAGAAAATTTGATAACCAGGCACAGAGGGGAAATTCAAGAGGATTCAACAGACATATACGATTATTAGAACTAGAAGATAGTCCGCAGGAACCAGAAAACCCACAGTTGGGGTTTTGAACAAACAACTATCATCTAAGACGGATGAACAGATGACAGAATCAGAATATTTTATCTACAATTTCGACTTAAACCTTACAAATTTTGTAAGAATAAAAACAGGAATCTTAGGACAAGTAAATACATTTATTATAGACACAGGAGCAGATATTTCAATACTTAAATGTACACAAGACTCTATGAGAGAATATGTAAAACCGAACTCAAAAGCAAGAATAAAAGGAGTAACTCGAGGAGAACTACAAACAATGGGAGAAATTGAAACTACGCTAGACGTACGTGGCAATCTTTTTGGACATACCTTTCTATTGGTAGAAAACAACTTTCCTATACCAACAGACGGAATAATTGGAAGAGATTTTATCACAAATTATCAATGCATATTAGATTACGCAAATTTAAAAATACATATCAAAAATGATAGAAACTATTACATCAGTACAAATATTTTGGATACTGTAGACGGTAGCACAATTATAATACCACCCAGATGTGAAGTTTACAGAACAGTTCAATATTTTCAAAAGTTAAAGGAAGATAGACTAGTGGAACAACAGGAGATACTACCAGGAATATTCATAGCGAGAGCGATAATATCAAGGAATAACCCATATATCAAAATTTTAAATACGACTTACGAAACTGCTACGATAGAGACGGGTAAAATCAAAACATCAGACATGAAATTGTTTAAAGTATACAGATTAATCAACGACAGCAAGGACAGGAAGAAAGAACTACGGGAAACATTAAAGCTAGATATACCGGAATACACTCGAGATAAATTAGTATCGTTATGCGAAGATTTTGCAGATATATTTGCATTAAGACATGATATGCTAACATGCAACAACTTTTATGAACAAAAATTGAGAGTAAAAGAACACACACCAGTTTACATAAAGAATTATAGGACACCACATTCGCAGACAGAAGAATTGAATAGACAAGTACAACAATTAATAGACCAAGGAATTGTCGAGCCATCGACATCAGAATACAACAGTCCAGTCGTACTAGTACCGAAAAAAGCTATAGATGGAAACAAAGCATGGAGACTATGTATAGATTTCAGACAGCTAAACAAGAAACTAGTCACAGATAAATTTCCGTTACCAAGAATAGACTCAATATTAGACCAACTAGGTAGAGCAAAATGGTTCTCAGTAATAGACTTAATCTCAGGATTTCATCAGATACCACTAGAACAGTCATCAAGGAAATACACATCTTTTAGCACGGAAAAAGGAGCATTTCAATTTACCAGATTACCTTTTGGACTAAATATAAGCCCAAATAGCTTTTCGAGAATGATGTCAATAGCATTTACAGGTTTAACACCGGAGAAAGCATTTCTGTATATGGACGACATAGTAGTAATAGGAATAACAGAAAAGCATCATTTAGACAACTTAAAAAAGACATTTGAGATATGTCGGAAATTTAATTTGAAGCTAAACCCAGCAAAATGTCAATTTTTTAGAAAAGAAGTTACATATTTGGGACATGATCTGTCGCAGGAAGGAGTATCGCCGGATAAAGCGAAATATTCGACAATAGAGAACTACCCGACACCGAAGAATGCGGAAGAAGCCAAAAGATTCATAGCATTTTGTAATTACTATAGACGTTTTATTCCGAATTTTGCAGAGATATGCATATCTATAAACAGATTGTCGAGGAAAGGAGTAGAATTTTTTTGGTCGCAAGATTGTGAAGAATCATTTAAGAAACTCAAATCATCTTTGATAAAACCACCTATTTTAAAATACCCCGACTTCAACAAACAATTCATACTAACAACAGACGCATCAAATGCAAGTTGCTCAGCAATTCTAAGTCAGAACTACGAGGGAACAGATTTACCAATAGCTTACGCATCGCGCAGCTTCAACAAAGGAGAGCTTAACAAACCTATAATAATTAAAGAATTACTTGCAATCCATTGGGGAATCAATCATTTCAAATGTTATTTATACGGAGCACCAACATTTTTGATAAAAACGGATCATAAACCACTAACACACCTATTTTCAATGAGAGATCCTACCTCAAAACTCACAAGAATCAGATTAGATTTAGAGGAATACGATTTCGAGATAGAATATATAACAGAGAAAAATAATTACGCAGACAGTCTGTCGAGAATATCAACAAATCAGTTGAAAGACTTATACATAGACAACAAACATATTTTAGCTATAACCAGAGCTCAATCAAAGAAGAAAGCCGAAAGTGCAAAGCACAGGAAGATAGAAGAGGAAATTATATCACAACATAAAACCCACAAGCAAACAGTAAGAAAGGTACTAAACAACATGGAGGCGCATAGACTACCAATTTTGTCTTTTGGAGCAAACCGAGTCTCACCAAGACTGAGCATTCGGGTCAAAAACAAAATCAAATGCAGCAAGAGCATGACCACAGGATTTAATCACTTTGATTTAGGTCAATTGTTGGTACAGCTTGATCAGCTAGCGGTAGAGAATGCAATAAGTAAAGTAAAAATATATTTAAATGATATTATTTTTAAATCGTGCACAATTGAAGAATTCATAACCGAAGGAAATAAGATATTGAAAAATGTAGAAATATACATATGTGAAGTACCAGAAGTCACAGAGGACGAACAAGAAAAACTAAGAATAATAGAAGAATACCATAATCACCCGATGTTTGGAGGTCATGTGGGAAATAATAGACTTGTAAAGAAACTAAAAGCAAGATTTAGATGGAAGAACATGGAAAAGGACGTACGTAAATATATTAAACAGTGCCATAAATGCCAAATTAATAAACCAAAAAGATCACATGTCGAAGAATTTGTGATATCGGACACTTCGTCAAAACCATGGGACATAGTGTATATAGACACGATAGGTCCATTCCCTAAAAGTAGTGAAGGCAATCGATACTGTATCACGATGATTTGCGAACTGACGAAATACGCAGTAAGTATCCCAGTAGCTAATAAAGAAGCTGAAACGATAGCTCGTGGAATTTTTGATAATTTCATACCTACATACGGACTCATGAAACAGATTAGAACGGATCAAGGCACGGAATACAAAAATGAAGTAATGAATGAATTAACCAAAATGCTAAAGATCACACACAATTTTTCAACAGCATACCACCCTCAGTCAATAGGGAGTTGTGAGAAGCTACATAGGACACTAAATGAATACGTAAGATCATTCATAGACGACAACAAAGAAAATTGGGATATGTGTTGCAGAATGTTCACATACTGTTACAATACTACCCCTAATGCATATCACGGTTACACACCTTTTGAATTGTTGTATGGGCGAAAGGCAAATTTACCAGAAGATCTCACACAGGAAATTCAACCATGCTATAACATAGATGCCTATTACAATGAGCTCCGATATAAACTACAAATCGCACACGACAGAGCTAAAACGTTCTTACTAAAACACAAAAAGGAAAGACAAGACGCAAGCAAGCTAACTGCAGCACCTCAACATTTTAAAATAGGAGATCTAGTCCTGCTCAAAAGAGAAGAAAATAATAAGTTTGATAGTCTTTATGCAGGTCTTTTTGTCATAACAGAATTAAATAATGTGAACTGTAAAATTATTCTAGATAACGGAAAGATTAGGGAGGTGCATAAAAATAGATTATACGCTTACAATCAGTAGACACAAGTGAACGCGGAGATTTTATGAGACAATATTAATGATATCGCGGGAAAAGTGAAAGGACAAATGAATAAACTATTTTACCACATATGTTTTAGAGTTAAGATAATGTATATATGTACACAATAGCATAGGCAAACAGTACTTACTTGAGGTTGAAAAATTTCTCTTCTTCCGAAGGGAAGGAGAGAGAGGAATAAGACAGTTGTAAAAGAGAAATTTTTTTTCCCAAAGGGGATGGTGTAATATCAACCCTTAAATATCAGAATTACAGATAAAATAATATTATAATTCATACTCGTGTAACATTTTGTTTATGTAAACATTTGGTAATTTAAATCGAGGACATTCATATAACATACTCTAATTAAAACAGCCAGTCAGCACTCTAGTAAAATTGCACGACTTACTTGTGGTGTAGGTCAGGGAATACACTTGACACGAATAGTAACAAGAGCGCTGAGCCAGCAAGGCCGAGGCTATTAAAAGGCAACACCAATCATTCTCGGGGATCTTAATTATTATACCGACACGATGGCCAGCGTCAATTAAGTACTGATATATTTAAGTTTATAATAGTGAAATATTGTACAAAGCAGTGATTAATAAATGGGCAACTAGATACAACAATATTATTTACTACCCAAGATAATATTTACCATATCAGTGTGAAGCTGAGTATATTGGTGAGACTGGAAGAAATCTCTCAAATCGCATTATTTCTCACAAGAGTGATTGCAGAATTAAGAAACCATCTTGTGCTTTGGCAGAGCATGTAATAGACAAAGACCATATTATGGATTTTGATAGTATTAAACTTTTATGTAGTGAAAGTAATAAATTTAAAAGAACTTTTTTGGAAATGGTTTGTATTAGCAAAAGTGATAATAATTTAAACAAAAGGTCAGAAATTCAAAATCTAAGCAAAATTTATAATTATATTATTTCTATGTAATTTATATATGCAATCAGTAAAATATTAAATTTTAAATTTTCCATGTATTTGTTACATTTTTTCAGGCATCTATCAATGGTGAATAAATCTTCTTCTTTTTTGTTACTAAACAAAGAAGAATTTTTTAAACAAAATTTTATTTTTGACAATATGTCAAAAATAAAAATTTTTAAGTTGATATTTATGACATTGAGGCCGGTTTGTAGCTATTCAATTTTTGTTTACAAATTCAATTGTTTTTGTCAAGAAGTTTTATCAAAATTTATTTCAGAGAAACTTAGAAATTTAGAATACCTAGGACATTTTTTTAATAATATTTTTTGTAATTAATATGTTAGCAGCAATTTTATATAAAAAAACTAATTTTATTTGGTGAGTTAACAAAAAATTTTTTTATTTCTAGTTCAACTTTGTAAGATATTTTGTATTTTTTAGAAGCTTTTGATAATAATTCTAATCACAATTGAAAGCTCCAGTAAAAAATAGTCAACAAATAGCCCCTTTTATTGACTCCAACCCATCCAAAACAGTTTTATATTTTTTCCAAACGAGTCACAAGTACTTCTTTTTTCTTACTCTTATATATATATATATATATATATATATATATATATATATATATATATATATATATATATATATATATAAGTTAAGAAACCAGAACTGCTAATTCGACTATACTAAAAGCACAGCGTCAGCATGCCACACCTCAGCGTCACCGAGCTTATAAATTTACTTTTGCATTGTATAGCGTCACTCTTATTTTGCATTTTACTGTAGTAAGTAGTCCCTTGCCAATAAAGTTCTTTTTTAAAATATCGTTCTTGGACTTAGAAACATCATTGGCGCAGTCAGTACAGATTTTTGGGAATTACGTCGCTAAACGTTACAAAAATCGAACGGTTTCGCGTAGTTTTTCGTTTTAACGATTTACCGAAAAAACGAACTTTTTGTGAAAGTGTCCAAGATCAGCTTTAGACAAGGTATCACCAAGACCTGGGGAAAGAACAAAAATCGTCGAACCCTAGAGGCAGTAGATTTAAGCAGTAGTTTCAACGAGACCTGGGAGAAGAACAAAATCGTCGAATCCTATAGGCAAAAATGTTGAAACTCTACAGTTTAATGTAAGTGTTTCCTATTTTTTCTATTTTATTTTCCATTTTATTATTTCCATATTTAAAAATACTTATAGTCAGAGAGCTAACGAGAGTAAACAATTTTTAAATGTTTTATGATTTTACAGGATATTTTTAATAAGAAAAAGATTATTATTACTATATTATATTATTATATTTTTGAAAATATTTTATTATATTGAAGTTGAAAGTTTTATACTGAAACATATTTTATATTTTATTACAATTTGATATATTATCTGAATAAAAAGAATAAATATTGAATGAGTGAAACTGATAGTAAATTAGATTTAAGTAGCCTTGTAGAAGAATTAAATTCAATTTTAGAACCAAATAGCGATAAAAATAACGAAATGGCTCAAACAAACTACCAATTGTTAAAACTTTATTTAGATTCTATCCCAGCATACCATGGTAATCCACATACCTTAACCATATTTATAGAAAATTGAGAAAATTTAATAACTAATTTTGCTAGTCAAACAGACGGCACCTTGAATACATTTTTACTTCGAGCAATATTAGGTAAATTAAATGGAAGAGCTCAAATGTTAATAGGTTCTATGACAGAATTAAATACATGGCAACTTTATAGTAAAGGTTGTATAAAAAAAGTTTATAGTAAAAGATGCCCTTAATCTTAGTTTTGGAGACCAGAGAGATCTCGATTGCCTTATGCAAGACCTGATAACGTTGAGGCCTTTCAAGAATGAAACCCCTTATAATTTTGGCATGCGATGCCAAGAAACACGTAGTTTAGTAACACAAAAAATAAATACACTTAATATTAACGCACAAGAGAAATTAATTAGAATAAAAAGTTACGATGACTTATGTTTAAAAACTTACATTAGAGGCTTATCCTTATCATTACAAACAAATATAAGATTAAGAAACACAGACAGTTTAGAGAAAGTTATGAGCTTCGTTATCGAAGAAGAAAATTTTCTATATTCGTTACAACGTGGAAATAGTTTAAACTCACAAAATTCTTTTAGACCATCATCGAGACATAATCCTACGAGAAACAATAATTCTAATCGAACTTTTATTCCTAGAAATAATTTTCAACAAAATCGCCCTAATATTAGATTTCCACCTTACCAATATCAAAACATCAGACCGCAATACCAAAATAATAATTTTAATCCTAACAATACCTTTCAAGCACATATTATTCCTGAACTCAATGCCAGATTTTTATTAGATACAGGGTCTTCCAAAAGTTTGATATCTTCACAGTTAGCGCATAAATTTTATAAAAATTTTATTTCTTACGAAAATTTTAATATACAGACGGCTCACGGAATTTCTATGCACAATGAAATAATTAATATTCCGGCTTTTAACATTTTTAAAGTAAATCAATATAATAAGTTTTATGTTTTTAAATTTAGCGAAAATTTTGATGGATTAATTGGTACAGATTTATTACAAAAATTAAAAGCTTCAATTAATGTCAACACGCGACAAATGAAAACGCCTTATGTAACGATACCCATAATTTTTGAACCTAGTAAAAAGAATATATTATATCCCAAATCAACTTTTAATAATACAATAATTATTCCCCCTAGAACTAAGCAAATAGTCAAAATACCGATAAAATTAAATGTAGGATTAGGTATATTAGAATATAAGAATTTCGGTAAAGGAATCGAAATGCCTAGAGCAGTAGTTAACGTAAAAAATAATTTTGCTATAACCACTATTACGAATATAAGCGAATATAAGACAACGTTAAGTATTACTGAACCCTTTGATATAGAACCATTAGATGTAGTAAACATTAATTTTATAAGAAAGATGAAAACTGACGAAGAAACGTCTATTAATGATGATAACATGTTAAAGAGGAACTTAAAATATATAAGGATAAATCATTGCAACAAAGAAGAAAAAGAATTACTAAAAAAGCTTTGTTTCCAATATAGAGACATATTTTATTGCGAAGGAATACCCTTAAGTTTTACTAATAGTATTAAACATAAAATTAAACTCACTGATAATTCTGCAATATATACAAAATCATATCGTTTTCCGGAAGTACACCGAGAAGAGGTTAAATCCCAAATAAATAAGATGTTAGCAGAAGGTATAATAGAAGATAGCAATTCCCCGTTTTCGAGTCCCATTAATAGAAAGTTAAACGAGAGAACCGTAGATGATAAATTACCATTACCAAACATAACAGAAATTTTAGATAAATTAGGGAGAGCGAATTACTTTTTGACACTAGATCTTGCAAGCGGTTTCCACCAAATAAAAGTAGACTCACAAAATGTTGAAAAAACAGCCTTTAGTACACCACAAGGTCACTTTCAATTTAAAAGAATGCCTTTTGGTTTGAAAAATGCACCCTCTACTTTTCAGAGAGTTATTGATAATGTTTAAAGAGGACTAACCGACGAAACATGTATAGTATATTTAGATGATATTTTAATTTATAGTAAATCTTTACAAGAGCACCTTGAAAAATTAAAAATAGTTTTCGAAAAACTCAGAAATAGTAACTTAAAAATACAATTAGACAAGTCAGAATTTTTACAAAAAACAGTTATGTATTTAGGACATGTAATTACTCCTCAAGGCATAAAACCAAACCCTGATAAAATCTCCGCCATAAAAAGATTTCCTATTCCAAAAACCCAAACTGAAATAAAAAGCTTTTTAGGATTACTAGGTTACTACAGACGATTTATAAAAGATTTTGCAAAAACTACTAAACCGATGACCAAATGTTTGAAAGAAGGTTCTAAAGTAAACCACGATAAAGATTTTATTGACTGTTTTGAAACTTGTAAACAAATCTTAACAAACGACCCTATTTTACAATACTCAAATTTTTCTCAACCATTTATTTTAACGACAGATTAATTTTGCAATTGGAGCTGTATTATCACAAGGAAATGTTCCAAATGACCCATTGCATACGCCTCAAGAACGCTAAATAAATCAGAGACAAATTACTCAACTATAGAGAAGAAGCTATTCGCAATTGTATGAGTCTGTTAAAAGTTTAGACCAATTCTTTACGGAAGAAAATTTTATATTTACACAGATCACAAACCATTATCTTGGCTTTTCAGTCTAATGGAGCCAAACTCAAAATTAATCCGATGGTGTCTAAAACTAAAATAATACAAGTACAGAATTATTTATAAAAAAGGTAAAACAATACAAACGCAGACTGTTTATCTCGCATTACAATTAACGCATTAGAAGATGAATCAATACTGCCCTGCTTAGGAAGAAAGCCTTAACTCCAATTTACTTAAAACGGAGATATTCAATAAAACGTGAAATATACTTTTTCACAACCTTTTTTCTCTAAAATGTACGTTTAAAGGCCTTAATAATTTAATAAAAATAAATAAAAAACAAGTTTTGTTAAAAAAAATTGTTTTTGGCTTTTTTGGGCATAAAAATGGCACTTAAGGCCTTGTTACCTCCAAACAGTAGTGCAAACCATAACATAAAAACCTTAACTCCCATGGTGGCTCATTATGTATTTTACTTTAAAACTAAAAAAACATTTAGGGTTTAAAGAAGGTAAACACCCAGGAGTTTTTGCAAAATTTATTCATACAATGTTATTCAAAATATACTTAGAGACGGACTATTTAAGAAAGAACACATTTTACTATTTTTAATTGAAATCTAAAACTACATTTAATAGTCTTGTTTTTTATAATATAATGCTTTCTTAAAAAGTTAAATAGTGCTTATTTGCTAATTGAAATATACACAAACGTATTTCAACAAAAAAATCGAGTTCGAATTCGTTAGTCAAGTGTGTGGACGTATTCGAGTTTTTGTGAATTTACTGGTGATTGATTCTTGTAAAATATAAGTATAATTAGTTGTTAGTTTTGGTATTGATATTTACGAAGAGCATATTAGAGTTTTTTAAAGCGTAAGTGATGTCAGAAAAAACGGGCGGCGATAAGCCACCCGATGAAAAAAACACGTTTGATAAAAGTGATAGTGAAAACAGCAGGTATGTTCCACTAATTGATATGATTAACAGTTATAGACCAGGAGATATTGGTCCATTTTATGTGTTTGTTTAACACAAAAATAAAAATTTAGGGAGACTTTTTCCAATTAAAATAGGGCACTTTATACTTAAAGATGAAACTTTAAAAAATGATGTAATAGATATTAAACCGGAGGTGTTAATAGGGTAAAGGTTATTTTTAATACATTAGAAATAGCCAATAGTTTAGTAAACCACGAAGTTATATTAAAAAATGAGTTAATAGCATTTATACCTAAATTTTATACACACAAAAAAGGAGTTGTCAGGATGGTAGATACTTTCTTTTCTGAAGAATATTTATTAACTGCTATCAAATCAAACAAACAGGTATCAAGTGTCAATCGTATGAAAAGGAAAATTACAGACTCTGATGGAAACGTAGTTTTGGTAAACAGATAAATGATAATAGTAGAATTTTTAGGAAATGAAATTCCAAAATGTATACAAATAAATTTATGCAATTTTCATGTTGAACCATACGTACAACCCGTTGTACAGTGTTTCAAATGTCTGAGATATGGCCACTCAGCTAGACAATGTAAATCAAAAAATGAGAGATGCTAAAAGTGTACAGATACAAGTCATACAAAAGAGAATTGTAAAGAAAATAATTTGTGTATTTATTGTAATAATAACGAACACCCCTCAATTTCACGTATTTGTCCTGTATATGCAAAGCAAAAGGGGATTAAACAAATTATGTCAGTTGAAAACATTTCTTTTAAAGAAGCCGAAAATATATATAATAATCCATCATATGCGAAGGTGGCTACGAATATCCGTTTCTCTATTTTGAACAACGATAACAATTTTCCAACTTTTCCAAATACTTCTGGCGACAGTCCATCGTACAATATTACTTTTAAAAAACCAAAACCAGCTTCTAAAGCCAATACTAATAAAACAATTAAACGAACACACCCAACCTCTCCTACACCAGATACGATGCCTGTAAAAAAAACTTATAAATCTAGTCAAAAACCTAAACCCATTATACCTAACCCCTACAGAGAAGAATTTATGGACTATAAAGAAAAAACTATAATGGTAATTACCTCCTTCATAAATAAATTCCAAAAAAATTTTCAATTAGCACCAAATACTCTCATGGAATCTAATATCAGGGACTTTGTAGAAAGTGCCTTTGCTCCAAGTGATCCAAATAATGCTATGGAAACATTATGTTCACTATGATAGTGAATCAGATTCAAGTGAAAAACTCTTTTACTGATTAAACTTTAAAAATGGCTAATAAACAAACAATTAAAATCCAATTAGTAATTTTGCAGTGGAATAGTAGATCAATAACATCTAATAAAAATAATTTGTTAAATTACCTTAATAAAAACCATGTTGATATTATCATACTTTCCGAAACTTGGCTTAAGTCTAATAGTAATTTTAATATAAAGGGATATAATTTTATTAAAAGATGTCGTGATGACGGATATGGCGGAGTTGGTATATTTATCTTACAAACAATTAACTATCAAGAAAGTGTAATAACCCAAAATGTTTCAAGGGGCATTGAAGTATGTGCAGTATTTATTCCATATATAAATATTTCTTTAGTTTCAGTATACAAACCTACAGACATAACAGCCACAAAAAAAGATTGGTTAAATTTATTGGTACAGTTTGATATCTCTCGTACAATTTTTTGCGGCGATTTTAATGTACACCATCACAGGTGGGGCCCTATTCCGGAAGATCCCGGGGGAAAGGATTTAACAGAAGTTTTAGATTTTTTTGAACTAATTGCTTCAAATGATGGATCGCCCACTAGAGTTAATCCCAATGGTAATTACTCTGCAGTTGATTTAACTCTTATCTCCCCTTTCTTGGCAGATTTGGTAAATTGGTCAGTATATCAAGACACTTTAGGTTCTGATCACTACCCTATTCAAATTCAGCTCCAAATTGCTCCCATATCTTTCGAAATCAATCCGGCAACCAAGTGGAATGACGGTCGTGCCGATTGGTCAGCCTTTCAAGCATTTATTGAAAATGAAATCAGTACAAATTTATCTCTAAATGATTCAGATAACTGTCGAATAACAAAAAAATTATTTGAAGTCATATCTTCAGCAGCATCTGCATCCATGCCTGTTAAAAAACCTTTCATTACTTCTGTCCCAAGGCCCTATTGGTGGGACGAAGAATGTTCTGATATAGCTGAAAGTCACTCCCACGCACTTATATTGTTCAGGAGACAAGGTAATATTACAATTTATCGGAATTATCAAAATATTGCAGCAAAGGCTAAACTCATTTTCAAGTAAAAACAAAAAAATAGTTGGATAACCTTTCTTAATCAACTCAATAGATCTACACCTCTAAAACATTTGGAATTGTGTAAAAGCTATAAGAAAAAAATATCATAAACAAAATAAAACTCCATTGCACGAAGATTTAATTGAGGATGTTCTGAATCAGCTGGCCCCGCCTTCGGTCTCTAATGTCGATGTAGACAATCAAAAAAATTTTCATTTTTATTCTACTTCAGATACTATGTCTAAAAATTTTACCTATTCAGAGTTAATTTTGGCATTAAACCAAACCAGAAGCACAGCTCCCGGTTTGGATGGTTTCACATATAAAATTTTACACAATCTTCCAGTGTCAACTAAACAAATAATTTTAAAATTTTTTAACAACTGGTGGGTAAAACAAAAATATGCTGAGGATTTCAAAAATATTGTTATATGTTTAATAAAAAAAACCATTTAAAGATCCAAAATTACCCTCATCATATCGACCTATATCGTTAATGTCTTGTCTGACCAAGACTTTTGAACGCATGATTTAGTTTCGCCTAGAATATTTTATTGAAAGCAATTCTCTCCTACCCACTACTCAGTATGGATTTCGGAGAGGCCGTAGTACTATAGATGCATTGACCCACATGGTTACAGATGCACAAATATGCTTATCTGATAACAAATACATGTTATGCCTATTTGTGGACCTAAAAGGTGCATATGATGTGGTTGATTTGAGTATTTTAAAAACAAAATTGTGTAGAATGGGTATCAGCAAACAGGTATCAAATAACTTAATAAATTTGTTTCTAAACAGAAAAATTTATATTCGTGACCACAGAAATGTACTCCACGGACCAAGAACAGTATATAACGGTTTGCCGCAGGGATCAATATTGAGTCCACTTTTATTTAATGTATACACAGCAAAGCTGCATAGTTTGATGGATGACAATATAAAAGTTATTCAGTACGCTGATGATATTTGTTTTTATACTATCCATAGTTCATATGAACGATGTATTACAGATTTAGAGTATATTTTTTGCTGCATTCGTGATTGGTTACATACTATGGGTTTTAGTATTTCACAGCAAAAGACAGCGGTTATGTGTCTTACTAGGCACAGACTTAAAACACCCGATTTGTATACCATAGGTGATTTTACTATACCCATAGTAAAAGAATATAAATATCTTGGCATCTATATTGATAATAAACTCCTATGGACCAGCCACATAAAACACGTAAAGCAAAAATGTGAGAAAGGGCTCAACATTCTGCGTATAGTTTCGAAATATAAGTGGGGTGCAGATGTTAAAATATCCCTTACTTTTTATAAGTCATACATCCGCTCAATAATGGATTATGGATGTACTACTATTTATGCCTCAACTAGCAAATCAAACTTGTGATGTCCTCTCGTAGGAGTCACTATCCTGGTAGCTTTTGGACAGTTAGAGACAGAGTTCAAAATAAAAATAAAACTTTATTGTCTTCCTTAAATTAAATTGACAAAAATCTTACGTACATATTTACAATTTAGTTTAGTCTTCTCAGTACCTGGCCTATTTATTCAAATTAAGTTTGACCTTGTCGTATGAAGTTAGTTTTATCGGCAATCGAGTGTGTTTTCGGAATTTTACGTGAACGACGTGTCGATTTAATAACAGCGGACGATAAGTACAAAGAGAAGAAAGGAACTCAACACGTCGCTTAAGTGATTCGGGTTAATAGGACACTCCTCGACAGTCTCAACACGACTGCTTCGGAGTACGGGTAATGAAAAGCTCAACACGCTCTTCGGTTCGGGTACGGCGGTATGGGACGAAACAACTTGTGAACTCAACACGTCCACAAGCCGGGGTAGGGAAGAAGAGAACCTTCAGTCAACACCTGACGATTCTGCCTCTATGAGGAAATAATGCTGTTTATATAGCAAAGTTTTGCCCTTTCTACTGTCGATACACTCCTACTTCATGGGTTGGTTCGCGCGCACGCTGGTTTAACGGTGATGGCTTGGACTCATCGTTACAAACTTATTAACCTTAGACAGAATTCAATATAAGGCAATTAAAATAAGTCTAGGAATTATGATGTCATCACCGAATTATGCAGTTCTCGCTGAAGCACAAGAACCGCCTTTGTGCCTTCGACGAGAGTACTTATCTAATAAACAGCTAATAAAGTATAGGACGTTTAGTACATTTATCTTCCAAAAGAATATCAAATATAGCGGTCCAGAATCTTACAAACAAATATTGGAGAATTAAAACGTTTGCTGATGCTTTTATTAACACTGAGAGACATAAAGAACTAATACGTAGTAAAAAAAATATCCTATTTACGAAATCGATTTTCCAGCCTTAATATTTAAACCAACCATTATAATTCCAAACTATCCAGATAATATATTTCTATCAAAATTAATTTTCAAATCTATACTCTGTAATTTAGGAGAGAATAAAATCATCATTTATACGGATGGATCAAAACAAGATTTAAAACAGGCTGTGCATTTTTAGTTTCTAATATTAACCATGTTGAGCAATATCAAGTCCCTCATTATTTATCGATTTTTAGTGCAGAAGCTATAGCTATTAAGAAAGCTTTAGATTGGTGCGAGATAAATTTACCTTTATCTGTGATAATTGTAACAGACTCTCTCTCAGTTTTGCACGCCATTAAAAGTCTTCCTTTTAACCATTATAACAAAAATATTCTTCTATCTATAAAAAATAGTCTATATAAACTGCAGGAGTATGGTGTACGAGTTACATTAGTCTGGGTTAGAGGACATTCAGGGATAACTCGGAATGAAGCAGTTGATCTCGCAGCGAAACAAGCACTTGACTCAGAATTGAAAGTAAACATGTGCAACTCATCAGATCTTATTAATTTATATAAGACTAATGTTAGGGTTAGATGGGAAGCTCAGTACAGTAAATTTTCAACTACATCAGAGAACCTTTATTTTAAACTTCAACCGGTTTTACCGACGAACATTCCTTACATCAATTCGTGGGATTATAATCGATATAAGTCATCAATTATATCTTCTTTAAAACTTAATCATGGTCGCTTTCCAGCTCATTTGTTCAGGATTGGTATCGTATATTCTCCGTGTTGTCCTCACTGTCCAAAAAAACCGTTAGCCGATATAAATCACATTTTCTTAGAGTGTCAAAAATATACTGCACATACGGATATGCTGTACCAAGAACTGAAAAAGTTTGTAAGTCTACCAACTAACATTCCTACTTTATTAGCACAACAAGAGAAAGAAATATACAACCTTTTAATCAAGTTTGTTTTAGAAGCAAAAATAGAAATTTAGCTCATATATGGTTAAATATGTATATATGTGTATTTACAAACATTATATAATTAGAATCCAAACCTCTGTTTTACCCCATTTGTTAATACCTCCTGCTCGTGACCTAGTCTAGTTTGTCTTAATAAAAACGTCTTGATGGGTCCCTAGACAAGAAACGAGTGGCCACACACACACACACACACACACACACACACACACACACACACACACACACACACACACACACACACACACACACACACACACACACACACACACACACACACACACACACACACACACACACACACACACACACACACACACACACACACACACACACACACACACACACACACACACACACACACACACACACACACACACACACACCACACACACACACACACACACACACACACACACACACACACACACACACACACACACACACACACACACACACACACACACACACACACACACACACACACACACACACACACACACACACACACACACACACACACACACACACACACACACACACACACACACACACACACACACACACACACACACACACACACACACACACACACACACACACACACACACACACACACACACACACACACACACACACACACACACACACACACACACACACACACACACACACACACACACACACACACACACACACACACACACACACACACACACACACACACACACACCACACACACACACACACACACACACACACACACACACACACACACACACACACACACACACACACACACACACACACACACACACACACACACACACACACACACACACACACACACACACACACACACACACACACACACACACACACACACACACACACACACACACACACACACACACACACACACACACACACACACACACACACACACACACACACACACACACACACACACACACACACACACACACACACACACACACACACACACACACACACACACACACACACACACACACACACACACACACACACACACACACACACACACACACACACACACACACACACACACACACACACACACACACACACACACACACACACACACACACACACACACACACACACACACACACACACACACACACACACACACACACACACACACACACACACACACACACACACACACACACACACACACACACACACACACACACACACACACACACACACACACACACACACACACACACACACACACACACACACACACACACACACACACACACACACACACACACACACACACACACACACACACACACACACACACACACACACACACACACACACACACACACACACACACACACACACACACACACACACACACACACACACACACACACACACACACACACACACACACACACACACACACACACACACACACACACACACACACACACACACACACACACACACACACACACACACACACACACACACACACACACACACACACACACACACACACACACACACACACACACACACACACACACACACACACACACACACACACACACACACACACACACACACACACACACACACACACACACACACACACACACACACACACACACACACACACACACACACACACACACACACACACACACACACACACACACACACACACACACACACACACACACACACACACACACACACACACACACACACACACACACACACACACACACACACACACACACACACACACACACACACACACACACACACACACACACACACACACACACACACACACACACACACACACACACACACACACACACACACACACACACACACACACACACACACACACACACACACACACACACACACACACACACACACACACACACACACACACACACACACACACACACACCACACACACACACACACACACACACACACACACACACACACACACACACACACACACACACACACACACACACACACACACACACACACACACACACACACACACACACACACACACACACACACACACACACACACACACACACACACACACACACACACACAACAAAAAAATCATAATATTTACCTTGAGTTAGAGTGAAACTATTGTAATTAGGCCTATAAAATTCAAGGTATGTTACATTAAAAATACAGGATTATAAGTTATTAGAATAAAACAACTTTAGCAAGGATTTGTATCAACATTAAAAATGAATAAAATTTTGAGACCTGTATCTATATAATATAACAATGCGTTCGTAAAAAAGTTTAAGCCAAAACAAAAAAGAAATATGTTTTACAGTTAGGAACACACACACCCTTTTCTCAACTAGGGATGTCGTCTGAAACACACAAGTCTGGAACATCACTTTCAGGCAAGTCCAATCAAAAACGTTTCCTATTTTCAGGCATCAAGGGAAGCAGTTTTGTAATAATATCTTGTTTCTTCGCCGAGCAGATGCCTCGAGGTGCAGTTCGGAAAATAAAGGGGCTCTTCGCCTTTTCAGCTCCCTTTTTGGTCATAAAGTCTAGTTCCTGAAGGGAGCAATATTCATCGTAGCAAAGTCTGTACAACAACGTATCTTTGCCACGTTCGGCTTTGATGTACACTAAATCATTCAGGTAGGGTCGATTCACAAATTTATTCAGCTTGTAGTTAGAGACACAAGAAGGCCATACTACAAACTCTTCATGCTGCATTGATTTGACCACTGTTTTCCCAGAACAAGTTGCTCCAACAGCATTCTCAAAGTCTGTAAAGTCATATACTTTGCCATGGCGACTGAGAGACAACTCTACTTGATGGTGAAAAGAATCGGCCGACATAAATGTGTGCCCTGGTTCAAAAAAGTACAGTTCAATGGTTTGAGTGGCTGACTCCGAAGAGTTAATAATGTGAACAAGGTAGGTCATCAGGCACCAATTCTTGTTTTGTGCGGAGTAGTTGTCAAGCCAGAGTGTTATGAGGGGAACATCTCTGAAATATTTGAAAAATGTATCCAAGGAACTAATTATGTCCTCCTTCTTTCGTCCACATATGTGCCAAGGGGCACAAAACTTTCATTAAATGCAACTATGCGTTTAGTAAAAACGGTAGTTTTGAAACCTTCCATCCTAGGCAACATAATAACTTTTTGCAAGTCACATGAATAATATATGTGGTCTTTATCTATATTAGTATTTGCATGGGTTTTGTAGAGGTTTCTTGCATCATTACTTCTTGCGATATTATCAGACCACTCGTTGCAAGTACTACATTCGGAGTTTAAATTTTCTTTGCTGTGGTCAGTGTTATGGTTAATAAAGACTTCACAAGTTTCACATTCTTCGTTTCCCAATTTGGTAAACGATATATTCATTTCTTTTAAAATAGCCCTATACAAATCATAGGAGCATTTCAAGTTCGGATGTGTGGCCACAAAGTTTTGATGCATGTTATTTATGGTGATATCACTAGGGAGGTAGCGCCTCAGTGGAGCGTGTTCTCTGCGGTAGTGTGCAATGGATGGGTTGTATGACTCTATATGTGCTTTTACAACTTCTCGGTCAATTTTTGTTGGCGGAGTACATTTCCCTCGACCACCAGGAGCAATATTTGTTGGATCTTTTTTAACACACAAGACATCGTGAAGAACTGTGTCGTTGTTTTTAGAGTAGCCTAAGGTAGTCAAAAAAAAAATGTCTTACACACCTGGACATTTTCTTCATTTTGGTTTGTTAGATAATACTTGAATGAAAACTTTCTTGACGAATTTTCACTGCCTCTTCGCCTCTTAACCCCATGCCTTGTTGTCGAAATCAACATAAAGTTTCTTCTATTAGCCAACTTTTTGCGCAATACACAGAATTGATTTGTTTTCTTCTTACTTCTGGAATATTTTCAATGCATTTCAGTCTACAAACTTGGCAAGGAGGGTAGAAGTCATGTTTTTTAATCTATTTATCTTTTTTCTGTTCATGTTTTTCTTGTTTGCTTAAAACTGACTTTTTTCCAATTCTTGGTGTCCCTTTTTTAGTTACCTTTCGGGTGTCTTCTGGTTGTATATTTTCAGCATATTGGTCTTCGCTTTCTGGCAATAAGTTAATAGGCTGAACAATCCCTACGCCTAGGCCATCATGAACGTCGAGGTCATGGGAACCTGAATTATTATGGAAATTAGTAAGTTGAACTGGTGAAAGCTGAGTTAAAACATAACTGTTGTCGTGCTCCTCACTATTATTACAATCAAAGTTAACAACAGGAGTAGTTGTTGAAGTTGACATAATAGCTGCTAGCGGCAACGGATCGTCAGGATCATCTTCGTTTCGATTTTTCGCATCCTTCAATAATAAACTCAAAATATAACTTGATCTTGAACTACACATGTCCAATGTCACGTTGTAAATTAATTTATGTCACAAGTTACAAAAAAAAGCGTAAAACTTTCATACAACAACAACTTTCATACAAACTTTCATACAACTTTCATACAAGTACAAAAAACACTCTTCTTGAATTGAGGTTAGTAACTAAGTAATCACTGTCAATATACCTAAATGGAGGGAAACAGCTGAGCATAAGAAACACCTGTTAGTTTTAGTGAAAAACAGCATCAAAAGCCACTTGTAAAGAAACTCATCAGAGAAAAGAAAACCTTAACTCCATTGGCAAGTCGATATAAGGCTTTCTTTTATCTGATGTAAGTTAAGGCGTGGTTCCAATTTCTCTTGCAATAATAGAAATTTGAAGTAAAAAAAGCCTTAAGTCAAAAACGACTGTACTTGAGGTCTTTATTCAAAAGTTGCAGTTGAGGCTTTCTTCACTAGAATGGCAGACAATTTAGGACATAAGGCATATTTCATTAGCGTTTTTCTCATTGAAGAAGTGGAGCTACCGCTTTCTAACCTCAAAAATAGGTAGAAAACCACCTATAAAACCCTAATATGACCTTAACTCAATTTTTATTTTTTTTTTTTGGACTTAAGGTCTTTTTTCCTAGTAGGGCAGAATAGTAGATAATCCTGGAGACGTAGACGAAGATATTTTAAAATACCTCCAAAATTGTGCAGAGAATCCATTAGACCCACAACCTTCAACAAATAACAATAACGACTCAAGAAAAATTAACATTATTTCTGATATAAGAATACCTCCAGACAAAATATATACACAAGACGAAACCTCAGATGAATCTATACAACATTCAACTGCAAACGAAACGACGAATCAAGGAATACCCATTTTAAACGAAATAGTAAATAGCAAAGTTCACCAAATTTTAGTATACCCAAACGTTTACCCAAAAACCGATATAACTCATGAAACTTATCAAAACCATAAAATAATTAAAGTTAAAATTCCAGAAACTGATAATGAAAAACATATTTTTGAATTTCTTATGGCATACACAGACCTTAACAATACATTTTATTTATATTTCAGTAAAGACAACCTGTATAATGATTTTAATAAATATTACCTAAAACATTTTTCTGAAAATGGTCCGAAACTAATTAAATGCACTAGATTAATTAATACAGTGGCAAACGAAGAAGAACATATCATTCTATTAAAAAATTACCACGAAGGAAAAGCTAACCATAGAGGAATTAATGAAACTTTCGAAAAATTACGTCAAAATTATTATTGGAAAAATATGAAGACATATATTACTAATTACATTAACAAATGTTCTATTTGCCAGAAAAATAAATACGGTAGACACACCCCCTATGTCCCGCTAATGCCTACGGAAACCGCCAGCAAACCTTTTCAAGTTGTTCATATAAATATTTTTACATATGACGGTAACAAATATTTGACTATGACGGACTCATTTACTAAATTAGCCCAAGCTTACTCTATTCCAGGTAAAAACGCAATTCACATTACGAAATCCTTAATAAAATACTTCACTTCTTTCGACATTCCCCAATTAATAGTAGCAGACAAAGGTAGAGAATTTAATAACGAAGTAATAAAAGATTTATTAGCAATACACAAAGTTCACTTTATTACTCCTGGTCACCATGAATCAAATTCAATAGCTGAACGAATACACTCTACCTACTCTAATCGAACATTTAAGACTTCTAAAACAGACATATCCTAACGAAGATGACTAATGCCTGGTTGCACCAACATATCTTAAGCTTAAGTCGTGCCTTAGGTAGGCCTCAGCTCAGACTGATCGACCGACCACGACCAACCGTCCGACGGCGATCAACCAAATATTGTATTTTTATTTTTAAGAATATAAAGAATATTTTAGAATCGAAAATTATGGTGCAACGTAAGTGAGAGGTAAGGCAGCCCTAGCTATAAGCAGAGCTGGGCTAAGCTGGAGCTTAAGATCTATTGGTGCAACCAGGCATTAATGGACTATGCTCTTATTGCTTACAATAATTCTATTCATAGTTCCACAAAATTTACTCCAATTGAATTGACTTTCGGACATACAGACTCTAGAAACCCCAACGAACTATTTCTTTCTCAAAATTTCTATTCAGAATATATAAATAATCATAAAGACAAATTAAAACACGTTTACCAAAACGCACATGAAAATCTAACACAAAATAAAACTAAAGTAATTAATAAAAGAAACGATCAAGGAGAAACAAATTCAGAATTCAAAATTGGACAAGTAGTTTATAAAGTTAATACCCAAAAACGTAACAAAAAACATCAACCATATTTAGGTCCCTACAAAATAACTAAAATTCTTGACAGAAAATGAGTAGAACTTGTACGACAAAGACATTAACCAGACAGAAATTATACATATCAAAGAACTAAAGAAACCTCCCGTTGCAGGTTCGCCCTCTGGACAACAAACGTCGACGCAAGACGAGACACATCCAAATTCGATAACTTAACGACAATCCCGGACTTTTACCCCTTCATTTAGGTACAGCCCGAATTCAGACTGATGTTTGCACTTTTATACATATATATGACATTACAAATATTACTACAAATTTCCTAACTCTACATAATCAATATGATTCCATGATAAATACTCTCTCAAATACTTCTCAAATTCTAAGCCTTAATAAAGAATTTCAAGACTCGTATCATTTAATCCAAATTTTAGAAAACAAAATTTATCTTGAATTAAAACAATTAAATCCTTTTTGGAAAACCAGATCAAAAAGATCTCTATTTGATGGTGTAGGTTCCGCAATCAAAATTTATAACCGGAAACCTAGACCAAAACGATGCAAAACGTTACGACGACGCTATATCAACTCTAACAAATAATCAAAATAATATTAAAACTATAGTTAAAAATCAAATCACCTTTAAGATCTTCAATAAAGAATTTTGAAAATAATACAAAAATCTTAGCCCATAACCAGTTAATTTTAAGCTCACGAATAACATAAGTTCAAAACTTAATTAAAGATATAAAGATAGAAAAAGTTGAGACATTTCATTATTTTGCACTAGAAAGACTTGTATCGCAATTTTACATTAGTTTCCAAATTATTTATGACCTATTAGAAAAAATCGAAGTTGCTATCAGCTTTTCAAAACTAAATACCTTTCATAATTCAATAGCCGACCCAAATGAACTATTTCTCGAAATTTTAAACGTCAGTAGATTTCTTAAAAATAACAAACTCCCTTTTGAATTATGTTTGCAAAACCTTTTGTTATTCGAAAAAATTTTTAAGATAAAAAGTTATAGTAAAGCAAATAAAATAGTGTTTGTACTTGAATTGCCTATTGTTGAGATCAATGACTATGATTATTATCATCTTTATTCCTTTCCGACCAGATACCAAACTCATTTTAGAACAATTATTCCAAAATCCAAGTTCCTACTTTCCAATCGATACCAATATGCACTTGGCAACGTTCAATGTCAAAAATTGGTAGAAGAAGAATATTTATGCCACGTATTCCAGTCAATTGAAGTAACACCCTTGCGAAGTTCAACTCATACAGTACTCAAAGTTTGTAAATCAATGTCAATCAGTGCCAACAGAAATTAATAATATAAAAATTCAAAAACTAGAAAACAATAAGTGGATCGTAATAACGCGAAACAACGTGATTAGTATTCAAAAATGCGATAAGAATTCGGACAATATTCCATTAAATGGTAGTTACTTAATCGAACTCAATAGTGCGTGCGAAATTATATATATATATATATATATATATATATATATATATATATATATACGTATATATATATATATATATATATATATATATATATATATATATATATATATGTATATATATATATACGTATATATATATATATATATATATATATATATATATATATATATATATATATATATAGACAATTACGTTTTGAAAACATTTGAACTAAAAACTCCAAATTTTGTTAAAATGGAACTGCCAAATTTAGAAGTGTTACTAAAAAC
Organism: Diabrotica balteata; assembly: GCA_918026665.1. Taxonomy (NCBI): domain Eukaryota; kingdom Metazoa; phylum Arthropoda; class Insecta; order Coleoptera; family Chrysomelidae; genus Diabrotica; species Diabrotica balteata. Next base: position 68,428,974 of record OU898278.1, on the reverse strand, counting down.
GCCGGTCAGTGATCTAAACTTTAAACCAATAAAAATAGACTCGATAAAATTAGATGAATTAAATAATGTCCAAAGTGCTTTAGCAGATCAAGAAAACAAAATAAACAATCTAGACACAGTTCCTGTTCATTTTCAACATGTCAGTTTTTATACCATAATTTTATATGTGTTAGCAATCATCTTTCTTGTCTACACCATTTCGCAAATATACAGAAAAAGGACAAATCAAGAATCACCAAAAGAATCCATAGAACAAGAAAAAAAGGTACCAAATAATTTTCCATTTCTTCGAACTATGCCACCCCATAGTTCTCATCTAGCCCCGGAGGAGATAAGAAACCAGAACTGCTAATTCAACTATACTAAAAGCACAGCGTCAGCATGCCACACAGCGTCACCGAGCTTATAAATTTACTTTTGCATTGTATAGCGTCACTCTTATTTTGCATTTTACTGTAGTAAGTAGTCCCTTGTCAATAAAGTTCTTTTTTAAAAATATCGTTTATATATATATATATATATATATATATATATATATATATATATATATATATTTGGATATATATATATATATATATATATATATATATATATATATATATATATATATATATATACAAGAAAGTAACATCACCAAAAGACTTTTTCTGGAAATGGCCTACATTTGCCAAAATAATAATGCAATGAATCATAGAACAGATATTGGCCATCTAAATGAAATGTTCTCCTACTTGTTACTACTAGATAAATGCAACAATAAGACAAACAATAATTTATCAATTGACATTTAAGTAATTAAAAAGTTCATTTTTGAGGAATTTATTTTTTTTTTACAAAGTTAGTTTGTTTAAATTTAATAATTTTTGTTTACACACAGATACTGGGGTCATACAAAACAAAATCACAATAAATTGTAACGTTTTTAGAATTACGACCTTATTTATTTATGTTAATTTAATAAGATTTGTTTTAAAACATTGACAGGTTGAAATTTTACTTCCTAATGATATTAACAAATATAAAATAATTTATATTTCCACGATATACCTAATAATAAGCCTATAATTTGTTGTACTAGCAGTTGCTTGATATTAGGGATGTGAGATTTTCACTTGCCAATGTCAATATCAATGTCATAGATTTGTTTATAAATAATTAAGTTTGTGTGAATGTTAAGTAATTTTTTTAAAATTTCAAATATAGGAATAGGTTTTAGCTCAACAGACTGTGATAAATTTTATCAACAATTTTTATAACATCATTTATGAGACAACCTCATTAAGTTTGTAAGTATCGAATTTTTAATTAATTATACAAATTTGTAAAAATTATTCATCACATTTGTAGCTCCCTGATGAAGGACATAACCAATGTCCGAAAGCTTGGAATAAAAATTTAAAAGAGTACACCTTTCATTTTTATTGCTGCATACCCAATATTTAAAGTTTACTTCCTTACGTGGTCAGCAAATACTTCTGGTTCATTATATATATATATATATATATATATATATATATATATATATATATATATATATATATATATATATATATATATATATATATATATATATATATATATATAATATATATATATATATATATCTGTCTCGCAACAATGTTGTTTGCGTAAAGGAAGCGATAATAGTTCAGGAAATGTAGCTGATTGAGTTGAAATTTTAACAGAAGGTAGGTGATAGCCCAAGGATCAAAATCTATATCGAACCGAAGTGCACTGATGGGTTTTAGGGGTGAAAACTATCCCCAATTGTCAAAAATTATAAATTAACATTAAACCTGAATATGGGTAAGATTTGGTTTGAATTAGTTAAATAATGATTATTTTATACTTTTGAATAGAGTTCCATCATATTTCAACCCTTAAAAAGCAACCCTTGTTAGAGATTACTGTAAAAAAATATTAATTCTAAAAAAATGATTTCGCCTTGGATCGATTTGGATAAAAATTTGGATTTAAGCTCAATTCACCCACTGCTTTATAGTTTATGTCATGCCGAAGAACCCTGATTGTTCTTAGGGGTGAAAACTACCCTTAATTGTCAAAAATTATAAAATAACATTAAACCCGAATATGGGTAAAATTTTGTTTGAATTAATTAAATAATGATAGTTTCGTGCTTTTGAATAAAGTTCCATCATATTTCAACCCTTAAAAAGCGACCCTTGTTAAAGATTAATGTAAAAAAAGTAGTAGTGCGAAGAAAATGATTTCGCATTGGAACGATTTGTATAAAAATTTGGAATTAAGCTCAACTCACCCTCTGCTTTATAGTTTATGTCATGCCGATGAACCCTGATTGTTCTTAGGGGTGAAAACTACCCCTAATTTTCAAAAATTGTAAAATAACATTACAAATCTTAAGATGAGTGAAATTTGGTTTGGATTAGTTAAATAGTGATTTTTTTATCCTTTAAAATACAATTTCATACATTTTCAACCCTTAAAAATCAATTGTTATGAGTGCTATAGGGGAAAACAATTTTTTGCCAAAATTTTGCAACTTTTCAACTTTTGAAAATCACCCTTTACATCATTGCAGTTTTTATAAGCTTATTTAATAAATATGAATTGAAAAAAGTAGAATTAAATACAAAAAAATTTATCAACATAAAAAGGCACCATATTCGCTCCTTGCGTGACCATGGTATGGATACATTGAAACGATGCCAGCGTGCGTAGCGGCGAAATATGACAAAATTGGAATATTGGACAAAATATTTTTACGCATAAATTTTATAAAAATTGTGTGCAAATACATGTTGCGTATTTAATTGTGCTAATAATAGCAAAAACAGTGAGTGTAGTTTTTATAGGTTCCCAAAGATTACTTATAAATTAGAGAAAAGAAAAAGATGAATTCGTGCTATTAATATGAAAAAGTAAATATCACATAATTTCATTTTTATGCAATTGAAATAGGAAAAATTTAAATAATTTACCTTGAATGATATTTCATAAGGCTTCAAGCTAACTGCAGATGACTTTAGCTTTTATATCAGAACTTTTACTATTATTGTTTTTAATTATATGCTCTTTTGCGTGAAAAACTTGATTTGCCAGTACTAGATTTTTCCCTTTCTTTTCCGTTTGGAGTTATAAAGATATATTATGATGAATTTTGAGAAACCCAGTTTTTAATACTACATTTATTTTGTACATAAACTGAAAAAATATAGTTAAAAAACTAATTTATTAATAATTGTCAATTTCGCATGTATTTAACAATGTCATACATATGTCATATGTTTAACCTGAAAATTGGGACTCCAAAATTGTCAGATGAAGGCGGTAGGTGTCGCGTCAGCCACGTACGGAGCGAATATTCTTATACATTTACATTAATAGTTGAAAATATTTACATTTATAGGTAAAACAATTATAATATTAATTTTATTCGTCATCAATTACATCTTCATCGTGATCTATGTCATCCTCATCTTCTTCAATTATTGGTGGACTATTATTGCACCCTTCACCTGAGCACCCAGAACAAGTAGAGCTACAGTATAAATCAAGTTTTCTGCACCCACGTGAAATGCCGCATCCTTTTTTGCATTGGCAAAAAATAATTTTCAAAAGTTCATCGGGTGCAGGTTGTTTGTTCATGCGTACGGGTAATAACAAACCATCTTTGGAATAACATCCCCAATCTGTTGCTCTGATATTTTCATTGCCAAACCATAGACATATGAGCAGATGTTTTATTCTGTTGTATGGGATTTCGAAATAAGAACGCTGAAAATTTCGAATGTATAACGCCCCACTACCTAATATACCGGATTTGTAGATTATTATGGTCCGAAATGTACTCTACTATACTAATGGAATTTTCCGGAAAAAAGTTAATTGGTTTTTTAAACGTATTTCCTTCATTTTTAACGATAGAGTGTTTCTTCAAAAACGATTTTGTAGAGGTTTTTAAGAGCTACAAGGATCCGTGAAATAAATCTTTTTGGAACCCTTGGTTTTTAAGTAGGGTGAGTTTAAAGGGTTCGAAAAAGATGGTGTTTGATCGTAAATTGATGCTTTAAACGGCTATATCTCGCCAAATATTCATTGTACAACAAATCTAAATAAAGGAAAATTTTAGTCATTAAAAAAGCTACAATTTAGTACATTTTTATTTTTTTCATATATTCAGTATTTTCGGGGATATTTAAAAAAAGAAGGGTAAAAAATATGAAATTGCAAATCGTTTCTCGCTTTATGCTGTACTTTTTCTAAAACTAAGCATTTTAAATGGGTCAAATTTCTTGGACGTATTAACAATACATGTACAAAGAGAATTGCAGAAGGGTGAAGATCGATTTTAATTGTGGGGCTGGTTAGGGGGTTGTTTTCATCGATTTTTTCGTAAAAAATGAGGTATTGACCTTATTTTCATCATAACTCACTCAATTTTTGAGCTAGAGTCTTTTTTTTATGATAGGTCTATTTATGCTCTTTAAAAAAGGTTCTGAGTTTTCTTCCAAAAATGCATTATTTTCCCGATATTTGACTTTGAATCTTTCAAATTTGGCATTTAAAGAAAACTGCTGAACATTGATAGGCCGTATTTCGGTTCCTGTTATATCGCAAAAACATTTTAAAAAATGAATTGTATTTGTCTTTTTAAAAGCTACAAATTTGTTCTCTACAACTTTTTTTGATAAAATGCACCATTTTCGAGTTATTCGCGAAAAATCAATTAAAAACGTCGATTTTCTTCTAAAAGTTGTTACTTTCAATCGCGAATAACTTGAAAAATATGTTTTACAAAAAAAATGTATAGAACATTTTTTGTTTAGAATCACTTTTTTAATCGAAACCTGTAGTCAAAACGTAAAAAAAAAAATTTCACCCCCGAGATGGGGTGGCAACCACCCCCAAGGCTTTGGCGCACTTTGGTTCTTGTTCCTGATCACTATAGATTTTGATTCTTGACTATTACCTACCTTCTGTTAAAATTTCAAGTCAATCCACGCAGGACGAAAAAATTGCGAGGTGAAATGCTTCATTTTCTGGACTATAAGTGGTTTGACAGCATAATAAAATCTTAAGTTACAGTTTAAGTTTAACTTAAACATCCCAATTTGTAATCATAAATAATGTAAAACAACTACAAATTTGTAACATTTAAAGGGTTTTGACCCATATATTTTGGTCATTCATAGCATGTACACTCTTCTAACACTGCTGATGGAATTAACATTCCGAAAACGTTCTGTAATGTAATTGTGATAGCCCGTTTGGGCATTTTATTATATACTTTTTATAAAAGATTTGAAATAAAATTTTTTGTAATGTCTTTAAGTTAGTACTACTACTAACACACCACTATATTCAACGAAAAATTGCCAGAGCCAATGAAAAAATCATATCAAAAATTCAGAGTTCAGTTTCTATATTTTTAATATATTGGTAGACCTCCAAGAAATTTAATGTAAAATATGTTAGTTATATGCATGATTTCTAGCATTCTCAACCAAATAACCATTTTAGATAGTTTAATTTTTTTTTCCACAAACATCCCAAAAAAATAAATCATAAGTGTTACTGTTGTCCTAACACTCTACTTTATAAAGTTTTATTGTTCCCTAATCGTATTACATAATCAAATACAATAAATACCTTAACTAAAAGCCAGATATGACACAGCAAAAGATAATTCACCTGGTTTCCATAAAGGTCATAAAGCTCATTGGGCTGCAATTTCTGGATGTATTTTAACTGAAAATGATTTTTATGTAATTGCACGCCACGGTAAAGTTAGAAACATTGCAATCTGGAAACTAAAAGTTTTAGCCAATAGTAACAGACAATTATTAGAAGCTTCTCCAGATAGAATAAAGCAGGACATAAAATACAAATTTCCAGAAGGTGGTATAGCAGGCCCTCTTGGTTTGAATGAAAAAAGTATTCTAATAAAATACTTATAACTATATATGTGTTACATTGGTATAATTATAACAGTATATAAAAGTACTTTGCATGTATTATAATAATCATCAACTAACCTTTGACTTATGTATTTTGAGATACTTTAGATGTAGAATAAACTTTCTATATTATTTTTTCTTATTCATAATGGGGTAGTAGGTACTTTTTTTCTGATTTATGGTAATAGGTATGATTAGTTGTAAGTTTGTAAGTTAGTTTTTTATTGAATGGTAAGATTACTAATTTGGAACGGTGGTTAAGGTTTTGTCGGAACACGGTTAATCCGGCACTACCCTGGGCTCTTCTGGCCTAGTGTCATAATTGACCAAAAGATGTCACGGTGTCTTGCTCCTTGACATTAGATGTCTAAAAAGATTTCCCCCTCTGTTGCCTGCCAGAAATTCAATGGGTACCGTCTTAGGCTTTTACTGGAGTCTGACAAAAAAAGCATACATGAGATACAATCTGATGTATGTATGGGAAAGGCTAGACCTAATTTTAGCGAAATTTAGCCTATCATGTACTGACAAGAAATAATTTAAATGAAAAACGCATATTGTTTTTATTTACAGATCCGGTGCAACACTAAGATTGACAACATTTATATTTTAATAAAATATAAAATGCAACACGATTATTGGCACCTTTCATACTTAAAAAAAATAAATATCAACTGCGCTTGGTCATATATAAAACAGCTCTATATTATCTTAAACTTATAGAACAAAAACCTCTCTCATTTAGCTAATTGTAGCATTTGCAAATTCATTGGTTCTTTGGTATATATTGAAATCCCGTCATATATGTATTAAAATAACGAAGATTTGTTTTCCATGTTTCTTAGTTCGTATCTTTCAAGTTAAAACCCAAATAATATTTCGTTCTTTTCACGTCGGCAAGTCGATAATAAATCATTTTATTGTTTTTTTATGTCACAGGCGCAAATTCTTCGATATTCCTTTGATCGTTAAACCGCCCGATAGTGCGTTTTCAAATTAATAATTTACGTCTTAATTCCCGTTTGTGTTTTGTTTATACTAAGTGCTTTGTTTATTCCAACTTATGCGATCAATTTTAAAAGATAATTTCATCACTCTAGTTGGAACCGCGATCAAGAGCGGTTCAGCATTATGTCCAAATTCATGTCAAATTTGTAAAGATTTCTGTTGTCCCTTTTCATAGAAAATGTGTAGCAGTGTGTTTCAGTTAATGTTTTGAGTGAGGATTGTAATAATCGTCGTTTCCATCTTCGTTTTGTTTCTCCCTGGTTATCATCCAAGGCTTTTGGCAGTATGGAGATTGATTTGTTCGTGTTTTCGTTGCACAGAGAGTGAAGCCCAGGTCTACCGCCAGTTATAGTTCCATAAATACCAGTGACGTCCAGTTACAGAAAATTTAAAGTGCAATTTTTTAGTGAAAAATCCAGATAACTTTTGTTTCAAATTTTAAAGTAAAGACAGACAATTTTTTAACAAAATAATAATTGCTTTCGTTAAAGTTTAAAAATTGTAACATTTAAAGATTGTAAATTTTAGGTTTTGAGTTTAGCTATCAATTTAATTGTTCGTAGATTTAAACTTTAATGTTAACATAAGACAGCTCGCTTTATTATTTTTGATATTCATTTGTTTTGTTTTTAAAAAAGGGTTAACCTCTATGATGTAACAATTATAAGCTTTTGTAGTATCTCCAACTCCTAGAGTTTGTAAATGGATGACATGTAAGTTTTTTTTTCGTAGTTTGCGGCTATTGATATATTTTTGCATTGTCTTATTTTTGGAACTGTTTGTGGTAAGACACAATAAATGTTACATTTTTTTCTTAACATTTTGTTTATTTTTTAACTAACCTTTTTTGAGTCGCGTTTGAAAAAGATATATTTTGCATTACTAATAATTATTTCCCTAGTTAAAACTAGCTGTTGTAATGGTTATAATTAGGCATCCCGAAGTGGCGTCCATCTTAAATTACTAGAGGTGTTTCCAGTTTCCTGTTTCTGTTTTGTTTTGTTTGTCCCAAGAAATTCATGACCTTTTGTTTCATATTTTTGTAGTTGCCTAAATCCAACCCCTTTGTCATCTACTTATCCACGACCTCAGATCTTCTAACAAACCCTGAGTCACAGAATAATAAACAATCAGAATGCCCACTCTCAGATCCCGCCTGTGAAGTTTTTCAGAACGCGCGCCATGTTTTAGGAGGAAACACATAACACAGACATATGATTTGTGAGGTTACGTAATTGTTTTTATTTATGTTTAATTATATTATATTTATGTTATTATATTTAACAATGTTAATATAATTGTATAGTATGTCTATGATTGTCGTAAGTCAATTAAACCGGGTTAATTTTTCTATGTACAACACATAAACATCACTGGTTCCCTCTAAAACATAGCGGAACGTCTGTGCGAAGGAGATGCGCGTACTTAATTTTCCATGGAGAGTGGGCATTCTGATTGTTTATTATTCTGTGCCTGAGTGCTGTTCGCATGTTTCGATTATTTTGCTTGTCCTATCTCCACCCCCCACTAGTTTCTGTCCCCAATTTTCTACCCCTTATATGAATACCCCATGTGGTAGGCAAAATATTATCTTAACAACATTACAAGGAAATGTTATACAAAGCTGCAATTCTTGGCTCCAGACAGAGGGATTCTACCAGACAAATGTGTAACCATCGACATCTAAGGTTTAGACGTTGGGCGCCAATGTGTAACCACCTTTCTATTGGAGCCAATTATTAGTCCTGGTTTAGCTCAGCCTCTTAGGTGTGAGAACATCTTATCTTAGAAGTAAATCTGAAAAATGAGTTTGGGGACAACCTAGATATTAACTAATCATATTTATTATACTGTTACGGTAAATATGACTCATATTTAACCTGTAAACATTTTATTATTCTAACAAGTATTTTCTAGTAGGTTCTCCTCCGATAAAAACCTGTTTGGCGTTCCATCCTATTCGAGCAGGGTCAGGCAGGTCACCATAATAATAATAATAATAATAATAAATTGCCTTTATTTAGTCTGTAAAATTTTACAAACACTAGGTACATGAGGCGAAGTCTAGCTAGAGCTACTCCACTTAACCTCAAGTTTACAAAATTAGTTTAAAATAATTTGAAAATAAAAAAAGTTGAAAGTGAAAAAATAGTCATGTGGCTACTAGAAAAATAATATATAAAAAAAATAATTAAAAAAAATAATTTAAAAAATAATTAACTAAAAATAATTTGTGATGTTGTGTGATATATGATATGATATAAAAGATAAACAAAAGCAAAAATATCTAATAGTAACAACCACAACAATATACTATATAATAATAATAACGTTACTGCGATTGTAGTAAAAATTTCTTATAATGCCGCTTCATGAAATCAAGAGATTTACCTCTTAAATTTATTGGTAAACTATTAAACACTAAAACAGCATTATAAGTAAACGGTCGCTGGAAAATAGCTAGTCTATACCTAGGCAGCATAAGACTATGAGGATATCTCAAATCCAGATTATGAGCATCTCCACGAAATACTAATTTGTTCCTTAAATAAATAGGATTTGACGACGAAATAATTCGATATATCAATGAGGCGAGGTGATATTTGTATAAATTATCTGTGGTTAACCATTGAAGTTCTTTTATTTTGCATGATACACGATCATATTTTCTTATGCCAAAGACAAATCTGCAACAATTATTTTGAATTTTTTGCAACCTTAATTTCGTAACTTGATCTAAGCAAGGATAAAATACCAAGAGCCCATAATTAAGAATTGACATTACCATAGTTTCACAAAGTAACTTACGCAATTTAAAGTTTAAAATGCCTTTACTTTTAAATAGCTGACGCATAACTAAATAGCACTTTTTTACTAAAAGGGTGACATGCTCTTGAAATCGTAGCGTACAGTCATATATGACTCCTAAGTTCCTGCAACTATTAACATTTTTTAGACGTTCATTTTTTATAATTAGTTTTAAGTTATCCTGAACAGTGGCTTTATAATTTTTTGAACAATATAACAAAGAATTACATTTTTTAGCATTTAGTTTAAGATTATGTCTAGTGGAATAAGTACAAATAGATTCCAAATCCTGATTTATTTTTTGTGACGCTTGATTTACAGAGTTAGGTTCAAAAGAGAAATACAGTTGTGTGTCGTCTGCAAAAGAGTGCAATTTCAAATTATTTAAAGAGTTATACAGGTCTGAAATATATATTGAAAAAAGAAGAGGACCAAGAACCGATCCTTGAGGCACCACTGAAGTGACAGATGCAAATTCTGATGAATTATTATCGATTATGACCTTTTGATAACGATTTACCAAATAAAATTTGAAAAACTGTAAGGAGGTATCATCAAATCCAAAATATTTCAATTTAGCACAAAGAAGAGCGTGATCAATAGTGTCGAAGGCTTTAGAAAAATCAAGCAAGATGACTGAGGCTGCTTTTCCTTCATCAAATGATCGAAGTATATTATCTGTTAAGTGAAGAAGCAGGGTCGTTGTACTAAACTCTTTTCTAAAGCCTGATTGTATATACGGAACTACATTATTTCTAAAAATATAATCGTATATCTGTTTATAAATAACCTTTTCTAAAATTTTTGACAGTCCCGGTAGAATGCTTATTGGGCGAAGATCATTTAGTGATTCAGGTTTATTTGATTTGGGCAGTGGTTTTACCAATGCATATTTCCAAATGTCCGGAAAATAACCTACCTCTAAACAACCATTTATAATGTGCGTAATATAAGGAGCAGTAATAGAAGGGTCTAGGACAATTCGCCGTCGCCGATTCACCGTCGCCCATTTACCGTAGGGACAATTCACCGTTAGCCGATTCGCCGTCGCCGATTCGCCGTCAGAATTTTAATTTTTAGAATGTTTATTATTAACACTTGGTTATAAATGGAAGATTTTAGGCAATCAATTATTTTATAGTAAGTACCAATTAATGTAAGTACCAATTAATTCCTAATAAAAATAAAACACCAACTCAATAAACATCAATAAATAGGTACTTACCATAAAATAATGCATTGCCCAAAATCTTATTTTTATAACCAAATGTTATTAATAAACATGCTCAAAATTAAATTTCTGACGGCGAATCGCCTGCCGGTGAATTGTCCCTACGGTGAATGGGCGACGGCAAATTGGCGACGGCGAATTGTCCCATTCCCGTAATAGAAAGGGAGAGTTGTAGCATCTTTGCAGAAATATTATCACATCCAACAGCTTCCGATTTTAACCCTAATATTAGTGATTTAATTTCATCAATAGTGGCCATTTTAATCGAGAAAGTAATATCTGGGTTGAAAATACTTGACTGGTACCATTGGGTTGTCTCAGGACAACAATTTACAGGGCTAAAAACAGATGTAAAATAGTTATTTATAGAAATAGGATCTTTAAGCTCGTGGGGGATCTCTATAACTGGTTTATTTACAATTTTGAATAACCTCATAGCTTTCCAAAGATCTTTTTTATTCAAAGAAGCAGACGGATAATTTAAATAACCAGTCTTCTCCAGACGGACTGCGTTAGTTACTGCGTTTCGAAGATTTTTATAGTAACTATAGTCTAAGACGTTTTTAGTTTTCTTATATTTGGCTAAAGCAGCATTACGAGTTTTCATCTTATTCTGTATTGTGGGCGTTAGCCACGGAGCAGGTGGCTTTGTAATTCTTGATTCAACATTTACACCACAACCAGAAGAAACTTTTGGGTCAGAAGGACAAACGAATACCAAGGATGAGAATATTAATCGATATTGTGATGATACGCTTAGAGAATTTAATCAGATGATCACTAATCCAGATATAATGAATCAATTTTATGAGAATTATACTTCACCATTGCCAAAGAAATATATTAAAGCTAACATCGAAAACACAAAAGGTGATTTCGATCATGATTTAGGAGTTTATCATGACTTGGAAACTGAAAAATTTTCTATTGGAAATTCCTTAATTGATTTTGATGGAACTGATTTAATTATTAATAATATAAGATACAAGGGAACGCCAGGTCTTTATGAGTTACTCTTTAAAGTAAACCTCCAATCCACAGATTATAAGACAAGAAGATCGCCAACCTTAATGTTAAAAATTGCCGATACGATTTACAGCGCCCTCTACGGTAGAATTCTACACTAAATGCTAATAACTTTGTAACTTACCTTAACGAAGGCCAGAAAAAAGAAGACAGAAATCTGTTAATGAGAAGCGGGAAATTCAAATTTATATGACGCGGGAAATTCAAAATTATTGTAGGAATTCTCTATAATTTAAAGGGACACTGTCAAGATAAATTGTAAAGATAAAAATATATCCGTCTGAACGTTTCAATCTATCACATTTTTAACAATACAAGTGTGTTGGTCGTGTTTGAAGTTAAAATCGTTAAAAATTGTTTAGAAATGAAATAAACCGAAACGTTCGAATAAAGAATTTTATTTTTACCACAATCTTGAACAAGTCCTATTAAATTATAGGAATTAAAATTTAATGGTTATAAAACAAACCATTATTGCTGTAATTCATTTCACACATTTGCGTAACATAATTTTAACAATGAGTAAAAAAATCATAAAAATTCTATTTGGCAAATGTGAAGTTCACAGTTCATATGACAGAAGAAAGATAGAATAAGGTTGAATCTCACTCAAGCTAGGAAAAAAATAAAAATGTTCTATATAGTACAAGTGTTTTATTTATGGTGGTGGTGGAGATATAAAAACATAAAATACAAATAACAATGTCCAAAGAAAAATTTTAACTATAGTAATACAAACGTGAAAATATCAAAATTTATCTGACTCATTATTAACATACACAATATCATTATTGAAAAGAATATACATAGGTTATTGAAGAAGAATTATACATACATTTATATTTGCATAGGATGACACATATATTATATCGTCTTTGGATTTGGATTACAACACAGATTATAAGACAAGAATCACATTTATCACAATAAAAACGAGATTTGAATATTCAACAATCTGTTGGATGACATGCGGATGACAGATGACACTGTTTGTGTTTTTTAAAAATTACAGGTCACCATCAATCATTACCTGGAGTGACATCTGTGCTAGAAAATATTACTAAAAACGTTGTCGTTGACAAGACTATTCAAGTTAACCCCCCCTGCTCCAATCGTTTAAAAAAACAGATGTTAATGTGTGTATTGATATTTTACGTAGAACAAATGCAATTTATAGAAACCACAACCCAGAATTGCCTATAAAAAGTATTCCATCAAAAATAAAGGATAAATATAATTTTATTATTAAACCAGCTTTGGAAACGAGACCCCAACCATTTAGAAGTCGTTTAAGTTCACTCCCCGGAAATTTAGCAAAAGGCCCAGTGACCCGAAACTTAGCTAAAAATTAAAAAAAAGGGTCGTGCGCTTTTCAAAAAATATAGTGTCAAGCAATTAGAGTATAAATACTTCGATGATTTTAATGAGCTCATAGATAGATTGCGAATGCTTGTAGCTTCAAAAGCTGCGGGTAACGACGGACACGTGAATGAAATTATATCTATAATTGAAGAACTTCGAGAAGGTGGTATAATACAGTAATGCCTATAAATAGATTTGGAAGTAATTTTTTAAACAATTGTCAAACTCCTGATTCATCTTCCTCTCCATTATATTTTGTGTGTGATCCTTCTTCTTTTTATAGTAAATGTGTATTAACTTTCAAAGGAACAAAAGCAACAAATCTGAACAAAGAATATTATATATTGGATAGTGGTTTATTTTCATATAAATTCACACTAAGTGGTACTATTGATAATGTGCAAATTAATGTTTCAAGTGGAGAAGTAATGATAACCTCGAAATCAGTAAATACAGAGTATAAATATGAGCAGCTATACCATATTCATTTAACAGAAAAGTCGAGATCAACAAAAGCATGCACGGAACACGCGAAACCTGATGTTTATATAATCGTACAGGGTTGTATTAAGATTCTAGCAGTCTATAACATCTGAATTTGAAATGAATTAATTTATAATTTTTAGGATTACTGTAACTGTCATTCACACATCATTAGATAATTGTGGTATTAATCAAAAGGCAAAAAATAGAAAGTTTTTTTTATACATTTTACGCTTTAAGACCAATATTTGGAAATAAGTAATAATATTATTATTAATGATATACAAAGAGACCTCTTCTTGTGGAAAAGTTAGGGAAAATACTTATACATATATTATTGGGTAGATAGACTTTACATTAACATTAATAAATAAAATTTATTAAGTCGACGTTTCGATTTCGATTTAACATTTATTTGTGTCAGGAGAAACGAATGTATATTTAGAAGAATTGTGACGTCACTATTTTTGACTTTGATGCCGGTTATGTCGAATATGGCTCGAAATATCAAAATGCCGTTTTCAGATTTTGATTCAGGAGACAAAACTATATATGAATCCATCGATAGATCGTCCTCAAGTATTGCATAGGCGACAACGCACAAACGAACATACTTTGCGGATGTAAAACGAAAGGTTTTCTTTGAAGATGATGAAAAACTTTTTACTATTACATATAAGTAATATTGAATTACGAAAAATAAGTACTGGAAAACTATATAGGTACTGTCGTCTTCGGTACCAAAAACAGGGGATATATCGTAATAGCAACTATGGTGCATTTCCCATGTTTATTAATTTGGTTTTCAAAAATTGCGCAATATTGCACAATATTGCGAATGTTTGCCGATACGCTCTATTTTGGGCATTGTCTTGAAAAAGACAATGCCTGAAGGTTTATTTATTGTTGGATAAATAAAACACACATTCTGAGTAGAAAAAAACTTAGCTTCAGAGTCTTTTGAAAATTGCAGAGTCCTTCAAGTGAGGAGCTCTGAGGCTACCCGCTAAGGGTAAAACCGCACTGACTTGAGCTCCGAAAATGTCCCATATTTAAAATAAATTTAACTTTTATATTAAACTTTTTCGTTTTTCAACCAATTAAACTTATTAAAAGTTCCAGAAGGAAGGACGATACACATCGAGACGCGTGATTGGTGGCGCTCGATGACATCCCCCCGCTTTGGAGGCTCTGAGGCTGATAAAAAAAGCTAATTTTATTAAAAAACTTAAGAAAACAATTTTTTTACAAGTTGAAAATAAAATTAATAAATGCATAAAAATGGGTAAAAATATGTCCATATTGTCATTTACTTACAGTTTTCTAAATTTTCTAAAACACATCACTACACTCGCGTAGCACTGCACTGCACAAAACATTCATAGGCGGTGGTCGGTGTTGTGGACAGCTTCTGCAGGTCCATCCTCGGCGATGTAGTCGGTCGTCGGCCGCTACGTCCTCTTCTAGCTCTGTCATTCCCTTCTACATGTCACCGGTGTTTCGTAGGCGAGTTTGCCAGAGGCCCCCGTGGTGCTCTGGACTACATAATGGTAGGGCAGACAGTGACTGGCTACTCCGGTACGTCCATCGCATCCGGTACTTAGCATCGAAGTAGGATGGCTCCAAGATATCTCACATCGACAGTTTCTGCAGAAGGCTGGATATCGGCATGTTAGTGTATAGTGTGCTAACATCCGATGCATCTCCCCGCTGTTTTCTTGAGTGGTTTTGATGCAGGCCTCGTGTTGGAATTTTGCGAAGTTTTTCGCTGGAGCATGAGAACTCTGAGCTCTCAGAGTCGTGGTTAAGTTCAATTTGAGTTGGGCGCCATGTTGTCTTCGGTACCAAATAACAGGGGAAATATCTTAATAGCAACTATGGTGCATTTCCCATGTTTATTAATTTGGTTTTCAAACATTGCGCAATATTGCACAATATTGCGAATGTTTGCCGATACGCTTTATTTTGGGCATTGTCTTGAAAAAGACAATGCCCGAAGGTTTATTTATTGTTGGATAAATAAAACACATTCTGAGTAGAAAAAAACTCGTGGACCTTGAACGAAGATATGTGCAGCAAATTGGAAGCATTTGAGATGTGGCTATATCGGAGAATACTTAAAATATCACGTGGACTGACCGAGTCACCATTGAGGATGTCCTCAGAAGAATAAAGAAGAACCAAAAGGTACTGACCACCATCAAATCTCGAAAGTTACAGTACTTTGGACACATTATGCGAAATTAATCCAGATATGCCCTTACAAGCTATCCTGCTAGGAAACTATTTTGACAACGGAGTCCAGGAAGAAGAACGTCCTGGTTGAAGAACCTCAGAACCTGGTTCAACACAACATTCATGCAGCTTTTCCGCGCTGTGGGAGATAAGGTAAAGATTGCCATGATGATCTCCAACATTCGTCACCGATAGGCACATCAAGAAGAAGAGAACTCATTTCCACACCAGCATAGAGGTAGAGTGATAATGGTGCGTTTTTTTTATGTGGTTTCCCCGGTAGGCCTTATCCACAAATACTTAAACTTAGTGCAAAATATTATTCTGAGGAACTAGATGTACTATCATCGTCAGGGTTTATTATAATTGAATCTACTCTGGCTTCTACTAAATTATCTAACTCCCACATTTTTGGTTCCACCTTTTGGGTAACATGCTGTACACAATTTTTCCATTTTTGCGGAGTTATGGTGGATAGAGCTTCATCAAATAAATTTTTTATGTCGGCAAACTTAAAAGTTGTATTTTTAGCTGCTACATAATTTTTTATATCTGCCCATATCAGTTCTATGGGATTCAGTTCACAGTGATATTGTGGCAATCTTAAAAGAATTTTATTTTGACTTTTCGCCATTTCGTCGATGATGTATTTATCATACTGTTTTTTTATGTTGATTAACAAGAGCTAAAAGTTGCACTTTGAGAAGTGAGTCGTCAAAGGGGATGCTTTTTAGATGTAGCCATTCTTGGATATCCGCTTTTCTAGAAGATATGGTGGGGATATTTTCAGATTTTCTGGAATGGTATGACGCATTGTCCATTACAATCACAGAATTTGCTTCATTTGGGTAACGTTTTTTCAAACCAACTCTCAAAACCTTTTCCATCCATTTCCTCATGGTAATCTCCACTTTTCTTTGATTCATAAATCCATAGAGCGTCAGGAACAAATCCGTCTTCGCTACCTATGTGACAAATAATCAGTCGCTTTCCTTTACCTAAAAATTCAAATATTATTTATCAATTTCAATGTTCAACAAAAAATATTACCTGATGGATTTTTCAGACCTGTCGAGAGTCCATTCAAAAATGTTTGTCTTGATGAGGTGACTGACTTATCAATCCATGTTTTTGATTTAGTATGACCGGCGTTAATCCAAGTCTCATCTAAATAATATATTTTACGATTGCCATTCCTATGATCTTTTATCTGTCTTAGAAATTCTCTTCTCCAGATTACAAGGTCATCTATGTCTGTAAGCATACTGTTCCTGCCACGTTCTTCGAATTTAAATTGAAGTTTTTTCAAAAGCTTTTAAAAAGTAGTACGTTTGAAATCAGGTAGATTGGGGTCGTCGTTGACCTGTTGTAGAACTCTATCTATCGTGGGAATTTCATTTCTAAAAAAGAATTGATGCACTATTCTTCTTATCGCTACCTTGTCAAAATCATCTACAGATTCGAGTTTGCCTTTACGAGTGGTACATTTTTTTGGTGCAACTAATGTGTGTAGTTTTATATTCTCTAATAACTTTAAACACAGAACTATCAGATACTCCAACTTTATCGGCTACTCTTTTCTCAACAGCGGACAATGATAACGCCGGATTTTCTTGTAACTCGTGATTATACACGTTTACAATTATTTCTTTAACGTCTACGCTTAAATGGCCTTTTTTCGATCTCTTTTTGGGGGGAGTTAAAGGTATGCTTACGATTCGGCAGAATCCGTCTCCGACATATTAATTTGTTTTAGTGACTGTATATACAAACCTGCAAAATATTATTTACATGCTAATATTCTAATAAAATAATAGATAATTGAACAGATATATTAAAAAGGTCATAAGTCACAATCACTATCTTTATTTTCAAGGTGTTACAGAAGCGACCAATTTCGAGGCTTACAATATTTGCCTCATCCTCGGGCAAAGCAAAGAGTTTGTTTTGTTACAAAACAATAATATAGATATCGGCAATAAGAAGTTTTCCGCTTACATCCAGGGTACTGTCTGTCTTCATCTTTTCCTTTATGACACTATCTATTGTAGTAAGGTGATATGTTGATCATTATATATGTTGTAAATAAA
Organism: Diabrotica balteata; assembly: GCA_918026665.1. NCBI lineage: Eukaryota > Metazoa > Arthropoda > Insecta > Coleoptera > Chrysomelidae > Diabrotica > Diabrotica balteata. The sequence continues at coordinate 68,410,792 of OU898278.1, read as the reverse complement.
AGGCTCTTGGGAATATGGTTGAGCATTAATGTGTTCTAACTGTGTAACTGTTGCTAAAGGTTGTTGTCTTTGATCCTTAAAATACTTTTTGGATGTTCTAGTTTTTGTTGTCAAAGTTTTTTTTATTATTAAAAAGGTAGGATAATCTTTTGGTTTGTAATAAAATTAAAAGTAGTTAAACACAAATACACATACAGTATAAGCTGCCACATCCGGACTGCATATATTTTAAAAACTTGTGGAAGATGGAAAATCACATATTATGCAGTAGGATGTCCTTTTTTGTTGTTTTTGTCACAGGTTCTTACAAGGTAAAGACCTAAAGGTCTTTACCTTGTAAGACCTTTTATTTACATACATATATAATAATCAACATATCACCTCACTACAATGTTAGTGTCATGAAAAGATGATGACAAACATTACCCTGGATGTAAGCGGAAAACTTCTTATTGGCGATATCTATATTATTGTATTTTAATAAAACAAACTCTTTGCTGTGTCTGAGGATGAGGCAAATATTTTAAACTTCGAAACGTGTGACAAACATTACTTCGAAACGTGTTTCAAATGTGTGAAACTGATATTCTTCAATGGTGTTGTCATTAAAAGGTAGACCAGTAACATGAAGAATTTCCATTATACCAGGACTTTAAATTCTAAAGATTGTAAGAAGCGACGATTAGATGATGTTATTATTTTAGAAGGTAATCTACTTATATATGTTTTTGGTATGTGAGAAAAAACTAGAACCATTATATACGTTTTCTCAGATGTAGATTAACTGTAACTTCTTCTCCTCCAAAGTCAATTAGTTTACCTGCTTGATTAATAATTTTTACTGTAAGGTTGGTGATTGTCTTGATACCAACTGGATAATACAAAATATTTTGAGGAGCATCTACTATTTTATACCCAATCGGAACGAATTTAAATAGCATCCTGAAGCGATGTTACAATCAACACACAGGGTGTTTGCTCCCCATATTTCCACCGGTTTATCTGAAATGTGTTTGGTTTGGAACTAGTTGTCGTGATTTAAAGTGTCGTGTTCAAGTTTCGAAAAATGATGAAATACGTATTCCTATTCAAGATCTAGATGCATTTACATACCCCGTTTAAAAAATATCGAACTTAGTAGTGAAGTTCGGTTCGGTTCGTAATGCCCCTTTGTCCGCTTCTCGTCGATCGATGATGATAGGGTTAAATAAATGTTGAAGTTGTGGAGTAACAGTGATGATTTATTGACAACAACTCGTAATTACACAATATGGTGTTCGTTCGGTAACTACTCAATATTGACTGTGTTCATTTGAACTCAAATCCCCAATTTATAATGTCACACATAATAGATACATAAGCACTTTAGGTCATTTCTTCGTTCATATCACACCACCTAACTTTTGCTTATAATACAATTTAATCTACGCCTTAATTGCGACACTTAGGAAGGTCAATTAGAAAATATTGTTATTCGGCAATTTATTTAGTTGTAGGTAAATGAACTAATTATTAAATTATCATACGATATGGTTTTGCAATATGTATAATGCAAAATTATACACGGTGAAACTATAAAAGATTAAGAAGTTAAGAATAATGTGAGATTACAAATTAAGGGGTTAATTTGTGATTGAACATATTGGCCACTATATAAAACAAACAGACGAAAATATTTAAATACATATAAAATATAAATAATAATAATAATAAACATAACACTAATTCACTCGGTTTTTGAATTATTATCTCACCCGAGCAGTGCTACCTATAATTTGATTAGTTAGAATTCATGTTTCAGCTAAACTATCTAATTCAAATCTAAGCTCATTAAGTGAAATTGATCTAGGAGGGGCTTTCTTTAAAGTACTACCTAAATTTGGTTGTGATAAAGTATGTCTTTGAGGCGCTGGATTGTTCTCGGACGCGACTAGTTCACGTTCGAGACGCATCGCCCCGCCCCTTATTTTTCCCGTTGGCTCCTCCCTGACCTGGAAATCCCTAATCGCTACTTCAGAAAGTATAAAAATAGGCGATTTTCAGGTCAATGAAGTCAGTCCTTCACGGACTCTCCGAGAGCTTAGTGCTCTCGGGGCTCTGCTTTCTTTTTAGCTTTTTCCCATACTCTGTGGCTGAGATGTTATTCTACTGCAACCTGGTATTTTTATTTCGACTTTACCTTTGTCATGTAAGAAATATCTTGCCTTTTTCAAGGCAAGATACCAGAAGAAAACATTTACGAATCCATACCCCGCAAATGGATTCAAGTAGAGGGGCTTTCGTCGACGTTTCCGAAGCCCTCTACAGAGCACCCGGAGGCATTAGAAGGCGTTTAGACCCCTATTTGTTCCCCCGCGGTGACATGGCGCCCGACAACGTGGTTAAAATCCGCACCCACGACCCAACTCAAATTCACAGAAAGCTGCAGACCATTGACTTCAACATGGGTTTGAAGTCAAGAGAAGAATGGGGAGAACCAGGGAGTGTTAGGAAGCTATGCTCTAACACTCCTACATCGAGGCCTTCTGCAGACCGGATGCCTTCGACGTGCAGGCGCCTTTGACGAGCCAGCCTTCTTCGAAGTTAGAAGCCCCAGATGCCGATGAAAGTCCCGGAGTAGACCCAGTCATCGCCCCCCTACCGAAAGTGGTTGGACGACCACGTAGGCTTCGGCACACTGGTACCCTACGAAACCCCGTCGGATATGGCAGATGGGATCCAGACGACCGAGAAGAAGACGAACCCGTTTGAGGAGTTGGCACACCGACCGAGGATGGACCTGCAGGAGTTTGAGATGCCGTCATCACCATCGACCTCCCCTGTAAGTAGTGCAGTGCTGTGAATTTTTGAACTTTTATTAACATTTAATTTTTCTTGTACATTTTTATGTATTTTTATTGTGTATTTTTCACATGTATTTGATATTTAATAAATTTTTTCCCGGCCACAGAGTCTCCAAAGGAGGGGGGATGTTCTCGGACGCGACTAGTTCACGTTCGAGACGCATCGCCCCGCCCCTTATTTTTCCCGTTGGCTCCTCCCTGACCTGGAAATCCCTAATCGCTACTTCAGAAAGTATAAAAATAGGCGATTTTCAGGTCAATGAAGTCAGTCCTTCACGGACTCTCCGAGAGCTTAGTGCTCTCGGGGCTCTGCTTTCTTTTTAGCTTTTTCCCATACTCTGTGGCTGAGATGTTATTCTACTGCAACCTGGTATTTTTATTTCGACTTTACCTTTGTCATGTAAGAAATATCTTGCCTTTTTCAAGGCAAGATACCAGAAGAAAACATTTACGAATCCATACCCCGCAAATGGATTCAAGTAGAGGGGCTTTCGTCGACGTTTCCGAAGCCCTCTACAGAGCACCCGGAGGCATTAGAAGGCGTTTAGACCCCTATTTGTTCCCCCGCGGTGACAGGATGAGGTTGGATGTAAGAACCTTGATGCCTTTGTTTTCTGGCTCTCTTGGAGTTTCGAAAATATCTGACTACCTTCCACGTAATGGCAATCAACATAACAATGAATAAAGTGACTAGTCCCGTGGTTAAATGAGGAATCCACTGATGGTTAGCAATGGTTTTCCACGTGTGTTCTGATATATCTTGGTCAAACTGCTCTGCCTTAAGTGTAATATTTGGCAACTCATCTCCCCGAATATCTATATTATGTTTGGCAATGTTGTTCTGCCTTATGATTGGCCACTGCATAAGCGCTGCAATGGGACTGACGGGAGTCTTTAAGTAGCTTCCAATTGCTGTTTCCAATCCGTTACTGGATGTGAGTAACGTAATGTTTCGAGTCTGAGCAACGCATTTTGGTGACAGTTTTATAAAACTCGTTTGATCGATTATGTGTTCAGATCGAGAACCATTGCACATTATAGCTAAATTTATAGCGGATGGTGGAATGACTAACCACAGATTCGTTGTGCTCATTTTCAAACAACTGGCTTCCTTTATCGTGTATTCTATTATATTGCAAGTGGTATTAGTCGTTCTATCATATAATTCATTTAAGATACAATTTGGCTGAGTATCCATATTAATGATTCCCATTGGTGAACATGCCAACTCTCCTTTGTTTAATTCTATACACCTTCCTTTTTCTTCATATGTTACTTCAAAATAATGTAAGTTATTGTAATCTACTGCAAGTAGATTCCTTGGGACCAACAACGAGCGCACAACACCACCTCTCACCGACAACGGAAGAGGTGTGACTCTCAGTAGGTTGTATCTAGTGTTGTCAATTATTAGGAAATAGCCAATAATGACGATGTCTCCTTTTTCATTTTGTACGACCGTATCTATTATTGGTTGCCTTCTTATATCTACTCCTTGTGGAAGGAACCTTGTAGCATTCGAAATGATTGACTCTATTTGTCCAGGTTTTATAATGTCTATGAAGTGTCCATGATTGTAATGAAGATTTAATATTTTTTCGTATGTGTTCGAATATTCTTTTGCATATTCCATTGCACGGTTATAAGTCGTTTCCACTTTAAGTCGTATGTACTCCTCTAATGTATCAGCTCTATATGAGACATCACTTAGCCCCTTAGACATTTCCCTAGTTCCGTTTATCAGTGCTTCTCGGAACCTATTTAGATGTCCGTTTATTCTTTCTTCTGTAGAGTTAATCGAGGCTATTGTTTGTAACATCAGCTTCGTCTGATGTTTTGAATTTTTTATTAGATCCTTCTGATTTTTGTCCAAGGAATCTATATCCCTGTATACTTCATCATTTACCCCAAATACTGATGTGAGGACTGTTGCTAGAAAACCCCTCTTCGGCCTTCTTTTGACTTCCAGATCTAAAGCTCGACTTATGATTTTTGCTCGTTCTTGTTCCTCTTTTAGCTGGCTCGATAGTGAATCACATTATATTAGCAATATTATTATATTGCTTGTCTTACACATATCTTCCAGCGTTTTTACTATTGAATTTATCGTTTGTTCACCATCTAAAATTTTTTTCTTTTCTAGATAAGTTTTTATTCTAAATATCCCTCGATCTATGTATACATCGCTTAGATGCTCTGAATATAATCCGGGGGACGGGGTATAAATTTTCTACAAATCTGCATTTGATGGCTTTAAAAATACTAAAAATAGGATGCAAAACATAAATTTTCTCCACATACTACGTGCTCTATTTGTCTTTCGTGACGTTGGCTCTCGTACTATTGGTATTAACTTGTGTATAGGACGAGTAGTTACTTTTCCGTTCGCCTTTTGAACTGTTGCGACTCTTGTTAAACCTTCAGCTCCGGGATGTGTTTCGATTATCTTCGCTAGTGGCCATTTCCCCGGCGAGGTGTCATCCTCCTTTATAATCACCACTTCTTCTTTTTCTAGGTTTGTAACGGGTTTTTGCCACTTATATCGCTGTTGTAAATTTGACAAGTAGTCATGTCTCCAACTGTTCCAAAAATCTCTTTTTACTTTTTCTAGCTGCCTCCACCTTTGTGGCATATTCGTGTATGTGCTCAACTCTTCCTCCCTATTTGGCGAAATTAGTTCTCTCCCAATTAAAAAGTGTCCTGGGGTTATTATTATTCTGTTCTCCGTATCTTCCGTATCAGCGCATAAAGGTCGGGAATTCATGCATGCCTCTATTTGAGCTAGTACTGTGCTTAGCTCTTTGTATGTTAACGAACTATCCCCAATTACTCTCTTCAAGTGATATTTCATAATTTTAACAGCACTTTCCCATAAACCTCCAAAATGTGGCCCATAGGCTGGTGTAAAGTGCCAATGTGTTCCTAATGTTGTTAAGGAGTCTGTTAATGATGCCTTCATTTTCTCACTATTTTGGAATAACAGGTTTGCTGCTCCTACAAAGTTTGTTCCATTGTCACTGTATATATGACTGCACTGTCCCCTTCTTGAAGTAAATCTTTTAAATGCAGCTACAAATGCATCCGTTGTCATATCGCTTACTACTTCGAGATGTACAGCTTTTGTGGCTAGACATACAAATACTGCTATATATCCTTTCTAGCTCTTGTACCCTCTTCCTTTCGTTGCTCTTATTTTGATTGGTCCGGCGTAGTCTACACCAGTATTTGCAAACGGATGAGCTTGGTTTACCCTCGCTCTTGGTAAACTTCCCATTAATTGTTGGGCTGTTTCGGCCTTGTATCTTTTACATTTAACACAAGTGTTTATTTCTTCTCGCACTACTCTTTTTCCGTGCGTGATCCAAAATCTTTTCTTTATGTAGTGCAGAGTTTTTTGTAGGCCTCCATGCAACGTTTTTGTATGGCAATGTTGTATTATTAGTTTACTTAATTTGCTTTTGTGAGGTATTATTACGGGATGCTTTTCATCATGTGTTAACTCTGAGTTCTGAAGTCTACCTGTTACCCGTAACATGCTATGGTTATCCACATAGGGTAGTAAGTTTAGTAGTTTACTTCTCCCGTTAAGTGGTTTTCCACTCTTTAGCGTTTTTATCTCTTCTGCATAATATAATTCTTGAGTATTCTTTATTACTCTTTGCAAGGTATTTTCTAATTCGTGAGGGGTGAGTTGTTCATGTTCTACCTCGCTTTTTTTGCATTTGTAAGCAAATCTAATGCAGTGAGATAACACTCGTTGCATTCTATTTAAATTTGAGAATCTTTCGCAGATGTCACTAATCTTGACGGTTGTGTTAGCTATTGTTTCTATTCTCTTTTTCTCTTCGTCGGTATCCAATCTCTCTGGTAGTGGAAACCTAATATTTGTTTGATTTAGCCAGATTGGCCCATTCCACCATAGGTCCATCCTCACTAAGTCCTTTGCCTTTATCCCTCTAGATAAATAGTCTGTTGGGTTTTCTTTTGTATCTACTTTAAACCAGCGATCAGGTTGTATGGTGCCTGTTATTTCCATTACTCTGTTCGCTACAAACGTTTTCCATCTATTTGGTTGTCCTTGTATCCACGCCAGAGTAATTGTGGAATCAGACCATGCATATATTTCCACATCACTGCGATTTAACGCTTGAATTGTTCTTTTCATGAGTCTGCTAAGCAGCAATGCTGCACACAATTCTAACCTCGGCAATGTTAAACCTTTAACTGGTGCAACTTTTGTTTTGGCTACTATAAGGCTCGTTTTTACCTCAGGACATAATGTTCTAGTATATATTACTGCTTCGTATCCTTTCGTAGACGCATCAGCAAATCCGTGCAATTCTATTTTCCCTGAATTGGTAAGATTATTCCACCTAGGTATTACTATCTCTTCGAGGTGTTTTAGCTGTGAGTTATACTCAATCCATCGTCTTTGATCAGACTTATCCAATTCTTTGTCCCAACTTAGCCTTTTTGTCCACAAATCTTGTATAAATATTTTTGATTGCATTATCACTGGAGCAATCCATCCTAATGGGTCATATATTTTTGCTATTTCCGATAACACCAACCTCTTTGTTATTTTTTTATGTTCGGTTATAGTTATTTTAAATGTAATTACATCTTTAACTGGTAACCAGTGGATCCCTAGCGTTTTATGTATCTCTTCTGTGTCTAACGTTTTGAGATCGACACTTTTTAGATCCTCTGGTATGGTTTCCATTAAATCTTGACTATTACTAAGCCATTTTCTTAATACAAAACCCCCCTTTTTTAAACATTTCTGTTAACTCTGTTTGAGCTTGTTGAGCCTCAGCCAACGTTTCTGATCCAGCTAGTACGTCGTCTACGTACATGTTGTGTTTAACAATTTCCGCAGCTAGTGGATATTTAAATTTCTCGTCATTACATAATTCCTGTATCGTTCTTAATGCAAGATATGGCGCTGCCTTCGTACCGTATGTTACTGTTGACAACTGATACTCCTTTATTGGTTCTTTTACAGACTGTCTCCATAATATCTTCTGATAAACTTGATCTTCTTCAGCTATCTTTATTTGCCTAAACATTTTCTCTAGATCTGCCGTGTATGCTATTTTGTACGACCTCCAATTTATTAATATATTTGTAAGATCTTGTTGCAAACGAGGTCCAGAGTGCATTACATCATTGAGGCTGATTCCTGTTGAACTTTTACTGGAAGCGTCAAACACGGCCCTGCATTTTGTTGTGATACTATCCTCTTTTATTACTGCATGATGAGGAAGGTAATACTCTTGCTTATTAATAGTTTCGGTTTTATTCAATTTCATGTGCCCTAAGTCTTCATATTCCTGCATAAATTTCCTGTACTCTTTTTCTAGATTTCTGTCTCTTTGAAATTTTTTCTCTAATTGCATCAGTCTCGCATATGCTTAGTGTTTCGAATCCCCTAATTGGCTTGTATTAGAATTAAAGGGTATTTTAACTTCAAATCTTCCTTCGTTATCCCTTTTTACTGTTCTTTTATAATAATCTTCACACTCTTTTTCTTCTACTGAAAGAGCATTGCTTTGATCTACTTCTTCTAACTCCCAGTATTTTTTTATTTGTTCATCCATTTCTTGTCTAGATATCATGCTGACTACTTGTATATTAGGGATATTCTCTTGCTGTGCTATCCCTGATATTATCCAACCCAATTTTGTATTTTGGGTGAGCAAACCATCTTTTGTTCGATCTACTCCGTCCAGTAATATCAAACTATATTCTTTGGCTCCCAATAGAATATCTATTGAACCTGTTTCATTAAATTTTGGATCCGCCAGGACTAAGTTCCTATGGTTCCTTTCTTTCATTTGTATCTCTTTCTCCGGTAGATTTTTTGTTATTTTTCTTAGCACAATTGCTTCGGTCTTCATTTCAAATTCATTTTTGAAATGCGCCTCTAAGTTTAATGTTACGCTCCATTTCGACGTCCTTTGGTCTTCATTGCCAATTTCAGATATCTGAGCGTGGACAGCTTTTCTTTTTATTCCGAGACTTGTAGCGGCCTGCTCCGTAATGAATGATGACTGCGAGCCTTGGTCAATCAATGCTCTCATCAATTGTGAGCTTCCTTTTGAGTCTCTTACTCGTACTAATGCCGTTGCAAGTAGCACTTCTTCTTTATTCTGATGACTTAAACAGCTCACGGCATTCTCTTGTCTCCTTGACGATCCGTCGTAACTGTTGTCACCTCTGTTCCCACTAGAATTGGGTCTATTTTGTGGCCTTCTGTTTTCAGAAATCCTTCTGTTGTCATACTGGCACCCACTAGAATTTGGTCTATTCTGTGGCCTTCTGTTTTCAGAATTCCTTCTGTTATCATGCTGACCTTCTGACATGTGTAGTAATGAATGGTGCTGTCTACCACATTCTGCACATCTATGAGAAGAATAACATGGTACTTCCCTTTTGTGTAGTAGGCATCTACCGCACCATTGCTTTTCCTTTACGATTTTGTTTCTTTCACGTACTTGTTGACATAGAAACGTTTTACATTTCAACAGTTTATGTTCTTCATGACACACCACGCAGGCTATCTTCTTCTTTACCTGTTGTCTATGATCTGTTCCTTTCCTTTCTGTTTCCAACATCTCCAATGTCTGGAATCTTCTTTGTAGGAATTCCTGTGTTGACTTATATGTCGGAATGTCCCTACTGTCTTGAATTGACGTTTCATATAATCTCCTGGTTTCTGTGTCCCACTTTAACATACTTATCCTTGCTATAAGAGGGCTTCAGGACTCTGTCATTACACCTAGTCCACTAATGGCTTCTAAGCATTCGTGGAGAGTATCATGTAATGATTTCAGCGCCTTTGCTGACGTTTCTTTTATCTCCGCCGCCTGAAGTATCTTGTCTATTAATATAAATAGATTCATCCTTGGATTATCGTATCGATCTTGCAACATTTTCCAGGCAGCACTGTAGTTTGCTTCTGTTTAAATGTTGTATTATTCTACTTGCTTCTCCTCGGAGGCTTGTCTTCAGATACTGCATTTTTTCCACATTTGATAGTTGATTATTCTCATGTATCAAACATTTAAAAATATCATAGAAAGTTACCCAGGATTAATACCTTCCTTCAAAACAGGGTAACTTCACTTGGGGTAATATTATTTTGTCTTTCTTGCATCCTTCCGCCTCTAATCTCTTATTTTCTTTTATGATCGACCTCACCCTTCTTTTCATTGTATAAAATCTTTCTATTTCACCTTCTTCTAGTGCATCCTGTTCATTGTCCACAGTTATTTCCATTATTAATGTATCTATTTTTTGTACCTCTTCTTTTAAATCCTCTTGTAAATCTTCATCGGTTTCGTCGTCTTCCAATAAATGATGAAGTTTCCCAATCCTAATTTCTATTTCTCTAATTTTTGTCGAAGACTTGTACGAATTTTTAATAAATTCCTCTAAAGTCTTTTTCGTTTCTTCATATCTTTTTTGTACTTGTTCGTAAAAGTTAGATGTAAAATATTTATCAACTCTCGAACCTTTCTCTTCAATTTCTGTGTTTTGATCTTCAAAGTCGTTCCACAATTCATCAAGTGTCTGTCTTTTAATGTTTAAATATTCTCTCGTTCGTTTTTCTTTCCGTAGTTTTCGCAAATTATTTAAAAGCTTCGTAATTTCTTGACCTAGCTTTTCCTGATCTAAATATAATCGTTCCATTTTAAACGAATATACGTTTGACCTAATTTCAACTTTTAAACTAGTGTCAGCAAGATTACCTTAGACAATAACACAAAATGACCTCTTGTCTAACCTTTGTGACACGGCTATATAGTACAAATTAAATAATGTAATAGTATCACTTGTAACCAGAGAGAAAAAATTCTTTATATAAAAAATGCAAATACTACAAAATACTATATATTTGGAATGAATGAACTCTGAATGTGTATAAAAATAACGAATTGTCACGATAATTCACTATATTATGAAATTCAAATGTTTTAAGAATTTTAAATTATAAGAATCAAATTATCGAATATAATTAAAATTAAGATAATTAAGCTATTAGATTTGAATTAGCTGTAGACAAACTATTACTATTTTAAGTAAAAAGTATGCAGAATAAAATATTTCAAATAAGTATTATTCAATTTGAATCTTAAGTTTCTTTAATAATCTTTTTAATGTATTAAATTAATGCACTGCTCTAAATGATAATAAATATTCAAAAACTTACAGTTTTATACCGACGTTCACTTGTATGTTCCTGCTTCCTTCTTAGAACTGCAACTGGGGTGAGCTGGATCTCTGGATGCTACTAGATTTTGCTGCTGGAAACTGGACCTCCAAACTGCTGGAATAGTAGACTTAAGGACTGCTATTAAGGTTCTCTGGTGATCAAAGGCTCTCGTAAGGCTCCTACCCCTTATTTCGGTGCTTTCTGGTCTTTTTTATTTCTTTTTTCTTTTCTCTACACTTCGAATTCGATCGTCGATCTTGTACGGAACTGGGAAACCGCTATTTAGGTCGCTAAGGGTCGTCTCCTTCGAAGCTCCAAACCAATTAACACCCTTTTGATGATGTTTTGACGAAGGACCAATGTAAAAAATATCGAACTTAGTAGTGAAGTTCGGTTCGTAATGCCCCTTTGTCCGCTTCTCGTCGATCGATGATGATAGGGTTAAATAAATGTTGAAGTTGAGGAGTAACAGTGATGATTTATTGACAGCAACTCGTAATTACACAATATGGTGTTGGTTCGGTAACTACTTAATATTGACTGTGTTCATTTGAACTCAAATCCCCAATTTATAATCTCACACATAATAGATACATAAGCACCTTAAGTCATTGCTTCGTTCATATCACACCACCTAACTTTTGCTTATAATACAATTTAATCTACGCCGTAATTGCGATACTTAGGAAGTTCAATTAGAAAATATTGTTATTCGGCAATTTATTTAGTTGTAGGTAAATGAAGTAATTATTAAATTATCATACGTTACGGTTTTGCAATATGTATAATGCAAACTTATACACGGTGAAACTATAAAAGATTAAGAAGTTAAGAATAATGTGAGATTACAAATTAAGGGGTTAATTTGTGATTGAACACCCCGCAAATAGTTATCTTTATATCGAAGGATGTTTACTCACATATGATAATAGCATACCAACAAAATTAAAATTTATTAATAATAGTATAGCTTTCATGTTTCGTGAACTACGTTACGAACTAAATGGGATGGTAGTTGACTCAGTACGTGATGTAGGATTAGTATCCAGTATTAAAAACTATCTTAGTCTCAACGAAAACCAAAGCTTGCAATTGGAAAACGCTGGTTGGTTTCCAAAAATGAGTAGAATGGAAACGAATAATGAAGTTCCCAAAAAACAGTGTGTTTGTGGATTCAAATGGAAACTTTAACGTGTGCATACTTTTAAGACTCCTATCAGGATTCTTTGAAGATTTCAGGAAAATTATTATAAACATGAAACAGGAATTAATACTTATTAGATCAAATGATGATATTGATGCTGTAGTCAGCATAGAAGAAAGCGAACGACCAAAAATTGATATTAGTAAATTATATTGGGAGGTTCCACATATAATACCGAGTATACGAGAACAGATACGACTTAACAAGATTTCACATACAAATCAAGAATTACCTATAAAATTTCGCTCTTGGCAAATGATTGAATATCCTGCTCTAAACAACTCTACCCGCCATACGTGGTCTGTGCGCACTAGTACGAAAATAGCAACACCTCGTCACATCATTGTTGCTTTCCAAAATAACAGAAAATCGAAATTAACAAAAGATATGAGTAAATTTGATCATTGCACTTTAAAAAATATTAAAGTATTTTTAAATTCTGAAAGATATTCCTATAATGATCTACAATTAGATTTTAAAACAAATAGATTTGCGAAACTTTATGAAATGTTTGTCAATTTCCAAAAAAGTTATTATCATATGGTGCTGAATCAACCAATATTTAATCCTTATGACTTTAAAATGATTGCACCACTGATATATATTGACTGCTCTCGACAAAAAGAAGTAATTCAATCAGGATCTGTGGTGTTACGTATAGAATTTGAGACAGATGAGCCAACAACCTCTGATATCTCCGCTTATTGTCTGATACTACACGAGAAAGAATTTACATATAATCCCTAACTAAAATAGTAAAACAATTATAAAAAATATTGATAATATTAGATGGACAGGTTGGCTTTTTAATATATTTTTATAATGAGATAGGTATTAAGATTTAATTACATCTAATGAGAGACTTTTCCGTATGAGGTCAGATGTACATTATGTATGAAGATGGGTGGTCGCTATAGCATTATATGTGAACCTCTCTCATGCGCATGACTGAAAATTGTTTTATAAATGCAAGTTAGATACCATACAAAGACAGACTTTAACATGTGCTTAATAATAGACGTACAAGGTTTTAACACCGAGAAAAATAAATTTATCGTGAAAGAGTTGGCGACTTATGATGGCGAAAAAATTAGTCATTATTTTTTCAAACCTTCATATCCATTGAGGTTGCTGAATCCAGAGCTCCATAAACAAGCTGTATGGTTAATGAATAATCACCATGGTCTTAACTGGAATAACGGATTTACCCCGGTACATCAAGTTCATGATATTATTCGATACTTGACAAGTAATGTCGATATCGTTTATGTCAAAGGAAGAGAAAAGGCTCAATATATAAGAAAGTATAGTTTAGTACCAGTTATAGAGTTTGATGAACAACCAGCCTTGGAGATAATGGAGCCAAAATGTCCATACCATTTAAATAATAATAGTGTATGTGCCTTATCTAATTTATTTTACTTATACAATAATTTTATTATGCAATAAAGATTTTTTTCTTACATAATGTTTTATCTAAGCAATAAAAATACCTTATTAAAAAATAATACTTTAATAAATAATTACTACATTCAAACAATATAATTGTTATCTAAATTTTCCAATGCAAACCTACATAAATGACAACTGGATTGAGCAGGGGCGAATCCTTCTAGCTCTGTTCTACATTCGGGGCGATTGAAGTGTATAAAGTACGGAATTCTAATCTGTACTTCAAAATCCTGAACCACTTCGATGTATAATTTATCCCAGGACCGAGGTATTTCTCGGTCCTGGGATAAATCTCAGAGTTATGTATATATGGGGACATATATGTGATATATTTTTCTTTGGTCTGTGCAATTACTGACACTTGTTCACCAGTTGTTGAAAGCTCTTTAACAAAAATATGACAATCATAATTACTCATATTGTGAAAAACACAGGTATTGTATTTGAGAGTTTGTAATGTTGAGTTTGAATTATGAGCGGGTCCAAGATATTTTGAAGTTAAATGATGATTATCTCTTACCTTATGATTAAAAGGATTAAATGGCTTCCCACACAAGTAACTCTCGGTAGCAGTTTCATGTTTTTCAATTTCTTCTTTTGTTAACGGTGACATTGGTTTAATATGTTTAAGGTGATTGTTGTATAGTCCATGTACTAAATCATCCAATTTCTGGATAAACACCTTGGGGGCATCCTTTCCTTCATAATTTATTAGTTTTGAGAGTGAATCATCATAGCTGCATTTAAGATAAAATGCAAATGAATATGCTTGGTGTTCAGCCGTTTTAACGAAATATGAATTTCGTTAAAACTTTTAATTTAAATTTTCTTCGCTTACAAAGAATTGTAGACATCCATCACATAAGTATCTTTTGCGATGGTTTTTTGTTTTTTGACTTCTTACAAGTCTCGACATGTCTAAAGTCAGACAATAATGACTTTGTGTATCATTTGTGATAAGCAAAAGGTTTACATGAGTGGCATGGCGATTACTTGTAAATTACAGTGGCCCAACTATTTTATATTGCCGTTTATTAGTTACGAAATTAAATTCTAGCCCATATAAACATTTACTGAAATATTATTAAGAGTCTCAAACTTTTTAATGTCTTTTAGTTTCATCGGAAAATCAATACCTTCAAAATTCAACAAAGTATCGTATGGTGGATACGATTCTGGTTTGGTTGGGTTACCAGCGGCAGGAAAAACAGCTGCAATAACACTCCACGAAAAACACTTATTATCTTTGTTTTCTATATTTAAAATAGCGTGTTTTCTTGCTAAAGGTATTGGGAGACGAATATACGTTGATGCAGAAATACTACCAAATTTGTTAATGTTAACATTTAAAAACATTATTTCCTGTAATACCCAATTTGAATCTTTCTCTTGAAATTCTGAAGCTTGTGTCATCAGTGCTTTCTTAAAATCAGCAAATGCTTCATCCAGTTCAGTGCTGATAGATATAATTTTATTGCATGTGTTCATGGACTTGATATCTGATAGATTGGTGTCAGGTTTTAGATAAATAGCAAATATTTCAAAATTTGCTTTAATCGTATTGTGCTGATGTAGATATTCACTCAAGATGCTTAAAACTTTGGGTTTAACGTCTTTTAAAAATCTATAATAATCTAATTTTTTATCACTATTAAAACGATAAGATTGCGCTTAGTTTAAAACTGAACGCGTAACCAACGTCCAGCGGTTGGGTTAGTAGAGAACAACAAAAATAATATTATGACCAGCAGTTGTAAGAAGGTAAAGACATACCACTTTCATTCGGAATGGAAAGAATGGGAATTTTTTACAGAGGTTAAAGATAAAAATGTGTGTTTGTTATGTAATACTTTGGTCTCCGTTGCTAAAAAAGGAATATTGAGAGACATCATAAAACTGTACATTCTAATTTTGAAAAACCATTTCCACTACATTCTGCCGCCAGAAAGGAGAAACTGAAACAGTTAAAAAAACAGTTAATCGGACAAAAACCAAATTTTTAAGAACAGTCGACAAAAATAAGGCTGCAACTGAAGCATCGTACCGTGTCCCAGATAATTGCACAAAAAAAGAAACCTTATGAAGACGGGGAAATGATAAAACGGGCGTTTTTAGTTAGTTAAATAAAGACGAGATAGTTTCAGCTATAAAATCTATGCAACGTTCTTCTAATACAGTGATGA
The DNA here is from genome assembly GCA_918026665.1 of Diabrotica balteata. Lineage (NCBI taxonomy): Eukaryota > Metazoa > Arthropoda > Insecta > Coleoptera > Chrysomelidae > Diabrotica > Diabrotica balteata. The sequence continues at coordinate 68,394,892 of OU898278.1, read as the reverse complement.
GACGTGTAGAAGTAATGAGCAATGATATTTTTTTACAGTTAAGAACTGACTTAGATAACTGTGTTTATTTTCACTTCAACTGGATGAATCAACAGATGTCGTTGACACTACCCAGATGGCCGTGTTCGTCAGGATGGTTTTTAGTGATTTTACGATTAAAGATGATCTTTTGAAGTTCATTCCACTGAAAGGACACACTACTGGACAGGAATTGTTTTCTCGTTTAAAAAATATTATTTCTTCCGGGAAAATTCCAATATCTTTCCGGTTGTTAAGCCTACCGAAAAAATGGTAGGCTTGACAACCGATGGCGCTCCAGCTATGGTGGGTTGTGATAAGGGTCTGGTGGCGTTATGTCGTAATGTGGCGTACAAAACCGAATCTATAAAAAAAGTTACAAAATGTACCAAATATAAATCAGACGTACATCAGGAAAGAAAAGTACTATACGGTGACAGTCTGGGAATGGCTCGCGGCTAGACAAAACAGTGGAGGTGGTCGTGCGGTCCACAAAACAAAAAAAATTCGAAGTTATATCAGGGGCGCCAGGTAAATTGGCCCACAGCCTTCCCTACGTTACTATGCAATAAACCACCAACTTACCAATAGGTCTACTACTAAAATACTATGTAACAATATACAACCTGAATTCATAAAAAAAAAATAAATAAAATTGTCAGATTAGAATTTAGTCAATTTTAATAAATATATTCCCAAGATAGTTGAAAATAAATACATATTACAATATTATTTAACTTTACCATAGGCTTAATAAAAAAATAATATAAAAATGCGGCTTCTACTTGCCTAACCAAAAATTCATGAGTTATTTATATTTAACAGAACAAAATAAAAGGTAAGACGTATCAAAAGTACCGGACGCTAAGTGGTGTGCGGTTCAATACCGACCAAAACAAATAATTAACGCAAATAGGACACCACGTGAGCTCAAGTGCGTGCACAGAAAATAATATAAAAAAATAAATCTCAAATATATAACCCCCCCTTAGACGCAGTTTACAAAAACAAAATAGGTATGTGTAAATATTTAATTTATAAAATAAACCGCAAATAATCTTAAAAAAAACTGTAAAGTATTTGTAAATATTAAAATAAAAACTAACAGCAAGAAATCTTAAAAAAAAACTATTGTATTTCGTAAACAAATTAGACGGCGCTTAAATCTTCCGTTGAAAATTAATTATCGATCCATACCTTGAATTTTCATATACTTCACCGCGTGGAAATCCAGTTACAGTTCAGTGTGTCTCCAATCCAAAATTCCATACGATTGCCGATGTACATAGACTTGTGTGACAATGTTGAGAAGTTGAAAATTACAGCCAGACGGAAAAATTCGAAGAAGAAGAAGCAGGAAAAAAACCAAACAAACCAACAAAACAGCAAAACCCTGAAGCAAGAAAACATTAATTACCATCTGTGTCTAAAATAATTATTTGGAAATAAATATATTGATTTTAACACTTTGTTTATCTGCCTTTTGGCGATAATGGAACAATACAAAAAAAAACTAGTGTCTGAACTTGAATGTATAAAAATTGATAAAAATTTGAATAGCTTTTTAGAGATAGGAAAAAAAAATAACTACAACTTTAATTAATTAATTAATTAAAAACGAAATGTTCTAACACTCACCCTTCTTAGCCAGATTAAGGGTTTGAAATATCCCAAATTGGACCGAAACGTAGTCGGCTATTTGGACTCGTGATTAAGGCTAATTTCTTATTTTAAATGCGACTCCCGGTATTCACGTGTACTGTAGATCCGCTTTTCTTTAGCGAAATTGTGGATTTTCTAAAAAACCCTTCCACGAAGGCAGCAAATCCCCTTGAATATCCACACGGTTCGGACTAGTCCAGATCCCACATGGAACAGCAGCAAAAACCAAAATGCCGTTTTTTAATCTAGCCCAACCTATCAGTAACACCGTCAGACCAAGAATCAGTCCCTTTTCGTCGTGTTTCCGAGCACTTGACAACTTGACACACGGAGGTCACCGAATAATACCGAGATTCAAACATTTCAATTTTATGATCCCAATTCTTCCAAGATGACTCTAGAAAGAACGATCTAAATAAGTTTCTTAAAACAAAGGACTTTTTCCCTTAAGTTCAGCAAAATTTGCCATTACCCCTATTTGAAAATTAATAATTTTATTTTCGCCAACTTGCTTATAATATATTATAGGCAACCGCTCTTACACGTCTTGACTTATTTGAATTTTGATAAAATAGAGGTGGGACTTTCTACTTTAAATTTGGGACGTAACAGTAAAGATGAAACTTTTCCGCAATGTCTTTGTTACCACTGCATTATCCATCAGCAAGCATTATGTGGAAATTTCCTGAAACTAAACAACGTTATGAAACTGGTGGTAAAAATTGTGAACAAGATTAGAACTCAAGCGTTACAAAGAAGATTATTAAGAACCTTGGCCGATGAAGTTGACTGTCAATACGGGGACCTACTCCTTCACTCTGAAGTCCGATGGTTAAGTAGAGGACGGGTGCTGAAACGTTTTAATGATGTCCTATCTGGCATAGTTCAATTTTTTAAACAACGCGATGAACCGACTCCGGAACTAGAAAATTCAATCTGGCTTAGAGATTTCGGTTTTCTCGTAGACATTACAGAGAAATTAAACGAACTTAATTTTCAGCTTCAGGGGAGAGACAAAGAACTAGCGAAAATGATTTCTGATATAAAAGCATTTATTAAAAAGCTGGAGTTTTGGGAACAAAACCTAATTAACAGCGATTCCAAGCATTTTCCTATTCTTTTAGAAAAAATATCTCAAAATCCATTAGAACCTCATGACAACAAATATCATGTAGAAATAATTTCTACCCTGAAGAGTAACTTTAAAATCGTTTTAAGGATTTCAATGAAATGGCTTTAGTAGCGCAGTTTATGGTTTCACCCTTTTATGTAAATTCATATCCAGCAGTTTGCAGCTTGTGTTATGCAGAACTTTGGCGAATGACGAACATCGCTGCAACAAAAATGGAAATCATTGAGTTTCAGAATGATTTAGCCTTAAAATCGTTAGTCTCAAGTACTGATTGTATCTGGTCTATTTTAAGTACAGACAAATATTCAGTTCTATGTCGTGTTGCCTTGAAAGTGAAAGCATTATTCAGTTCAACCTATTTGTGTGAATCTTCTTTTTCCAATATGAAGTTTATTAAGAACAAATATCGCAATTGACTTACAGATGGATAATTGTATTCGAATGGCTGCATCAAATTACACTGCAAACATTAAAAAAATTATCGATGAGTCTGAGTGTCAGCCTTCTCATTGAACGTGCTTTTTTATTTTTCAATGTTTATGTTTATGATAGTGCGTTACTTTTTTGTTGTTATTATTAACTATTTTTAAATCATACGTGACATGCCGTTGTGGCTGGATAAAAGTTTGTGATTATTTTTCAAATACTTTCGTTTGATAGGTAAGAATCTAGCTATGAATAAGTACGTACTAGTAATATTAGTTATTTTGTTATTAGTTTATTATTAGTACCTATGTATTATGTATTACCAGTTAAACAGTAAAATAAATACATATAATGATAGATTAACTGTGGATTATTTCATTAACGTTGCGTTACGTGGCTTCCATGTGGGTAGCTCGGTGTTTATTCCAAAATTAACAAAGTAGCTTAACACATTGAAGAGGTTGGCGACCACTAGTCTAGACACACGAGATGGCCAGGTTACTGACCTTCAGCTAATTTTAGATATTGGTCATTAACCTTGAGTTATTTTTAGACAGGATACTGTCTAGACACCCCAGATGCCCAAGTCACTGACCTCCAGCTATTTTTAGATATTGGTCATTACCCTTGAGTTATTGTTAGACCGGATATTGTCTAGAGAAGTAGATGTACAGTTCATTAACCTCCTCATATTTTGCACACGGGATATCAAACCGGATGTTGTCTAGACTGCCAGGTATCTCTCCTCCTCATTTTGGGGTTACAATATACATCTACTGGTGGTGATGCCGGGATCGATCCCGTTGTAGTCCTAAGCAGCTATTAAGTTCTGCATATCTATATGCTGCTGCAGTTGCCATTCCCTCTGTATGGTGCACCACGAGGTTTTTATAAAGTTCCACCCAACAAGGGAACAAGAAAAATGTATTCAATCCAGAAAATAATAATGAACGAAATAGACCATCTCCAATGCGTGGTAGGTGTCATAATTCTTGAAAGGATGGATCTAGAATATTCAATCGTTAGAGTTCTCGATGCGCTTTCGACGGGAAGAATAGAGGTGGATACTCGAGAATATTCTAGTACATAATAACTTGTATATATTATTATTAGTTAGTTAATAAGATATTATCGTGCTTTAAACTTATAAATAAATATATCTACATAAATTAGAACTGCTTGTTTTATTTAAAGACGGCACAGTGGTGTCACGGTGTGAGATTTAAAAATAAATTCAGCAGTGACTTTTGAAAAGTATTGTTCGTTGGGAACATCCGTGTAGTTCGGTAGTGATCTTTATAAAAAAAAGGACATTTAAAAAGTATGTGTGTACCTGGCCAAAGATGATAGATAGGGAGAAAAGCAACTATAGAACGCGATGAAGACTGCAGCGGGTTCAAGAAAATCCTCCAAGATCGATTGAAGAATGTTCTCAACAAGAATGGATATGACCCCGAGATGATGGACATGACATTTCATTGTCAATCAGCAGAAGAAGCAGTTTTAACAAAGATCGAAGAAACTTAGAGAAAAAATGACGAAAAATTTGAAAATATTTCTCAAATGACTAAAGAAACTTCTAGAAAGAATGATGAAAGGTCTTAAATTATCAAATATACAAAACGAAGAGAAATTCAAAAATATTTTTAGAAGATTCGATGAAGTATGTAGTCAGAACAATGAAAAATTTGAAGAAATTTCTAAAACATTCGATAAAATAAAGAAAAATGTAAACGACAAGATAGAAGACGTAGTACAGAATATCAACCAATTAGAGACTATGATAGCTAATACGAAAGTGCTACCACCAGTTAATGTAGTAGTTTTAAATCCGGTATTGAAAGAAGAATCACCTAGAGACGAAACGTCACATCATATGAGATTTAAATTGCCACCATGTGATGGAAAGTCTTCTTGGTCCATATACCTTAGACTTAGACCTTAGATTTGAAGCTATCATTGGACATATAAGATAAGGCTGTTTCCTTGACTGCTGCTTTACAAGGTGATGCTGCGGATATCCTAAGATCGATCCCTAAGGGTCAAGAAAAATGCTACCAGACCTTGTTCACTCGACTAGACAAACATAATAAACAACAAAGAAGTAGAATTCAACGAGCAAGTGAAAATTTGCAAGAGTTTGAAGCAGATGTTGCTCGTATAGTGCGGTTAGCTTATCCAGAGGCACCAGACAGCATTTTGGACGTCAATGAGTTAAAAGACAATGAATTACGGAAATATTTACGACTAGCAAGACCGAAAGTTCTAGATGAAGCGCTCGCTATTGCCTTGGCACATAAAACAGCTAGTGAAACTTCACGGATCCATCGAGTAAGAACCATTAAAGAAGGCGACCAAATGGCAACGTTTGGAAGAAATGGTACGAAAATTAGTTCGTAACACGATGCCGAAGAGACGCGAGCCAAGATGTTGGAATTGTGGTGACGTAGGTCATATTCGCCGTAATTGCAAGAAAATGATACAACAGTCAGAAAACTAAAACGGGTCGACACCAAGAGTCAACTGCCGACCTCGAGAAACACAGCCCTCATAGTAATTATTAACATTACGTCCTCCGGTGGAATTTATAGCTTGTACATCGAGGGTCGTATCAATAATAAATATAGATCATTTTTGGTAGATACAGGTGCAACAACAACTATTGCACGTTCAGAAGTAGTATGGGGCCATCTTAAATTATCGCCTGCAACAGTAAAGCTTAGAACAGCAACTGATGAGATAATTAATACATATGGCGAGACTATAGACCAGACCTGATGGTTACTGCCGAGGGTGACGTTTAAGAATGGACAATGCAGAGTTCCTAACGGCTAAAGTTTTAGTGAAAATTCGATATGTCGTTCCTGTAAGAGTTATGGGGAATGAGTTAAAGGGAACTGCTATTAAGTTAAGTAAAAGAACTTTGATTTGATAGTGTGTTGCCGTGGTTTCGATTTGTTCTATGAATACTAATGAGAAATCATCGAAGTCTAAGTATTCAATGGAGCTTGTTAAGATGGTGATTAAAGCGTGCAAATAACTTGATGATGAACGAACTAAAAAAGTGAAGTCTATGCTGATAGAATTTCAAGATGTTTTTGCCATTGATAAGAAGAATAAGGGCAAAACAAGCATAGTAACGCATAAAATTAATACCGGAGACACTCAGCAAATCAGACAACCTAGACGACTTTCGTTTGCGAAAAGAGAGAAGTCGAAGATAACATCAAAAGATATGAATAAACAAGGGGTAATTGAACCATCAAACAGTCCATGGACATCACCAGTAGTACTAGTCAAGTAGATGGTTCAACGCGTTTTTGTTTTGACTACCGCCAGCTCAATGCGGTAACTAAGAAAGATAGTTATCCCTTGCCCAAAATAGACGAAACATTGGATACTCTCTCTGGTTCTAGAAAGCAGGTGGCACCTCTGTGCTCAAACCACTGAAAGTGGGAAGATTTTGGAGATATTTGTTGGACTTCTCGGTTTCAATCGGAATCGGCTCGAACGGCTAACGAAGTAGAGATACTAAAATAACTCTTATATCGTTCTGTTGATTCCGTGAAAATTCATTCCGATTCAGACTGAAAAGTTTAACTAATTTGTGCACCAATGCCTTATTTAATTTAATTTAATTTCTCTCTCCCTTCAATCCTGACCCCCCAGTGGGAGTGTAGTGGTCGACGTGATGTCGTGTATTGTCCGTCTCCAGAGATCTCTGTCTCTGGTTATTTCTTTTAATTCATGCATAGGTCTTTGGCATATTCCTGTAATTTGATCTATCCATCTTGTTGGGGATCTTCCTCGTGATCTTCGGCCTTCTACCTTTCCTTGTATTATGAGTCTTTCCATGTTTTCTGTGTTTGCTCTCATAACATGCCCAAAATATTTTAATTGTTGGAGATGGACTTTACTAGAGAGTCGTTGGCTAACTTTTAGCTCTCTTAAAATTGAATTATTTGTTCTACGGTCGGTCCAAGGAATTCGTAACATTCGTCTCCAACAGAACATTTCAGTGGCGTCTATCTTTCTTCTCTCCGATTGTCTCAGAGTCCAAGATTCACATCCGTAGGTCAGTATTGGGAATATTAAGCAGTTGATCAACCTCATCTTTATCGCTCTTGAAATTTGAATTCCCTAGATTTCTCAATTATCTGTCTTATATTCAGCAGGTGTTCTCGAGTGCCTCTACCTTTGGTAAATCCAGTTTGCTCTTGTGGAATTTCTCTTTGAAGGCATGTTTTCAGTCTCTCATTGATTATATGTAGCATTATCTTGCTGGTATGGGATATAAGAAAGATAGTTCTATAATTGTCGCATTTATGGAAGCTGCCTTTTTTATGTATGGTCGTTATTGTAGATTTTGTCCAGTCTTCAGGCCATTGTTTGGAATGCCATATTTGGTTACAGAGTAGATGAAGTAACTTTACGTAGGTTTCTTCTGTGGCTTTAAGCATTTCTGCTGTTATCATATCTGGACCTGGTGCTTTGTTATATTTGGGCTTGATGATAGCCTATCTTACTTCATTTTCGAGTATATCAGGTTCTTCTTCCACCTCGACAAGAGATTTGGCTAACAAGCTCTTGGCGTTGATCATCTTTATATAGGTCCCTGCAATACGATCTCCATGTCTCTGCTATGTCTTCTCTGTTTGTTCTCAGGGTTCCAGTGTTATCTTCAATGGCCCAAGTTCTTACTCTGAAGTCTCTTGTCAGGTAGCGTATTTTTCTAAATGGATCTCTCGGCTGATTATTCTGACCATGTCTCTCAATTTCTTTGCATATACTTTGATAGTACTGTTTTTTGTCGGCCTTACATCTTCGTTTTATTTCTTTATTGAGGTTTCCTAAACTAGCTAATTTCATTTAATGTAATTTAATTTCATATATATATATATATATATATATATATATATATATATATATATATATATATATATTTAGATTTAAAATCTTATTATTATAAAAATTTCATTTATTTTCTTGTACCCTGATTGATAAGATAACGGCAGAATTTGATAATTGTTTTATTCGTTCATATAAAATAAAGAAGCGTAATTTTTTTGTAATATAATATTTTCTTTTATTATTATCCTTCTTCTCTATCTCGATAAAGGATAAACTAGAAAATCTTTGAATCTCTGAAGCTTTATTGGCTCAATAAACTAAGATCAAAGTCAAAATAAACAATCATATATATATATAATATATATATGATTGTTATTAATTATTGATTGAAGTAAAAAATAATCAAGGACATGTCATACATGAACAACAAGAGATACTAAAAATCATCGAAGAGTACTATAGAACATTATATAGTCGAGATGATCACATTCCCGAAGTAGAAATTCCAGCAATACTAAATCAAGGGTCAGAGGAACTTCCAGATATAACCGAAGAGGAAATTAAGTCAGCATTAAAAGGTATGAAGAACAACAAAACACCTGGAGAAGATGGCATTGTAAGTGAAATGATAAAACTAGGAGGCGAATGCGTCATAAAGGCTTTAAAAACCCTTTATAATGCCTGCCTCTTTGAAGGAAATACGCCAGAAAAATGGAATAATGCCATTATGATAATATTGCATAAAAAAGGAGATGTAACAGAAATTGGCAACTACAGACCTATCAACTTATTATCTCATTTATATAAACTCTTTATGAGAATAATTACTAACAGACTGGGACCTAAGCTAGATTTTCATCAACCTCTAGAGCAGGCCGGATTTAGGAGTGGCTTTGGAACAAATGACCACCTACAAGTAATAAAATCCTTGATAGAGAAAGTTATAGAATACAACAAGCCATTGATATTAATATTTGTAGACTTTGAGAAAGCATTTGACTCAGTCCAGCATAGCTCCATGTTAAGAGCTCTTACAGAGTGCAGTATTGACCATAGGTACACAACTCTTCTTCGAAATATATATGATAGCGCAACAGCTGCTGTAAAAATGTACTATGGTGACACAGACACATTTCCCTTGGAGAAAGGTATTAGGCAAGGAGACACTATCTCTCCTAAACTATTCACCGCCCTATTACAGAGTGCTATGAGAAAAAATAATTGGGAAAATATTGGATTAAATATAAATGGGGAATTTTTGAACAACTTGAGGTTTGCAGACGACATAGTCCTTATTGCAGATCAGGTAGATCATGCATGCCAACTTCTTCAAGACCTTCAGAGCTCTTGTGCACGAGTTGGCCTTAAAATTAATTTTTCCAAAACACAATACATGACCAACCTGGTACTGGCAAAAAACATTTCCACTAATGGCACGCAAATTGAACAAGTGTATTCCTATAAGTATCTGGGCCACGAGATTAAATTGGGAAGAGACAATCAAACAACAGAGTTAAAAAGGAGAATAGGACTGGCATGGGCAGCTTACGGAAAACTGAGGGAAGTCTTTAAATCAGCTATTCCCATGTGCTTGAAGAGAAAAGTTTTTGATCGGTGTGTACTTCCAGTTCTGACATATGGAGCAGAAACATTGACACTTACCAGAAAAGTAATTAATAAGATACAAGTGGCACAGAGAGCGATGGAGAGGTCAATGTTGGGCGTATCACTCAGGGACAGAGTTTCGAGTCAGATAGTAAGGAGAAAAACTGGTGTGACGGACGCAGTTGAAAGAATTACAACCCTGAAATGGAACTGGGCAGGACATGTTGCTAGGGTCAGAGATGGAAGATGGACAAAGAAAATTTTAGAGTGGAGGCCTAGACACGATGCTTATCGTAGTCGAGGACGTCCTCCAACAAGGTGGTCGGACGATTTAAAGCGCATCCAGTCTAACTGGATTCAAGTTGCTCAAGATCGGATGCAATGGAATTATTTACGGGAGGCCTATGTTCAGCAGTGGACGCAAAATGGCTAATGATGATGATGATGATGATGATGATATATATATATATATATATATATATATTTATATATATATATATATATATATATATATATATTGATATTATCCGAAAAGATATATAATAAAAGTTAATAGAGAAAAAGAAGAAGACACAAATCATATTTAGATTACGGTTTAATTTTGTCAATCAATCAGGTTTTTATTTAAGATTAGTTTAAGTAAATAAAATGTATTGAAATATCAAATCTACCTGCATTATTTCAAGGATTAATTTTGGGTACCACAAAACAAGACATTAACGGTATAATTACAAAGTAGAAAGTCTTTGTCTGATATTTTGTACAAAATTTTGGGAATTGGAAAGTATTGGCGTTCCTTGAGAATTGAGTCGAGGATGTTTGTGAAAGTAGTGGTGACAGTAAGTTTTGGAAGCTGATTTGCCGGATGAAAAGGATGGAATATTTGTAAGTACCAATTCATTATTATTCCCGGAGACATTCGTAATTAAGCAGATAATGGCAATCCCAAAAGGAGATAGAAACGTGAGTCAGGACGTTTTTTGTCGATCGATAGGACTGTTTTTATAAGCAAAAACAGGGAAGGAGTTTTTCGATAGAGAATCAATCAATTTAATAAAGTGCAGAGAAAAATTTACTGAGACGATACAATATATTGGACTAATTTTCTTATTGTAATTTTTTTGTAAAAGCTATATGTTTTGGGAAACATTTATTTCTAAGGGATTTAATTATTTGTATAAACAGTTTTTAAAGGTTTATTTTTACTATTATATTTTAATTGTATTGCACAAATTTGAGTTTTTTTATGTATTTCTTTTACTCTTCTTCTTATTGAACACTATTGAAGATAAAGGTATTTTTCGAACTCTAATAATAGGAACCATGAGATAAGAAATCATATGAATTATAAAATTGACATAGTGAATCAAATTTATTTACATATTCATAATAAAATTCATTAAATAAATTTTTTTGTTTTAATTAACTAATTGGATCATAATTAATTTAATTATTGTTTTTTTTTTGTTTTTATTAGTTTTTAGTAATTTAGTGTTTAGTGTAGTAATTCTTGTCGAGGTCAATGGACTGAGCAACAATTAACAGAGGCAGTTAATGCAGTAAATACTAAACAAATTGGAGTGAATAAAGCTGCACGTAAATATAATATTCCAGCTTCTACATTACGTAGAAGAATATCAAAAAATAATTGTAAAAAGCGTACTTTGGAACCATCTTCAACACTGGGATTGGTAGAACGCAAAAATTGTAACTCATGTTAAGAAGCTGCAACAACGAGGCTTTGCTCCGACTAGAGAATATGTATGTTCCATGGCATTCAAGTTAGCTGAACCCATGGGAATCCCACATCGGTTTAACAAGAATACTGAAAAAACTAAATATCCTTGGTTAACATTATTTCTTTCACGAAATCCAGATTTGTCCGTAAGAAAAGCCGAAGGGGTGTCCCTTGCTCGTTCATAAAGGGTTCAAAAAACGTAGCAGCCATCACATCTGGTAAAAAAGGCCAAACAATAACATTAATAGCATACTGCAATGCAGAAGGTACATTTATACCTCCTGCATGTATTTTTAAGTGAAAAAATAAAAAGAAAGAGTTTGAAGACGGAATGCCTTCAGGGTCAGTGATTTACATGCCTGAAAAATCCAGGGTCAGTGCTTTACATGTCTGAAAAATCGGCTTATATAAACAGTTCTATTTTCTTGGCCTGGTTACGAGACCAATTTACTCCACGAAAACCACAGGGCAATGTTTTGCTGATTGTGGATGGTCATTCTTCGCACTGCAGCGATCCTGACATTCTTGAATATGCGGAACAAAATGGCATAACTCTATTTTGCCTACCTAACCACACGACACAGTTCTTGCAACCTCTTGACAGAGCGCTTTTTAAATCATTAAAATTAAATTACCAATTTGCTTGCAATTCGTTCATGAAGAATAACCCAGAAAGAAAAATAACTCTGCTTCAATTTGGTAAATTGAAATTTGCTTGGGGAAAGTCTGCTACCGTTAGTAACGCAGTATCCACTTTTGAATCAACTGGAATTGTACCTTTGGATTCTTCTGTAATTCCCGACGATACTTTTTTGTCGATGGAGGACTATGTACCGAAGGAAAAAGAAATTAACCCTCACCTTTCAAGACTTGAATTACAACCTAAAGCTGGTTATAGCAACTGGTGTGATTATCAGCTTGACAAAAGGGGGGAACTAGGTTTGTTACAGAGTACAGAAACTACAAGCAAAAATCACTCTGAAGTTGGTATGTCGATTAGAACTGTAACCTCTAAAATTACTTCAGGAAAATTGCTTGATGAAATCTCACCTCTACCAAATAAACGTGGAGTAGCTGCGGTCAGAAAGAGAAGCAAGCAGCTAGCAGAGATTCTTACTTCCAAAGAAACCATTGCTAGAAAGAAAGAAAAGAGAGAAAAGAAAGAAGAGAAAGAAAAGCAAGCTAAGGCTTTGAAAAAAGTGAAAGTTTTAAAAACAAATGAAAAGATTATTTCTAAGGCAAAAAAAGACAAAATCAAAATAAACACAAACAAAATCAAACTAGTTTCAGAATCTTCTGATTATGAGTCAATAACAACAAGTCTCAAAGATGATTCAGATATGGATGATGATTCCGATGCAGAATGTTTTGCAGGATGTTTAGAAATATATTCACAAACTTCTAAATCAGACGACTGGCTTCAATGTATGCATTGCAAGAAAAGGTTTCACGAATCTTGTAGCAAATACTTTAATTTCTGCGACCTTTGTGGCAAACTTATTTGTTCAACAAGAAGTACCTAACTAGTTATGTAACATAAAATTGAGTTATATGTAACGTAAAAATGAGTTATATTAATTTTTTTTATAATGCGCCATCTCACCTTCTTCATAGAACCAACTCTCCTCCGTTATGTGGGTGGAATGGTATTTTTTTCATACTTATATTTTTTAATATAAACAAATATATTTAAGTTTTATTTGTGTTTCATAACTGAAATAGGAACAATAAACTATAATCATTATATGAAGTTTCATTTTACTTCCAAATTTCAAAAACTTTTAAAAATACATCCTGAGGGAGCTCTGTAACTGGCTACCTACATCATAAGAGTTGGAAATCTTTTGATTCCAAGCCTTACTTCAAAGGACTTGTGAATGGATACATCTCCATAGGGTTGGTTCTTCAGTGACCGTTCAAGGATAAGGATTCTTAATGTGAGCAAATATAGCTCCAGAGAAATAAAATCACTTTTGAGTTTATCGATTTATATTTATATCAAATGTACTCTTTCTTTATAACACGTAAAAGAGACACCGTTATGAGAAAATGCCCGATTTCGGCGGAGAGAAATATTTAATACGTGAATTGCGAGTTCTTAACTACTCGCTGTGATGGCCCCATGGCCATGTGTCAACTTGAACTGAGCTGATAAAACACTACATAATGCGTGAACGGGAATTTTACCCTTATTTAATTTAGGTGTGAAAAATATTTAACATGGTCCGACGTCAGACGCCAGGGTGTCGCGTTCAAACGATAAAGTAACTGTTCTAGTTATTCTACACTAAGAAAAGTCAAAGAATTACATTTTTATTTTATATTTTAAAAACAATATGTTGATTTCTGGAACATAGATTGCCCGCGTTAAAGTATTTACTTCACAACGAAAGAAAGAGAGTGATTTGAGAAAGTAAGCAAACTTAACTTAAAAGTAATTTAAGAAATAACTATTCCTAAACTAGAGTAATACATATAAATGTAACAAAATTTAAAATTTAAATTTTCTACTTTGTCCACAGGAAGACAGAGTTTTGTAATAGGTCTATTAAAATATCCATCTCTAGTCTTTATTTTAACACTACGGACCTTATCGTCCTTACCAGTAAACAATTCAACAATTCTTGCCAATGGCCAGTGTAGGGGTGGAACTTTATCTCCTTATTTTCAAGACAAGAAAATTCTCGAAAAAAGTGTGCCTTTTGCAAAAGTTTTATTATTAAATTTTCAGCATTTTTTAATTCTGAAACAGAGAAGGGTCCAACATATTTTTCATTTGGAAACTTGAAATTGTGAATGTACCTGAGAATAAGTGCGATACTGCGTTGTAATTTTGAGAAATTTGAAAATTTGAGAGATAAATTTTCAATGAAACTTATTGGGCTTTCGTGTGATAGATGAACTATTTTCTGTTCCTCGGGTATTTTACTTACCTTTGGTTTTGAATCATACTTAGTTAAATCTAAGTGATAATTAAGTAGAAATGAGGGACATTGAAACCAAAATTTTGAGTTTACAAGTTCAGGAGCTGACATGCCTCTTGACGCAATATCTGCAGGGTTTTCTTTTGACTTTATATATCGCCATTTAAATTGTGGGTTTCCTTGTATTTCAGAAACTCTATTTGCAACAAACTCTGACCATCTCGACCAAGCAAGTACGATTTCTGAGTCCGTTCAGCAGTTTATTGCGTCTATTTGAATTATTTTGTTATCTCGAATTTCAACTATTCTTTTAGTGAGTTTGCTGCATAAAACAGCACCCATAAGTTCTAACTTAAGTAAATTTAATGTTTTTAGTGGAGCTACCCTACTTTTAGAGGTGATGAGTGTGGAAGAGACATTTCTTGAGCTATAAGGAACTCTAATATATATGCAGCTGGCGTATGCCTTTTCACTAGCGTCGGAAAATGCGTGTATTTGTATATATAATTTTCAATAAAAAAAGGTCTGTGAATTTTTAAATGTTTTAGTACTGAAATATGTTTGAGAAAATTTAACCATTCATTTAAGAGTGTAGAGTCTAAGCTTTCATTCCACTGAATTTTTGAAAGCCAAATTTTTTGCATTATTATTTTTGCAGTTACTATTACAGGATTAATTAATCCCTTGGGGTCGAAAAAACTTGCGATTATCGAGAGCACTTGTCTCTTAGTGTAGGAATCTTTTATTTCGATTTCTCGTATTGAAATAGAGAAACTATCTAATTTAGAGTCCCAACAAAGACCTAATATTTTATTGGAATAATTTTCTGGAGATATAAAATACGTAGAGTCAGTTGAAAATTGTGAAATATTTTCTAAAAATTGTGGTGAATTTGAACATCATTTGTGGAGAGATATATATGCCTTTTGTAGCAGTGCAGTGATTTGCTTATGCGCAAGTGTGAGTGTTTCAATACTATTTGTACCATATGTCATCAATATAGCACACATTAATGAGCATATCATGAGCGAGAGGATATTTTTCCTTATGCATGTTTGCGAGTTCAATTAAACATCGTGTACTAAGGAAGTTAGCTGGTTTCGTTCCATAGGTAACCGTTTCCAATTGTATACATTTTAACGACTCTGAGGGAGAGTTGCGCCACAAAATATTTAATAAAAAAGTTTGGTTGGGGTTAATTGCGATTTATCTAAATATCTTTTTTATATCAGATGTGAATTGTATTTAGGTTAGGTTAGGTTTTAAATATTATAATACAAATAATGTAATTGATTCATAGAATCTTTTACAAATTACAGTTCCAAGTGGATGAACCTTGGACTGTGGAAAGTATTTTTCGTTGATCACCTGTGGCGGATTATCCAGCCATAATGTTGACGTTTATTATTTATATATGAGGTTGAATAAATTTCGCCTGTTTGTTCGTTCTAGACTGGTTAATGTGAGGAATTGCTGTTATTAATACCAATTTCTTTCATTGGTTGGTCTCTTACAAGCGGGTTGTCATCCAAACTCATTTGAACTTTTTAAATACATTGCCCAATTATTTGGGGTGGTACTTCAACCTTGCTGTTCTGTCAAATTTTTGACCTCAAGGTTGGCTGTCTTTTCACGGTTTGTCTCGATCTGTTTCAATTAACGCCATTTTCCCGGCGACAGCTGTGAGGCTTTGAGTGGTAACTTCATTTTACACCACATTTTTTAAATTCTTTATTCAAATCACTTTAATAATGCTACCAAAAGTCAAAATCAAAGCTTAAATAATTTTCAAATAGTTGGAAGTAAGTCTATGATATTCTTAGTTCTTTTTCACTGCTTAATATTAAAATAAATTATTACATATACTTTAGACCACATGTTCTGTTGCTGTGCTAATTTTTTAATAAGTTGATAAATGTTGTTAGTTAATTGATTGTCCATTTACTTGAGTTTACTCACAAATCTGATAATATCATTAACTGCTACATGTCTTTTTAAGGTAACACTTATAACATCTTCTCCATGATTGTGTGGTTCTCATATTGTACTTTTTAGATGAACTGATGATGCTTTCAGAATACGAAAGCGAAACGTCTTTAAAATAGATAAAGTAGCCTATCAACTTTGTCTTTTATTTCTCCACCTTGAGACCGACATAAGAACCCACCACTCGTCTGAGTGATCCTTACAATGTATTGGATTGGGATTGACGGTCGTACTCCTTTTCCGATATATATATATATATATATATATATATATATATATATATATATATATATATATATATATATATATATATATATATATATATATATATATATATATATTGTTATGATATGTAACAAATACGGAATACCAAAAAGAATTACAGGATAAAAGAAAACAAAAGAAGAAATGGCAATGATAATTCAAAATAAATATCAAATGTACGATTGGTAAAATAAAAATCAAATAATTCAATAGCAGTAAATATCAACTAACTACGATCAATCAATAAATCAAATTTATATCCACTGGAAAAAATTGTCAAAATACTTTCAAATTCAAATTCCCTCAAGGTTATATGTTTTTATCTCTGGATCGCCTGTACTTATTTCAGATCTCTTTCCCTTCCTTCAAATGTAAAGCGGCGATATTTTCAAGCCCCACGTTTTGGAAGCCAGTTATTGTGATATTTAAAGTCTTGGTGCGCCAAGCAATTAATTAGCTAATTAATTAATTAATTAAAATTATTTAAATGATATGATTATGACTCTATCACACTTTATAATTCTCTTATCTCAGGGTTAAATTCGTGCTTCAATATCTATGCTATTACATGTGAAAGGTAAGGTCCAAAGAATACCGGAATAATAAAAAACATATAGGATGTAACATTATATATTGAAATAAAATAATGAAATAAAATTCACACTCAAAAATTTTCAATAAACAAAATCTCATATAAAGATTCTCAAAATTTTGTTCTACGTACGTGAACCTTCAAAATTAATGGTACAAACAATATTAGTTGAAATCTCAAAATCCCAAATATTATTCTAAATCTCCTAATCAAAATATTTATATCCTTTCTAAATTAAGTGTAAAAATTGTGTTATCAATAAAAGAAAAAACTGCAGAAAACAAAACTATCTCTCTCTGATGATGAGTGGTCCAAATCCTTGTTCCTTGTAGACTATATTATCTACTCTCAGCCGCTCCCTAGGTAATCAGCAACCTTACAACAAATTATTGCAAGTTTATAGTCCTTAATGATCTCCTTCAAATGCCCGAATCGTTCAAATTATGCTAGCTTCTTCTTCTCTCAATCTGAACAACTGAATCTCTCGTTGGCCTGAGTGAAAAATGACTCTTGGAATATCTTTTCTTTACGATAAACTGAATCTCTCGTTGGCCTGAACAGTGACTCTTGGAATATAAGTAGAAAATATAACTTACAATCTTTTACTGGATCAGCTTTTGTCAGATACATTAACTACACGAAAACTCACAAACTTTCACTGCTACTGCTTCCTACCTCTGGGAAACTACCCAAGAACAACGGCCGTTCGCCTTCTACCCTTGGAAACCAACTGACTATCTTTTTTGTTTCTAAAACTAACTAAAGTCTCATTCTCAAACCAATCATCCCACCTTTTTCAATTTCATCCAATCAAAACGCGTCATCTATCCCCATTTCTTCATTCCGATAACAAACAAATTTTTACCTATAATTATAAAATTTCCTAAAACTTATTTACAAATAATATTTTTCTACAATTCTTAAAAACTAACAAAAACCTATCTTTCTAAAATCTATTCTATTGAACTAATCAACTGCACTAATGTATTTGGAAAACCCGGTTCAATTGTCTTTTATTTCACTTAAGCTTATTCACGTCATATAAATATATTTTAACAAAGAAAATAATTTATGCATAGCTTACGTTTTGTTTAATACAGGTAATCCAAAATTCAAAGACTTTCATTCTTCGAAATGTTTGTAGTTTATTGTTTGACTTATCTGAATTATTTTAATGTTTTTGAACTTTGAAATATTTTTAAACAAACCGACATTTTCTTGATTTTACATATCGTAACAAATCCCCGCCATTTGATCTGCCGAAAACTCTTTGTTAAATTTTAAAAAGGACAAAAGTTTTCCAGGATCAAATTAATTCACTATGTTATTAAAATCTACTCATGATACTGATAGATGTCGTGAATGTTAAAATACCCCGTATATTGCCTGTCTTTATACGGGATTGGAACTATTTTCGATTTCAATTTTTCCAAGTATTTAACCTTAAAAGAATGTTCATAATGTTTTTCCACTCGGCTTTCTTCATTTATAAGATCTCCATGATTTTCTAAAATATTCTCTATTTTCTTTCCCACGTTTTCTCCACAATTTATTTTTCTTTCATCCTCATTTTGTTCACATGTGTTCACTGTCCATAATATTTCTTCACAAAATTCTGGATTCTCGTCCATCATTGCCATTTCTTCTTTTGTTTTCTTTTATCCTGTAATTCTTTTTGGTATTCCGTATTTGTTACATATCATAACAATATATATATATATATATATATATATATATATATATATATATATATATATATATATATATATATCGGAAAAGGAGTACGACCGTCAATCCCAATCCAATATATTGTAAGGATCACTCAGACGAGTGGTGGGTTCTTATGTCGGTCTCAAGGTGGAGAAATAAAAGACAAAGTTGATAGGCTACTTTATCTATTTTAAAGACGTTTCGCTTTCGTATTCTGAAAGCATCATCAGTTCATCTAAAAAGTACAATATGAGAACCACACAATCATGGAGAAGATGTTATAAGTGTTACCTTAAAAAGACATGTAGCAGTTAATGATATTATCAGATTTGTGAGTAAACTCAAGTAAATGGACAATCAATTAACTAACAACATTTAGCAACTTATTAAAAAATTAGCACAGCAACAGAACATGTGGTCTAAAGTATATGTAATAATTTATTTTAATATTAAGCAGTGAAAAAGAACTAAGAATATCATAGACTTACTTCCAACTATTTGAAAATTATTTAAGCTTTGATTTTGACTTTTGGTAGCATTATTAAAGTGATTTGAATAAAGAATTTAAAAAATGTGGTGTAAAATGAAGTTACCACTCAAAGCCTCACAGCTGTCGCCGGGAAAATGGCGTTAATTGAAACAGATCGAGACAAACCGTGAAAAGACAGCCAACCTTGAGGTCAAAAATTTGACAGAACAGCAAGGTTGAAGTACCACCCCAAATAATTGGGCAATGTATTTAAAAAGTTCAAATGAGTTTGGATGACAACCCGCTTGTAAGAGACCAACCAATGAAAGAAATTGGTATTAATAACAGCAATTCCTCACATTAACCAGTCTAGAACGAACAAACAGGCGAAATTTATTCAACCTCATATATAAATAATAAACGTCAACATTATGGCTGGATAATCCGCCACAGGTGATCAACGAAAAATACTTTCCACAGTCCAAGGTTCATCCACTTGGAACTGTAATTTGTAAAAGATTCTATGAATCAATTACATTATTTGTATTATAATATTTAAAACCTAACCTAACCTAAATACAATTCACATCTGATATAAAAAAGATATTTAGATAAATCGCAATTAACCCCAACCAAACTTTTTTATTAAATATTTTGTGGCGCAACTCTCCCTCAGAGTCGTTAAAATGTATACAATTGGAAACGGTTACCTATGGAACGAAACCAGCTAACTTCCTTAGTACACGATGTTTAATTGAACTCGCAAACATGCATAAGGAAAAATATCCTCTCGCTCATGATATGCTCATTAATGTGTGCTATATTGATGACATATGGTACAAATAGTATTGAAACACTCACACTTGCGCATAAGCAAATCACTGCACTGCTACAAAAGGCATATATATCTCTCCACAAATGATGTTCAAATTCACCACAATTTTTAGAAAATATTTCACAATTTTCAACTGACTCTACGTATTTTATATCTCCAGAAAATTATTCCAATAAAATATTAGGTCTTTGTTGGGACTCTAAATTAGATAGTTTCTCTATTTCAATACGAGAAATCGAAATAAAAGATTCCTACACTAAGAGACAAGTGCTCTCGATAATCGCAAGTTTTTTCGACCCCAAGGGATTAATTAATCCTGTAATAGTAACTGCAAAAATAATAATGCAAAAAATTTGGCTTTCAAAAATTCAGTGGAATGAAAGCTTAGACTCTACACTCTTAAATGAATGGTTAAATTTTCTCAAACATATTTCAGTACTAAAACATTTAAAAATTCACAGACCTTTTTTTATTGAAAATTATATATACAAATACACGCATTTTCCGACGCTAGTGAAAAGGCATACGCCAGCTGCATATATATTAGAGTTCCTTATAGCTCAAGAAATGTCTCTTCCACACTCATCACCTCTAAAAGTAGGGTAGCTCCACTAAAAACATTAAATTTACTTAAGTTAGAACTTATGGGTGCTGTTTTATGCAGCAAACTCACTAAAAGAATAGTTGAAATTCGAGATAACAAAATAATTCAAATAGACGCAATAAACTGCTGAACGGACTCAGAAATCGTACTTGCTTGGTCGAGATGGTCAGAGTTTGTTGCAAATAGAGTTTCTGAAATACAAGGAAACCCACAATTTAAATGGCGATATATAAAGTCAAAAGAAAACCCTGCAGATATTGCGTCAAGAGGCATGTCAGCTCCTGAACTTGTAAACTCAAAATTTTGGTTTCAATGTCCCTCATTTCTACTTAATTATCACTTAGATTTAACTAAGTATGATTCAAAACCAAAGGTAAGTAAAATACCCGAGGAACAGAAAATAGTTCATCTATCACACGAAAGCCCAATAAGTTTCATTGAAAATTTATCTCTCAAATTTTCAAATTTCTCAAAATTACAACGCAGTATCGCACTTATTCTCAGGTACATTCACAATTTCAAGTTTCCAAATGAAAAATATGTTGGACCCTTCTCTGTTTCAGAATTAAAAAATGCTGAAAATTTAATAATAAAACTTTTGCAAAAGGCACACTTTTTTCGAGAATTTTCTTGTCTTGAAAATAAGGAGATAAAGTTCCATCCCTACACTGGCCATTGGCAAGAATTGTTGAATTGTTTACTGGTAAGGACGATAAGGTCCGTAGTGTTAAAATAAAGACTAGAGATGGATATTTTAATAGACCTATTACAAAACTCTGTCTTCCTGTGGACAAAGTAGAAAATTTAAATTTTAAATTTTGTTACATTTATATGTATTACTCTAGTTTAGGAATAGTTATTTCTTAAATTACTTTTAAGTTAAGTTTGCTTACTTTCTCAAATCACTCTCTTTCTTTCGTTGTGAAGTAAATACTTTAACGCGGGCAATCTATGTTCCAGAAATCAACATATTGTTTTTAAAATATAAAATAAAAATGTAATTCTTTGACTTTTCTTAGTGTAGAATAACTAGAACAGTTACTTTATCGTTTGAACGCGACACCCTGGCGTCTGACGTCGGACCATGTTAAATATTTTTCACACCTAAATTAAATAAGGGTAAAATTCCCGTTCACGCATTATGTAGTGTTTTATCAGCTCAGTTCAAGTTGACACATGGCCATGGGGCCATCACAGCGAGTAGTTAAGAACTCGCAATTCACGTATTAAATATTTCTCTCCGCCGAAATCGGTCATTTTCTCATAACGGTGTCTCTTTTACGTGTTATAAAGAAAGAGTACATTTGATATAAATATAAATCGATAAACTCAAAAGTGATTTTATTTCTCTGGAGCTATATTTGCTCACATTAAGAATCCTTATCCTTGAACGGTCACTGAAGAACCAACCCTATGGAGATGTATCCATTCACAAGTCCTTTGAAGTAAGGCTTGGAATCAAAAGATTTCCAACTCTTATGATGTAGGTAGCCAGTTACAGGGCTCCCTCAGGATGTATTTTTAAAAGTTTTTGAAATTTGGAAGTAAAATGAAACTTCATATAATGATTATAGTTTATTGTTCCTATTTCAGTTATGAAACACAAATAAAACTTAAATATATTTGTTTATATTAAAAAATATAAGTATGAAAAAAATACCATTCCACCCACATAACGGAGGAGAGTTGGTTCTATGAAGAAGGTGAGATGGCGCATTATAAAAAAAATTAATATAACTCATTTTTACGTTACATATAACTCAATTTTATGTTACATAACTAGTTAGGTACTTCTTGTTGAACAAATAAGTTTGCCACAAAGGTCGCAGAAATTAAAGTATTTGCTACAAGATTCGTGAAACCTTTTCTTGCAATGCATACATTGAAGCCAGTCGTCTGATTTAGAAGTTTGTGAATATATTTCTAAACATCCTGCAAAACATTCTGCATCGGAATCATCATCCATATCTGAATCATCTTTGAGACTTGTTGTTATTGACTCATAATCAGAAGATTCTGAAACTAGTTTGATTTTGTTTGTGTTTATTTTGATTTTGTCTTTTTTTGCCTTAGAAATAATCTTTTCATTTGTTTTTAAAACTTTCACTTTTTTCAAAGCCTTAGCTTGCTTTTCTTTCTCTTCTTTCTTTTCTCTCTTTTCTTTCTTTCTAGCAATGGTTTCTTTGGAAGTAAGAATCTCTGCTAGCTGCTTGCTTCTCTTTCTGACCGCAGCTACTCCACGTTTATTTGGTAGAGGTGAGATTTCATCAAGCAATTTTCCTGAAGTAATTTTAGAGGTTACAGTTCTAATCGACATACCAACTTCAGAGTGATTTTTGCTTGTAGTTTCTGTACTCTGTAACAAACCTAGTTCCCCCCTTTTGTCAAGCTGATAATCACACCAGTTGCTATAACCAGCTTTAGGTTGTAATTCAAGTCTTGAAAGGTGAGGGTTAATTTCTTTTTCCTTCGGTACATAGTCCTCCATCGACAAAAAAGTATCGTCGGGAATTACAGACGAATCCAAAGGTACAATTCCAGTTGATTCAAAAGTGGATACTGCGTTACTAACGGTAGCAGACTTTCCCCAAGCAAATTTCAATTTACCAAATTGAAGCAGAGTTATTTTTCTTTCTGGGTTATTCTTCATGAACGAATTGCAAGCAAATTGGTAATTTAATTTTAATGATTTAAAAAGCGCTCTGTCAAGAGGTTGCAAGAACTGTGTCGTGTGGTTAGGTAGGCAAAATAGAGTTATGCCATTTTGTTCCGCATATTCAAGAATGTCAGGATCGCTGCAGTGCGAAGAATGACCATCCACAATCAGCAAAACATTGCCCTGTGGTTTTCGTGGAGTAAATTGGTCTCGTAACCAGGCCAAGAAAATAGAACTGTTTATATAAGCCGATTTTTCAGACATGTAAAGCACTGACCCTGGATTTTTCAGGCATGTAAATCACTGACCCTGAAGGCATTCCGTCTTCAAACTCTTTCTTTTTATTTTTTCACTTAAAAATACATGCAGGAGGTATAAATGTAACTTCTGCATTGCAGTATGCTATTAATGTTATTGTTTGGCCTTTTTCACCAGATGTGATGGCTGCTACGTTTTTTGAACCCTTTATGGCTAAAACATATCCAGGTTTATTATTTAGCTGTAGTCCAGTCTCATCCATGTTATAAATATGGCCAGGTTTATCTAATAGATCAAGTTCAATGAGAATAGACTAGAAAAGTATGAAGTATTGTTCAACATCTTTACGGCACATTCCATTAGAACGAGCAAGGGACACTCCTTCGGCTTTTCTTACGGACAAATCTGGATTTCGTGAAAGAAATAATGTTAACCAAGGATATTTAGTTTTTTCAGTATTCTTGTTAAACCGATGTAGGATTCCCATGGGTTCAGCTAACTTGAATGCCATGGAACATACATATTCTCTAGTCGGAGCAAAGCCTCGTTGTTGCAGCTTCTTAACATGAGTTACAATTTTTGCGTTCTACCAATCCCAGTGTTGAAGATGGTTCCAAAGTACGCTTTTTACAATTATTTTTTGATATTCTTCTACGTAATGTAGAAGCTGGAATATTATATTTACGTGCAGCTTTATTCACTCCCATTTGTTTAGTATTTACTGCATTAACTGCCTCTGTTAATTGTTGCTCAGTCCATTGACCTCGACAAGAATTACTACACTAAACACTAAATTACTAAAAACTAATAAAAACAAAAAAAAAACAATAATTAAATTAATTATGATGAAATTAGTTAATTAAAACAAAAAAATTTATTTAATGAATTTTATTATGAATATGTAAACAAATTTTATTCACTATGTCAATTTTATAATTCATATGATTTCTTATCTCATGGTTCCTATTATTAGAGTTCGAAAAATACCTTTATCTTCAATAGTGTTCAATAAGAAGAAGAGTAAAAGAAATACATAAAAAAACTCAAATTTGTGCAATACAATTAAAATATAATAGTAAAAATAAACCTTTAAAAACTGTTTATACAAATAATTAAATCCCTTAGAAATAAATGTTTCCCAAAACATATAGCTTTTACAAAAAAATTACAATAAGAAAATTAGTCCAATATATTGTATCGTCTCAGTAAATTTTTCTCTGCACTTTATTAAATTGATTGATTCTCTATCGAAAAACTCCTTCCCTGTTTTTGCTTATAAAAACAGTCCTATCGATCGACAAAAAACGTCCTGACTCACGTTTCTACCTCCTTTTGGGATTGCCATTATCTGCTTAATTACGAATTTCTCCGGGAATAATAATGAATTGGTACTTACAAATTTTCCATCCTTTTCATCCGGCAAATCAGCTTTCAAAACTTGTCACCACTACTTTCACAAACATCCTCGACTCAATTCTCAAGGAACGCCAATACTTTCCAATTCGCAAAATTTTGTACAAAATATCAGACAAAGACTTTCTACTTTGTAATTATACCGTTAATGTCTTGTTTTGTGGTACCCAAAATTAATCCTTGAAAAAATGCAGGTAGATTTGATATTTCAATACATTTTATTTACTTAAACTAATCTTAAATAAAAACCTAATTTAAAAAGTCCAAAATTAACCGTAAATCTAAATTGAAAAAGTCTCTGTTCTACAAATTGATTGACAAAATTAAACCGTAATCTAAATATGATTTGTGTCTTCTTCTTTTTCTCTATTAACTTTTATTATATATCTTTTCGGATCATATCAATATATATATATATATATATATATATATATATATATATATATATATATATATATATATGATTGTTTATTTTGACTTTGATCTTAGTTTATTGAGCCAATAACATTAATACTACTTATTTGTTATCAAATGTAAAATAAACTCCTTATATTACCTGTGTTCGATGGATTCAAAGATTTTCTAGTTTATCCTTTATCGAGATAGAGAAGAAGGATAATAATAAAAGAAAATATTATATTACAAAAAAATTACGCTTCTTTATTTTATATGAACGAATAAAACAATTATCAAATTCTGCCGTTATCTTATCAATCAGGGTACAAGAAAATAAATGAAATTTTTAAAATAATAAGATTTTAAATCTACATACAGTTATATTAAGTGAAAACCAATTTTACTTAAATTTTCCTTTACTTGAAACAAAAAACAACAAAAATTTAAACTTTTGATTAGCCTAACAAAACCTCAGTTCTTAAATTTGAATGCTCATGACCATGATGTCAAACAGATCCTTCACAGATATAAATTTCAATTGTACAAAACACTTACATCTTATTTTCTTATTAAGTTGTATGTTGGAACATACCCAAAAAAAAGTCCAGTCTCCTCAACGATGTGATCTCACCTTTTTGGCACCTCGGCTCCTTCCTAACGTCTCTGCAAACCTTCTGCACTAACTAAAAACACCTGATTCACTTCTCTCAGCTGCTTATTTATGACACAAGGACTTCCTTTTGTCAACTTGATGCCGTAAAACTACTTTTACATATCTTCACAAAATACCCACGATAGATACAAAGACCTCTTTTAATCTACTTGTTATCTCCTTCTGCAAAACTATTCAATTCTTTTCACAATGCCGGTATCCAACACACGAACCGCACCCTATCTTGAGACAAACGACTGTTTCCTTCGATGACCAAATTATAACTGACTTCTCCGGTTCTCCTGATCGGTTCCTAAATTCCCATTCAACACCGACCATCCAATCAAAAGCTCAAATTGTGTTTACCATGATTTTGGAAAAGCCTAATTTCGGTTTCAGAGAAAAACTAAATAGCTTACTTTAAAATTGGTTTTGTCAATACACAATTTATACATATTTCAAAAGATTAGAATATGGTCATTTAATACTCGATTATACAAACAATGAAAAAATTAACTTACAGGTAAAATGTCTTTTAATTCTAAACAAAGGTTTTTTGATAATTTTGTTGGAAACGGAAAAGGTCGTTCTATTCTTATCTACACTAAATCTTATCTTAAATTACTATATACAATTTGTTTATACTGATTGTCCTGTGGTCTGTGAACTGTGTTTGTCATTTGTCATCTTAGTTTTAGTTAATGTCATATGTAATTGTCATGTTATTCATTCAAACAAAACAATGCTAATTTCTTGTATATTAAAACCTAGTTTATAAAGGTTTTGCATTTCATTACAATTTAATATACAAGAAATATCAAATATGGATAAGCTACTACGACCAGACAGATTCGATGCTGATCCTAACTCTCCTAGATCGTCTCAAGAATGGATGCATTGGAAAGCTACCTTTGAAAACTTTATTTCCTCTGTGATTGATGTTTCAGAGGAGGAGAAATTCAAACTACTGGTAAATTACGTGAGCAACAATATCTATGAACTCATCTCTGATTGTAGAAAGTATTCTGAAGCCAAAAGTATTCTTGAAGCAGCTTTTGTTAAACCCAAAAATGAAATTTTTGCCAGACATATCCTAATGACAAAAAAACAACAAACTGGTGAAAATATAGGTCAATACGTTCAACATCTTAAAGTGCTTTCCAAAGACTGTAATTTTCTAGCCGTTTCTGCAGACCAAAATAGAGAAGATTATATAAGAGACTCTTTTATTAATGGCATTCTTTCTAATGACATAAGACAACGTTTACTAGAAAACAACACTATTACTCTGCAAGATGCCATAGTAAAAGCCCAGTCTCTGGAGTCAGCTTCAAAACACTCTGAGGCTTATACAACTCCTGTACAAATTATTAATGCAATTTCTTCTGAAACCAGAGAGCACACTAATTATACTTCTGCTGCTGTGAAAAGTTGGAAATGTTACTTTTGTGGATCAACTGAAAGGCATCCTCGTAGCCTATGCCCTGCTAGAGACAAAGTTTGTAAGAAATGCTCGAAAGTTGGACATTTTTCCAAGGTATGTAGGCTTCAGATGAACAATTCAGTATCAGCTGCTGTTTTAGCTACTACTACATCTAGTTCGAATGTTAGAAATCTTGCTGCTGCCCCTCAATGCTTATCTAAAAGTGTTACTGAGATAAAGGTGAATGGAAATACAGCTGAAAGTTTAATAGACACAGGTAGTTCTGAGTCATATATCAGTAAGAATTATGCATTGTCTATAAACGTGAAAACATTTAGAAGTCATGCAAGCATAATAATGGCTTCAACAGCACTCAGAACGACTATCTCAGGACACTGCTTTGTTAATTTAGAAATAAACGAACATTCATATAAAAATGTCAAATTATCAATAATTCAAGATTTATGTGCTGATGTAGTTATAGGTCATGACTTGCTTAAACAACATTCTTCTCTAGAAATCACTTTTGCTGGCTCAAAAATGCCTTTAGTTATTGATCATATAGATAACATTTGTAGTTTGGCATACTTAAATATAGAGCCACCCAAATTATTCTCCAATCTATCAAATGATTGCAAACCGAGGGCAACTAAATCAAGAAAATTTTCAACTGAAGATAGAAAATTCATATCTGACGAGATACAGTATCTGCTATCGAATGGAATCATAGAAGAAAGCAACTCTCCTTGGCGTGCACAAGTACTTATTACAAAAAGTGAAACACACAAAAAGCGAATGGTGGTAGATTATTCACAAACAATTAATAAATTTACTTACTTAGATGCCTATCCTCTCCCAGATGTTGAAGATATTGTTAGAAAAGTAGCAAGATATTCTGTCTTCAGTACTATTGATCTTAAAAATGCATACCATCAAATTCCAATTAAAAATGAAGAGAAAATATACACTGCTTTTGAAGCCAACGGCCAACTATACCAATTTTGCCGGATTCCTTTTGGGGTAACCAACGGAGTGGCTTGTTTTCAAAGGGTTATCGATGGTATTATTAAATCCGAACATTTAAAAGGTGTGTATGCATATCTTGATGACATTACGGTTTGTGGATTAAATCAACAACAACATAATGAAAATCTTAATAAATTTATGGAAGTAGCGAAGAAATACAATCTAACAATAAATCAAAATAAAAGTTCTTATACACTAAATTCAATCAAACTTTTGGGTTATCAAATAGAAAATCAGACCTTAAAACCTGATCCTGAAAGACTTGAACCATTAAAGAAGTTACCCTTACCAAACGATTCACAATCACTAAAGAGAGCTGTCGGAATGTTTGCACATTATTCCAAATTTATCCCACAATTTTCAGAAAAGATACAAAAACTAGTCACATGCAATACTTTTCCTTTAACAGAACAAGCAGCTGAAGCTTTCCAAATTCTTAAATCTGAAATTATTTCTTCAGCTGTTACTACAATTGATGACAAGATTCCTTTTATCGTTGAATCTGATGCTTCAGATTTTTGTATTGCTGCTTCTCTTAGCCAAGGAGGAAGACCTGTTGCTTTCTTTTCAAGAACCTTATCAAAAAGTGAAAGAAATCATTCATCAGTGGAAAAAGAGGCTTATGCAATAGTGGAAGCTCTTAGAAAATGGAGACATTTCTTGATAGGTAAACATTTTCGACTTATAACTGATCAAAAGTCTGTCTCTTTTATGTTCAATATGCGCCACACTAGTAAGATAAAAAATGAGAAGATTATCAGATGGCGCCTTGAATTATCATGCTACAGTTTCGATATTCAGTACCGACCAGGAGTTGAGAATGTAGTGCCAGATACTTTCTCACGAGTGAGCTGTTCAATAAATCCTCGACCAAGTCTATTTGAACTACATCAATCCTTGTGTCATCCAGGAATCACCAGAATGGTCCATTGGATAAAGACACGCAACTTACCATATACTATTGATGAAGTCCGTGAAATGACCAATCGCTGTCCTATCTGTGCAGAAATAAAACCAAAGTTTTTGAAAACTCAAGGGAGATTAATTAAAGCTACTTCGCCTTTTGAAAGATTGTCTCTGGATTTTAAAGGACCGCTTCCATCTAGATCTCATAACAAATATATCCTAACAATTGTTGATGAATATTCTCGATTCCCCTTTGTATATCCATGTCAAGATGTTTCAGCGAAAACTGTTGTGAAGTGTCTTACAAACTTATTCTCTTTATTTGGAATGCCTAGTTATATCCATTCAGACCAAGGGGGGGCATTTATGTCTCAAGAAGTCAAAACATTTCTCCATTCACAAGGAATACCAACAAGCCGAACAACATCTTACAATCCTGAAGGAAATGGCCAGACAGAAAGATATAATGGAATTATATGGAAAACTATTTCTCTTGCATTAAAATCTAAACATTTAAAAACTGAACAGTGGGAAGAAGTAGTTGAGATAGCTCTTCATTCAATTCGTTCTCTTTTGTGTACATCTACAAACAGTACCCCTCATGAGCGAATGTTTCATCATTCCAGAAAAGCTATAAATGGAGCTGCACTTCCTTCATGGTTGATAACCCCCGGAAAAGTATTTATGAAAAAAAATGTGAGGCAGTCCAAATATGAACCCCTCGTTGAAGAAGTACAGCTAATTGAAGCAAATCCAAACTATGCTGTTGTTAGACGTGAAGATGGTAAAGAAACAACAGTAGCCTTAAGACAACTTGCACCACGAGGAGATGCATCTCTGGACTGTGTTAGTGGATCGGAATCTGCGGTTTCTAATGAACAGTTTATCAAAGATCCACCAAGCCCTAGATTGAGTATATGTGAGGAAAATCCAAATATTTCTCCTGTTAACATTCTGGAAGATCAAGGTCATATTGAAAGTGTTTTAGAGGAAGAAAATAAACACAGTCTTATTAGAAGAGGTACCAGGGAAAGAAACACTCCTGCTTACCTTAAAGACTTTGTTCAAAAATAAAGTTGGGGTGAATGTCCTGTGGTCTGTGAACTGTGTTTGTCATTTGTCATCTTAGTTTTAGTTAATGTCATATGTAATTGTCATGTTATTCATTCAAACAAAACAATGCTAATTTCTTGTATATTAAAACCTAGTTTATAAAGGTTTTGCATTTCATTACACTGATATCTTACAATTTTATTTCGATGGATCTTTTTATTTATTTTTCTTTGGTTGGGAAAGAAGAAACATAACAATATATATATGTATATATATATATATATATATATATATATATATATATATATATATATATATATATATATATATATATATATATATATATATATATATATATATGAAATTAAATTACATTAAATTAAATTAGCTAGTTTAGGAAACTTCAATAAAGAAATAAAACGAAGATGTAAGGCCGACAAAAAACAGTACTATCAAAGTATATGCAAAGAAATTGAGAGACATGGTCAGAATAATCAGCCGAGAGATCCATTTAGAAAAATACGCTACCTGACAAGAGACTTCAGAGCCAGAACTTGGGCCATTGAAGATAACACTGGAACCCTGAGAACAAACAGAGAAGACATAGCACAGACATGGAGATCGTATTGCAGGGACCTATATAAAGATGATCAACGCCAAGAGCTTGTTAGCCAAATCTCTGACGAGGTGGAAGAAGAACCTGATATACTCGAAAATGAAGTAAGATAGGCTATCATCAAGCCCAAATATAACAAAGCACCAGGTCCAGATATGATAACAGCAGAAATGCTTAAAGCCACAGAAGAAACCTACGTAAAGTTACTTCATCTACTCTGTAACCAAATATGGCATTCCAAACAATGGCCTGAAGACTGGACAAAATCTACAATAACGACCATACATAAAAAAGGCAGCTTCCATAAATGCGACAATTATAGAACTATCTCTCTTATATCCCATACCAGCAAGATAATGCTACATATAATCAATGAGAGACTCAAAACATACCTTCAAAGAGAAATTCCACAAGAGCAAACTGGATTTACCAAAGGTAGAGGCACTCGAGAACACCTGCTGAATATAAGACAGATAATTGAGAAATCTAGGGAATTCAAATTTCAAGAGCGATAAAGATGAGGTTGATCAACTGCTTAATATTCCCAATACTGACCTACGGATGTGAATCTTGGACTCTGAGACAATCGGAGAGAAGAAAGATAGACGCCACTGAAATGTTCTGTTGGAGACGGATGTTACGAATTCCTTGGACCGACCGTAGAACAAATAATTCAATTTTAAGAGAGCTAAAAGTTAGCCAACGACTCTCTAGTAAAGTCCATCTCCAACAATTAAAATATTTTGGGCATGTTATGAGAGCGAACACAGAAAACATGGAAAGACTCATAATACAAGGAAAGGTAGAAGGCCGAAGATCACGAGGAAGATCCCCAACAAGATGGATAGATCAAATTACAGGAATATGCCAAAGACCTATGCATGAATTAAAAGAAATAACCAGAGACAGAGATCTCTGGAGACGGACAATACACGACATCACGTCGACCACTACACTCCCACTGGGGGGGTCAGGATTGAAGGGAGAGAGAAATTAAATTAAATTAAATATGGCATTGGTGCACAAATTAGTTAAACTTTTCAGTCTGAATCGGAATGAATTTTCACGGAATCAACAGAACGATATAAGAGTTATTTCAGTATCTCTACTTCGTTAGCCGTTCGAGCCGATTCCGATTGAAACCGAGAAGTCCAACAAATATCTGAAAATTAACACTGAAAAGGTAACACTGAAAATTTAACTTTACCATAGGCTTAATAAAAAAATAATATAAAAATGCGGCTTCTACTTGCCTAACCAAAAATTCATGAGTTATTTCTATTTAACAGAACAAAATAAAAGGTAAGACGTATCAAAAGTACCGGACGCTAAGGGGTGTGCGGTTCAATACCGACCAAAACAAATAATTAACGCAAATAGGACACCACGTGAGCTCAAGTGCGTGCACAGGAAATAATATAAAAAAATAAATCTCAAATATATAACCCCCCTTAGACGCAGTTTACAAAAACAAAATAGGTATGTGTAAATATTTAATTTTTAAAATAAACCGCAAATAATCTTAAAAAAAACTGTAAAGTATTTGTATATATTAAAATAAAAACTAACAGCAAGAAATCTTAAAAAAAAAACTATTGTATTTCGTAAACAAATTAGACGGCGCTTAAATCTTCCGTTGAAAATTAATTATTGATCCATACCTTGAATTTTCATATACTTCACCGCGTGGAAATCCAGTTACAGTTCAGTGTGTCTCCAATCCAAAATCCCATACGATTGCCGATGTACATAGACTTGTGTGACAATGTTGAGAAGTTGAAAATTACAGGCAGACGGAAAAATTCGAAGAAGATGAAGCAGGAAAAAAACCAAACAAACCAACAAAACAGCAAAACCCTGAAACAAGAAAACATTAATTACCATCTGTGTCTAAAATAATTATTTGGAAATAAATATATTGATTTTAACACTTTGTTTATCTGCCTTTTGGCGATAATGGAACAATACAAAAAAAACTAGTGTCTGAACTTGAATGTATAAAAACTGATAAAAATTTGAATAGCTTTTTAGAGATAGGAAAAAAAAAATAACTACAACTTTAATTAATTAATTAATTAATTAATTAAAAATGAAATGTTTTAACACTCACCCTTCTTAGCCAGATTAAGGGTTTGAAATATCCCAAATTTTACCGAAACGTAGTCGGCTATTTGGACTCGTGATTAAGGCTAATTTCTTATTTTAAATGCGACTCCCGGTATTCACGTGTACTGTAGATCCGCTTTTCTTTAGCGAAATTGTGGATTTTCCAAAAAACCCTTCCACGAAGGCAGCAAATCCCCTTGAATATCCACACGGTTCGGACTAGTCCAGATCCCACATGGAACAGCAGCAAAAACCAAAATGCCGTTTTTTAATCTAGCCCAACCTATCAGTAACACCGTCAGACCAAGAATCAGTCCCTTTTCGTCGTCTTTCCGAGCACTTGACAACTTGACACACGGAGGTCACCGAATAATACCGAGATTCAAACATTTCAATTTTATGATCCCAATTCTTCCAAGATGACTCTAGAAAGAACGATCTAAATAAGTTTCTTAAAAAAAAAAGGACTTTTTCCCTTAAGTTCAGCAAAATTTGCCATTACTAAGTGAAAGTTATAAAGTTACCTCCAACACGTAGTGTCGAACACTTCTGATCATAAAAAACATTTAGTTGCCTAAGCGATCTGTTCGAAAGAGGTTTTCCACTTTTTAATTCTGATAGTTCCCTGTGAAATGATCGTAATTGGAGGTACGGTACAATGCTTAAAGTTGCCGCTTCAATTTCTTCATTCTGTAGCGAAGATGAGAACAATGGGAGATTAGAGATTTTATTCTTGAGATTTTTGATAAATATAAAAACATAGGCCAATACTCTTTGCATGCGGGAGAAAGTCGAAAACTTAAAGAAAATTAATTCTAAGGTTTCATTCACTTGTATTTCAGGGGAGGCCGTGGTTAACGTAACTTGTGTTGACCGAATCTCGGGTAAGTTTTGCGTGATCAGATTAATCTTAAACTGAGAAAAATCAAGAGGGTGCTTAATAAGAAACTCTGGGCCTGACAACCATAATATTGAGAGTGTGGAATTGCGTGTAATATCTCTGGGACGAGTCGGAATATCTGCTACGTTTAGTTGAGACGGAATGTGATGAAAACAGTAATCCTTACTTAGGGCAATAATCTTCTGCACACGGTTATGAACATAAGGATTCAACGAAAGCCTTTTATTCAAAATCCAACTAAGAGCTACTAACGAGTCGCTATAAATATGAGTTTGTGCGATCGGCCAATTCCTCCTCAATACATTAGAAACTGATTGAGTTAAAATAACTCCGATCAACACAGCATCATCTAACTCTAAGCGAGGTATCGTAAGATTTTGCTTAGCAGAAGCTATTCGAGATTTGGAAGATACTAAACGAGAGGAGACAGAGTAATCCTCGTACACTACGCGCAGATAAGTACATGTTGCAAATATCTTAAGGGAGCTATCACAGAAGGTATGAAGTTGAACATCTATAATTCGTTTATCCAATACTAAACATCTGGGGAATTTTAAAAGGGGAATGGATTGAAATCCATCAAGTAAAATTTTCCAATCCTTTAACCATTCTGGATCGAAGATTGGTTCATCCCAACTAAGTTTAGCCTGCCATAAACGTTGCAAGAGAATTTTGGAAGAGGCAGTGATATAACCGGCTAAATTCATTGGATCGAAAGTAGACATCAGAATACTAAGCACCTTTCTCTTAGTGATTGACTGGCCTAAATCAAAATTTGGTGGTGAAAATGAAAATGTATCTGATTGTTGATTCCATTTAACTCCGAGGATTTTCGAAGAAGAATCACCTAAGTTATGGGTTAAGGGCGTCGAATTTTTGAAGCCATGTCTTCTCAAAAATTCTTCGTTGTTCGAGGAAACTTTATGGAGATTAAAACCGTGCTTACCTAACAAGATTTTGAGTTGAGAGAACAAGAGTTCTAATTCTTTCAAAGAGTCACATCCACCTAAAATATCTACATAAGTAGAATACAAGAGAGCGTCACAGGCTAAAGGAAAATCATCCCGATAGCTGGCTGGCATTGTCTAAAAGAGCTTTGACATAAATTCGTTTGCCAGATTTGTCAAAGAGATATACTTCAACTGTACTCAGCAATACTATAGAGTTGTTAGAAGTAGTTGAAACAACATTTGAGAGTGTAACTGCATTGGTGCTGTGTGAAACATTATCTACAACTTCTGGAAGTGAGCGAGAAGTAGACGGGTGGTTGTCTACAGAACTGTGAGTATTAGAATTCTGAGGGACAGAACTACAGTTACCATTGAGAGACCTTGACGGTTGAGAGTGAGCAGAGAAGTGTGACGTCCTGATCTCCATATGTAGCAGAGAATTATGACGTTGGTTACAGTGAAAACACGTTTTACTACTAGGACATTCTTTAATAAAATGTTTATTGCCTAAACAATTAAAACATAACGAGTGCTGCTTGACAAATTCACGTCTACAGGCAATATTTTGGGACTTAAAATCTTTACAAACATAAATAGAATGAGACTTATTTTTACAGTATGCACATGACTTATTAAAGGAAGTAGAACGAGACGATGCCAAATTTTGTTTAGCATCAGTATGGGTATGACATGAAAATCGTATATCTTTGTTACCGGAGGGTTTAGACTTATCTGTGGTGATGGAAAGCATTTCTAAATGGCGAACTCGATTTTCTATCGCACTCATAAATTGGGAAACATCTGATTGCTCAAGTTCATGTTCTTGAGAAAATTCTAACTTCCGAAGTGTAGCATTGTCTAATTTCTGGCTGATAAGATGTATAAAAACTAAATTTAACAACTTCTCGTGCGATAAATTAAGGTTTAGAAGAGATTTATATGCATTGGAGACGGTTGTGTGAAATTCTCTGAGCTGGGTAAAGGTTGCATTATTAGGTAACCCTTTTGTATCAATAATATTTGCAAATAACTGTTTAATAACTATACGATTATTGGAATACCTATTAACTAACGTGGAAAGTGCAATGTTGTAATTAGACTCTATAAGTGTGAGGTTCTCTATTAGCTGGAAGGGCTCTCCTTTTAACAGAGAACGCAAATAAATAAACTTTTCTATACTAGTAAGTGATGTATCTGCATCTACTGTGCTAGTAAATATTTGAAGAAAAGTTTGAAATTTGTTGAAATCGCCAGAAAAACATTCCAATTGGATTTGCGGAAGTTTTATGCTTCTTTGCGTGGGTAAACTAGAGGGATTATTTTGAGAAAAAGAACTAGAAGAACTGCTATTTTCTGTTAACCTAAATTTAAGCAAATTCTCCTCAAGCGTAGAAAGCATATTTAAATAAATATTATCGATGATGTTTGTATCTTCATCATCTTCAGCTTCAGAGGATTCTATTTCATCTTGGGCTTGGCAATAAGAATCATACGCCTTTTTAAATGCAAAATACGATCTTTAGTGGAGTGAATAGTGAGATTAGCCAAATTTATATCGAGATAATTATTTAATTTTGTCAATTTAGTTTTTGCCAAGCGCCTATTTTTAAAACTTTGTGTTAACTCCATCTCTGACATGTAATGCCAATTTATATATGTATACAAAATAATACCTAAACTATAAAATAATTTTAAAGAGACTAAACAAATGAAAAAACTAAAGGTAGAAAAAAATATAAGATATTTTGGTGGGGGTTTGAACCAAAGTGCTAAGAAAAAAATTACAGGTAGAAAAGAGCCTCAAAATCCGGCTCGAAGGACCACTTTATGTAGATAAAATTAGTATCTACACAATAGGACAAACATGAAGAATGTCCTAAAATGAGATAGAGAGTATAGCATAGATTGCTGGTTAAAAAAAATATGAGAGCTCTTACCTGTAATATAAGAATGTCCTAACACTAACGGTTCAAAAAGCTATCCAAAGGTACAAAACGATTTATTATAGAGAAAAAGAGAGAAAAACAAATAGCATAAATAAAATTAGTACAAATACATAAAGAACTAAACAAAAATCCTACTACTAAATACTACTTACTAGCCAACAAGTCTTTCGAAAGTGTATGTGCACTATTGTCTATCCAATTCGTTATCACAAAGATCCTGGATCAAAAGCTGCGGAGATGTGGTAATCATTTGTCAAAGGCCACCCAGAGAACCATGCAAAAAACTTCGAAACTTTCAAAAAAAGGCCACTACTGTATTATAATCAATAAGTGTCTGTGATTATAATGATTTATTGCTGTTATACCAACAGCGGGACAAATCGTTGACCGATTTGGAGAGCACTTAACTACTATTACTTTTTGAGGCTTAAATCCTTGACGGATTCGTAAGGGCTTCTGTCCAGCAGAGAAGTTGCACCGTGCGGGACTAAAATTCACTCTGAGAGTAGGCGGGGTGCCTGATTTTTCGGGGGGTCTTCTTTTAAAGTGCACCAAAAAACTATCTACTTAAAAACTATTGACACATTTTTTGACAGATCTTTGACAATGACATTTTACAGAATTATATCATTTTTTTAGAGTGAGTGCACCTTTGTCAAAAGTGGAGTTGAATACTAAATTAAAAATATTAATAAATAGTTTTATATGTTCGAATGGATTTATTCGAACAGGCATATTTTAAAAAATAATGCAAACAGTTACTTGACGTAACCTGTTTATATACTAAAGTAGGAGGGATATGTACTACATATATATGTAGAAAAACCCAGATTCACGTTAGTTGTTCAATATGTATACAGAAACGATTTCTATAACAGACATAGATAGTGGTGTTAACAGTTTAAAACAGACATTTCTTAATCTTGAATGGGACGCTCAACATGAATTAGTATATGGAAGAGGATATTTTGATGACAACTATTGTATTTACCAGTCAACGAAATATAAAAAAAGGGTATGAGATTTTCGATTTGTTTTTAAAAAAGCAAATTTGTCTACATGAGTTTGTATTCTTGTTAAGAAAAGTAGAACTGGATACTTATTTAAATCGCCTAAAAGATTATCTTCCATCTGTGCTATATGAAACTGATGTTAATAATACTGATTAAGAATCATCAAAGTAATTGTATTACACAAAAATAAAAAATAAATTTAAATATATATTGTCTTTTATTTACGTTTTTACTAACGGACAAGATAGTGTCAATTCAACATAAATTTCATTATATGACTTGAACTGAAAGAGTGGAAATGATAATACATCATTTTCGTCAAAACATTGTTATCAACCAAATCTTCTATGATGGTTGATGAACTGTTATACTTCATTTTAAGCGGTTCTGGGAAACATTTAACATTTTTTACTTTTCCAGTTACAGACATAGTATATAGAATGTTTTTGCCATCCAATACAAAGTAATCTTTGCTAACATTTAAGTCTTTACGTCCACGAATAGTAATTACACACACACTACAATAATCGGCAGGCTGGCAAATGTAAAATTGAGATTGTAGTGGCTCTGAGACAATTTCATCAACATCACAGGTTTGAGATGTTAGGTAGTGTTGGTTGAACCTGTTAAGAGGCATTTTGGCACTGAATGATATTTAACAAAAGTTGCAATATTTATGTACTTTATGCGATAACCCCACTTTCCCGCAATTCCTCAATTATTGAAATAATTTCATTGTTGTGTCCGTTATTACCCACTGCTTGAGAAGCTACAAGCAATCGTAGTCTATCAATTAACTCATTAAAATCATCAAAATATTTGTACTCAATAGGATTTTTATTGTAGGACATCAACGTCATTTTTCCACCACTTTTGGAAGATTTTAACGTTAATTTTCCACCACGTTTGGAAGACATTCCCCGCGTAAGCACACCTGATGGTATTGAACCAGATCTAGGACGTATGGGTTCAATTAAGTTGGGTTTTACTATGTAGAGCCACTTGTCTTTTATATCATTTGAAAATGTACGAATAGGTAAAGCACTATTATTATTCCTACGGTAAGCATTAGTCCGTTGTATAATATCAACATAGTAGCTTATGTCTTGCTCAGTATATGTAACAGGTTTCTTTAAAAATAACAACTCGTAAAGTCCGAGAGTACCAGGGTAAATCACTCCTTTTATTCCAATAGTAGATCCATCAAAGTAGATCTCTGAATCTCCAATAAAAAACTTTTTTTCTTTAGGATCGTAGACTATACCCAAAATATGATCATATTTACCTGTTACGTCACGCACCATTCCCTCAATAAAATCTCTTGGAAGTGGTGCTGTAAATTGATTAAAATAATCATGCGATACTTCAGGATCGGTCTGATAAAATTGTGAAATAGTATCATCTATAAATTCATTTAATTGCGTTCTGGATTCATAAGGTGTTTCAATCAAATTAATGGGTTCTGTAGGGAGGGTGCTGGATCCTAATTGTGTGCTGCTTAATTGAGGTGGTGGTGTCAAAAATACTATTTTTCTAAAGTTGGATGGATCTCTCTGAATAGGACTTAAGTTTTTACTTCCAAGAAGTTCTTTTTCTGATTGTGGTGTAGTGATTTCTTGTTTAACAGATGGTTGTTTTGATTCCAATGCGGTAAGCAATTCTTTGATCGGTTTAGTGATGGGTCTATAGTTTTTTTCCAACTGTATTTGTGAACTAGTCATACCACTTTTTAAACGTTTATATTTTTGCTTCAAAGCTTGCCTACCTTTAATTAGTTGTTTAGCAAGTTGAGGATCCATTATAACTGAGGAAATATAAGTAAATTATAAAGCTTATATACTAATATACGCATCAAAGCCTTTTCTATATCGACCAGATAATAATTGACAATATTTGTCAATGGTTAGAAAACCAAATTTATCTTTCCAACAGTGAGAACATACATTTTTAAAATCTTGAAAGGACATATCAATATTCACATGATCATCATATATATATGTTTTAAATTTGTCATATCTTGTTTAAAAATTATTAAAAAATTTGCATTATCTCTAATGAGTTGTTTAGGTATTGCTGAATAAGTTTGACATAAATAAAAAAACATCTGTGGATCTATGACGACCAAAGCAGTAGTAACTTTGAATATTTTTTTGATTGCATGAACCTACATCATCAAATATGATAATAGAATTATTTTTTATATCTTCCGGAGCAATAATGACGTCTACATTACCATATTCCTCATAACCTATTTCTTTAATCGGAATAATTAAAGTTCGCAAATATGCATATTTTGGTTGATGTAAACTTTTAGAATACACATAGATATTTTCAAATCTTAAACCATTAGGATGATCAATTAAAGATAACATAGCATTGGTTTTTCCTGAACCACTAGCCCCAACAATAAGACCTCTTTTAGAATCACCTCCAAACAAACAACCATAGATAAATAATATAATAGTAGAAATAGATAGGCAACTCAATGTATAAATTTCGTTCATTAGGCCCCTTGCGGCTGGGGTCAATACTAATCATCTTTTGGCGGCAAATTCGAATGAACACCCCTTACATACATACCCTTTAGCGCCTCTTGTGGGCTATTTCGTTACTAATTAAAATTTATTGGAAAATAAGGATATAAGATGCACAATTTTTTCTAGATATACGTATATTTATTTGTTGTTTAAGATAAAACAGTTATAAAATAATTACATAATATTTATTACACATATTTGCAGAAATTAAATACTATTATTTTTTGCTTTCTGACAACTTACTATCATTCTTTTTGTAATTTGTCCATGATTTGTACACAACGAACAATACAATAATTCACCATGTTTAGTTTTGTTACTAGCACAACACAAAAATTCTTTGCTACAATAGGTAACTCAAAATAAACTTTAAAAATTAAGTAACCAAATTTAAATTAAAATTACTAAGAATAAATGCAAACGAAAGTTAAAGATAATAAAATAAAATTGAAAACTTGTAAACAAACGGAAGATCTGTCATTAATTTGGATTGACAGAATTGACATTGCTTCGTTTGATTATGTTATTTGGTTTATGATTGGTTAAAGTCTTCGTGAGAGAGATAGGCTGTCATTTCTCTTTATTAACTCGCTGGGGTCAAAGTGATGGGGGAATGAACCAAGTCGTTCATATAAGATTCCAGGCCATGCAAACAACCATGTTTTCCCGTTTTAAATTCATCATTATTATCATGATTTTTAATAGGTAAACGATTCTTTTGTTGAATGATCTTCATAACGTTCAAGTGATAACTGATAGTATAAATAGGTTGTAATATATGTATATATATATATATATATATATATATATATATATATATATATATATATATATATATATATATATATATATGTAATGAAATTATAATTTCATCATTGAAATATTGCCGCGCTCTACCGAGCACGTTATCTGGAATATTAGACACAACCACTTCTGTCATCTTTATATTTAAAAACAGAGTTGCCAGATTGGGGTATTTCCCCCCATTTTTGGGGTAGTTTCAAAGCGTCTGGGGGAATTTTTATGAGCTAAAACGGATGGGGTATTTTTTGGGGGAAAAATTGTGGAGGATTTTAGGTGGTCAGTGGTCATAAATTTGCGAATGTACATAGAACTGGAAGAAAAGGCTATTCTATTCATATCTGGTTTTTTTGGTAGATACCTTTAAGGCACCCAAAAAATGTACTTATCTAAATATTTTACAAAAATATAGGCCTTTAGTTTTGATATATAGATCATTTTGTCTTAATAGATCACCGTCGTGCGGTCATGTATTAAGTTTTAGAAATATGTAGTTCCATATATCAGCTGTGGATTAAAGTGACGTTAAATAGAGAATATAACTAAAACGGAAGGCTAAGAAATTTGGAAATTAATGAGTTAATACAAATGGGATTCACAGCCTCATCGTTCCAATTCTACTCATAATCAATTAATTTTTAAGTATAAGCACAGTAACTTTAGGTGGCTGTGATATAAGTGACACCACTGGTGACATCAGTTTTTATAAATCATTGTTGTTCATTGTTGTCATTGTTTTAGTATGAAAAATTATTCTAATCCATCGTTTTAACATAAATAGTATAAAAAATTATAGTACAGTGTGTTCCAGTCTACAGTCTTTTCAAATTTATAAAAATTGTAATTATGCGACAAAATTTTAAATTTGGGGGAATTTCAGTTTCCAAGTGGGGGATTTAAAAAATCGCATCTGGCAACTCTGCAGAGATTATTTGTGCTTAGGATAGGAATAGGATAGGGGGTGTAGAGTTGTGTTATAGAGGTAGCACCTTTTATCGGAACGACCACATCGAGCGTCATAGACGGGAGATGGTTCTTGCTAACTGGTCCTCATAAGACAACTAACTCTCACTTATGGCTCCACGTGCCACACCCCGGGCAACTGCATTGGTCTGCAGGCTAAACTAAGTGAGGGTAGCCAGATATGGCGAAAATATTTACCGAGCAATTGCCGGTATAAGCGAACTCCCACTTGCTGTCCAACGGCTTCGGGCGGATGAGCTGGTAAGTGGTAGGGATCAAACTAGCACGCAGCGTCTGACCCAGAGTGGGCGGCTGCAAATAGCGTCTGTGTCCAGAGGATCGGCTAAAATACAAACCAGAGAAGGCAACGGGAAACCACTCTGGTATATATTTCCCAAGAAAACTACAATGAAAGCACAAACAGAATTGGCCCCTAGTCCCCGGCAGATCTTAGATGATCAAGGGGTGCGAAGAATCCCCGGGAGGAATAGCCTAAATATTTTAAATACAAACTTTAAGATTGCAACATGGAACGTTAGAAGTCTGTTCGAAACAGGAAAACTAGCAAATGCATGCCACGAAATGAAACGTTTAGGGTTGCAGATATTGGGTTTAAGTGAAGTTAAATGGCCAGGTTCAGGTAAAGTTAAAACCATGAACAAAACTTTCTATTACTCGGGTAATAACGATCCGGCTCATCGTAACGGGGTTGGAGTAATTTTAGAAGACAATTATAACCATGCCGTCACAAACTTTGTGCCATTTTCGGACCGATGTCTTCTTATTCAACTATCCGGAAAGCCAGTAAATATTAACATCATTCAAACTTATGCCCCTACGGCCGATAAACCCATAGAAGAGCTAGAAGCGTGGTATGCTGACGTAGAAAAACTAATAAAGATGACCAAAAAACGAGACCTAACATTTATCTTAGGTGATTTTAATGCCAAGTTAGGTAGAGGAAAAGTTTCTGGATTGATCGGAAACTTCGGACTTGGAGCAAGGAACGACAGGGGAGAGAGAATGACCGAATTCTGCCAACAACACAACATGGTAGTGACAAATACATGGTTTAAATTACACCCTCGCAGATTGTACACATGGACTTCACCACAACACAATGAAAACAGAGTAATCCGTAACCAAATAGATTACATATTGGTCAACAAAAGATATCACAATGCAATCATCAGTGCAAAAACATATCCTGGAACTGACATCAATTCCGATCATAATCCTGTTGTTGCAAAAGTTCGCGCAAGATGGAAACTAATCAAGAAACAAAAACCTCAACACCAACTATTAGACATCCAAATATTGAAAAACGACACCATACATAAGACAGTAAATAAAGAATTAAACAAAAATTTAGGAAATATTGACCACAATAGAATTAGAGAGTACGATGACATAAACGTTCTGTGGAAAACTATTAAAGAACAAATTAACAATGTAACGGAAAAACATCTAAAAGTAACACCTAGAAATAACAAACAGGAATGGATGACAGAAGAGATTTTACAATTAATGAACAAACGAAGAGAATCTAAAGGAAAAAATGACAAGGACGTAGAATACAAAAGACTAAATAGAATAATTCGAAAAAAAAATAACCGAAGCAAAAGAGAAATGGCTGGAAACAAAATGCGTTGAAATAGAAGAACTGCAACAAAGGCACGATTTTTTTAATTTACATAAAAAGGTAAAAGAGTTTACATCGACTACCAAGAGAACGACTTTTCACACCATGCTGAACACGGATGACAAACTGCTAGAATCAACGGAAGATAAACTGAAAGAATGGGAAAATTATATTAAAATTCTTTTTCACGACATACGAGAAGAACCAAGATTGGAAAATAACAACGAAGGGCCAACAATTCTGAAATCTGAAATCATAAATGCAATTAATCATCTCAAAACAAATAAAAGCCCAGGTCCAGACGGAATATACCCAGAAACGCTCAAATTAATCAGCGAAGAAAATATCGAATTATTTGTCCTTTTATTCAATCGCATTTATGATACAGGTAAAATACCTCAAGATTGGCTGGAGTCAATATTCATCCCACTACCAAAAAAGCCAAACCCACAACACTGCAATGAGTTCCGTCTGATAAGCCTTATGAGTCATGCTGTAAAAGTCCTACTAAAAATCGTACATAATCGTATCTATAGAAAGTGCGAAACAATCATCGGAGACGATCAGTTTGGATTCAGAGCCGGCATGGGAACGAGAGAAGCCCTGTTCAGTTTATTAGTTCTCGCCCAAAAATGCTACGACCAACAGAAAGATATATTTATATGCTTTATTGACTTCGAAAAAGCATTTGATAAAGTAAGACACGACCTACTATTAGAACGTTTGCAAGAAGTCGGTTTAGATGGAAAAGACATCAAATTCTTAAAAAACTTGTACTGGAACCAAAAAGCCAGAGTTAGGATC
Organism: Diabrotica balteata; assembly: GCA_918026665.1. Classification (NCBI taxonomy): domain Eukaryota; kingdom Metazoa; phylum Arthropoda; class Insecta; order Coleoptera; family Chrysomelidae; genus Diabrotica; species Diabrotica balteata. The sequence goes on along the minus strand of OU898278.1, from coordinate 68,350,014 downwards.
GAAGGTTCCACATCCGCAGAAGTAGAAATTAGGAGGGGAGTTAGACAGGGATGTGTTCTGTCGCCTCTGCTGTTTAATCTTTACTCCGAGTTTCTATTTAAAGAAGCATTGGAGGATTCCAAGGATGGAGTCAAGGTGAATGGCGTAAATATCAACAGTATCAGATACGCCGATGATACAGTGTTAATTGCGGATTCCGACTCAGGTCTACAACGACTCATCGACAAGACCAACTCGACCTGTGAGCAATTTGGTATGAAAATAAACATTAAAAAAACCAAAGTGATGTCAATCCGAAAAAACCAAAACGTACCTCAACCTTGCACAATAAATGGGCACATCTTAGAACAGGTCAATAGATTTAAGTACCTGGGATGTTGGTTCGATAGCAGCCTAAATCCTGATCAAGAAATAAGATCGAGAATAGAACAGGCTAGAAAATCCTTCGAAAAAATAAAAAAACTGCTTTGTGATTCTCGAATAAAACTCGAAATTCGACTACGTTTATCAAAATGCTACGTCTGGTCGACTCTTCTATATGCAGTTGAAACGTGGACCCTTAAAACATCAACCGTAAATAAATTGGAGGCCTTTGAAATGTGGATCTACCGGAGAATACTCAAAATTTCATGGACATCGCATACCTCAAACGAAGAAGTGCTGCATAGAATAGGCAAGGAAAGAGAACTTTTTAACACAGTAAAAGTAAGAAAAACATCATACCTAGGCCACATACTGAGAAATAATAAGTACCAATATGCCCAACTTATAGTGAAAGGAAAAATCGAGGGAAAGAGAGGCCTAGGAAGGAAAAGACTATCATGGCTCAGAAACATCCGACAATGGACAGGGCTAAATTTTGAACAGCTAATAAGAACAGCTGAAGATAGAGAAGAGTTTAAAATTGTAGTAGCCAACCTCCATTGAGGAGAGGGCACTTTAAGAAGAAGAAGGATAGGAATGTTAAAACATTCATAGTTAGTGACATTAAATGTCGTTTCTTTAATTTCAGAAACTCAGTTGTGTTACTAATTACCAAAAGGAACCTTATAAAACGACATTTTTGGTCATGGAAAAATTGAGATTCCAATTCATAATACTAGGATCATCAGACGGTAAATCAAATGAAATCTGTATTGCCTCAATTGAGACTCCAGATGGTCGTATTTTTGATATCCCAGACGAATTTAAGCAGGTAAATAAACATACATACATATCTAGATCCAGTTCATTTACAAAAGTAAAAAACTCATTGAAAAAAAGAGGTCAAAAACGAAATATATGGATCCCACTAGATGATGAAATAAGGAAGATTTATTTGGATGAAGGTGAAAATTTACAATTTGGTGATCAGTATTTAGAAGAAAAACTACAATCAGCGGCTGTTAGCTATGAAGATTTACCAAATATTCAAAATGTGGGGAAGCTAACAGAAAAGTTTTTAATTGAAAAATTCTCCATTAAAATGCCAAATGTTAGACAATGGATGGAAGAATTTGAAAAAGAATGTAAAAGGTTTGAAATTTTAAATGATGAAGATAAAATAGAAAGTTTGAGACATCTACTTGAAAAACAATGTTTAGATTGGTATGGTAGTATGTTAATTAAATATACAGTGAAATCAGATTGGAAAACTTGGAAAACAAACTTTTGTGATACTTATGAGAAAAAAGGTTGGTCCCAAATAAAATATGCTTTTACATTCAAATATCAAGTTGGTTCTCTATTACAATATGCCACAAAAAAAGAAAGATTATTATTAGAAGTTAATAAGTTAATTGATAACACACTTATAAACCTGATTGTGTTAGGTTTGCCAGAAAACATCATGAACAGACTTGATAAAGATTCACTGACTTCAACTACTCACCTTTTCAGTGAATTGAACAAGAATGAACACTTAGCAAATAAAGAATGTGAAAAACTTTTCTTACATAATAAAAGAAATGTTGAAGAAAAACAAATTAGAAACAAACAAAGATTGGACAGAGAGCAAAAGCAAAAATGTACCATCTGTGAAAAACTTAAAAAAGGAAGACGCTACCACCTTGAATCAACTTGTTGGTTTAAACCAAAGGATAATCAAACTAATAAAGATGATCAAATTAAACTTATCAATAATTCAGAATTAGAATGTGAACTACAAAATGCTAATCCAAAAAACTGTTAATACTGCCATTAATAAAAATAAAATTAGTGTTGAATAAAAATATTGAGATTTTTGGAGTATATGACTCAGGTTCAAATGTTTCATTAATAAATTCAAAGTTATTAAAAATAAATAACAATAATTCAATTGATTCTAACAATACTAATTTAAAAACTATTAATGGCATTAAAAAAACCAGTGGTATGGTAAAATTACATGTAAAAATTTTTGATATAGAAAAAGAGACAGAAGTCTTTGTGATTGAAAAAGATAATTTTGATTACGATTTTTTAATTGGTTTAGATTGTATAAAAAAATTCTATTTGTGTCAAAATGAAAATTTACAAATAAGTCAAAAAGTGCCTATTCAAAATGATGTTACTACAGAAATTAAAACAGTTTCAAAAAATTGTGACATTACATTAGTGAAATTAAGAGATAATAATCAACAAATAAATTTTGATTCTAAGGAAACAAATGAAATTAATAATTTAAATGAAATGAGAAATAAATATTTAATAAATTTCAATGAACACTTTGAAGAGACAAATTTTAAAATTCATGTAGACCATTTAGATTGTGATCAACAATCAATAATAAATGAATTAATATGTGAAAACAAATCTGTCTTTGCAAAAGACAAATATGATGTAGGGACAGTGAAGGATTATGAAGCACACATTGATTTATTGGAAGAGAAATATTGCAGCAAAAGGCCATATCGAACCACAGTTGATGATAAAAAGGAGATTGAGAAACAAATTGCGTTGCTACTAGACAAGAATCTAATAGAAGAATCGTATAGTCCTTTTGCAGCCCCAGTTACATTAGCTTATAAAAGAGATGAAAATACAAACTCAAGATTGTGCATTGATTTTAGAGACTTGAATAAAATTGTATTACCCCAATCACAACCCTTTCCACTTACAGAGGATTTAATGGTAAAGACAAGAAATTGTAAATTTTTCTCAACATTGGACATAAACTCTGCTTTTTGGTCAATTCCTATGCGCATTACAGATAGGCACAAAACTGGATTTGTTACACAAGAAGGACACTTTCAGTGGACTTGTTTACCATTTGGGTTAAAAACATCTCCAGCAATATTCCAAAGAATAATGTGTAACATAATAAGAAAACACAAACTTGCAGATTTTACAGTGAGCTACATAGATGACATACTCATTTTTTCAAAATCATTCCAGGAACATATCAGACATCTAGCACAACTATTTAAAGCAATCAAAAGTGAAGGATTCAGATTAAAATTTGTAAAATGCATGTTTGCAGCTGAATCAGTAAAATACTTGGGTCATGTAATAACAAATAATTGTGTAAAGCCACTGAAAGACAACTTGATTTCAATAAAAAACTTTCCAATACCTAAAACACAGAAAAATGTTAGACAGTTTCTAGGGAAGATAAATTTTTATCATAAATATGTCCCAAAAATAGCAATAAAATTGGATCCTTTGCATAATCTTCTGAGAAAAGGTCAACCATTTAATTGGACTAAGGAATGCCAAAAAACATTTGAAGATTTAAAAAATGTATTGTTAACTCAACCTGTACTAACTATTTTTGATCCAACTCTACCGATACACATATATACTGATGCTAGTTTACTAGGAATAGCAGGGGTGCTAAAACAACCACAGGAAAATAATGAAGAAAAACCAGTGGCCTATTTCTCTAAGAAACTAAATGAAGTACAGAAAAGAAAAAAAGCTATATACCTGGAGTGCCTGGCAATTAAAGAATGTGTTAAATATTGGCAACATTACTTAATAGGTAAGAAATTTATTGTTTTTTCTGACCACAAGCCATTGGAGAATATGAATAATATAAAGTCTAGAACAGATGAAGAACTAGGTGATTTAACATATTATTTATCGCAATATGATTTTGTGGTGAAATATTGCCCTGGAAAATATAACTTAGAAGCTGACTGCCTTAGCAGAAATCCTGTCTTAGAACCCGATGAAAATATGGAGGAGCAGTTGAAAGTTACAAATTTGATAACTCTTGAAGATATATTGAAAGACCAAGAAAAAAATAAAGATATAAAACATAATAATAAACTAGTAACTAAAAATAATGTTTATTACAAAAAAGTAAGAGGAAAAGAAAAAATCATTCTAACCGAAGATTATACTATACAATTTTTAAAAGATGTGCATAGAAACTTGTGTCATATAGGAATAAAACAAATGCATATGATGATAGGACCATACTATACAGCTAAAAATTTAACCAAAAATATAAAGGAAATATGTCAAAGCTGTGCAGTATGTATTAGAAACAAATCAAGAGGACTAGCAAAATTTGGATTAATGTCACATTTAGGTCCAGCCACAAAACCTTTTGAAATTATTTCCATAGACACAATCGGAGGTTTTGGAGGATCACGATCTACAAAAAAATATTTACATCTTCTAGTCGATCACTTTACAAGATATGCATATATCCTAACATCGAAAACTCAAACTGCTAATGATTTTATTAAACTTGTGAAAAGCATATCAGAGACAAATCAGATTGGTATGATTCTAACAGACCAATACCCAGGAATAAATTCAAAAAATTTTAAAAATTTTTTAGATGAAAAATTTATACCAATAATCTTCACTGCCACAAATTCACCATTTTCTAACGGCTTGAATGAAAGATTAAATCAGACCCTAATTAATAAAATCAGATGCAAAATTAACGAAAAAGAACAAAAAACTTCTTGGACAACAATAGCACAAGAATATGTGCGCAAATACAATGAAACAGAACATACTGTCACTGGTTTCGCACCATCATACTTAATGTATGGCAAAAATGTTGCAATGTTGCCAAATGAACTAAAAATATTAACTTCTGAGAAAGATTGGATTCATAATAGAAATATTGCTTTAGACAGAACGATCAAATCTCATAATTATAATAAACAAATTTATGACAAAAATCGTAAACATTTTACGATTTTTGTCGTATATGTGGAAAATGGAAACAAATTAAACAGGAATAAACTTGACGAACTAAAAGTAGGACCATATGAAATTACGGAAAAATTGTCAAATTCAATTTACAGAATAAACCTGAACCGAAGAAAATTAGAGTCTAATCTGTTCCACATATCCAAGCTGACTCCAATCTCAACACCTGAAGATGAAGAACAAGATGAAGAAGACGTAGACGACTACTAAACATTTGAAGGCATGAATATTTTCTCCTCTGGGAAGGGGGGATGTAATGAAATTATAATTTCATCATTGAAATATTGCCGCGCTCTACCGAGCACGTTATCTGGAATATTAGACACAACCACTTCTGTCATCTTTATATTTAAAAAACTTGTCATTTTGTCAGAGATTATTTATGCTTAGGATAGGAATGTTAAAACATTCATAGTTAGTGACATTAAATGTCGTTTCTTTAATTTCAGAAACTCAGTTGTGTTACTAATTACCAAAAGGAACCTTTTATATATATATATATATATATATATATATATATATATATATATATATATATATATATATATATATATAAGTACCATAATGGTAAAGTGTGCAAAAGTGAAAACACGTCGACAAGGAAAAGGATTAGTCAATAGTCTCATTAACAAACTTCCATTCGAAGCACATATACCTGGATACCGATTTTGTGGTCCTGGAACTCATTTGCAGCAAAGATTAGAGAGAGGGGACGAAGGAATTAATGCATTAGACGCTGCATGTAAAACACACGACATTGCGTATTCACAACATAAAAATTTAAGTGAAAGACACGAAGCAGATAAAATCTTGGAAAATAAAGCGTGGGAACGGGTAAAATCAAAAGACGCTAAGCTAGGTGAAAAGATTGCAGCTTGGTTTGTAACGACAGCAATGAAAGGTAAACGTAAATTGGGTATGGGATTTTCTAAAAAACCAAAAAAGGAGGTGCCTTGAAAAAAAAAAAAGAAACGCATTATTCGAGCTCCCAAGAAAGGTGGTTTTTTACCTTTGTTGTTACCATTGCTCGGAGCGTTAGGAGCTGTTGGGGGAGGTGCAGCTGGAATTGCCAAGGCGGTTAATGATGCCAAAGCTGACCGCGAAAAACTTGCTGAAGAACAAAGGCATAATTTGGTAATGGAACAAACAGCGAAAAAAGGAGCGGGGTTTATTTAAGACCATACAAAAGTTACGGAATAAAACGTCGCGGCAAAGGTTTCCGTTTAAAACCGTATTCAAGAAACTCCTGGTAAAGCTACCTAAACGAGCAATGACTGATGTAGATCTTGTTAAATATGCTGGTTTGTTACATATTCCTCATTTTCGTGGAGTTTTTATGCGTGATTCTGTACCTCATGTAATACGAAAACATGAATCAGGTATAGTAAATCACGATACTAAAGACGGAAATGGTACACATTGGACTGCATATGCTAAACAAGATACTTTAATTACTTATTTTGATAGTTATGGAAATTTACCTCCTCCTACTGAATTAGTACGATATTTTAAAAGTAATGGAAACGTTACTATAGCATATAACTATGATGTCATTCAAAATTTTAATTCTTTTAATTGTGGTCAAAACTGTTTAAGATTTTTATTTAATTACTATAATTAATTAGCGAGTATCATTTATACTTGAACCATCATGTCAGTCACATTCACCCTTACTGGAGAATCATCAATTCTCAGTGATGATCATAATCCTCCCATTTATCTTGATGAGAATTTTAATTATGAAATTGGTGTTGCAAATTTTGACACTTTTAACAGTATTCCAAATGTCGATATTCATAATAATGTTTTTGTGTGGGGCAAAAACAGCGAGTTTGCTTTTAAAATTCCTGTAGGTGCCTACGAAGTTGATATTATTAAAATTATTAAAAATGAAATGATTCAAACCGCTAGCATAATTAGTATGAAGCCCGATATAAATACAAATAGAATTAGTATTAAAAGTAGTGATTGGATTAATTTTGATGTTGATAATTCTATAGGAAGTTTGCTAGGTTTCGAAAGAGTTAAACTTACACCAAATAAACTTCACCTATCCACGAATGTGGTAAATATTTTAAAAGTTAATACTATCTGTATTGATTGTAATATTGCTGTTGGATCTTTCTTAAATGGAAAAGCTGTGCATATTATTCATCAATTTTTTCCTCAAGTTCCGAATGGGTATAAAATAGTCGAGCAACCGTTAACCATCTTGTATTATCCTGTAAGCAACAAGACGATAAGCAACATAACTGTACGAGTTTTAGATCAACAAGGAAATTTTTTTTTTAGATTTTTGATCCTTTTTCCTGAAGCCACTATCTCTTTCAGTTTCCCCAGTTTTGTGCCATTTATATCAACTTTTTGTTTCCTTTTGAATAAGTGCCCCAATTGTCTCAAACATATTTAATTGTAATATATTAAATATATGTATTTTGTACCAAAATTTATATTTGTGTATATTAACATATGTGTATTGTTTTTTATATGTATTGGTAAGTAAATGAAAGCAAATATTTGAGTTGAATATTTAAATATGAATTTTGATTGAAGTATTGATATTGAAAAGAATTTAAAAACAGTAGCAAATTATACAGTTACTGTTACATTTATTTTTTTATTGATTTGACAAATTTTACAGAATAATCGGTTTTGTAATTTTTTATTTGTTCGGTCATTTTGAGTAAATGTTTGTATTAGTTTGAAGGACTTTGTTTGAGCTATGTAGTTGAGAAGTAGTATTATGCAATTTGTCTTCTAATTAACCGTCTCTGAAGGTGTATTTAAATGCCAAGGGTTAATTAAAGTTGTTGTACGAGTAGTCATTGTGAGTCGTAGAGAAGATTCGACAAGTTTAGTCTCAGTAGTAGACTGTTTGTTTATTGTGTATCCTTTCTTGTATCTGAATGACCACGGGTGTAATATTTGTGATCAGGAGATGCTGTTTTAGTTTTGACTAGGAGCAGTCTCATTTAGTTTTCGGAACAAGAGTTGGTTTATTTTGGTATTATTTAGTGTAGCTCACTCAAAGGTCAAGTTTTCAATATTATTAGTATTTTGTCTTTCCCTGTATGTACGGTTTATGTTGTTTGTTAGTGTCCATGTTGTCCAATGTTGTTTGAAACCATTTTTTTAGTCCCTGTTAGTGGAAGTGTGAACTTTTAGGAGACAGGTCAAAGACCTCATTTTTGTTTACCAACTGATTACTAGGTCAAGAGCAGAAGTTGCAGCAAACTGATTGAGTTTTGGATTTCAGTACGCGGGAGTGCAAGTGCGACTTACTATCAGGTGATAAATGGAAACGGTTGTTTCTTAAAATTGTCATATTTTCTACCAGTTGTTGAAGTTGATTTTAGTTATTTTGTGTGTTTGCTTTCATCCAATTTTTGAAAAATGAAGTCTACTCAGGTTAATCATTTGAAATCAGGAGAGTTATCTTATGAGCTTTTCATAAGAGGTAAAAATGTCCCAAATAAGACAGTTGATGATAAAAGAAAGATGTTAAGAGCTTTGTTGGCCATGGAGGCCACTTCGTCTTCAAGTTTAGTCGATTTGGTTAGTAATGTAGTAGATCCTGAGACAGAGTTGTGTGAGATTAAGTTGATTATGGAAGATTTATGTATTAGTGCTCAATCAATAAATGTAGAATCAACCAAAGCTGATTTTGCTAGATTTGAGACAAGGTCTATGTTAAAATACATATTTTAACCGGCGTCAAAAAAAATAATTTCTGACGCACCCCCGTATACCAAACTGCGTTTTAAAATCTTACACAGATTTCCGGCGCAAGAGCGGCAACAACTTCAATTCATTACCGATCTTCGAATCAAAAGGTACACATCAAAGTCACGGGAACCATTTTCTCTTGTTTTCACGCTTGTAACGATGAGTCCAAGCCATCACCGTTAAACCAGCGTGCGCGCGAACCAACCCATGAAGTAGGAGTGTATCGACAGTAGAAAGGGCAAAACTTTGCTATATAAACCGCATTATTTCCTCATAGAGGCAGAATCGTCAGGTGTTGACTGAAGGTTCTCTTCTCCCCTACCCCGGCTTGTGGACGTGTTGAGTTCACAAGTTGTTTCCGTTCCATACCGCCAGCCGGAGAGCGTGTTGAGCTCTCCATTACCCGTACTCCGAAGCAGTCGTGTTGAGACTGTCGAGGAGTGTCCTATTAACCCGAATCACTTGAGGGACGTGTTGAGTTTCTTTCTTTCCTTTGTACCTATCGTCCGCTGTTATTAAATCGACACATCGTTCACGTAAAATTCCGAAAACACACTTGATTGTCGATAACACTAATTTCATACGACAAGGTCAAACTTAATTTGAATAAATAGGCCAGGTACTGAGAAGACTAAACTAAATTGTAAATATGTACATAAGATTTTTGTCAATTTAATTTAAGGAAGACAATAAAGTTTTATTTTTATTTTGAACTCTGTCTCTGACTGTCCAAAAGCTACCCGGATAGTGACTCCTACGAGAGGACGTCACAGATGGCGCCCGAGCAGAAAAATTCGTTTTAAACAATAATACCGACCGAATTCCGAATTTTATTTTCATGAGACAGTACTGCATTTCAAACTTTATTCAAATACAGGGTGATTCACAGTTCAAAAATGACAGACGCTCCGGAAACGTCGAAGGTTAGTTGGGTGTACCTATTAAAGAAAGACGAACTTATAGCCGAATTAACAAACAGAGAACAGTCGACGGAAGGGAATTTCAGCGAGCTAAGAGCGAGATTAGTTGCGATCATCAAGGCACCAACTCAAAAAGGCCAAAACCCAGAGGAAATAGAAGAAAACCAGATGGAAGACAGACAAAGAAAGATGGAAATAGTACGCAAATGGGGGTTACACTTTGACGGTTCAAGAGACCCAATAGAATTCATAGAACGATTGAAAGAACTCCAGACAGCTTATGGCCTACAAGACACCCACGTTTTACAAGCTCTACCAGAAACATTAAACGGGAAAGCATTACTATGGTACAGAAACAATAATAAATATTGGAACGAATTAAAAGACTTCGAACGAGATTTCCGCAATTTCTTCGTTTCCTCCATTCTCACGCAATCTCTGGAAGCTCAAATCCGGAACCGACTCCAACGAAACAACGAAGGTGTAAAAGACTACATCATTGACATTCAAACAATGATCAGAAGACATGGTGAATTCAATCACCAAGAAGAACTAAACAGGATATACACCAATATGAACCCGAAATACAAGTTGTATATAAAAAGGCAAGACGTATCGTCAACACAGGACATCATCAGACTAGCGGAAGAATATGATATGGTCCAAAAAGAAATATATAACAGAAACAATACAAGGTGTGACGGGACACAGGCAAATAGTCGTAATAACAAAATACAGAATTTCGACAGACAGACTTGTTGTTGGAGATGCGGCCGCAGAGGCCACAATAGAAGAAACTGCAGAGCTATCGCTGTACTCTTCTGCAGCCATTGCGGAACCCGAGGAACAACTTCCAATAACTGCCAATGTAGAAGCCGACCGGAAAACTCCAACAGGACTGGACAAGAAGGAGGCAACCCAGTCAGCATTTAGAGTCCTCCCTAACAACCTCCAGCTACGCACACTATACAGATCAACGACCCCACACAACGATAACGTTCAGCAACGGTAAAAAGTTAAAAGCACTACTGACACAAGCTCCAATACTGATCTGCCCGGACTTCCAGAAAAGATTTTTTTGACAATCGGACGCTTCGAACCACGGTTTAGGAGTAGCTTTAGTACAAACAAACGACGAAGGACAGGAACAAGTCATCGCTTACGCAAGTCGAAACCTAACAAAAGCCGAAAAAAATTACAGCGTGACAGAAAAAGAACTACTAGCGATCATCTTCGGTGTAGAAAAGATGAAACCCTACATCGAAGGATACCCATTTTCAATTATCACAGATCATCAAAGTCTACGATACTTACAAACAATGGAAAACCCTACAGGTAGAATAGCTAGATGGGCAATGCTGCTGCAACAATTTGACTTCGATGTCATTTACAGAAAGGGCTCCCAGAACGTCCTGGCCGACGCGCTCTCTAGAGAACCAGTAGATCTGGTTTGCATAATAAACGTAGAAGATGTAGAACCCGACGAATGGTACAATAAAGCTTTAAATAAAATCCAGACAAATCCGCAACTATTTCCAGACTACTCTATCAAAGATGGACTTCTCTATCGACACTTCTGGGACAAATACGATTTAAAAGAGACAGAGGTATCCAACCCCTGGAAACTATGCATCCCAAACCACAAGAGACAACAACTCCTGGCAGAAAACCACGAGCAACCGACCGCAGGACATCTAGGAATAGCTAAAACAATAACCCGCCTAGCTAGAAAATACTACTGGCCAGGGATGTTTAAAGACGCCGCAAAGTTCGTCAGGAACTGCAAGAATTGTCAGCAATTTAAGCCGCAACAAAGCTTAACTCCAGGCCGCATGCAATCTACACAAATTCCCCCACATCCATGGCACACCGTTTCAACCGACATCATAGGACCCCTTCCAACATCCAGCAAAGGAAACAAATATATAATGACATTCCAGGACACCTTTTCAAAATGGGTCGAAGCCATACCGATCAGAACAGCAACGGCAAAATCAGTCTGTCAAAACTTAAAAGATAAAATCATTATGAGATTCGGATCACCCAAAGAGCTAATATCAGACAACGCAAGAACATACGATAACAGGGAAGTACGAAAGTTGCTAGATGAATTCCAGATTTCTAAAAGAAACATTCCGCCATATTCACCCCAGAATAATCCAGTAGAAAGAACAAACAGAGTAATCAAAACAATGATAGCTCAGTTCTGCGATAATAACCATAAGAAATGGGACACGAGCCTTCCAGAACTACTATTCGCATATAATACAGCTAAACACGATTCAACGGGTTTCTCCCCAGCCTTCCTGAACTTTGGACACGAACTAGAAATTCCAAGTAAAGTCGTAAAAACCCCAAACGACACACAACATACCGATCAAAACATAAAATGGCATAAACTACAAGAAACATTCGAACTAGTACGTACAAACCTGGCAAAAGCTTTTACAACTCAAAGCCATTACTACAACTTACGACGAAGAGAGTGGAAACCGACAATAAACGACAAAGTCATGAAAAGGGAATACCAACTCTCAAATGCCGCCAAAAATTTTAACGCCAAATTAGCACCGAAATTTTCAGGCCCATATACTATAACAAAAGTGTGTTCTAATGTAATATTCAAATTAAAACACGACGATAAAAACCGTACAATAACAGCTCATATCAAAGACCTAAAACCCGCATTTACCGATTTCCCTACTCCTTAATCAGTCCAAGCACTTACAGTCAACACCAAGTAGTGACAGTATATTTTAATACAGTTTACCAGTAACCTTCAAGTATAATGTCAGACACGTTAGAAATATATTACAGTGACATAGAAATGGACGGCACAGTTACGCCGCCACCATACACCGTTCCAGAGTTAATATCACCATTGGGGAACACACCAAAACCTAACACCCCGGGCAAAGGCTGCGAGCCCCTGATAAAGGCTATTGCCAAATTTAAAAACCTTTTCGATGAACCAGCCATGGGCATCACAAAAATTCAGAAAGTCCAGTCAATTCCAGTGTCAATCCCGCTGCTCTCACTAATTCCGCCGCAGCATAAAGGAAAAAAATACAGACTGAGACTCCCGAACCAGGTGCTGAGGATAAAAACCAATAATTGAAGCCCCACGAAGGAAGACGTTTTTTTTTAAGAGAGAGGAAGACGATTTTTTTTTAAGAAGACGATATTTATTTTTTTTTAGGGCGGACATTTTTTATTTCGATGTATTGTAAATTGTTTTTTTAGGGTAACCAAGTACCTGGCAAGGAATAAAAATAAAAAAAAATTTTGTTCCAAAAAATTTTTTTTTCCCAGGAAGAGGGGGTGTAACGATGAGTCCAAGCCATCACCGTTAAACCAGCGTGCGCGCGAACCAACCCATGAAGTAGGAGTGTATCGACAGTAGAAAGGGCAAAACTTTGCTATATAAACCGCATTATTTCCTCATAGAGGCAGAATCGTCAGGTGTTGACTGAAGGTTCTCTTCTCCCCTACCCCGGCTTGTGGACGTGTTGAGTTCACAAGTTGTTTCCGTTCCATACCGCCAGCCGGAGAGCGTGTTGAGCTCTCCATTACCCGTACTCCGAAGCAGTCGTGTTGAGACTGTCGAGGAGTGTCCTATTAACCCGAATCACTTGAGGGACGTGTTGAGTTTCTTTCTTTCCTTTGTACCTATCGTCCGCTGTTATTAAATCGACACATCGTTCACGTAAAATTCCGAAAACACACTTGATTGTCGATAACACTAATTTCATACGACAAGGTCAAACTTAATTTGAATAAATAGGCCAGGTACTGAGAAGACTAAACTAAATTGTAAATATGTACATAAGATTTTTGTCAATTTAATTTAAGGAAGACAATAAAGTTTTATTTTTATTTTGAACTCTGTCTCTGACTGTCCAAAAGCTACCCGGATAGTGACTCCTACGAGAGGACGTCACACGCTGACCTCGTGGTCGTGATACATTTAATTTTAAAATTATCGAGCTTCCCATGGGCTCTTTCGTTGAATAAAAAAAGTGAGTGCGAAATATTTTTTGACTATTGAACTTTCTCTTTCTCATGTGCGTAGGAAGTGTAACCACCAAGAATTATCTGGCCAGATAAAGAAGATAGAACAACTACATTAGGAAGAATACTAACCGGGTGAGTTATATTTTTACTCTTCCAACTACTAGGACTTATACCGTGAATCTATAAACCGTCGCTTGTGTGTATTCATATTCGTGAACGTTAGTTTATATGCATTCCTAATTTTCTCTAAATTGAACCAGTTTACACCTAGGGATTACTTCCGAGAAGTAATTCATTGTTTCTCACTGATTTAATTATGCGGTATTTCTACATAATTAATTAGTTGGTCCTTCATCGCCGCATTTATCTTATTATTTAAAAAAACCTTATTTTTCATTTTACCGGCATAAAACTTCTAGGGATTCTCTTCCTATTAACGGAAATTTCCACATCGCGACTGATCGTGTCTATCAGCGCCACACTACGTCATCAAGAATACCATTTCAATAGGATCCGTTAAATACGGGGTGCGCATGTTAATTAAAAGACTTTAATAAACATTTCTTACGGTAAACGCTTTCAATTAATTTTCTTAAATAATTAATATTCTTAAATATATTTTTTAACATATTTTCTATCGGTTATTATTAAAATAAATTATCACAATGGAACAGGGTCAAATTCACAAATTAACGAGGTCCAGAACCGCCTCTAAATTAGATTTAACTAAGTTATGTAGTGGTGTTAATAATAACTTTGATTCGTTAACTAAATATAAAATTAGAGAAATACTTTCTCAACTCAGAGATGCCTTTCGTACATATAATGATGCTACTAATCTTCTAGCGGCAGAGCAAGCTACGGATCATGACGTTGTAGATCCGATAGTGGAAAAATATTATGATTGCATTTCTTTACTAGAGGAAAAACTCGAAATCCTCCAAACTCCGCCTTTAAATTTGACACCATCTCCTGTAGTCTCTAGTGCCATGTCTCCTTCGACTACTCAAGCCATTCAAAATGCCACCACCCGGCAAAGAACTGTCAAGCTACCGGAAATTCGAATTAATCATTTTTCAGGCAAACTAAATGAATTTCAATCTTTCTACCAAACTTTTCTCAGCATCATCGATGAAGATGGAACCCTCACTAACATTGAAAAATTTATCTACCTCAGAAATCTACTCAAGGATGACGCTTACCGCTTGATTGAAAACATTCCATTGGTCGAAACGAACTATACCATGGCCTTAGATACACTAAGGGCTCGATATACTAATGATCGCATTCTTATTAGGGATCTAATTTCAGGTATTGTTGACTCAAAATCCTTGAATAATCATGCCAATTCCTCACAGTTAAGAGAGTTCTATATTTCTGTTTCCAATAGCTACAGGGCATTGCTTAATCTTAATAAGACCTCCGATGAATTGCTAAATATACTCTTAATTCAAATTACGTCGCAAAAGCTTGATCAAGCTACATTGCGTTCAATGGAATTCGCCCCTGATGCTGATAAAGTCATCGAGTTTTCACAATTCCTTGCAAATATAGACACCAGAGCCAAACATTTGGAAAATCTTCAACCTTCTTCTTTCTCTAAGGTCCAAAATAATTTCAAACCTCAAACTTCCAAGGAAGTAAAACATTCTTATCACACCACTACCGATAACCGACAAACAAACTCCTTTAATTCTAAATCTAGATTATGTCCTTATTGTAAGAGTAATCACTCCATCTACATCTGTAGGGAATTCAAAGCGCTCTCACCTCGTGCCAAGGGTATGTTCGTCAAGCAACATGATCTTTGCTACAACTGCCTAAGTTCTAATCACACTATACAAAAATGTCTAAGTAAGACTTCTTGTTCTCACTGCGGTGGCAAACATCACAGCTACCTACACTTTGAAAATAATCAAGGGAATATTTCTTCTTCTTCTTCTCCTCAACGTGATCCAATGACTTCGACCACGCACCCTGAATTTACTAATTCGAATAGGGCTTCTACTTCACAAGTCAATCATGATAGGGAACACACATACTCTAGACAATCTGAGGAAGGTCCTAGGAATCAACCTCACTCTTCTATGTCTCACGTGCTGTCAGCTAATACAATCAACACACCTGTCATCTTACTAAGTACAATCCAGGTATACCTCGTCGCCCCCAGTGGCAAAAGAATTTACGTAAAAGTGCTTCTCGATCAAGCAAGTCAAGTTTCATTTGCTATACAAAATCTGATCAATCAGCTGTCCGCTCCTACCTATAACAAGCAGTTACAGATCACCGGAGTTAATCAAACAGTCTCGGTTTCCAAAACAACCGCTAATCTGACTATCTATTCTTCTACTAATGACTCAAGGTTGGATATTTCTTGTTCCATTCTTCCTAAAATTACAAACTGCCTACCACAATTGCCAATTATGGCCAACAAACTAAAAATTCCACAAGAAGTGGAGCTCGCTGACTCTCAATTCCATCTCACTTCAGACATTGATATTCTACTCGGTGCTGACTACTATGGAGATATTATACTAAGTCAAATTATTCGCTTAGGTACTGGTCTACCAATTCTGCAGAACACTTCATTCGGTTTCATAATCTCTGGCCGAATCCCTGAAAATTGCATAAAAAGCAAGCATGGTATTTCCCGTTATGTAAATAATTTGGTTACATGCACGACTCTGTCTTCTACTTCAGAATCACCTGATTCTCAAACTGCGGATAAAAATCTCTCTCAGATTGTTCAAAAATTCTGGGAATCCGAGGAAGTCAACCCTCTTATTTCTGAATCTGTTAAAAATCATCCATCTGAAATACTTTTTCTGAAAACTGTCAATATTCTGCCTTCAGGTCGATATCAAGTTAATCTAAACTTGAAACACTCTGTTGATGACTTAAATATGGGAAATTCATTTATCACAGCTAAAAAGCGATTCCTTCATTTGGAGAAAAAATTGCATTCAGACCCTGTCCTGTTGCAAAGCTACTCTAAAATCATTCAAGATTACCATTCTCAAGGTTTAGTCTCAAATGTTTCTCTTCAAATAAGAAATCTTGATGGAAAATTCAACTATTTTCTACCTCACTTTCCTATAATAAAAACGGGCTCCACCACTCCGGTGAGAATTGTATTCGATCCCAACAACAAATCCACAACAGGCATTTGTTTAAATCAGGTTCTAGATAAAGGCTTCACGGTGCAACCAGAACTTTTTGATATCTTAGTAACTTTTCGCCACTACAGGTATATACTAGCAGCTGACATAAAGCATATGTTTCTGCAAATTTCAATAAACAAAGAAGAAACTTTTCTTCTCAACTTTCTATGGAGGGATAAACCGGACGATAAAATTCAATGTTTTCGTTTCAATCGATTACCCTTTGGTTTATCCTCGTCACCTTTCTTAGCCACTCGTGTATTAAAACACATCGCTGACACTCATGCAACTTCACACCCATCTGCGGCAAAAACTTTGCTCAACTCTACCTATATGGACGATGTACTATCTGGTGGTAACAATCTACAAGAAATAGAGATTCTCTACTCTCAATTAAGTTCCCTGCTTAGCGAGCACGGGTTTCAACTCCATAAACTAAGTTCAATCCATCCAGAATTTCTTAAAAAACATAACTTGATTCCAACTCCAGAAATTAAAATCATGAATGTGTTGCTTGTGTGAGTCCATATCAAATAGGTAAAGAAATAATAATAAGACTTACTCACAATCAATTTAATTTAACAATCTGACGACCGGTTTCGCTTTCTACAATTTGCAAAGCATCCTCAGGTCCAGATACAAAGTTAAACTAATGCTGCAATAAAATAAAATAAACCCAATTAGGGTGGTGTCTAATAAAGATAAAATAAATAAATAAGTAAGTTCATACAAATCATAGTAATTATGCCAATATTACATGTCTGTGGTTTTCAAAATGAATAAATTTGAATATATAAAAGGTATTAACAAACAAGGTAAGACCCACAAATAATTAATTAATAAATTAATGAATGAGCAGATAAATAAAACAAAACAAACATTACTTACATGCCGGTACTCTATTAATTGATGGATGGTAGGTCATGGTTGCAAAAATCATGTATTGTTGATTGGATCCAATCAAATTGTTGTCTAATCAACAATACATGATTTTTGCAACCATGACCTACCATCCATCAATTAATAGAGTACCGGCATGTAAGTAATGTTTGTTTTGTTTTATTTATCTGCTCATTCATTAATTTATTACAATATAATATTACTACTTTATACCAATTGTGGGTCTTACCTTGTCTGTTAATACCTTTTATATATTCAAATTTATTCATTTTGAAAACCACAAACATGTAATATTGGCATAATTACTATGATTTGTATGAACTTACTTATTTATTTATTTTATCTTTATTAGACACCACCCTAATTGGGTTTATTTTATTTTATTGCAGCATTAGTTTAACTTTGTATCTGGACCTGAGGATGCTTTGCAAATTGTAGAAAGCGAAACCGGTCGTCAGATTGTTAAATTAAATTGATTGTGAGTAAGTCTTATTATTATTTCTTTACCTATTTCCAGAAATTAAGTTAAATCTAGCTGGTTCCTCAGACAAGATATTAGGTATTATTTGGTCACCTGATCAGGATACTTTTTCATTCAAGCCTCCTGTATGCGAGGTAACATCACCTATTACTAAGAGAAAAATTCTTAGTTATGTCTCTCGTCTATTCGACCCTTTAGGACTTCTTTCAACAACACTGGTATATTCAAAACTTCTGTTGCAAAAGATTTGGACACTGTCACTAGATTGGGACACCCCCATTACTAATGATAAAATTCTTTCTGATTGGCAATCTCTTCTAACGAAATTCCAATCCATAAATTTAACAAAATTTCCTAGATGCTTAGTCTTAGATAAGAAAATTATTGATATTCAACTTATGACCTTTTCTGATGCTTCTCAGGACATCTACGCTGCTTGTGTGTATCTCCGAGTCACTTATGACGACTCTACCGTCTCAGTGAGACTTGTCACATCCAAGACAAAAATCGCTCCATTAAAAAACAAATTAACTATCCCAAGATTAGAGCTCTCTGCCATTCTATTAGGAGCCCAGTTGACTCACCGCTTACAAGATATCTTACAAAAAGATTTGAAAATTTCTGAAACTCATCTCTTCTCTGATAGTACAATTGCTCTGACCTGGTTAACTACATCTAAGTTTCTCTGTAATCAGTTTGTACAGTCTCGAGTCATAAAGATACGTTCTCTCAGTGAATCATATCAATTTCACCACATTGGGTCAAAACAGAATCCAGCGGATCTGCCTTCCAGAGCAAAATCTATTTGTTCTAACTCTGAACTTACTGATTTGTGGCTTTATGGTCCGAAGTTTCTAATCGAACCAGAAATCGACTACTCACTCTTTTGTATTAAAAAATGGAATGGTGAATTACCTGAATTAAGAAAAAATCAAGTTTCCTTAAATGTCACTGTTGCTGCTCAGTCAAACGACACCTTTGATGATTTATTTAATCGTTGTTCATCTTTTACAAAAATTCAAAGATCCCTAGCCTATGTTTTTAGATTTATTTCCAATATTAAAGCGAAATTAAATCACTCTGCTATAGACATTGATGTACTTTCCGTGGAGGAAATTGAATATTCTACTTGCCTTGTTCTCAAGTATATTCAATCCCATTCTTTCACTAAAGAGATTCATGAATTGTCCAGACAACTACCTGTCTCCAATAAAGCCATCAGAGCCTTAAATCCCTTTATCGATGAAAATGATAAACTACTACGAGTAGGTGGGAGGTTACGTTTCGCTTCCATAAGCTATTCACAGAAACACCCAATCCTCCTTCCTTCTAAGAATCGCATTATTGCTCTTATGATTAAGCAACAACACAGAAAGCTGTGCCACGCAGGTGCACAAACCACTTTATCCCATCTACGATTGAAATACTGGCCCCTTGATGGTCTTCGACAAACCAAGAAAGTCATTCATAATTGCATCAATTGCTTTAGATTCATGACTCCTAATCCTGTCCAACAAATGGCAGATGTTCATCCAGATCGTGTCTTATCTAGCCGACCTTTTGAAAGAGTCTCCATTGACTATGGTGGATATTTTCTTGTCAAAGCCTCACCTTTAAAAAATGCTAAACTCTATAAAGTCTATATCGCCTTTTTTATCTGTATGACTACCAAATGTGTACATTTAGAACTGGTCACAGGACTATCTGCTGATGCATTTCTTCTTACTCTCAAGAGGTTTATCGCCAGAAGATCAACATCCAGTATAATTTGGTCAGACAATGCGACTAACTTCTACGGTGGCCGTAATCAACTAAAACAACTTCATGAGTTTTTTTTGAATCAGGATAACACTCGTCAAATTCAAGACTTCTGTACCCAGAATTTTATTAAGTTTAAATTTGGTGTTCCTCGTAATTCTTCTCAATTCGGACTACATGAAGTTGGTATCAAGAGTGCTAAGTACCATTTATATAGGTTGATTGGGAATTCTCACTTCACCTTTGAGATTTTCTACACTATTCTCTGTCAAGTTGAAGCTATCCTCAATTCTAGACCTATTACCAAGCTCTCAAACGACGTCAATGACCTGACAGCCTTGACCCCTGGACATTTCTTAGTAGGACAGAGCTTGACTGCTCCTCCTGAGCCTGCACTTTCTGACATACCTCAAAACCGTCTCACTATTTATCAACAAGTGAGTCGGATCCAACAGAATTTTTGGCAACGGTGGAAGGTAGACTATTTGAATCTTCTCCAACATCGACCAAAATGGACTGTACCTACCAATCCTGTACAAGTGGGTGACATCGTCTTATTAAAAGATGATAACACCCCTCCTCTGCTTTGGCCATTAGCAAAAGTGACAGAGGTACTTCCTGGTAAGGATAAACTTATTCGTACCGTTAGAGTTCATTCCGCCAACGGCGACTATCTGCGAGCAATTAGAAAAATTGCTGTATTACCCTGTAAGTCTTAGTTAAGTATTGTTTATATATTTTTTAATCCTTTCTATGTTAGTCATTTATGTTAGTTGATTATATTTATTGATTTTCAATCTTTTCTACTTTAGGTACTCATTAATGTTACTTAGTTAAAAAAAAATCTCTAGTTGTTACGAGGGTATCTCAGAATATTCTTCCTTTTTTGTATTTCACTTTTTTAGTGTTATTAATATCACTACATAGCCAGGTGCGTACTCGCCCTTTCCGCCCCCGGCAATATGTTAAAATACATATTTTAACCGGCGTCAAAAAAAAATAATTTCTGACGCACCCCCGTATACCAAACTGCGTTTTAAAATCTTACACAGATTTCCGGCGCAAGAGCGGCAACAACTTCAATTCATTACCGATCTTCGAATCAAAAGGTACACATCAAAGTCACGGGAACCATTTTCTCTTGTTTTCACGCTGACCTCGTGGTCGTGATACATTTAATTTTAAAATTATCGAGCTTCCCATGGGCTCTTTCGTTGAATAAAAAAAGTGAGTGCGAAATATTTTTTGACTATTGAACTTTCTCTTTCTCATGTGCGTAGGAAGTGTAACCACCAAGAATTATCTGGCCAGATAAAGAAGATAGAACAACTACATTAGGAAGAATACTAACCGGGTGAGTTATATTTTTACTCTTCCAACTACTAGGACTTATACCGTGAATCTATAAACCGTCGCTTGTGTGTATTCATATTCGTGAACGTTAGTTTATATGCATTCCTAATTTTCTCTAAATTGAACCAGTTTACACCTAGGGATTACTTCCGAGAAGTAATTCATTGTTTCTCACTGATTTAATTATGCGGTATTTCTACAGTCTACACATTTGGATACCAGATTAGAGAATTTCCCTATGAATGATGTTGAGGAAGATGTTAAAAAGTTTGTCAATGAGTGTAAAGATGATTTGTTGTTGTTACAGGGTGATGTGTTAGAAAAACTAGAATTATCTGATGATTTAGTAAAACCATCCACTAGTAGCCCAGTTTCAGTCCCTGTAGTTCCCAGTTGTACAGTCCCAGCCCCAAAAATACAGGTTTCAACTCCTGTCATTATTTCTGATCTACATATTAAGTTTAATGGTGAGAGTAAAGCCCTTCCCACATTTTTAGAAAAAATTAGAGATTCTGCTAGGTCTCGGAATATTTCCGAAGACATCCTGTTTCGCTCAGCCATTGAGTTATTTGAAGGTAATGCTGCTATTTGGTATAGGAGTGTTAGAGATAAAATTAATAGTTGGGATGAGTTGGTAGCCCTACTCAAATCTGCTTTTTTACACCCAGATTATAATGATAATCTCTTTGATGAAATTAAAAATAGAAAGCAAAAAAGGAATGAATCCATAACCATTTATTCAGCAGTGATGGAAAACCTTTTTAAACGTTTGGAAACATATCCTAGTGAAGCCCAAAAAGTAAAAATAATGAGGAAAATATTTTAGTGGACTACATTCCACTGATAGCCCTTCAAGATTTTGCTACAGTAGAAATGTTAGTAGCAACTATAAAACGTTTAGAGCAGAATGTCCTGCCCTTGTTGCAGACTACTAAAGGTCTTGCAGGTATTTCGATTGATGATTCAGAAAAGCCCAAAGAACAAGTTCATGTGGTGAATAATCAAACCAAGCAAGATAGAAGTGGAGTAGGTAACAGACAGGACAGAGAAAACTCTTCTAAGAGACCCAGTCCTAAACATAAGTATGAGAATAATAGACCCAGTCCTCCAGAGAATACTGAAATAAGAAATCAGTCTTTTTCGTCCCCACCCCCAATGATGCGATCTTTTTCGTCCCCACCTCCATTAATGCAGTCAGTCTCTTATCAAGCTCCAAGAAATCCGAAAAAAATTATTTGTTTCAATTGTAATAGACCAGGTCATATTTCCCGTGACTGTAGGAGTAAGTCAGTATCTTGTTGGCGTTGTGGTCATAAAGGTGTGATCACATCTTCTTGTCCTAAGTGTTGTATTTCGAATAGGTCTAAGTCCAATAGACCTCACAGGCCATCGTTGAACCCAATTTTTGAAAAGAAAGATTTTGATAGTCGTCCCCATGTTAATTGTTTAGAAGTTGATGTAGATAGAATAGACCCTTGGTTCGATAATTTGAGATCAAAGATAATCCGATCCCCCCTTGATTTTCCACAGTGGAAGGTGGAGAATGATTTTGTTTATAAGTTTGCCCCTACCAGAAATTCTTTTAAGACTAATGATGTAGAATGGAAAATTGTTGTGCCCAAACCACAAAGGTCTGAAGTTATGAAGTCTTGTCATGAGCCACCTACATGTGCTCACTTTGAATTTTCCAAAACTTTGTCCCGTATTCAGGAAAGATATTATTGGCCCCAGATGCGTGTTGATGTGCTTACGTTTGTCAGGTCATGTAAAGTTTGTGGTGCTCAGAAGACACCAAATTATGCTCCATTAGGTAAAATGGGTAAGCAGAGAGAGGCCAAGTTTCCTTGGCAAATAGTTGCAATAGATCTGATAGGTCCCTTTGTTCGTTCAAAGAAAGGTTATACGTGGTTATTAGTAGTTGCTGATTGGTTTAGTAAATATACTTTAGTCCAACCTTTGAGAAAGGCCACGGCTAAGAATATTGTTGAGTTTTTGGAAAATGATGTTTTCCTAATGTTTGGTGTTCCTCAATATGTGATTTGTGATAATGCCTCAAATCTGAACAATCCTCTCTTAATTGAGCTCTGTAATAGGTATAACGTCCAGAAAGTATGGTTTAGCCCAGTATATGCACCTCAGTGTAATTTTGTGGAGAGGAACAATACAACCATTGGTACAGCAATACCTACGTATGTTAAAGACCACGTAGATTGGGACAAGAATTTAGCAAAGATCAGACAAGCTATTAACACTGCAAAGCTTGAAGTGACTGGATATACTCCAGCTTTCCTGAATTATGGCCGTCATGTTCCTTTAAGTGGAAACTATTATGGTGTTGATCATAAGGATCAACAGAATCAAGATATCGAGATAATTCCAGGTGACCGTAACATGTATGCTTCAGAAGTCAAAGGTTTAGATAAAGTTTTTGAAAGGGTTAAGGCTAATCTTCGAAAAGGATATGAACGTAACGCTAGGAGTTACAACTTACGTAGAAGAGAAGTCCAATTTCAAGTGGGTGATAGAGTTTGGAAAAGAAATAAGGTTTTGTCTTGTGCTGTCAACAAGTTTATGTCCAAACTAGCACCAAAGTATATTGAAGCAACTATCAAGGAAAAATTGTCACCACTGGTTTATCGTTTGTCAAATTTAAATGGTTCAGATCTTGGTAAGTGGCACATTAAGGATTTAAAGCCTTTTGTATCAGATGAGGACAATATGTCATCTTTAAGTAATTAGTTCATCCTATCCCATGTCTGTATTTTCGAGTTTGTATGTTGATTTGATTTCATCCCTTTGGAATATTGTTTCACTTTTGATAATTTTAGTTCAGGTAACCTATTTTATTTGGGAGACACATGTGAGAATCACATTTTGTCATATGTAGGTATATAGATTTAGGGTCTATATCCTAATTATTTTTTTGTAGAACCGTTGCCGAATTCCCTGTCTCGCTAGGCGTATAGTGGAGATAGTAGACGCCTACCTGTTAAGTGTAGAGCAATTTATTTTGGATTTGTGTATAGCACTTGGCTTAGGCAACGAGGTGTCATGGCTATGCCTGCCCGACAAATCACTTGTGTTACTGCTGTGAATGTCAGCGAGGTTCACTGCAGGGCATAAGGTTAGCTTCCCCCAAGGCATAGAAACTCATGTCACCTACAGTTCATTTTAGAGTCAAACATTTCAACTTTGATGGTACACAAGGCAAATATCGAACACAGTATTTAATTAAATCTTGCCCAAGTACTTTCGATCACAAGATCATCCTCAGGGGCATTTCGTCAATTGTGGCCTATCCAGCAATAACCGAATGTCATACATGTAAACTGGGACATAACAAATACACTAAAGACAAACAAACACTTTAAAATTTAAATTGGAGAAGCTACATTTTTATATTATAGAAGCCGGAGACAGAATGGCTCCCAGCCTGGCGGGAGGCGGAAATATTCAATATTTCCGCCTCGGAGAAACACAAGATTAACAGACAAAAGAAAAATAACAATACTCCGCTTTGTCACTAACAAATCGGCCTTAGCCAAGGACAAACGGAATCGTATCATCATTTCCTCCTACTTATAAAACAAAAGACAACAAGGGAAAAACAATGGACAAACGTGGACTGTAACAGAAAATATTTTCTTTTTCCGGGGTTTAAAAAAATTTTTACACATTGCCTGGACTATTAAACTATAAAGATACGAAAAAATTTGACCTATATTTTTCCTACTACAGCTGATTATAAGAATGCAATAAATTGCTCAAACACTCAATAAGAAGACGAAATAAATTGACTTAACACTTAAAGAAAGGACAGCGTCTACATACGAAATAAATTATTTCGTTAACGTAAACAAAATTCTTTTCTCAGACATGGGATGATTACTTTAAGACGAATCTGGAAATAAACAAACTTATCTTACCACTCAGAACACCGCGAATAAGAAAATCGCATGGCAAGCATATCATTCTAAATACGTATTATTTAATTCACAAGGAAAAATAGACGAGAATTAAATTTCAACGTAATTTTTCGAAAACTGGACACAGAAGAAAATGGAAATCGTAGCAGTTAACTTGGAATAGAATTGATTTAACCGAACACTGGATAAAACAAATCACAATATAACTGAAAATGCAATTCGAAGCAAACTCAACGAACTTCACATACAGGGTCGGACAAAAAGACTAAAACAATGTTTGGGTGAAAGCAAATACACAATGTAACTAAAAAAACGGTTCAAAACAACTGATTTAATGAACTTCACATACAGGGTGATACAAAACAACTAATAATATTGAAAACTTGACCTTTGAGTGAGCTACACAAAATAACACAACATAAAACAAAATTGCTCTTGTTCTGAAAACTAAATGAGACTGCTGCTAGGCAAAACTAAACAGCACCTCCGATCACGAGCATTACACTTGTCATCATTCAGATACAAGACAGGAAACACAAAAGAGAACTCAGGGGAACACAATCTCCAATTAACCCGTGGCATTACATACGCCGTCAAAGCTGGATAATTAGGGAACAACAGGGGACTACTCTTCACATTCACAATCTCCTACTGCCCGTCGCATAACACAAACGCCGTCAAAGAGGGCCTAGAGGAAACAATGACATGGCTTAGGACAAGGGACAAAACACAACTATACTCATCAGCTCAAAGAAAAGTCACTCAAACAATAAACACATTTACTCAAAATGACCGGACAAAACAAAATTACAAAAAAGGATTATTCTGTAAGAAATGTCAAATCAATCAAAAATAAATGTAACAACAACGGTATAATTTGTTATTGTAAATACTTAAAATTCAATATTCAATCTCAAAATATTTGCTTTCATTTACCAATACACATAAAATACATATAGAAAAATTTCTACAGTACACGAAATAAAAGAAACAACATTACATATGTCAATATACAACAAATACATCTGTTGATATACAATAATACAATAATACATATGTTAATACAAGAACAATACGTAGAAAAAACAACAATACATAAAAAAACCAACAATACATATGTTGATACAAATACATAAACAAACTGTTTGTGGGACACCAGGGCACTACTCGAAAGACAGGGTTTGATAAAAATGGCACAGAAAACTAGGGAAACATTGAAAAAGATATATGGCTAGGGGAAAAGAAATCAAAATCTACAAGAAGACCCACGTTGGGGGCGCCATTTTTTGTAACGATAATATTTTGCCTACCACAGGGGGCATTAATACGGGAGATAGAAAATTAGGGGAAAAAACTATTGGGGGTGGAGATAGGGCAAGCAAAATAAACGCTACTTATGCGAACGGCACTCAGGGTTTCGTAGGAGAGCTGGGGTCGTGGATAAGTAAAAGATAAAGGGGTTAGAATGGGGCAACTACAAGAAAATGAAATAAAGGTGTCATTAATCTCTTGGAACAAACACAATAAAAATAAACAAGAAACACCTCAAGGAATTTAATATAGGGAGCCACTTGAGATGCCCAATTATACCTATTACAACCACTGGTTGTAACTGGGGAAATAATTAGAAAACAAATCAAAACATAAAAAACGTATCTATTTCAAATAAGAATCTATTTCAAACGTATCTATTTCAAATAAGAATCTATTTCAAACGTATCTATTTCAAATAAGAAAAGGTTTGGCTCAAAAAAATAAATAAAAAGTTAAGACAACAAAATTTAACCTTTATTTATGTGTCACCACAAACAGTTACATGAAGAAAAAACAAAACACAAAAACTTAGATGTGTCATCCGCTTACAAACTCTGTTGCTATAAAACTTACAAAATTGCATGGAGGTTAACCTTTTTTTTTAAACAAAACAAAGTAAAATCAAAAAATAATAAAACGAGCTGTCATAAATTAACATTAAATTTCAAAAAAAACTAAACACATAATTTGACAGCTCAACTCAAGACCAAAAATTTACAATTTTAAATGTAACGAAAGCAATTATTTCATAAAAAAATTGTCTGTCTTTAGTTTAAAATTTGAACACAAAAAAAAAACAGTTACCTTGATTTACATATTTCCACTTCACAAAAAGAACTTGTTATATCTCTGTAGCATCTATCCGGAGATCAGCAGTAAACACATCCATTTGGGGCCGAAACAGGAACAGGACATCCATTGGGGGCCGGAACAAAACAGGGAAAACGGGAACTCTCAAAAAAAACATGAACCCTCCAACAGGAACCAAACTTTTCAAAAATCTTGAAATATCGAACGAAAACTTCACGACTCCCGGAAAATTAATGCCGGTCACTTCATACTGGACAAAATTCATCACTACTGCTACCCATTTCCACCACAATCAACGAAAAAACAGAAAATTTTACAAACTCGACATGAATTTGGACATAACGCTGAACCGCTCTTGCTCGCGGTTCCAACGAGAGTAAAGAAATTAAAAATTTGTTCGCTTAACTTGAAAATAAACAAACTGCTGAAATAGCAAAACCAACAAAACGGCGTACATATCCTTTTGCGACGCATAAACATGAAAAGAGTTTGCCGAAGTAACATAAACAACTCTCAAATGGTTTTATTACTCGGCGACGAAACACTTTTGGGTACTTTGAAAGATACGAACTAACAAACACGGGAGAATTCTCGTTTCATTTTTTAAAAATATATAAAGTGATCCAGAAGTGAAATAACAAAAATAAATACAGCAGAGATAGTAAGTTACTTTAATTATAACAGTTTTTACTATTATCACGATTATCAAATATTATTTCGGATAACCTACAAAATCTAGGACAGGTATACCAAACCTGTTCCACTCATCGAGCAAAAAGACAAAAGAGGGAATGTAAAGGTAGTGGGGACAAAAATATTGTTAGACAGGAAGTGCTATCTTGAGAGGCCACTTTAAACAAGGAAAGACAGACTCTTTTCTTGTTTAATAAATCAAATTTAGTTTGGTTATGTTATTGTTTGTCCCAAATGTCACATGAAATCTTATTTATATTGAAAGTTTTTACCAATTGTGTCACTTTTTAGACTATTATCGTTAATAATTAATTTAAAAAAAATTTATTTAAAATCCTTTATAAAAGGTATATAATAAAATGCCCAAACGGGCTATCACAAAGATATTGCAAAACGTTTTCGGATTATTAAATCCATCATCAGTGCAAACGAGGTATACATGCTATGAGCCACCAAAATATATGGGTACAAACCCTTTAAATGATATAAGTTTACATTTGATTTACATTATGTAAAGTGCAAAGATTTTGGATTTATGTAGAAAAAATAACTTATATGGTAAGTAAATTATAATACAAATATACCTACATACATTATAATTAAATACACATTTTGAGGTTATCTATTAAGAGTGCATATTTAAAAATTATTAGTATTATTGATTTTAAACATATTAATAACTCAAAATTTGCTACCACGTAGTTCATCGGATCATATACCCGCTGAAAGTGAACAGTTAGAGATGTGTGAACTAAACTCTTCTGAAGAAAATAACATGCACAATGAAGAAACTGTCGTATGTCAATAGGTACCACAGGTATTAAAGAAATACTCCAGAAAACTAAGAAGACAGAACTTTAAAACTACATTTAGGTCAGGAATATGCTACAGCATACATTTAAGGTCATTGAATTAACTTCAAATGACTTCTACGATTTCGCTGCTTTATTAAGGACAACGTTTGTAAAGCAAAAAAATGTTAATGGAGAGTTGTTCAAATTGCAGAAATGTCGTTAGCTGCAATACGCAAAAAAATATGCTGCAAAATTTTATAAGAGTTCTCTGGAAGAGAAAAATTTTAAGAAAATTAATTTTACTAGAAGAGGTCGACAAAGTGTAATAGAACTCAAGAAAAAGTATGATGGGTTAATAAATATAGCTCTTGAAAAAAAGCAACATCTTCTAGATCTCTTACCGCTCGTACCAGAAGTATACAAAAATTTTTATCAAGAACTGCCAACTACAAGTATGAACGATGGACCCATATTTGTAAATGTAAACTTGTGTATTTAATATGATTAAAATATCTGGTCAAAAAAACTTCAGTATTTTATTCTGTAAACCAAAGGACTTTAGTCAGATCAAACTTTATTATTTTACAATATTTCATATTAAACTATACTATGTATTGTAAATAAACTGTTTTTGACCCATATATGCTAACAAAATATTTAATTAGGATAATAATAAAAGCTTGTTTTACCAAATCTTTAAAACTTATTTCTGCAATATCTTCCTTTTGCCCTAACACTATATATATATATATATATATATAAAGGCCAAATATATGGCCTAGGAGACAAATTCGTTAAACTTCCCGTGCTCGAATCGGTATCACTAAAGTGTTATGATCCCAGCCATGGTCAGACACGTGGGCTGATACAAATTCAAACTCGCAAAGTAAAACGAATGTCTCTCAGAACTTCACTACAGCGTAGTTAGCTTACAAAGGCGCCACCTCCTTTGGTGACCGTGAACGAAACGATATGATAATATCGTTTTCTGTATCCTTTGTGCTATGCGAAATGTGAAAGATTAAATCTTTTAGCGAAAGCCGCTATCGCTTTATTATATTAAAAGGCCAAATATATGGCCTAGAAGACAAATTCGTTAAACTTCCCGTGCTCGAATTGGTATCACTAAAGTGTTATGATCATTTCGGCGTATCCCAGCCATCGTCAGACACTTGGGCTGATACAAATTCAAACTAGGAAAGTAAAACGAATGTCTCCCAGAACTTTACTACAGCGTAGTTAGCTTACAAAGGCGCCATCTGCTTTGGTGACCGTGAACGAAACGATATGATAATATCGTTTTCTGTATCCTTTGTGCTATGCGAAATGTGAAAGATTAAATCTTTTAGCGAAAGCCGCTATCGCTTTATTATATTAAAAGGCCAAATATATGGCCTAGTAGACAAATTCGTTAAACTTCCCGTGCTCGAATCGCTATCACTAAAGTGTTATGATCATTTCGGCCTATCCCAGCCATCGTCAGACACTTGGGCTGATACAAATTCAAACTCGAAAAGTAAAACGAATGTCTCCCAGAACTGCACTACAGCGTAGTTAGCTTACAAAGGCGCCACCTGCTTTGGTGACCGTGAACGAAACGATATGATAATATCGTTTTCTGTATCCTTTGTGCTATGCGAAATGTGAAAGATTAAATCTTTTAGCGAAAGCCGCTATCGCTTTATTATATTAAAAGGCCAAATATATGGCCTAGGAGACAAATTCGTTAAACTTCCCGTGCTCGAATCGGTATCACTAAAGTGTTATGATCATTTCGGCCTATCCCAGCCATCGTCAGACACTTGGGCTGATACAAACTCAAAACGAATTTTAACGAATTTGTCTCCTAGGCCATATATTTGGCCTTTTACTATAATAAAGCGATAGCGGCTTTCGCTAAAAGATTTAATCTTTCACATTTCGCATAGCACAAAGGATACAGAAAACGATATTATCATATCGTTTCGTTCACGGTCACCAAAGCAGGTGGCGCCTTTGTAAGCTAACTACGCTGTAGTGAAGTTCTGGGAGACATTCGTTTTACTTTCCGAGTTTGAATTTGTATCAGCCCAAGTGTCTGACGATGTCTGGGATAGGCCAAAATGATCATAACACTTTAGTGATATCGATTCGAGCACGGGAAGTTTAACGAATTTGTCTCCTAGGTCAAATATTTGGCCTTTTAATATATTAAGGCGATAGCGGCTTTCGCTAAAAGATTTAATCTTTCATATATATATATATATATATATATATATATATATATATATATATATATATATATATACATATATATTATACAGTCAGAGGGAGTTGTCAAACTAAACTATAAAACATAAGGAATATTGACATACAAAACTAAATACAATCAATTCAGATCATAACATAACATTTATTAAGAAAAATATTATTATTTATTTTTAAAACCAATTGAAACTTATGGCGAATCCCAACCACTTAACCATTTTCGTCTTGAATGTCTTCTTAGAGTATCACCATCTAAACGATATCGATTATTTCTGAAATTTTCGGATGCACCTAGTTGGTCTTTATGAACTGCATCCTTTTTGATAATGTTTAATTTGCCATTTTCTTGAAGATATGTTAAATCAGTAATATCTGGAAATCCATTAGGAAATGTAATAGGGGTTATATTAATCATGTATTTTATTTTCCATAGCCTCTGGTTATTTTCTGGGATGTTCTTTACTATGGTATATGAATTTACCTGAAAATAATAATATATAATAAATACGATTTAATAATGTTTAAAAAATTGTATTAACAGTACATGTCAAAAACTTTTTTCGTTTATCTGGAAATGAAGTTTGAATGAAGGATGAATGGTCAATGAAGGTATCTGCGAACATCCATTATTAAACCGGTCTGTTTGAAAATAACATCATATGGTTAAAGATAAAACATCACATGGTTAAAATGTCACAGGAAATGCAAATAGGTATATATTATGAGACAATGAGTACACTGAGAGTTGTCATTACTACAGATTGTTTTTGAATCTAAATGAGAAAAGTGGAAAAGATTAAATTTGTCCTCTTCACTTTCTCTATAGTGGAACTAGCTTATACGTGTGGATATTCATGCATATACTTACACACAGCGAATCGAAAACGATCGTAATTAGAATAGACAATCATGAGTTGTGATTTTAGTTATTTCCATAAAATAATACATATTTTTATGAGTGAAAATTTCAATTTTTATAACTCCTTTAACATTAATTATTTCCAATATAAAATAATATTAAATTAATACAATTGAAATATGTGAAATACTATTGTAGAGTTTTTAAATAAAACGAGCGGTTCGAATTTATATAAATATATTTATTTATAACTTTACAGTTCGGTACTAGCTTATCAACTAAACTCAACTTATAACATCGTTAGAGTCCGACAAACTTAAGTTTGGGAATGTGACGTAGTGGTTCGTGCAGATGGGTGGACCGTTTCTATCAGTGGCGGACGGAAACCGGCAGCTTTAAAATAAATTTTTATAAGTATATTCAATTAAAGTGAGAATGAATTTGTTATTTTTATAGTTTTTAATATTTTTGAAGTTTATAGTCAGGCATTCGATAAAATAATTAGTAAACTATTAAGAGTACTTTAATAAATAACAATTTCCTCAATACTTGCAAATTATTAAGAAACGAAGGGTTTCAACAACACAAAACAATATATAATATATAGTACAAACAAGTAATTTATTTTAACTAATTAAATAATGTATTTATTTTCTAAACAGTAATGATTGTAAAGACTTCTATGATTATATAAATAAATATATAATTTATATGCTGTGTATATATGTTTCGTCGGTATAAACTATGGTTCTACCCTCAGATCGAAATGGAATTAGCTTATTTAAATATTCTATTCGTTTTAAACGAATTTCATATTTTTACATTAGGACACTCCTATTGTCTTTGGTTTTTCTCCACTAAAAATTTGTTCGAGATAATTTGAAGAATATATTTTCAAAAGTATGATGGTGTAAATTTCAAATGTATCACAGCATACAGAAGTGAGAACAATTCATTTGTTAAAAACAAAAATTATGTAAAATCGTATCGTATTTTTTGTTTACGGTTTTTCGGAAACCGGAATCGAAATAAACTAATCAAATATTTAGTACTTTTGAAAAGACACTATTCATATTCATCATAAGTTTAACTGCAACGATGTTAATAAAATATCAATTTAAAATACATGATCCATTAGACAGTTTTATTTTTTCAGCTAAATAATTATTTTACTGTGTTACCTAAGGCCTAATTCAATTATGGTTTTCCTTAATGATTCCTTTGTATGTATATTTCCTTAATGTATCTATATCAGTGTTTTTACTAGAAAACTTTTATTTCATTCTAAATGGGTACAAACAAACAATTGTTTTATAATTTTACTGATTCTATTTTATTTACGATAACAAAATTTTTGTAGGTGATCTTTTTGTAACAAAATTAATTGTAGGTGATCTTTTCTCGATGGTGTAAAAGTCATACCTATATAACATTTTTGACGATTTCCTCTTCTCCTTGGTCCAATTTAATTTTTTTTTAGCACGAGAAGGTTTTCTTTTTGGAATTGTAAAAGATGAACTGGTCGCTCCATTTTTATTGATTTCTCTACCTTCTTTTCTTATTTTGGATAAGGTGTTTTTACTTATACTTGTAGCTGCTAAAATTGTATCCCTATAATTACCAATGTTAAATGTTACTAGATGGAAATATTGAGAAACAAAATGCACTTAATCATATTTACTAACACAATCCATATTAAGATCGGTGATTTTCTGTTTCAAGCAAATAGTATAAAGTATCTGATGAAACATCGTAAATAGGTAATAATAAGGTGTTGGTTGTATATTGAACATTGAAATATAAATTACCACCTGCTTGTAGCATTTATACTGCCGAACTTTTTGCAATTATAAAAGATGTTACCTGGTTAACATCCAATAACATACTCGAAGGAGTAGTAATAAAAATACAAAATTTGAAGGAATGAAGTGTCCTATGTTATATTGTTTAATTAACATGATTGTAAATTTAAATATAACATTTATTTGGGTTAGAGGCCTTGTAGGTATACCAGGGAATGAAAAGGTGATACTCTAGCTAAGGAAGCAGTGCAGTCTTTTGCAATATTTATACACTAAGGGATATATTTAACTCAATAAAAAATAAAATTAGACTAAAATGAAAACAGCAATGTGGGAATATTTTTAAAAACTCGCAAAATACATATTTCCAGATACACAACACTTTACATTAAATATGTGAAAGTAGAAATATAAATTAGTATAACTTCAGTGATTCATACATATATCTAAAAAAAGTATCAAACAAGAACAAAAAAATATCTTTAAATATAAATAAAACATTATGTGGCTGATATACTTGTTTCCGTGTCATATTTTTCACACCCACACATACACACATAAGAAAATAAAATATCATTGACAATACTTACGTCAATTTCCTTAAAGGTATTAACAGGTTTTCGGTAGCTTCGAAATATGCTTTATCTTGTTCCATAAATGTAGTAACATTATAAATTATTGATTTTGCTTGACTATTTAATCCCAGCCCTTTTGTTCCTATATTTTTAGAAGCCATATTGTTAAATAAATATTATTAATAACTAAAGTTAACACACTATAAATACACTAAATGACTTAATAATTCACTAATTACTACTATCAATATGATACTAAGCACTAATCTAAAATAATATAATAAAATATCCAACACGATCAAATCAACAAGTCAAACACTCTCTGCGATACACAACTACGACACTGGCAAACAGCAAACTGGCCGTTTCTATGGTAACACTAGTAAACAAGAACCACCGCGCATCGTCGATTTATGAGTCATATTCCCAAACTTAACTTTATCGGAGTTTACATATATATACCAAAGTTACTATGTTCGAGAACATTCTGAAGTTCTTCTTCTTCTTCTTCTTCGTCTAGCCATTCACGTCCACATCTGAACATATGCCTCTTCAAGTCTTCCTTTCCATTGTTTTTTATTGTACGCTACTTGTAGCCAATTTTTCCCTAAGAAAATTAGGCTAATTCGCCTACGTGACGGGTAGTTCTCCCTCGCACTCCATATCGCCCAAAAACTTCTAGTCGCTTTCGAGATGCAACCGTTACACGGTTGTTATACATGTTCGTAACACTGCTCCCCTCTTAGATCTGGGCGTCCCGATCAGCAACTCTATATGTAGGCCCAGGATGGCGGAATCTACAGGACTCTCCAGCTCTGCATAAACTCCTCAGAAAGAAATAACAGTCTACTGTCTTTAAAGGACACGATGTCTTCGGATTAGTGCAACACACAGTGTAGCGTTTACGCTACTGATTACTCCAATATTATCCAATTTAAATATTGTATTAATAAAACCTCTCAAGAAATTTCTTATAACCCGCCTGCGATCGATTTTAAAACGACATTTTTCCACACACGCGCAAGGAGCACTTTGTGAGGAAAGTTAATCGAGTTTATACGAGAACGATCAGTTTTGGTCAGAAGTCGTATACGCAGACACGCCAACCGGTGAGTTTTTTCTCACGTTCAAAGTGACGGGATAGGAGCAAGGAAAATAATCTGGGGGAAGAATAAAATATAATTCAATAATAATAATAATAAGTAATTTTTTCTAATAAAATCAAGATTCATTTATAAGAGTTCCACATAAAAAGGAAGATTTTTTTGGCGTGCTGCGGCTCCATGTAAGTAAATCATTTCATACGTATTATCTCTTTATCATACAATCAAATTTATCATTGCAGTTAAGTATTTCTTTAGAGATTTATGTTTGAGTTCCGAAATAATTTAAATTTAAAATTTCCTTGATTCACTTGCAAAAAAACATAAGGTCATTTTTTATATAGTCAAACTTAAATTCCTATTTATTCCATATTATCTTATTAGGTTTTTTGGTTTTCTTTTTTCTCTATTTTTTTTGGTGGAATATAAAAAGGTTCGACAAATATTGGACAGCCTTCTGTATTTTGCGCATGTTCATTTCATGGCGCAAGCCTGTCATGTCTACGAAGTAACTTCGGAAATTTTGACATGTTGACCTAACCTAATATTTTGTTTTGGTGCAGTCAATCTATGCTGCTACACGTATTAAATAAAATAGTAATTAAATCTGATAATTCTTTTAGATTCCGTCACTTCACTTGAGTGTATTTCTGAAGAATATTTCCTCAAGGATATTAGTAACAGAATTTGTTAAATAGTTAGCAACTCTCCTGGATTTTGCCGTCACTCCGAGCAGATAGACCAGTGACTGGTTTTATGCCCAGACTCACCTGGGATTTGTCCTTTACAGCAACAAACTGATTTAGCCGTGCCAAGAGGAGTTTTCCTATGGACTTATAGTGCTGTAAAGATAAGTTGTTTGACTGTGTAATTTTTTTGTTACTGTCTATTTTGTACATTTTTCATATGCATATGATCAGGTGAATACATTTTTGATATAATATAATTCTAAAATATTGGGGAGCGAAAATACATTTCATGTTTTTATTAGTTTTTTTTTAATAGGATATAAGGAGTCTGACCAAACTCACTTTTGATATAATACTTTTTTTAATACAATACATTTTGATATAATACAATTTTGATATTGGGGAGGGAAATAAATTTCATGTGGTTTTTAAAACATTATATAAGGAATATGTAACAATTCACTTTTTATCTATGATATAAATGGTACTGAATTTATCAATTTTGATATCTTTACCATACAGTCACTTGTATCTCATTTTAGTAGAACTATTTAAATTTAAATTACTAAGCTTTAGTGTTAAGACCTTGGCTACCATACGGACTATTCTTGTTGTTTACTAACATTTTACACTTTACATGGCCAGTGGTAGTGACTATTCGCTTGTTGAGGGGCTATTAGGTCCTATTGTATCTTTACACCACCCACTACCACTGTTATTTAGTTTTGCCTTATATGTAAATTGTTCATACATATATATCTATATACACATTTTTATAAATATATTTATTGTTACTATTTTGAGTTTTATTTCAGTTCTACTAACCAGTATACAATATAGCAAGACAAGATTGGTATTTAATATTTTGTATTTCAGGTTATTATCTCCAGTATCATTTGTTTCCAGTCATTTGTTACTTCAAAATCTCAACTATCGTTGAGTTGGCGCCCTTCTTCTTCTCTTCTGATCGTCCTTTTTATATAAACTTATTCCCAGTGGTCTTCTTTAGTTGTATCACGTTTGATATTAACCGGCCTCATTTCGTTTCTTGTCTCATTAGCTCATTATCCTTGCTATCTGCTTCATATCTTTAAAGCCACAATTCAGTGCATTGAAGCTAGCCCGAACACTTACTTGAGATTTAGTGTCTCTTTGGCCATTTAACTTTGTTCCTCTGAGCTTAGCCCTATTTTTAGTATTTTTTCATCACTTCTCTTTCAGTCTTCTGAAATTGTAAGTTCTACTCTTCCTAAAATCCAATACTCCCGGAGTATTGAGGTTTCAACAGTAATTCTTAAGTCGGTTTCTCGGAAGATCACTTAAAGCATGCTTCTGACAATCTTCCAATCCAGATTATCTAGTGCATGACCTACCTTGGGTAAGGCCAAATTCTTGATGTCGTAATTGCACAAGATTTTCTTCAAATTAGTTAGAGCACACCATCTATCCTCGTAGGTTGCCCTCGAGGAACTTCTAATTTCACTGCTTTCCCAACTTTAGGCTGCTGATTTTTTAATTCGTCCAAACGACCGAACTTCTTATAAAATACGAATGAGATTCCTTTAGTCGTCTCAAGATCTTGGGCAACACAGTGGGCTAGAGAGACGTTATGCGGAACACTAAAAAGATCTTGCTTAACTTCTGTCGTTACGCCGAATCTAGCACGCTTTCTCTCTGTGTAATTTGACATAAATTCATTAAAGTTTGGTCACCGGTCATCTTTGATCTCATGTTGAACGGTTCGGGCTTCTTCTATTTCATTTGAGCCAAAATAAGGTGCAAGACGATTTATGTGAACTATTTTTGGTTTACCTTTCGGCAACTTCTTAATTCGGTATATTACGTCATTTATTCCCTTTTTAATTTCATACGGACCCTCCCATTGTCTTTTCAATTTAGGAGACAAGCCACGACGACGTTCTGGATTATAAAGCCAAACAAGATCACCTACTTCATAGCTTTCATTCTTCCATCGAGAATCATATTGATCTTTAATTCTGTCACCGGCTAACTGGATGTGTTGTCGGGCAAGTTCATGAATGTTGTTAATTTTTAACTTCAGGCAGTCGACATAATCTTCGCTTGCAGCGTGTTCTTCGGAAGGTCTGCAGCCAAACTCTAGGTTGCAGGGCAAACGAACTTCACGACATAACATCAGGCAGGTTGGAGTCTGACCTGTAGTTTCATTCACGGCCAATCGGTAGGCCATTAGGAATAAGTGAATGTACTGGTCTCAATCTCTTTGATGTTCTGATACAACTTTGGACAGGTGTTTACCCATCGTTCGGTTCATCCTCTCGACCATTCCATCTGATTGAGGATGCAGGGGTGTCGTTCTGATCTTATTGAGACCAATTAATTTACAAACGTTTTGTAAAAGGTTTAACTCGAAGTTTCGCCCTTGGTCGGAGTGGATCTCCAAGGGAACACCAAATCGGCTAAAGAATTCTTTAGCCAGTACCTCTGCAACGGTAGCAGCTTCTTGATTTGGTATCGCATAGGCCTCAGTCCATTTCGTAAAATAATCCATGGCTACCAGGATATATTTATTTCCATCGTTTGTCTCTGGAAGTGGACCTGCAATGTCGATTGCTACTCTTTCCATAGGACTACCAACATTGTACTGTTTCATAGGTGCCCTCTTTTTACCAACTGGACCATTACTGGTTGCATATAGTTCACATTTACGGCACCATCTTCTTACATCATCTTTACAGTTCACCCAATAGAACCGTTCTCGAACCTTTTGCAGAGTCTTCGTAATACCAAAGTGTCCATTTGATGCACCGTCATGTAACTGACGCAATACTTTTGACACTTTACTTTTAGGTACAATCAACTGAAGGTTAGATTCCGTACCATCATCGATCTCAAAGGTTCTATACAGAAGATCATCTTTTAGCACCAGGCAATTCCATTGGCTCCAGTAACACTTGACTTCGGGACTACGTACACTAATGTATTGCCAAGAATGTCTTTCACTTCGACGTATTAAATCCAATACTCTTTTTGTACATGGATCATCTGCTTGAGCGTCTTGTAGCTGTTGAGGCTGCCATTGGTCATTAATGACGGTGGTTCGTCTCACGGGGCAAAGTCGTTTTTCTAATTTAAGACAGTGATTACAATTTGCACTTCACGGTCGTCTCGAAAGGGCATCAGCATTTAAATGAACTCTTCCAGCCCTGTATTCGATCTCGTAATCATATTCTTGTAATCGTTCTAACCATCTTGCCATCTGGCCCTCTGGATTACGGAATTGTAGGAGTCATTTTCGCTCCATGTATATTTTTTGCCTTCTTCTGTCAACTTTGTTAATGGCTTGGAGATGGCATATCCTTTGACAAAACGTCGGCAATATGTACATAGGCCAAGAAAACTTCTAATTTCGTGTTTATCTCTTGGTGCTGGCCAATCCTTAATTGGTGCAAGTGTTTCAGGATCAGCTGTTACACCATTACTTGCTACAATATGTCTCAAGTACTTCACTTCTCTTCGAAACAAGTGAAATTTCTTCGGACTTAACTTCAAATTCGCTGCCCGTAATCGTTGAAAGACTTCTGTCAAATTATTGGCATGTTCATCGAAGCATCTTCCAACTACAATTCCATCATCCAAATAAACCAAGCATGTCCGATCAAAGTTCTTTTACTTAACTTAATAGCAGTTCCCTTTAAATTCATAACTCTTAGACCCCTTTCAGACGAGGATACTGTATCTAAGATACTGTATGCGAGATACAGAATTTGTGTCTGAAAGCGTTCATTTAATGTAATGTTTCTTCTGTATCTTGCATACGCATTCGGTATCTCGCATACTGTATCACTCGCGCGTCCCGTGTGAAAAGCTCTATTTGAGTCTATGTAATATCTGCGTCTCGGATACGCGTATCTCGGATACAGTATCCTCGTCTGAAAGGGGGGTTACAGGAACGACATCACAAACCACTAATATCTGGACGTTTCACGTAGGTAGCTCAAGGTCAAACTAAACTAAATGTCATTTATAGTACCGATACAAATGTTTTGATGTCGTTATACTCTACATATAGTATATACTCTGCAGTTTAGGTTTAGAACCAAACTAAAAATTATAATTGTCAATCACCAATTGTCAGTAATTGATTAGCGTCTATATAATCAGATTTCAGATAGTTATTCATGCCTATTCTGTAACTCATTTCGATGATAGAAGTCAGGGAAATCGAATAGAAGTTGCCCAGTCGAATAGAAATAATAAAAATCGGTATTCCATAACCTGCTTTCGAATCTTTACAATCGGAATAGTGAATAGAAATGACTTCGACAGCATTCACCCTGTCGAAATGAGATTCCGATATCGGAATTGTGCTTGACGCAAGCGCATTTTAGTTTATTTTGATGTTTACGTCAAATCTATTAAAAACAATTTATTAAGAACTTTTGATATGGCTTTACAATTAAATTTCGGCATCGATCTGGGAATTGAAATTGGGGAAGAATTGCAAAGGTAAGTAGCACATTTAACACGCTACAAAATGTAATACATATAATCGTTTTGTTCAAAATCTTTTCTTATGTAGGTAACTGTTTTCTGTCTTTTTACCCAAATATTCAAGAAGCGCACCTTTAGGGATGCAATTAATCCCTTTGAAATCCCTGAACAAATATTTAAAGGTCTGTACCGTCTACCAAAGGAAATAGCCATGGACCTTATTAATGAAATAGAACCTTTTTTGGCTGGAAAGATCAGAATAACAGCTGTGCCAAATCATTTGAAGGTAAATCAATCTTAAATAAATTTAAAAACGCACTAAAATACATAGTTTCACAATTTTAAATAAGGTATTTTCAGGATTTATGTGCTTTACATTTTTATGCCCAAGGAGATTATCAAAAAGCTGTTGGCCAAGACTTTTTGTTGGGTATGAGCCAGCCAATGGTTAGTCGGTGCATAAAAAGTATAAGTGAAATACTGTCGAATCACATTGGTCGGCGATACATAAAGTTTCCAAGTACGATAGAAGAAAAACGTTTGTTTACACAAGGGTAAATAATTTTGAATCTATTAATCTGTCTTTTTTAAAATGTGCTTAAAATTTTAGATTTATGAATAAATGTAACTTCCCGGGAGTAGTAGGGTGCATTGACTGCACACAAATTGCAATTGTTGTACCTCCTCTAGATCACCCTGTACATCCAGGCATTGCATACCTTAACAGAAAGGATATCACAGTATAAATTGCCAACTGGTATGTTTTAAACTTTTACTAGCAACTTATTTTTTAGATGTGACTCAAATTTGAAAATTTTAAATTGTAATTCAAGATATCCTGGATCTACACATGACTCCGCTATATGGACCATGTCTAATATCTTTCATCATATGGAACAAACATATGATGATGGAGAACGAGGATTCTGGTTATTAGGTTGATTGGTTGGTTCAGTTTCCTTAAATATATTACACATTAACTTTCTAGGTGATTCTGGCTATCCTTTACAGCCATGGTTACTAACACCAATTGAAGGTGCCCAGCAAAATACTCCAGAAGAACGATATACTGTTGCACATAGTTCAGTAAGAAACTTTATTGAACGGTGCAATGGAGTATTAAAAATGAGATTTCGTTGTCTGTTAAAACATACAGTTCTACACTACAGTCCTGTTAAAGCTGCTGAAATAATAAATGCTTGCTGTGTATTACACAATATTCTTGTTGCTCACAATATCGAACCGGAAGAAGATCAAATTATAAATGACATCGAGGAAAATGTACCAGAAAATAATTGTAAGTCTATTTGTATTTTATTTAAACTACTAAGCAGTGACCTAGCATGATAAAGTCTTGCATATCTCTTTCAATAATCATTTGAAACACTGAAAATAATATACCAAAATGTGTAGATAAAAAAATTGTGGACAACATTGAAATTTTATTTTTTTTACAGTGCCACTAGATGATAGATTGGATGCTGGCCGCACAATTCGAAACCAATTAATAAGAAATTATTTTAATTAACATTAAATCATAGATATTATTGAAAAATTAATAAACAACATAAAATTTCCATTGTTTTATTGTTACATAAAATGAATTTCCATCAAGTAACGGTCGAATCCATCAATTATTTAAAACAACACAACATTAAACATTCTTTTATTTACAGAAAACCATTTTATACATTACAAATCACAATAAACAAAAATGTAGCTGTCAGATATAGGGCAAAACTCACCTCAAACTAAATTGCTCCCAAGGTTTTGTATAGAAGTAAAGGAAATATGGAAAGAAAAGAAAAAAGCTCACCTAAAATACATGTCCACTAAGGCACAAGAGGTATACGATAATTATAAGACAATAAGAAATGAAACAAATTCACTCATAAGAAGAATAAAAAATGATCAAAAAGTTTTTCGAAAGAAATGGAACATGATTTATATGGTCTGCAAAAGGAAATATGACACTTTATAAAAAGTCAAAGAACAGAGGTAAAAGAAACTAATGGAATAAAAACACATAGCAAAAGATACATCGATTGACTATCTAAAAAAAGCTCTATGCAGAGAAAGAACAAATGACACTAGAACCAGAAACACCAGAAATTAACCAACAAATGAAGCTGTTAATATAGTACACAGGAAGTTCGAAAAACACTTGAAAAGCTGCAGGTAAGGACAGAATACCAACGGAATTACTGAAATAGTGTGGAGCAGCAATGACAGAATAATAGTTAACAAAATCATAAAACAATAAAATACCAGAAGAATGGAGAACAAGCAAACTAATTCTACTATTCAAAAAACAGCCACAAAACTACAGAGGTATAAACTACAGAGGTATAAATTCTACCCTAAACCTTACAAGTAGAATTCTACAAGAACTTGAATCAGAGTATAAGTTTAGTAGATAAACAACAGGGTTTTCATACTGGAAGATAGTGTACAGATGCAATATTCGTCATAAAGCAAATTACTGAGAACACAGAGTAAGACTCAAAAATGTAATCCGTCTTCTGTATAATAGCGAAAACTCCAAAAACATCTACCAAAACAACATTTTATGGTAGAAACATCTACCAAAACAACAAAAGGATGTCATAATAGATGAACAACTTACAGATCCTAGACATAGGCAGCGGAATAAGTCAGGGAGTCTCATGGAGTCCTATGCTTTTCAATTTAATCATGGATGAAATATTCAAAACCGTCAACAAAGGAAGAGACAATTTCATCTCTGAAAACTAAAGCAATAGTAATCAGCCAAGAACCA
Source organism: Diabrotica balteata (assembly GCA_918026665.1). Lineage (NCBI taxonomy): Eukaryota > Metazoa > Arthropoda > Insecta > Coleoptera > Chrysomelidae > Diabrotica > Diabrotica balteata. The sequence continues at coordinate 68,306,504 of OU898278.1, read as the reverse complement.
ATCAGATGTAAAATAGAAACTGATGATATCAGTATTGAACAAGTAATGGAAATAAAATACCTTGGATTTACAGTGTCAAACTATGGACACCTGGACAAAGAAGTGAGAAATCAAGTACAAAAAGCAAATAAACTGGCAGGATGTCTTAATAACACTATAGAGAAACCTACATATTAACACTTAGATGAAGTCAAAAATTTGTAAGCTAGTTTACAACCAATAATGACATATAGGCATTAGAAACAAGACCTAATACAGCCACAACACAAAGACTACTAGAAGTTGCAGACTAGTTCAACAGTAAAATGTTAATTATTGGGGAGTTAAAAATTAAAGATGTAGTTGTTTTTATTTTAATTAACCTATAACTAAACACTAAATGTATTGAAATCCTTAAAGTTTAAAATTATTGTTATCCATAAACAAAATTAAATATATACAAAAAAAAATACAAAAATCATTGTCTATTTCTACATCTAGACCTTCAAGATTTAATTCTCGTTCCTTAATTATAATTTCTCTTTCCTTTAACTGCAATTCTTTTGCTTTATTTTTCGCTTCTAGTAATCGTATGTTAAGTTCAAATTCTTTTAAATACAGCTCCTTCTCTTTAAACTGATTATCGCCCTCAGACTTAGCTGCTCTATCCAACAGTTTATTTAAAATTTCAGCAGTCTGCTTTTGACCAGTCATATAGGTTCCGCTGCTCTGTGTAAATTAGATGACTTATCTGAAAAACAAAAAATATGTTGTAACAACTTTTCTACTTAAATTTTAAAAAATAGTTAACTCTAGAAGATTTAAACTGTATGGTTATTGTACAGCATACCTTTAATGGTCTTTTTTTTTAACATAAGTTTTCACATGTTGAGCTACATACTCCATTGGTTCTTTTTTTTTGTTTCAATGACTCTTGGTACTACAATGCTGGTATCATCTTTATGGTAGCTGGTAGCAGTTATTTCTAAGATATCTTCGGCATCTAACAATGATAGTTCAATGTTTGTTGCTGGGCTAAGAACCTCCACTGTGATATCCTCACTTAGGCCTAATTCAACTATATCTGTTCCCATTACTGATATATAAGAAATTGCTGAGATTAATTTTTCTTTGGCAGGTGTCAACTTTTTTGGCACTTCATCATCCCCACCTGTTTTGTTTTGGCATCGGATGGCATCCCGGGCCTTTTTTTGTGTTACTTTTCCAGTCAATAAATGTCTAAAAACAAAAAAAACTAAAATATGGGATTTATAAAAACAGACCTGACTAATTACCTTTTTTCCACTGCTGTTTATTTCTACTGGGACCACAACCTATACTATTTAAATTTAATGTTATTTATTTAGCGTATGGACTTTCACAGTACGATAAATATACAAATACAATTACAATAATATACACATATATATTATATATATTATTCAAACACTAAAAATAGTAAAAATAGAATGAATAAAATGAATGACACTAAATATTAATGTCCAATTTACATAGCCATTCAATTGCTTCTGGGGAACATTCCGCAAAGTCCTGGAGATTTCCACGGTAGGCACGATTCAAGCAGTCTGAAACACAATGGCTTATGGTCTGTCTAGATTCTCCGCAATCGCACTGTGGACTTTCTGCACGACCCCACCTGAACAGGGAATCAGCACATTTACCATGTCCGGTACGTATACGATTAAGCCTTGCCCAAATGGACCGGGGCAGATTTGATCCGATGAAACCCTGAGTTGGGGTGGATATCTTAATATAGTCCGATTCTACTGTTGGCATCCATCTTGTTGTCCATTGCCTATGTATATCATAGGAATTACCAATTTTTCGGGCAGATCGTATTGGAGGATTTCTAGATCTCAATCGTTGGTGCTCTTTTGAGATGTCTGGGATATCTTGATGTATTGGTAATTGTACGTTGGCTACAATTTTCTGGTACTCTCTCACTAATACTGCTGTAGGGCGTAGATCTGGTGGAGCAATATTGCTCAGAGTGGGCAGCCATCTCACTGGCGTTGATTTTATTGTTCCAGTGATTATTCTCATGGTCTGGTTAAGTTGGACATCGATTTTGCTTGTATGTGCACTATTTAGCCATACTGGTGCACAATATTCTGCCACTGAAAAAACCAAAGCTAGAGCAGAGGTCCGAAGAGTATCTGCAGAAGCACCCCAAGTTGTTCCAGCAAGTTTTGATATTAAGTTATTTCGTGTTCTTAGTTTACCGGCTGCGGGGTGTAGTGATAGATCGCCTCCACGTGGTGCACCCTGGGTAACGCTAAATGGTCTATCAATTTTTGGACGCCAAACTAGCCGCTGAGCTCTCCTGGCAACCGGTACGATAAGGAAAAAAATAAATTTAATGTGAGTTCGTCCCACAACTTCTCAACTATTTTGTTGAATGCCTCTAAGGGTTTTGTTTTCCCATGAATTAAAATTTTATTTTGGGTAACAAACCAAAGAATATAGACGCTTATAGAAGAATCTTTCACTGTTATTTTTGAAAGTCGGCAAAAGATGATCGCACGTTATGAAAAATAATGAGAGGGTGGATCGAGATTTTAGTACCAATAGGGATTTTTAATGTAGATGCCGCGTGGCCGTAGAATAGGATTAAATTTTTGCGTTTTATAATATTTTTTAAAGAAAATAATAATATTTTAACTTTTAATAAATGAATTCTTTTAGAAAAAATATGATTCAAATTTTTAATTTAAATATGTACAAATCTACAAATAATATAATTAAAACTCTCTTATTAACTATAAAATTTAATTGTCTGACTATACCGGTGACTATACCAATGACCGGTGATTGATGACTATAGGCTATTCCACGAATATACGACTGTTTTGGTTTACTGCGACAACGAATATTTTACTGTGCAAGTAGAAGTATGAAGGTCAATTGGTCTAATCATTATTCCAATAAAAAGGGTCTACTAGTATGACATCTAAACTAAAATTATTTCAGTTAAAATCTACAAATAAATACAATGATGTCTATGAAGCCAAATGTGTTCATCAGACATTTAGGTAAGCTTTCCGTGAAATGTAAACACCAAAAAGGCGTGCCGGGTTTCTTTGATATAATACATTTTATTACTTTATTGGGTATTACAACTGTAATAAAAAGAAATATACTATTTTTAATATAAATGAAAAGAAATTGGCAGAACAATGGTTCACAAACCAGAAAAAGGATCTAATATTTCACTTTGTTAGTTTTAAATATTTGTTTGCTTTGAGTTTATGTACTCTTAAAAGTTCCGAAAGTAACGGGTATAACATACCGGCTATTGATAGTTAAAGTACCGAGTCGTTACATATTATAAAGTAACGAAAATTTATATACAGTTTCATATATCGCCGACTGATTATGGCTGTGAATCTGATCGTTGATGATAGTTTTAGAAGATTAAGAGAATAAGTGAATAAGTAAGTTTTTTGTTTCCTTTTGTTATTAATTGAATATTCGACTAAAAAAATTACACTATTTGATCACTTAAGTATTGTTACATTTCGTTTAAATCACATAAATCAAAAACCAACTTGTTTACAATGAAATAATTGAAATGAAAAAATAAACTCCATGATAGTAATTATATACTTCAAAATCTGAATTACAACTGTTTTGTAAACTATTAACTTTATATTTATATCATGACTTCATATTTAAAAAGGTTTATATCTGTTGTAACAGTATTTTAAAAATCGGGAGAATTTACTATCGTACAATTCAGTACATTGGACCATATAAATCGACACCTTAAAGCGAATTTAAAACAGTCGTATATTCGTGGAATGGAGTATATAAAGTCATCAATCACCGGAATTAAATATTTCCAAAGTTTCTAAATTTAATAATTTCTTCTTCTTTGTTTTTAATATAATATAACATAAAATGTAAAACACAACACTGTTTTTTCTGCAGAATATATTTAATTTGATACATTTCGCCCAATTTCATATTTCTTAGAAGAAAATAATTTTAAAATAACTATTTTTATTTCAAGTATTATTGTTCTTCAGATGCTTTTAAAATTTTATTATATGATATTTGCATGCATTATTTGATATTTATTTTAAAACCTTATTTTGTCGGTAAATATCGTACAAGAGTAAGTGGAAAATTGTCTAAAAAGTTTAATGAAAAGTCCTGAGAAAATTAAATTTTTGGTTGAAAAATTTTGAAATTTTTAAAAAATATTTCGTTAATTTTTGGGCAGAAAAACAGTATAATAAAAATTTATGTGACGGTTTTTCGTTGTGTTGGAACAAACCTATTTTTAATTCAAAGTTATAAAATTTAAAAAATAAATGCTTTGAATATTGTAAATATCATACCTTTTTAAATTTCAAAATAAAAAATTTTACAATTTAATACATTAAAAATAAAGATTTTATTGTGAAAAAAAAAACAAAAAAAAACTTCGAAATTTGTTAGGCGTAGATGCAAAGTTAAATAAATAGCTACGTTCGTACTCCTTTCCCACTTTCCTTGTGCCAGATTTTAAGTATATAAGTAAACCGTAACCAAATCGTCCATTTGAACTGTTCTTCTATAAGCGTCTATATTCTTTGAACAAACTCCACCATATGGTTCAATTGTTCGGGAGATGTCTTTTTTTACTTGGAGTAGCCATTTTAATAGTACTCGACTCAAAAATCTACCGGTAAATAACTATGGGAACGTGCAAAACCACTAACAAATTGGTAAATATGAAATTAACCAAACCAAAAAACGTAAACAAATATTTCAGGTTAGTTAGACTGTCAAATTGTCGCTTGTCACGAGCGAATTGAGAGGTTGCCATCGATATTAAACCGAGTGAGATCGGAATGGTTGTTTTCGATCTGTCTGTACTTCTATTTGATTTACAGAATACCGATTTAAGTAGCAGTAGATGTGGAACATTACGATTTGCAAAGATTCCGATTCAACTAAGCCATTTCTATTCGATCTAACGAGTTATAGAATAGTTCTGATTATTCGTGTAAATTGTTTGATTTGATGGTTATTATTGCAAAGAAATCAAACAAACTAGGTTTAATATCTCTGGGTTATTGTTAGCATTAACCTGTGGCTTAGTGTTATAAAAATCTTAATTTAGATATGATGAATTCCACAATTCCACTAGTTTTTAAAACAAAACGAATATGAAGAAAGTTTGCTTCTACAGGGAGTCATAGCTTGTACCAAAATGTAATTTCCGAGAACAAATAGCTGATTAGTTCTGGATTCTTCTTCTAATCTACATCCCAGAAGTATTTTAATGTTGTACGCGGAAGCAAATGTAATATAAAGTAAGTAACCCTGATATGTAATTAATAAAAATTATTATACTTAAATTGAATCATGGTATAAATGATTATATCAACTTTTTGTTTTAGTTGAAAGTTCATCAACAAATAGAGATGCACGCACAATCTACAAACATTTCAATCATTTGAGATACCCTATTGTAGTATATAAAATTGTATAATTTTCAGTGGTAATAAAGCATATTTCTATTGTATTCTACATTAATATACAAAGTTGTTTTACATGTATTAAATAAATAAATAAATTATATTTTGTTTTATATTTGAATTTAAAAATAATTTGCACCTTTTAAAATTTTAAATACAATTTTATTTTTAAATATGCCAAATTATATCTAAATATTTTAAGCTTTATTTAAATTTTCCCACCAAAATTAAATTTTGAAGTTCCCGCGTAATTTCCCTCTTGAATTAGTTCCGATACAAATCTCTTGGAGCGCTAAATTTCATATTTTAATAAAGTATCGTGAAGCATCTAGAGGTAGGTGATTTGTGAACGACATCTCGAATTCTCAGCAAAGCTTTTGCCGTTATGAACTCGGCATTGTTCACATCTTCGACCATCCTTAAACTTCTCTCTCGGCAGTAACCATCAGGTCTGGTCATCAAAATTTTCTCACTATTACCGGGTATTGTTACGTCACAAGTAGTTATTAAGCTGATAACATTTTCTTTGTCTTCATGAAACGGCAACTCTTCACCACTGATCTCGAGGACTCCATCTTTGACATTCAATACAGTCCCAACTTTCCTTAGTAAATCCATCCCCAATATGAACTCATCGGAGATCTCTGCAATTAATACCCTATGTTTCACTGTGGTCTGGCCAATAGATACTGACATATTAGCCTCGCCATATGTATTAATTATCTTACCAGTTGCTGTTCTAAGCTTTACTGTTGCAGGCGATAATTTAAGATGGCCTCGTACTACTTCTGGATGTGCAATAGTTTTTGTTGCACCTGTATCTACCAAAAACGATCTACATTTATTATTGATACGACCCTCGATGTACAAACTACGAATTCCACCGGAGGACGTGATGTTAACAGTTACTATGGGCGCTGTATTTCTCGAGGTTGGCAGTTGCGCCTTAATGTCGACCCGTTCTATTTTTGCGACTGTTATCATTTTCTTGCAATTACGGCTAATGTGACCTACGTCACCACAATTCCAACATTTGAGCTCACGTGTTTTCGGCATCGTGTTACGAACTACTTTTCGTACCATTTCTTCCAGACGTTCATCGTTTGGTTCGTCGCCTTCTTCAATGGTTCTTACTTGATGGGTTCGTGAAGTTTTACTAGCTGTTTCATGTTCCAAGTCAATAGCGAGCGCTTCATCTAGAACTTTCGGTCTGGCTAGTCGTAAAGTTTTCTGTAATTCACTGTCTTTTAATCCATTGACGAAGATATCTACAGAAATTTCTTCCAAAATGTTGTCTGTTGCCTCTAAATAAGCTAACCGCACTATACGAGCAACATCTGCTTCAAACTCTTGCAAATTTTCACTTGCTCATTGAATTCTACTCCTTAGTTGTGCTTTGTAGACTTGTTATAGGTGGGCATCTCCGTAACGTTTGTCTAGTCAAGTGAACAAGGTCTGGTAACATTTTTCTTGACTCTTAGGAATCGATCTTAGGATATCCGCAGAATCACCTCGTAAAGCAGCAGTCAAGGAAACAGCATTTTCTTGTTCTGACCAATGATTGGCTGTCACAATAGCTTCAAATTGTCTAAGGTATATGGACCAAGAAGACTTTCCATCAAATGGTGGCATGTTTAATGTCACATGATGTGTCGTTTCGTCTCTAGGTGATTCTTTTTTCACTACAGGGTCTAAAACTACTGCATTAAATGGTGGTAGCACTTTTGTATTGGTTATCATGGTCTCTAATTGTGTGATCTTCTCTTCTACGTTTTCTATCTTGTCGTTAACATTTTTCTGTATCTTATCGAATGTTCTAGAAACTTCTTCAAATTTCTCATTGTTCTGACTACATACTTCGTTGAATCTTCTAGAAACATTTTCGGATTTCTCGTCGTTTTGTCTAGTTGCTTCTTTAATATATTAAGACATATCATCACATCTTTTGGAAACGTTCTCTAATTTATTATCATTTTTTCTAGAAGGTTCTTCGATCATTTTTTCTAGAAGGTTCTTCGATCATTTTTTCTAGAAGGTTCTTCGATCAAACTTTTTTAAATGTTTCGTCATTTTTTCCAGAAATTTCTTTGATCTTCGTTAAAACTTCTTCTTCTGCTGATTGAAATTGGAATGTCTCTCGGTCGTCTCCATTCTTGTTGAGAACAGTCTTCAGTCGTTCTTGGAGTATCTTCTTGGACCCGCTGCAGTCTTCATCGCGTTCTTCTAGTAGCTCACACAACTGTTTTATTGGAAGTTCTACTAGCAGCATCTTTGGTCAGGCACACACGTTCTTTTTTAAATGTTCTTTCGTACAAATATCACTACCGAACAACGCGTATGTTGCCGACGAACAACACTTTTCAAAATTCTTTTTCAAAAGTCACTGCTGAATTTATTTTTAAATCTTACACCGTGACACCAATCGTGCTTTAACCCTAGAATAACAACGTGGCGTCGCCGGTGACCGGTGAAAAATATAATCGCTGTGTACTCATGCGCTTCTGTACATACATCGCTTGTATTTCCAGTACCTTTCAGTTCAGTGACAACGATCACGCAGGCAAGAGGGTACGTGCAAATAATTTTTTGAAGTTGTGAAATCTGAGCGATTTGTCGTATACGACGCCACGTTGTTATTTACGTGAAAAATAAATTTTTATCAGGTAATTTTTTTATTTTATTATTTTGCTAAAAACTAAGAGATATTTTGAATTTGACTAGGTAAATACCAGTAGAACCCCAACATGAACAATATATATATATATATATATATATATATATATATATATATATATATATATATATATATATATATAAGAAACCGGCCTTTAACTCATGATGAACTTGAGAAGTTGCTTTTGGACGACACTGACGATGGTGACATATGTATTGAGAGCGAGGAAAGCGAGACTGAAGATTTAGAGGAAACTGAAGATCATGTGGAAGATGAATTTGATGCACATAATTTAGAAATTTTGGCCGAAGAAGCGGAAGAAACTCCAGAATCAACTACAAGTAAAGATAGTCCGCAATACAACACAACAATTTATTCAAAGAACGGTCACAAATGGTATCTAAAACCTTTTCATTCTAAAAATACAAGAACATCTCGTCACAATTTAATTACTCATCTTCCTGGACCAAAAGGAGCAGCTAGAAATGAAAAGAATATAGGCAAATTGTGGCAGTTATTTTTTACAGACGATTTATTAGAAATTGTTGTGACGTACACAAATTGTGAAATAGACATTAAAAAAGCTCGCTTTCATTCTGAACAACGTTATCTTCAACCAACAAACCTCGTTGAAATTCGCGCTTTATTAGGATTGCTTTATCTCAGTGGTGTCTTGAAATCTTCAAATCTTACAACTAACAATTTATGGTCTAAGCAGTTTGGTCCGCCTGTTTTTAGAGCTACGATGTGCAAAAATCGTTTTGAATTTTTAGTATCATGTCTTAGGTTTGATGATAAAACCACAAGATTAACAAGAAAGGCAACTGACAAATTTTCTGCTGTTAGAGAAGTTTGGGACATCTTCTAGGGCCGGTGTAGACAGATGTACACCCCGTCCGAATATGTCACCATTGATGAAAGTTTGTTAGGTTTTAGAGGTAGATGTCCATTTAAAATGTACATTCCTAATAAACCTGATACATATGGGCTCAAAATAGTAACAATGTGTGATGCCAAGACATATTACATGTGTTCAGCCAAGCCTTACGTGGGAAAAGAGATTCGTTGTTCACAATATTCAATTCCAACACAATATGTACTGCATCTTACAAGTGATATATATGGAACCAATAGGAATTGCACCATGGATAACTGGTTCACTTCGTATCAAGTATCGGAAGTGTTAAGAGAAAAAGGTCTTACTGTAGTGGGGACGCTTAGAAAAATCAAGCCAGAAATACCTCGACAACTAATTGAAACAAAAGGAAAACAAGTTTCATCATCTCTATTTGCTTTTGATGAGAAAAACACTTTAGTGTCATTCGTTCCAAAAAAAATAAAAACGTTATTCTTTTATCGTCTATGCACACTCAAGATGATGTAGATGAAGAATCGAAAAATCCAGAGATAATCTTGTTCTACAATAGTACAAAAGGTGGTATAGATACGTTTGATCAACTCTGCCATTTAACAACCGTCGCCAGAAAAACTTGCAGATGGCCATTGCGAATTTTCTATGGCATGTTGGATATTGAATATGAATGGAGGAGAAGATACAACAATGAAATAGAGACTCTCTTCGGGAAAGGAAACATCGTAAGATACATAAAAGTCAATAGATTAAGATGGGCAGGCCACGTGGTACGGAGTGATGACGACAGACTGATTAGCAATGTGTTTTGGGAAAGACCAGACGGTAAAAGATCGACAGGAAGGCCTAGAAAAAGGTGGAAAGACGCAGTCAGGGAAGACCTGGAGAAGATGGAAGTAAGGCCATGGGAAATAATAGCACAGAATCGGAATCAATGGAAGGCAATAGTAAACGCGGCAAAAACTCACGAAGAGTTGTAAAAGCCAGTGATGATGATGATGATGGATATTGCAGGAGTCAACAGTTACGTCATACATAAACTAAATGTTAATAAACCACTGTCTCGATCAAACTTTCTAAAGGAGCTGTCGAGCATTTTGGTAAAAAATTGTTTAAAAGAACTAATGTATAATAATTACTTGCCAAGACAAATCCGCAGCAGTATCAGTGACATTTTAAATTGTAAAGATGAAGAAATAATAGAACAAAAGCCCCAGGGTTCAATGGGTCGCTGTGACTTTTGCCCAAGAAGCAAAAACCGAAAAGCGCGCAATAAATGTAAACATTGCCCGAAAATGGTGTGCGCCGAACACCGCCTGTGCATTTGCAGTGACTGCAAGTAAATTACTTTTTGTTTATAAAAGTGTATCCTTTGGTTTATTATGTGTCATTACTTATAAAAACATTTATTCAGTTGTTGTATTTTGTCAAAAAACTAGCGTCAATATTTTTTTATACTTTTATGCAGTACCACAGTTTTATTTTAAGTTTCTCATTTGTTATTTATGCAAAAATATTTTTGTATACAATTTATGAATATTTATGGTTATAACCAAAAATAAAAACACTTTATTTAAAAAATAATGTACTTTTTTATGCTTTAGGGCCAGTTCTTTTGGAGTCATATACGACGCCACGTTGTTAGTATCGTAACCCTACTTTCACGTTGTTGTTCTAGGGTTAATAAAACGAACGGTTCTAATTTATATAAATACATTTATTTATAAGTTTACAGCCCGATGATATCTTATTAACTCCACTTTAACTGATAAAAGCGCTGCTTATATATACAAGTTATTTTGTACTAGAATATTCTGGAATAATCCACCTCTATTCGCCACCAGATCTTCGTCGACTCGAGATGCAACCGTTATAATGGGCTACTATGTTCGGTACAATACGTTCTTTACTCGTTTATTATCAACCGTATACGACTGTGTGTTAAGCATATTGGGTAACTTTTCAACATTTATTTACATACTTAATAATCCATTTATACATATAGCTTATCGATTAGGTAAATATTATATTGCAACATAATGAGTTATTAAATTCAAATAATTTTTAATAGCATACTTTGTTTAATTTTTGATATTTCAGTAGGAACACAAACCTTATTATTAAAAAATCTGCAAAGACACAAATTCTATAGTTCTATACTCTAAATATCTACAAAACGAAACATGCTAGGTATATAAAAGCCGCTATCAAAAGAAATTTAATATTTGCAATGTAAAGATGTAATATTTTCTACAAAATGCAATACTGTGTCTATTAAAAAAAAAATGAGAAGATTTTGTATTTGAAAATAGTGATCACACTGTATATTGTATGGCTCGATGTCACGGATATTAAATTATTTAAAAATAAAGCTACACTAGAAAATCTTGTGACATTTATATTTTCATTGCTTTGGAAAAATAATCCACAGCCTTTTTAATATTACCGTTTTACTTAAGAGTCAATATTTCAAAAATAAATAAACAAAAATTTATTTAAAAATGTTTTAATATACAGAGTGTTCCATTAAAAAAAACATCTTTGGTTCATTCCGTTGTTTTGACCGTCCCTGTATAAACGAAAACAATTTTAAATCATAGACGTCTTCGTTATACATCAGTGAAATATTTTTTATATACTTCATAGTTTAACCATAATCAAAGAAAGTCAGAGGTAATCTAAAGTATTAAAAAAAATTGCACAATAAGTGAGATAATTATCTGGGGAGGAAAAAAGAGCTACAATTTAGTGATATTCATTTTTATATTTTGTAGTTTTATTTTTCTAAGTCTAAGTATATTTGTAAGTTCTCTTTTCCAAATTTCCTTAAAATAATCTTACTGTGCTTCTTATATATTTTTATAGTGTTTGTAAACCTAGTTGGTCTCGGCCATATTTTAGAATACGATGGTTTTCATGTGCGTATTTTCTTCAAATTTCGGATAAATTTTCTATCCTTTTCTGTTACTGGAAGCAGATTTTGAAAATGTATTTTACGTTTCATCATCAAATAAGATAAGCTTTTTGTTTTGTGTTTGTATTTTCCTCTGGGATCTATATTTTTCTTTATCGCGAATTTTAATTACATTTTAAATGGTTGTGTTTATAGGATTAAACAATCAAAAATTTAGTATAAAATATTCAATATAGTTCAAGTTATACTTACTTTTTTATCAAGTTGAAATTCTTTTATGATGTGCTTTTCCCAATAAGGTGCTCCTCTAAATGGTTTTTTTAATTCCACTCTAAATAACTTTGCAGGATTTGTGGTGCAGTCAGTGCGCACAGCTTTTCTAAAAGTTAATAAGTTTGTACAGTTAACGTATTTATCAATAAAACGACATAGTCAAATAGAAATGTGTACATTTTAGAATATAACTATTTTAATTATAGTTATAAACAAGAGTTTGTCTGCCGTTGTGGTGGATATGGCGGAATACATGATGTTGATACTACGCATTCGATTACATCAAAGACTCATTACATAATATGTAACACTATGTGCATGATAGTGACTCATATGTTAAAGTCGTTTAATCTAATCTAACTTTAAATATCTATTTATGTACATACCATAAACGTCTATTTCAGGGGCGGCTCATCAGGGTAAGCAAGATAGGAGCCGCCTAACCTCTTCAAATGTACAATAATAAATTATTTATTAATATAAATTACTTATTTCAAAATTGTAATTTATAAATTTTGACATAATACCTATTTAAAATAAAAAAAGCTTTTTCTTATATTCTCTCCGAAGTTAATTATTTTTCGCTCCTCGTAGTAGTAAGAGGCGCTTTAAATTTTCGCCTTAGAATAGAATACAATGTATATAACGTCTCTTTGACCCCCTCTGTGGCTCAGTGGTAAGAGCGCCTGCCTTTAAACCTAAAGGTCGTGAGTTCGAATCCCACCTGGGTGGAAATTTTCGTTTATTAAAAAAATTAATAAATGAAAATAATTTCTATCCTTGTGTGATCGGTACACACCGGAGGGGCCGCAGACGTTCGGATACAATTAGCGTCTCTTAGCAAAGACAATGACGTCGACTTTGCTAAGTATCAAGACAATTACTCTACACACACACACACACACACACACACACACACACACACACACACACACACTACACCTCAAATTGTAAGATTGGCGAATGGATTTAGTGTCCGCAGTCATTTAAACACAAACAAACAACAACAACAACAACGTCTCTTTGTCTTAAGGCTTATCCTCGAAAATTCTAACGGTAAATTTCAGTTTGCTATCTCTATTTCAAAAATTTCTTTCTTTACGAAAACAAAATCTGTTCATGAAGTAATATTCTAAACTTCGTTTAGATCTCTTTCAAGCCCAGGTCAAAAATGCGTTTACCTTTTACTCGAGCCGATTATACACCGAGACAACCCCTGCAGTGACAGGTTTTGGCTTACAATAACACCATAAATCTCTTTAGTGGTATTTTGAGTAAATATAATAACAGATCAAAGTAATATAATATATTCATAAATTTACAATGTAACAAATGTACATACATAATTTATTTGTTATTTTTTTACGGAAAAATTGGCTGTCTGAAGTTTAACGTAGGTAGATTAAAGTTTACGGAAAATAAAAATTATAAAAAAAAGATTATTATTATATATCATAAAAATTTGATTAGTATCACGATTATTAAAATTGATAAAATGAAACGATATAAATATAGAATTATGTCTAATGTTTCTTCAGAAGGTGTTTCAAATAAAAATTATAATAAAAATCTTGAAATTTTTGTAGCATATTTTCCCACAGTTACATATATTTATCAATCTTTTCGAATAAAATATTTTTTGAGGTCCATACCGCAAACTAACAGTATTCTCTATTCGATATAAATAACAAAATAACTGTCCTTGTACTGGATAGTAATAGAAATCAGTTCTTTTTAAAATTTCTTGAAGGAAGGAATAATTTAGTCACGCTATCATTTCCAATTTTGATTTTTGATATTGAATTTGATAGGTTGTGATTTACTACACCAAAATATAATAAAATATACCATGACACAAGAAATAGTTTCAGAATAAGTTTGATGTGTTGTTTATTATCATTCAGTAAGAGACTAATTTACTTCTTACGCTTTTAGTAAACGTCGGCCCTATGCAACTAATTGTCAACAAAGAACGGAGTACAAAAGTTTAGATTTATGAGATTTATGAGGAGCATTTATGAAACTTAGATGTATACTGAGTACTTATTTCAAAAATTTACAACTAAGGATTTAATTTGTTATATGTAAATATACTCCTAGATCTAGAGAAAATGGGAGTGCGACAATGGGAATTACTGGCACAGGACCGACCAACATAGAAGGCAATAGTAACCGCGGCAACGACTTACGAAGAGTTGTAGCGCCATTGATGATGATGATGATGATGATGAAATATACTGTATAACTATTTATATGGATGTGAAATATGGATCATGAAGGATAATATGATGGACATTTTGACATTTTAGGATGTACGTTGAAAAATTAAGGCAAATATCGAGCACAAACTTAATAATCAAATCTTGCCCAAGTACTTTCGCTTTCTACAGCATCATCAGGGGAATCTGAAATAAGCCAAGAAAAGTTTTTTTAAATGAAGAAAATTAATAAACTTCGATAAAAAACTGGAAGTTAATGGATGATAAAAGTTTTTTGTGATTAACATTTTAGACTTACTTCGTCAAATTTGGTCTATCCAGCACGCGCAGATGCCCCTTATGATGCTGTAGAAAGCGAAAGTACTTGGGCAATATTTGATTATTAAATTTGTGCTCGAAATTTGCCTTCATTTTTTAAAGTTTATTTATTCGAGCATTCAACCTTATATCAATAATTTAGGATATGACTCAGGTATATGATAAAGTATGGCAAAGACGCCATAACTATAAACTAAGACTACATTTACCAAAACGATACTCTCAAATAATTGACTCCTCCATCTTGGAAAGATATTTCAGAATTAAACAGGAAGAAACATACATGGAATTGACAGATATTACAGCAGGGCTGCCACAAAGAAGTGTCTTTACCTTTTGTATACGTGTTATATTATTGTCCTAGAAAATATACAACTGCAACATTTACCGAAGATATTGCAATCATAGCAATATGCAAAACCAGCGAGGAAGCGACAAAGAAATTACACAGATGTTAATCAAATATATACTCCAGGGAAATAAGCAAAAAATAGACCATGTTCGTGACACTCAATAATCCAGGTCGCTGACAACTTTTTTAGTTATTGTAGACCTCTAGGAAGAAAACCTACTTTTTTTTGCCTTGAATTTGGAGCTGTTTTTTAATTATTGACAATTTAATGCAAAAAACGCGACTGTTTCTATGATTATTGATACTAGTATTAAAAAAAAAATAGATTTTTGGAAGAAAATTGTTTTGCACGAATTGTTTAAACAAACTAGACTATTTATTAATTAATTAATATATAAACAAATTACTAATTCCTAATGTACGTAGAAATTACATACAAATTAAAAATAGATAATACAAAATAAAAAAATAAGAATGATCAAAATCCATTGAGTAGATCCGGAGATATAGAAAATTTTTTTAGTTTGAAATTGCTTGTTCGGTTTGGATTTGTAGGTTCTTCCTAGTCACAAATGTCTATTTCTTCCTCTTTCAACACTTGGGTTATTTCTTGGTCCCTTGAGTTGAGTGATCTGATATTCCAAGTAATTCTCATCTGGGTTTTGGATGTTTTTCGCTTGTCCTTATTTCTTGCCGTAGTCGTCTTCATAGTATCAATCCGGTTCCGAGACTGTACATTGTTTCTTTGAGCAGTATTTGATTTTACGATTGGTAGGTTGCTAACCAATAAATATAAATAAGAAGAAAAGAAAATAATAATTCTGATTGAAATACAAAAAAAAATGTACTGGATGATTGACCAAAACTCTACGCTGTTTCTATATAATAAATTATTATTATATAAGCAAATACTGAAACAATTGTATTATTATAAAAACAGTATAACTATTTAGAAAGAAAATGGAAAATCAACAGAAAATATTTCTATTCATATAAAAATTTAATAAAATTATAGGTACTTACTGCTTATTTATATAACATTTCCTATTTTAAATACAATAAACACACTGGTTTGTCAAAAGTCGGAATAAGCCCTAATAATGTTATTCAACTTTATTTATCCTCCTCCGAGGGTTTTACCTATCTCTGGCGAGAATCCAGAAGCTACCGACAAGGACACCCTGTGCTGACGGAGAGAAAATTGCGTTTATCAAAAATTTGAAATTTTTAAAAAGTTTATATCAAATAGCTGCTTTGTGTTACACTTTATGTTAAAAATAAAAACAGATTCGGAAAGTGGGTCAAATTCTGTAGTGCCCTATTTAAAAAAAAATTTTTTTCGTTTATTTTAACCAAAAATATTTGAAAAAAAAATTGTTTAAACAATTTATTAATTTACAACCAAATAGTGCACTATAACTTTTTTAGACCTTCCATATAAAAAAAGAATCATCTCAATATCTGCCATAGTTTTTGCGTTATTTGATATAAACTTTTACATTGGAATCCTGCGTACGCAATACGCAGGAGCAACACAGCTAGTCAGTGAATACAAAGAATATAGACGCTTCTATAAGCGTCTATATTCTTTGGTGAATATCTTCCCTCCAAAGGCAATGCATTTGGCCCGCCTTCAGGCTTCGGAAAGTTTCGTTGTAATTGTTAATCCACTTATCTGAACAAGGTTATGTGTTGCTGTGTTGTGTCAGATGCCAGTGAAATTATGATAATTGTTTTTTGTTTTTCACTAGGTGGTAAGTATTTAATAAATAGATAGGATAATTTAAATTTGTTTATGAAAAGTGAAGTTAATAAGCAGGTAAATTAAAGTAGATAACTAAAAGAAAATGAATATTTTAAACTATATAATCTACAGTTTAATTGAAACTCCTTTTTAAGGCACCAATTTTACACACATAATGAAGAAATAAAAATCATAAAACTGGAAATAGAAAGGGTGAAGGAAGAATGGACAAAAGAGAAAGAAGACTGAAAACAGAAAACGAACTAACCAAAACCGATAACAAAAAGATAACGGAAAAATTAAATGATCTAAAACGCTCATTGGAAAGATTAGACAAAGAAAAAAGAATATAATCATTAGTAGATCAATAATAGACTCTGAAGACCCAATAACATTGAAAGAGGGAATGACTACTACGTTAGAAAATCATCTTGAAGTCAAAACTAATATTAAAAGAGCACAAAAACATGCTTAATTGTACTAGAAAGTGTAGAAGAAAAAACAACAATCTTAAAAACAAATACAAACTTAAGAATGTGAACAGAGAAAAAATATGGATTACAGAGGATCTCACAAAAGGAGAGAGAGAGAGAGAAAATAAAAGCTTTAAGAGATAAAGCAAGAGAAATGAGGGAAAATGGAAAAACGGTCAAAATAGGATACAATAAAATACCAGTAGACGGCAAGGAATCGAAATGGTGTTATAAAGAATAAAAAGTAGTGGAAATAGTGAGTTCAAAAAACTACCAGAGCAACATAAAAAGAACCAAGGAGAGGTCAAGCAACGAATAGAGAAAGAATAATTACTAAATAAACCGGACAATGATGATGAATGTTTAGTTTTAAGTAGTAATAGGAATAGGATTAGAAATGTAAATGATAAATATTCCATTAAAAATATGACTTGTGATAGGAATATGGGTATTAGGTATACTTCTTCTTTTTGTGCCACTCCTATCGGAGATTGGAAATCATCAAGGCTATTCTGACCTTGTTTACGGCTGACCTAAAGAGTTCATTAGTGGTGCAGCCAAACCACTCTCTCAAATTCCGCAACCATGACATTCTTCTACGGCCTGGATTCCGTTTTCCTTCTATTTTTCCCTGCATTATATTTTGAAGTAATGCGTATTTATGTCCTCTCATCAGGTGACCAAAATATTCGAGTTTTCTTCGCTTTAGCGTTAACAAAATCTCTGGGTCTTTTCCTATTCTTCGTATTACTTCACAGTTTGTTATTCTTTCAACCCAACTAATCTTCAGCATTCGACGGTAGCAGCACATCTCGAAACTTTCAATATTTTTCATGTTGTTCTGTTTGAGAGTCCAGGCCTCTACACCGTATAATAGCGTGTTAAATACATAGCCTCTCAGCATTCTTAATCGTAGAGGGATGCTTATATTTCTGTTGCAGAAGAATTTTCTCATCTTTATGAAGGTGGCCCTGGCAATTTCGATACGTCTTTTTATTTCACTGTTTTGGTCTCCAGTTTCGTTTATTAAAGTTCCCAAGTATTTGTATTTTATTTACTGTTTGTATTTTGAGAACGATTTCCGAATTGGAAATTGAAACGTCAATAAACGTATTTTTATCTTTAATTGTGGCTTATTCCCAGTTATAAATAGTAATTAATTTACAATGCCACAAGAAAATAGCTTCAGAACAATATTAAGAAACCGTTATGGGCCCAGCGTTATTCAAAATTTTAGGAGATTGGAAATTCTATACAAGAAACTGGCACACTGTCAAAACTCAATTAAATTTTTACGAAGATGTAGAGATAACAACCTAATACCAAAGGGCTTGAAGTTACGTCCAGCTTATTCAAGCAGAAGGTTGGAAAACATTCTACATAGAGCCAGTTTGTCCATGATCCGAGAAAGATTACAATATCATAGATCGAATTTATTTTTTGTTGAACAAGATATTGTAAGTATTGAAGATTTGCTTTTCAATATGATATCAAATTCTGATTTTGATCAAATTATTTTTAGTTTACATATAGTATATGAAAATTCATATAGAAAACAAAGTATTTGTAACTTGATACTTTTTCAACTTGAGTGCCGTTTATACTAATATACGCTGGTTGTGTCATGTTTTTACTGAAGACCATATACTTGGTTTTTTTAATATTGATATTTATACCATAATTGTTGCAAGCAATATTTATGTCTGTAAGTAATCTTTGTAATTCTTCTACTGTTCTTGCAACTAGGACAGTGTCGTCCGCGTATCGTAGTTAGGTATACAAACAGTAGTGATAATAATATAGTTAGGGGGAATATCAATAATGGGCATTAGTAATGAAGGTAGGGAAAAATTAAATATTAGTATTAAAAATAAAAACGGTAATAAAATAAATAACGGATATAATGTTAATACAAAAACCAGGGAGCATGAAAACGATAACACCAATAATGGAGAAGAAGGAATATAGTAATAAGGAAATACATCATACCAAGACAAATCATATAGGAATAGCGACATGGAATGTGACATCTCTGACCGGCAAGGAAATAGAAGCTACGGAAGAAATGGAAAAAACGAAGGTACAAATAATGGGAATAAGCGAGACCAAAAAGGTAGGGAAAGGACACATCAATATCAATGAGAAATATAGTCTATATTATTTCGGAGTACCACAGGGTCACAGATCAAAAGAAGGAGTCGGTATGATAGTGAATAAAAGAATAGAATCAAGAATAACAAACTACGAAGCAGTATCATCTAGAATAATCACAGTCCAAATAGAACTAAAAGACAAGATAGGAATAATATAAATATACGGACCAACAGAAGGTAATGAAGAAGAGATAATGATAGAATTCTACAACGAACTTCAAAACGCATTAGACAAATTAAGAGAGACAAGAGAAAAATAATAATCTTAGGCGATTGGAATTCAAGAGTAGGTAAGGACATTAACAGGGGATTAGGAGGCATTGGACAATATGGGGAAGAAACATTAAATAGAAATGGAATTAAAATGTTGGAATTCTGTCAAACCAATGACCTGATAATAGGAAACACATTCAGTGAACAAACCATTAACGACTATATAGCTTAATCGACTATATAGTCTATACGAGAAACCTAGAACAAAATATAAAAATCATCTTAACAGAAAAGGAACCGGAACTGTCTACACAACACAGGGTGGTCACTGCAAAACTGGAGGATTAAAAAATGGAGGAAGTGGAAAGAAAAGAGTACCAGAAAGTAAATGTAAACAAACTAAAGATAGAAAGTGTGCGAGGATTTTAAACGGAGGAAACTAACAAAAGACTGAGACAAATAGAGTGCCAAAAAGAAACATGGACAATGGAAGAAAGATGGTGAAGTGACTTACAGAGAAGTATTAAAGACAATAGCAACTGAAATGTGTGGAATCAAAAAATATAATTAACAGTCGAAAAGGACGAGATGGTGGAATAAAGAAGTGAAGACAGAAATAAAAAAGAAGAAAATATCATGGAAAAAATACATCGAAACGGGATTAGAAGAAGATAAAGAAAAATACTATAGGCAGAGACGATTGGTAAAAAAGACAGTCACACAAGCAAAAGCAACAACATGGAAAGAATTTGGAGAAGAACTTCAGGAAGAATATAACAAATAATAGAAACTTTTGAACGACAATACGACACATAAGGAAAGGAAAACGAAAGGAAATAAACGCAGTAAGAGATACTTCAAACCAAATACAAATAATCCCAAAACAAGCAGCTAGGGTATGGAAAGAATATTATGAGAAAAAATTTGTTACCGAAGTGATAAAGGAAGACAATATAATCAATGAAGGCGAAGAAAACACAGAACTAGAGCAAATAAGTAGAAAAGAAGTAATAGAAGGATTATCAAATATAAAAATAGGCAAGGCAGGTGGAGATGATGAAATTGAACCGGAAATGGTAATTGAACCGGAAATGGTAAAATACATGGGAGAAGAAGGAATAAACTGGCCATGGAAAATATATAAAGAGGCGTTGGAAAAACAATCCCTAAAGACTGGCAGAAAAATATCATCGTGCCAATATACAAAAATGGAGAACATGTAAACTGCGACAACTATAGAGCAATATGTCTGTCATCGGTATGCTTTAAAATATATACGAAAATAATAAAGAAGAGACTGGGACAAGAAGTAGAAATGGTATTGGGAGACGAACATACGGCATTTAGACTGAGAAGACAAACAAATGACAACATATATATCATTAGAAACCTAGTAGAAAGAAGCATAGATACGGGGGAAAAACTAGTATTAGCATTCATAGACCTAAGAGCAGCATTTGACACGATAGAAAGACATATTACACGGAAATGCTCGAGGAAAATAAATGTACCTAATGCATTGATAAACATTATAGAAAGTATTTACAAAGAGGTAAAAGGAAGGGTCCAAATAACAGGGGAAAGATCGGAAGCATTTAATTGGAAGAGATGTATTAAACAAGGAGATAGTATCAGCCCTTTGCTATTCATAATAGTAATGAACGAATTGATAAGAAACACTAGAGTCAGAACCAATCAACTACAAACAATAATAGGTTACCACAGATTACAACCGGTAACAATAGAGTCCTTAATGTATGCAGACGACATAGTGTTAATAGCAGATTCCGAGAATAAAATGCAGAAACTAATGGATATACGGGTAGAACAAATAGAAGAACTAAAAATGGAGATAAACGAGGAAAAAAGTAAGATAATTATAATCAACGGCAAAGGAGATAAGGAAGATAATCAAATAAAGATAAAATGTAAAAACTCAGAATAACAGAATAACTGGAAATAGTAACAACTTACGAATACCTGGGAAGTATGATAACTAATGACGGAAAAATAGACTGGGAAATAACAAATAGAGCAAAGAAATCAAACAAGTTATACTATGCGTTAGCCCCAATAATGAGAAAAAGAGAACTTGCACGAGAAACAAGAATAAAAATATATAACACAATACTGATACCAACTGTGCTCTATGCAAGTGGAAACTGGACAATTCTGGAAAACATAAGAGCAGGATAAACGCAATGGAGATGAGACATCTAAGAAGGATAGTTTTAAAGACAAAATGGGATAGATTAAGCAACGAGACTATTAGGAGAATGGCCAACCAGGAACCGATCTATCTATCTAATTAGCCTTCTTCGGTCCATCTTTGGACATAGGCCTCCCCAATCCTTTTCCATTCTTCTCTGTCTGTCGCAACAGTCATCCATCTAGAGCCCACGTGCTTCTTGATATCATTTGCCCATCTCATTTGGGGCCTTCCTCTGCTTCGTTTATATTTCCACGGTCTCCAACTTATAAGAATTTTGTTCCATCGGTCTTCTTTTTGTCTTATATTGTGTCCTGCAAATCTCCATTTCAATTTTGCAACTTCTTGTCTAACATCCCTCACTTTTGTTTTCTCTCTTATCCACTCGTTTCTCTTCTTATCCATTAGTCTTATGTGCAACATTTGTCTTTCCATTGCTCTTTGGGTTTTTATGATTTTGTCCATGTTTGCTTTTGTAAATGTCCACGTTTGGGAGCCATACGTAAGAACAGGGAGTACGCATTGATTATATACTTTGGTCTTAAGATGCTGTGGATATCTTTTGTTTTTAAGAATGTAGCTTAGTTTGCCGAATGCCGCCCATGCCAGTCTAACTCGTCTCTTGATCTCTGCTGTTTGGTTCTCTTTGTTAAGTTTTATAGTTTGACCAAGATATATATAATCCTTAACTTGTTCTATTTCATCTTGTCCGATTCTCATTGTGATGTCTTCATCTGTATTTGTTATAGTTTTGGTCTTGCTGTAATTCATATTAAGGCCTATCTTTCCAGCTTCTACGTCCAGTTCTTTCATTATTTCAAATAATTCATCTTTTTTATCGGTTATCAATACGATGTCATCAGCGTACCTTAGATGGTTCAAGCGTTGTCCACAAATTTTTATACCGATAAGGAACCGATAATGAACAAAATAGCAAAGAGACAAATGCACTGGTATGGGCATCTGAAGAGGATGTAATCCAATAGAATAACAAGAAAAGTTTATGAAGCAAAAAACATCAGAAAAAGAAAAAGAGGCAGAACAAGAAAAAAATGGATACAGCAAGTAGTAGAGGCGAGAAAACAAAAATCACTCCAGGAAACAGAAAAGAATGGAAGAGGTGGGTAAATTTGAGGAAAAAAGTCCATTTTTCTCCTCCAAATTGATGATACTACTGACATAACGCAGATGTCTTAGTCTTCAATAATATTAAGATGCGTAAATTCTCAAGGACTATTAATTGAAAGGTTTATGGGATTTTACGATGTAAGTGCTGGTATAACAGCTGAGCATTTGTTCAATATGGCTGCGACAGTTTTAGAGCCTTTGGGATGCTGACATAAGCTTGTAGGACAGTGTTACGAGGGAGCCAGTGTGATGTCAGGGCACTTAAATGGACTTCAACAAAAAAATTAAATCACATGCCCTACAAGCAATTTTTGAGCATTGTCTAGCCCATCGACTTAATCTTGTTTTGCAACAGAGCTTTAATAAAATATCAAAAGTCGAATTTTTTTTGCAACTATTACCGGAATCCCGTCGTTTCTTCATAGTTCAGCAAAACAATCGTAAGCTCTTGCATCTACATCGGCTAGACGTATGCTAACAATTACGGAGACAAGATGGTCGTCTAATTCAAAATTAATCAGTGTAATTATTGAAGACTGGGAAAAATTAAAAGAGATTTTTGATAATATAATAAATTCTGAAGAGTCAGACCGCAAATCAGTTCAGCTGGCTAAAGGGTTTTTAAGAGATTTAAATGATTTTGAGTTCACATTTTTAGCAACATTTTTCATATAACAGATATTTTATATGAAACACATTAAGATAGGACGTCTGAGGTGGGTAGGCCATGTAATGCGGATGGAGCAAACCGACCCAGCTAGAAAAATGCTCCTTGATAGACCTATTGGTCAAAGAAGAAGAGGAAGAACCAGAACAAGATTCCTAGATAACATAGACCACGATATGAGAAATATGCAAATACGTGCTTGGCGGAGGAAGCCGATGGATAGGGACGACTGGAAGAGAATTCTTGGGGAGGCTAGGACCCACACAGGGTTGTAAAGCCAAAATGATGATGATATTTTATATGATATTCTTCAAAAAAAGTCCCTAGATACTAATTTTTGTTTAAACCAGATAAGGAGAACTCGTCAATTAATAAAAGATAAAAGAAATGAAGAATTTTTTAATTCTACTTTTGAAAAAGCAAGCACAATGACGGTCATTAATACTTCTAAACGGTTTAGGTGTGATGATGGTATGAGCAAGAATGCAATTACTACTCAATACAGAGCATTATTTTTTGAAATATATGATCATATTTTAACGGAAATGGATATACGTTTTCACGATTGTGATAAATTAAAATTCGTAAGCTTAGCAGATACAACAAAATTTGAATCATAAAGTTTGACCTTCCCTTCCGACGCTTTTCAAAATTTATTTGAGTTTTATGGCACACAATTTACTAAACATCAAATACTTAAAAGTGAGCTCTGCCGACGAAAATTACAAAAATCTGAATTTGCAAGAATTTGTTATAAAGTTACAACTAATTAAAGACATTGTTGCAGAAGCCTATAATTTGTTTTGTTTAATTCTGACAATTCCATCGACAAGCGTTTTCGTAGAAAGAAGTTTTTCGTGCTTAAAAAGGTTAAAAACTTTTACAAGAAATACTATTTCACAAGATAGACTATCCCGTTTGACTGTTATCGCATTTCATAAAGAACTGTTGAATGAACTTATGCAGAAGCATCTTTTCTACGAGGATATTATTGATTTGCCTCCTTAAAAGACCGAAGGATCGACTTGATTTATAAAAACTAGATAAGTCAGTTATATTAGTCTATCTAATACTGCTTTTTTTTTGTTTAAGTATCTCTTCACCCTCGGTTCTAGTATCATCACCATCATCATTCCGCAACCTCTTGCATCCAATTTTGGGTATACGTCTCCTCCATATTCTTGAATTGTTCTCTATCTTGTGCCATCTGTATCGAATTTCTCACTCAAGTCACCCATCCATCTTTTTGGTGGTCTACCTCGGTGTCTTTTATCTTCTCTAGGTCTCCATTCTATGAGTCTTTTGGTCCACCTAAAATCATATAAACGTGCTACAGCTGTACAGTGTCCAGCCCATCTCCATTTCACTTGTGCAATTTTTTCTATGACATCTGTCATTTTAGTCTTCTCTCTCTCTGTGTCATCCCGTGAGAGGTTGTTGGACCTCCATCGGGCGCCTCGCCAGGTGGCGGATACGGGAATGCCTCCTAGATATAGGTGGTACTGGGGAAATGAAATACTCGGGGCGGACCAAAACCAGTAAACACTGCAGTGTTTGATCCAGAGTGATCGGCTGCAATCAGCATCTGACCCAGAGTGGGCGGCTGAATCGAAACTCAACAAACCCGTTTTACCAGACGTGGTGTTTTAATCACCAAAAAACCCTCAATGAAATGTCGAAGGTTCAGAATTAAAATACTCCAGGCAAAAAGAACGAATCGTATCTAGTATAAGTAAGCTAAAAACTGTTTTCAAGTTATTAGAGCCCTAAACTCTACATTTTTTTTACGAATTTTTAATGAGATTTGGGCGCGACGTAGGTACCAAAGCTATTTTTGGCTCCGGCAAAGTTTCCTCGTCTTCACCACTTTTTTAGACCACGAGCCGCCGCTGGTACAGATTTAGATAAGCAGGCACGTCTACTGAATGAAATGTCAGAATTGGTCAATTCAATGTGGGTTGGTAAACATAAAGGACTTATTCCATTTGAAAAAGGAATATTGTTAATCTCTGAAAGAGTTACTTCCTTATCTACAAACAAAATACAACGTTAACTATATTTTAACTTCGAGGTTGAATCAAGACGTGCTCAAAAACTTTTTTTCTTATATTCGAGGAATGAGTGGTGCAAATGATCATCCTTTGCCAATAGATTTTAAATATAGATTAAGGTGGTATATTTTAGGAAAACATTCGGAGATCTTTCGCAATGTCGCAATACTATTAAAACTAGTGAATCTAGCGCAAGTAACAGCTCAATATAAAGTACTCTATTACCAAGTTATATTTAAACAGAAGATATACATACAGAAGATATTTGCTTGACACAAAAAATGCTGTCTAATTTGGTAGAAAAAACTGAAGATTCGAAAGAATCTCAGTCTGAAGAGGACAAAATATAAGTTGCAGACAATTATGAGGTGAAAGAAAAAATTCATCGAGACTCTTTGAAGTATGTTGCTGGCTTTGTTGCATACAAATTCAAGCATAAATATCGTTTAGGGAAACCTACAAAATTATAAGACATATATGGAACCAGATTGGCTACAGACAGTCTCTACAGGTTCTCTTTTGTACCCAAACGAAGAAGTTTTTTAACTTCAAGAAATAAATTTTAATAATTTAGTATAAAATATTCAATAAAACTTTATTATGAATTGTCGTCGCATTCATTACTGGAACATTGTAAATTAAGCTAATGTTGGAAAATTTAAGTCAAAGTTCGAAGATATTTTGTAACACATTCATAAAACAATTTTCTCTAATTTTAAATGTTAATTAAGTGATTCAGAAAGCCTTTTTAATATGTAACCATTCTACATACTTTGTTCAAATTACACGATTTTGGAAATATTAAAGTAATGATTTTGACCATCGAAATATGTAAAATAGAATTAATTTTTATGTCTATGAATTGAAACGACATTATTACATTCCTGCATTAAAATGAATATACACACTTTATGTAGAGAAAGGTCGAAAAAAAAAATTGTTTTATTTTTCAATAATCAGAAAACCTATACCCAAGAAAAATAAAAACTTTGAAAACTACGCACCTTATAATATAGAGTGAAAAATATATGATACCAACACGAAATATTTAGGCGATAGTTGTGTTCCTTTTTAGAATCACTTTGCCGAGTATACTGGCATTACAGCCACTAGAATATTTTATTATATACGCGTAAAAATAAAATTTAAAAATTTATATTATTGTTAACTTAAAGAAATACACAATAATATGTTTCATTTAATTTGTATAAATGCATTATAAAGCGTTTTTATGAAGAACATTTGTTCGGAACACACTGTAACTGTAATCGAACGAAGGTGAAATTTTAGCATAAATTGGTAACACTTATTTCACAGTTGTGGTGTTGACACTTTTTGTACTTTATTATTTTGAATTTTAAAATGAATACCTCTTGTTTTATATTTTTACCTATTTAATAAAATCTGTTCTTTTTAGAACAAAATTAGTGTGTTTTAGTTAAAAAATGTCACGTAAGAATTTAAATAGTCGTTGTAAAGAGGTGGTAATACTTCTGCAATAATTATGTGATCTATTTGATTTAAAATAGTCAGGATTTTTTTAAAGTTTGGCAACTATGTCAACTTCGATCTCTGACGTAGATAATGACGTGCATCGTTATGTAAATTAGATGAAGTATATATTTGATTGCCTATATATTTAATATCAAGCGACTAACATGGCAAGCGTTAGTGTTCTAATCATCGAGCAAAAAGACAAAAGAGGGAATGTAAAGGTAGTGAGGGCAAAAATATTGTTAGACAGGAAGTGCGATCTTTAGAGGCCACATTAAATAAGGAAAGAGAGTCTCTCTCCTTGTTTGACATCAAATTTAGTTGGGTAATGTTATTGTTTGTCCCAAATGTCACATGAAATCTTATTTATATTGAAGTTTTTTAACAATTGTGTCGCATTTTAGACTATTACCGTTAATAATTAATTAAAACTTTCTCGTCTAAGACACATTCTGAAAAATATTATATAGCTACTGTTAATAAGTGTCGGAAAATTTAAATTCGCATTTCCGGATATGCTCGCCATCAGAGGCCACTTTTTTGGTCTCCTTTTCATAAGGATTAGATTCCCTCTTTTGTCTTTTTGCTCTATGGTTCTAATACAAACTTTGCTTCGCACGTGACGTCACACAGTGCGAATGAGATAGAGCTCGTAAGCTTTAAAAAATCTGCTTTTTGTTCTCCGCGAACGTATATATAGTCGGCAGCATACAGCAACTTGGATGCTAGTATTTCATTCATTTTGGAATATTCAACATCCCCATTAGAATACCGAAGACCATGAACGTTTTTCTCCAAGTACGTAGCAGTCTTCTTATCTTGATTACTCAATGTAGTAAACGATTGTGGAGGTTTAAATATATAATGACAATGTTTAAAACCAATTTCCATACTTAGTTCTTTGGGTACGAACCACCCATCTACGGCGAATCCCTGAATGTCTACGAACGCTATTCTCATGATGACTGCTTGTCTGCTACTAACACTTCATTCATTTTATTTAATCTTTTTAAATGAGATTTTTGACAACTTCAGTTAGAGGAAAGTATTCGAGTAGACTGTCGTGAACAATTAAACAGTACGCTCGAGTGCCTGCTGGAAAACCTTCATCTGCTTCGATTTCCAACATCAACAGTTCCTGATCTAAATGAAGTATCATCCTGTTTAGAGCAGTCGAACGTAAACAAGGCATATTTTTTAAAAGCCTGATAATCCAAGATGGGATGTTTTGTTGATGAATGAGCATAACTGGGAAAGAATTCGGTATAGTTGTAGTGAGCTATAGCATAGTCATTTTTATTAAAATCTAATTGCATTCTCTCGTTAAGCCAATATTCCCCATTAATAACCACTCGTATGCTTGACATTCTAATGTGATCGAATAACGTTGGATTGGCGTGAATGTCATCTCGTTTAGAAGTTTGAAAAGCTACAATGACATAGCGTGGACGTTCAATAGCTGAAGTTGTCTTTATACTCCATATCTCACGTCGAGATCCTGCCGTAAGTGAAAGTAGTTCATTGAGCTCCCATTTACGGAAAGGTATAGTTATCGGTGTATCATTCTTAATTGGAGTCATTAATTCAATTTTCACATCATCATTGGGAAAGACATGCTTGACCTTGAGTTCCATGCAGTTAGAGATAATGTTGTTATTGTTGTGGCATTAGGTTCTTCCACTAAAATACAGTCTCTATCATTACGTGCTCGAACAAATCGAAACACTTGACGACCATACGTTAGTTTATTGTAATCGTTGAAAATGTTGAAAATATAAAATTCCACGAGGAAACTAAGTTCCTGTAGCTGGCTGTATACCATATATCACAAAAAATTGTTTAAAATCCTTTATAAAAGGTATATAAAAATGCCCCAAACGGGCTATCACAAACACATTGCAAAACGTTTTCGGATTAATCAATCCATCATCAGTGCAAACGGTTGTAAATGCTAGTAGCCACTAAAATACATGGGTCAAAACCCTTTAAATGTTTTAAAATTGTAGTTGTTTTACATTATTAGTAGTTATAATTTGTGATGATGGTCCTGAGACGAAGTGTCTATGAGGACCTGTTGATAACAACGAGTTGTTAAAACTTTTTTTTTTTTTTTTAACGATTTAAAAAAAAAACTTTTGAACTTTTGAAAAGTATTGTTCGTCGGGAACATCTGCGTAGTTCAATAGTGAACTTTGTACGAAAGGACATTTAAAAAGTGCGTGTGTGCCTGACCAAAGATGCTGCTAGTAGAACTTTCAGTGAAACAGTTGCGTGAGCAACTAGAAGAACGCGATGAAGACTGCAGCGGGTCCAAGAAAATACTATAAGAACGACTGAAGACTGTTCTCAAAAAGAATGGAGATGACCCAGAGACATTCCATTTTCAATCAGCAGAAGAAGCAGTTTAATGAAGATCGAAGAGAGTTCCAGAAAAAATGATAAAAAATTTGAAAACGTCTCTCAAATGATTGAAGAAACTTCTAAAAAAAATGATGAAAGATTCAATGAAACATCTCAAATTATTAAAGAAGTAGCTAGACAAAACGACGAGAAACTCGAAAATGTGTCAAAAAGATTCGACGAGAAATTTGAAAATGTTTCTCAAATGATGGAAGAAACTTCGAAAAAGAATAATGAAAAATTTGAAGAAGTTTCCAAAACATTCGAAAAAGTAGAAGAGAAGATCAAACAGTTAGAGAGCATGATAACTAACACAAAAATGCTACCACCAGTTAATACGGTAGCTTTAGATCCGGTAGTAAAAGAAGAATCACCGAGAGACGAAACGACACATCATATGAGATTCAAATTGCCACCATTTGATGGAAAGTCCTCTTGGTCTATATACCTTAGACAATTTGAAGCTATTGCGACAGCCAATCATTGGACAGAACAAGAAAAAGCTGTTTCCTTGACTGCTGCTTTACGAGGTGATGCTGCAGATATTCTAAGATCGATTCCTAAGGGTCAAGAAAAATGTTACCAGACCTTGTTCACTCGACTAGACAAACGTTACGGAGATGCCAATCTACAACAAGTCTACAAAGAACAAATAAGAAGTAGAATTCAACGAGCGAGTGAGAGTTTGCAAGAATTTGAAGCAGATATTGCTCGTATAGCGCTGTTGGCCTATCCAGAGGCACCAGACAACATTTTGGAAGAAATTGCTGTAGATGCCTTCGTCAATGGGTTGAGAGACAGTGAACTACAGAAAGCTTTACGACTAGCAAGACCGAAAGTTTTAGATGAAGCGCTCGCCATTGCCTTGGAACATGAGATAGCTAGTCGAGTTTCACGGAGCTATCAAGTACGAACCTCTGAAGAGAGTGACGAACGAAACGATAAACGTCTGGAGGAAATCGTACGGAAAGTAGTTCGTAATATGATGCCGAAGAGACGTGAACCCAGATGTTGGAATGGTAACAACGAAGGTCACATTCGCCACAAAGTGCAAGAAAATAATACAACAGTCAGAAAGCTAGAACAGATCGAGCACGCTAGAAAAAGTCATTCAAATGCTGATGTTCAATCAAGACGGCCATACAGTGAAAATCGTAATCATTGTCTTAAATTAGAAGAACGACTTTGCCCCGTGAGGCGAACCACCGTTATTAATGATCAATGGCAGCCTCAACAGCTACAAGACGCTCAAGCAGATGATCCATTTATAAAAATAGTATTGGATTGGGTGCGTCGAAGTGAAAGACCTTCTTGGCAAGACATTAGTGCATGTAGTCCCGAAGTCAAGTGTTACTGGAGCCAATGGAATTGCCTAGTGCTGAAAGATGATCTTCTGTATAGAAACTTTGAGAACGATGATGGTACAGAAACTAAGCTTCAGTTGATTGTACCTAAAAGTAAAGTGTCAGAAGTATTGCGTCAGTTGCATGACGGTGCATCAGGTGGACACTTTGGTATTACGAAGACCCTACAAATGGTCCGAGAACGGTTCTATTGGGTGAACTGTAAAGATGATGTAAGAAATTGGTGCCGGAAATGTGAACTGTGTGCAACTAGTAATGGTCCAGTTGGTAAAAAGAGGGCACCCATGAAACAGTACAATGTTGGTAGTCCTATGGAGAGAGTAGCAATCGACATTGCAGGTCCACTTCCAGAGACGAATGATGGAAATAAATATATCCTGGTAGCCATGGATTATTTTACGAAATGGACTGAGGCCTATGCGATACCAAATCAAGAAGCTGCTACCGTAGAAGAGGTACTTGTTAAAGAATTCTTTAGCCGATTTGGTGTTCCCTTGGACATCCACTCCGACCAAGGGCGAAACTTCGAGTCAAACCTTTTCCAAAACGTTTGTAAATTGATTGGTGTCAATAAGACCAGAACGACACCCCTGCATCCTCAATCAGATGGAATGGTCGAGAGGATGAACCGAACGATGGGTAAACATCTGTCCAAAGTTGTATCAAAACATCAAAGAGATTGGGATCAGCACATTCATTTATTCTTAATGGCATACCGCTCGGCCGTGAATAAAACTACAGGCCAGACTCCAACCTGCCTGATGTTAGGTCGTGAAGTTCGTTTGCCTTGGGCCTTCCGAAGAACATGTTGCAAGCGAAGATTATGTCGATCGCCTGAAGTTAAGAATGAACAGCATTCATGAACTTACCCGACAACACATCCAGTTAGCCAGTGACAGAATGAAAGATCAATACGATTCTCGATGCAAGAATGAAAGCTATGAAGTAGGTGATCTTGTTTGGCTTTATAATCCACAACGTCGTCGTGGCTTGTCTCCTAAACTGCAAAGACAATGGGAGGGTCCGTATGAAATTAAAAAGAGAATAAATGACGTAATATACCGAATTAAGAAGTTGCCGAAGGGTAAACCAAAAGTAGTTCACATAAATCGTCTTGCCCCTTATGCTGGCTGAAATGAAACCGAAGAAGTCCGAACCCTTCAACATGAGATCAAAGATAAACGGCGACCAAGCTTTAAGGAGTTTATGTCAAATTACGCAGAGAGAAAGAATGCTAGATTCGGCGTGACGACAGAAGTACAGCAGGATCTTTTTAGTGTTCCGCATAACGTCTCTCTAGCCCACTGTGTTGCCCAAGATCTTGAGATGACTAAAGGAATCTCATCCGTATTTTATAAGAAATTTGGTCGCTTGGACGAGTTAAAAAACCAGCAGCCTAAAGTTGGAAGAGTGCTGAGATGAGAAGATGGTTCTCGATCTTTGCTGTATAGGGTGACCAGGAAGTCGTATACAGACAGGGCAACCTACGAGGATATATGGTGTGCTCTAACTAATTTGAAGAAAATCGTCTGCAATTACGACATTAAGAACTTGGCTTTACCCAAGATAGGCCATGCACTAGATAATCTGGATTGGAAGATTGTCAGAAGCATGCTTGAAGTGATCTTGCATTAATCCGAAGAGATCGTGTCTTTCAAAGACAGTAGACTGTTATTTCTTTCTGAGGGGTTCATGCACAGCTGGAGAGTCCTGTAGATTCCGCCATCCTGGGCCTATAGATAGAGTTCCTGATCGGGACGCTCAGATCTAAGAGGGGAGCAGTGTTACGAACATGCATTCAGCGTGGATTACCTAACGGTCGCATCTCGAAGGATCGAGAAGTTACCGGCGATAATTATATCGAGTGCTGTAAAATTCCACCCGTCGCGTCGTAAGATAACGAATTAGAGATGGGACTACTCCTGAATATTCTCGAACATAGTAACTTTGGTATATATATGTAACGGAATTAGGAGTTAAGTTTAGTTGATAAGATAGTATCGAACTGTAAAGTTATAAATAAATATATTTATATAAATTCGAACCGCTCGTTTTATTTAATATCGCTACAATATGTTTTATCGGAATCAGTAAACTAAAGCTGTCCCCAGATAAATGTGGATTATTCGGATAGTTCCATCCTGCAGTGCTGAGAAACTTGGAATCTTCAGAATTATAACATACCAAACTGCGAATAGTGCTAACTACGGATCTCGAACTATTTCCATGTCGTATGAACTTTGAATATATTTACATGTATCAAACAAGAAGGCTCCAACATTCGGTGCAAGAGAAACAGTTCCATTACCCACTTTCTTTATACTTCCTTTAATTTCCAAAAGTGTTTCGTGTATCGCAAAAAATGCATCTGATTGATTTATGATAAACTCGACAAATTCGCTATTATTAAATGATTTGATGGAAGGTGTAAATGTCCGAAATTCTTCTTTTCTAATAGTATTGTCGAACAAGGTTTTTGGTAAATGTCGAAAATAGGTGGTTGAGGTTCCTGAACCTGTCGTCGAATGTATTGACGTTTTGACATCCTTCAACTTTAATCCAATGGAAACAAGAAAGTCTTTATTGACAGCAGACACGTCACGTCGCTTGTAGGATTTACGTGAGACTAATGGATATTGATGTGTAGAGTTTTGTTTTATAATTAAACCCATCTATATCGTTTCCTTAAAATCCAAATGCAGCGTACTTTTCTCCCCTCTAAAGTTAACGGGTCTTAATTCTTGATCGACTACACTAACGGTAATTTTGGTAATTTCACGTATGCTGTTCCTTACTGGTATGTATATAGGATTATGGGGACGTTTGTCTATAGAAAAACCAGGATCAACACTTATCGGAAAATGTAGAATGGTGTGCGCAGGTCTCTACTCGTAGAAGGCTCCTTCGGTAATGTTGCATTCAAAAAGTAGACTCGATACTTTTATAATGTTGACAGGTTGATCTGAAGAATACATTTTTCCTGGTGTCAACACTCTATTTGAAGAGAATCCCAGTAATTTTCCAAGACTATCGTCTTTATCGAAAGTAATGGTGTGATCCTCACAGAAAATTTCACATTTAAGCGTATTGTTGTTCGGTCTCAAAGTAAACTCCTGAACCGAATTGTATTTAAGCATTAATTCATTTCGAATGTACGCTTCGATATCAGTAATTTCATAGCATCCGGATGGAATTTTAATATTACGCAGCTTTGTACGATCATTTTGCTCATAGAAATAAAACTTTTCACCATCGATGTTCGGAATTGAATTAAATGTACGAAATCCCAACACAGCTACATAATACTGTCGCAATTGATCAAGCACAAGAGGCACTTGAGGAGTAAACGAAAACTCGTTTGTAGTACTTGTCAGAGTCAACAATCGAGACATGACTGATATATGATAAAAGATGTAGTAAGTTAAATAACAAAATATGTTAAAAACTTTCTTTATTTTACTTATACTGTTACATGTTTTTTGTTTTATTTTTCTTATAATAAAGCACTTTACAAAATACACATTTACTTTCATACATGCCACATACATCAGTCCATTCATGTTTATCATAATGTTTCTTGCAAGGTAAATACTCTTCTAGTGCGTTACGAATATCTTGAGGTAGTTCATACCAAACACAGCTCGTTATATTTTCCATAAAAATGTGAATGGCATGTCTCAAGATGTCGTTAGATAGTTCCATTGTAGAGAAACTTTACACAGTTGTAATTTGTAGAGAAACACAAATGTCCACAGTTTATTTGGTTATAACTTTGATATTGATCGTTATTGTAGAAAATTCTTCCACCGTTCAAATATGATACTAGTTCTCGCGGTGGCTTCAAGTAACCATATGAATCAAAGTACTCTATGTTGTTATTTATCTTCTTGTAAGCTACCCAATGTGTACCGGAGTTCGTTGAAATGTCGAGATTAATTATAGCACATTCATGTTTACGAGGGTTACGTGGTAAATCTCTCATAAACACACCACGAAAATTTGGAATTTTAAGTCGAGTCCACATTAGTCAAAGGTCTATTAGGTAGCTTCAGCGGGAGTTTTTTGACTTCTTTTTGACTTTTTCTGATTAAAGGTAAAATGCCACCAGATTTTGGTTCGGATGGAATTATTCTTGGAACTCGTACATTCTTCCCACCTACATTCTTAATGGCTGTTCTAGCTGCTGCAAGTGCAAGTAGGGCTGATTTACGCAGATTTGGTGACGGAGGAGCACGTTTCAATGTTTTGATAATGGGCTGTAGCACATGTCGCTTAAATGAACCAACACCTTTACCACGTTTCATACCCATACTCAGTTTCCGTTTAGCTTTCATTGCTGTAGTCAACCAGGCAGTAGCTTTTCCACCCAAAGATGCGTCTTTTGCTTTAACTCGTTCCCACGCTTTGTTTTCCAAGACCCAATCTGCTTTATACCGATCTTTCAATGAATTACTCTGAGAATATGCGATATCGTGATCTCTCGCAGCACGATCTAACGGATTTATCCCCGGATCTCCACGAGCTAGACGTTTCTGTAATTTAGTTCCAGGTCCTAGATATTGGTAACCAGGAGCATGCAATTCAAACGGTAGACTGTTGATCAGAGAATTCAGCACTCCTTCACCTTGAACGATCAACATTGAAATGAACCGCCTTTTCCAAAATGTCTTTATATATAACCGTGTGTACAAAATACATCCCAATCACAAGATGAAGCTCATTCAACAAGACAAGACACTAGCAGTGGAAAACTTGGATTTTGTTGACAATGTGATAAGATCCAGTAAAAATGGCGCATTGCTACCACATTCTTTTCGTGCAATCATATGTGGTCCAAGTGGGTGTGGAAAAACTAATGTGATGTTGGCATTACTGTTTAACCTGAATGGCGCTAAATTCAAAAATGTTTACGTTTATTCAAAGTCGTTATTTCAACCCAAGTATCAATTTTTGAAGGAAGTGTTGACATCTGTGAAAGAGGTGGGGTATTTTCCATTTAAAGACAATGATGACGTAATAAGTCCTGGTGAAGCTAAACCAAATTCCATTTTTATTTTTGATGACGTATCAACGGATCCACAAAAAACAATACGTGAATATTACTGTATGGGTAGACATAAAGATATCGAATGTGCATACCTATGTCAATCGTACAGTCGAGCAGGCAAACAACTCCTACGTGATAATGCTAACTTTATTGTATTGTTTAAGCAGAATGAGCTCAATTTAAAACACGTCTTTGACGATCACGTCTCACCGGATATGACATTTGACCAATTTAAACAATTTTGTTCCGAATGTTGGAAGGACAAATACACGTTCGTGTTGAATGTTGGAAGGACACGTTCGTGATTGTTAAGGATTTCGATATTTAAAACTGTAGACATGATCGAAACACACGCATTGTATAACAATATGTCAGACAAAGAGGTAGCTGCACGCAAACGTAAAGTTGCCGAAATAGCTCGTGTCATTCGCAAAAAAATTGGCACTAAAGCTAGGTAGAACAGAACAAGATGAGTCGCTAAATAAACTCTTTAAACCTATAGTTAAACCTCTAAAAGATATTGAGCAATCCTCAAAAACATTGCATCATACTATTAATAACAAGCTTAATCACGTCAAAAAGGAAGAGGTGAAAAAATCGAGGTGATATCGTAAAGGCTTCGACAAGTTTATAAAACTGTAGGCATGATCGAAACACACGCATTGTATAACAATATGTCAGACAAAGAGGTAGCTGCACGCAAACGTAAAGTTGCCGAACTAGCTCGTGTCATTCGCAAAAAGTATTTGGCACTAAAGCTAGGTAGAACAGAACAAGATGAGTCGCTAAATAAACTCTTTAAACCTATAGTTAAACCTCTAAAAGATATTGAGCAATCCTCAAAAACATTTCATCACACTATTAATAACAAGCTTAATCACGTCAAAAAGGAAGAGGTGAAAACGGAGGAAGAGGTAAAAAAAGAAGTCGGCGGTGACGATGTATTTTCCGATGCAATATCAACTGATCAAGTTAACGAACATGAAATTTTTGATCCTAATAATGTTTCGAAAGAGGTTATTGATGAATATATCGAGCAATATCCTCCAATGAGTCATAAGTATATAAAAGAGTTTTGGATGAAAGATGATAAAATTGATAAAAACTATAGACCTATATATATATATATATATATATATATATATATATATATATATATATATATATATATATATATATATATATATATATATATATATACAGGGTGGTCCTTAAGTAATTGTACAAAAAGAAACCGCAGATTCTATACTTTAAAATATTACGATTTAAGCCAACTTACTTTAATAAAATGTTGATATTAAAAAAGATACAGGGTGGTAAAGTAGAAATTTAAAATTTCATTTTTCGCTATAACTTTCATGTTTGTAAACATTTATATATAAAAATTTACAGCTGGGTACTATTTAATATTAGAAATTATAATTTGATGAACACTTTGATATAGCTAATAGAGGGC
This sequence comes from Diabrotica balteata, assembly GCA_918026665.1. Taxonomy (NCBI): domain Eukaryota; kingdom Metazoa; phylum Arthropoda; class Insecta; order Coleoptera; family Chrysomelidae; genus Diabrotica; species Diabrotica balteata. Next base: position 68,269,016 of record OU898278.1, on the reverse strand, counting down.
GCCACATATGCCACATACGTCGCATACATTTGCACTTAACTTTTTTGTTCTTTAAGTTACCGGTATTTTTTATAAAAAATATTAAAGATACGTTATTTTAACAAAGAAAAGGTATACTTGTTAATAACTTCAAAACTCAACAGTTTTCGAGATAATCGCATTTTACAAATCAACTGCATAATTCTGAATTAACGCAATTACTCCAGGCAATGAAAGAAAAATAGATAAAAACATCAATACTTCCGAATTTTGTTATAAAATACCTTTAATAAAGTCAATAATTAACGAAATATTAAATAAAATAAATATATCAGTAGGATAATTAATAGTAGGATCTGATAATATAACAGAATAATTGGATTTTACATCAAACATTTTACGTTTTGTATTAAATTGAAGTCATAATCAAAACATTTTATTTACAAACCAAATTAAGAAATAGTTAAACTAAATAACATTAAACTTTTTGTCAAAGTAAGTGTTCGATATGTCCACCATTTTCTTTAATTCATTTGTCAATACATTCCATAAAATATCGTCTCATATTAAATAGCATCATTGGTTCTAAACAAACTGCTGCAGTATTTATTATAGTTGTTTTAAGTATGATAATAAGTAATTTTTTGAAATTTTTATGAATTAAATAATTATATTATTATCTCACCACAAGAATATGACTACAACGAACAATCCAACGTTCAGGAAAGTGTATTTAAATACTGTCTCACTCCGCTTTCTCTGTAATGTAATGGTTTACCATCTTGTAGAAACCACATATTTCGCCTTACGTTTGATGACAATTCTTCCAATATATCAATAAAACCATTTTATAAAAAATGTAAATAAATCTCGTTATTCAAATTGCAAGGTAATTCGCATATCCGTAAAACATCATTCAAAATTCATATGTAAAATGCATGTCCTATGGTTTGGAACCATTGATAATTATTTTTTACGGATATGCGAATTACCTTGCAATTTGAATCACGAGATTTATTTACATTTTTTATAAAATGGTTTTATTAATATATTAGAAGAATTGTCATCAAATTTAAGGCAAAATATGTGGTTTCTACAAGATGGTAAACCATTACATTACAGTGAAAGCGGAGTGAGACAGTATTTAAATACAACTTTCCTGAACATTGGATTGTTTGTAGTAGTCATATTTTTGCGGTGAGATATTAATATAATTATTTAATTCATAAACATTTCAAAAAATTACTTATTATTATACTTATAACACTTATAATCAATACTGCAGCAATTTCTTTAGAACCAATGACTCTATTTAATATGAGACGATATATTATCGAATGTATTGACAAATGAATTAAAGAAAATGGTGGACATACTGAACATTTACTTTGACAAAAAGTTTAATTTTATTTACTTTAACTATTTCTTAATTTGGTTTATAAATAAAATGTTTTGATTATGACTTTAATTTAATACAAAACGTAAAATGTTTGATGGAAAATCCAATTATTCTGTTATTTATCAAATCATATTATTTTATTCTACTGATATATTTATTTTATTTAATAATTCATTAAATATTAACTTTATTAAAGGTATTTTATACCAAAATTCAGAAGTATTGATGTTTTTCTTTAATTTTCTTTCGTTAACTGGAGTAATTGCGATAAATCAGAATTATGTAGTTGATTCCTAAAATGCAATTATCTCGAAAACTGTTGAGTTTTTAAGATATTAACAAGTATATCTTTTTTTTTGTTGAAATAACGTATCTTTAATATTTTTTATTACAAATACCGGTAGCTTAAAGAGCAAAAAAGTTACGTGCAAATACATGCCACATATATGGCATATGTGGCGCCCTCTATCAGCTACATCAAAGTTTGCATCAAATTATAATTTCTGATATTTAATAGTACCCAGTTGTAAATTTTTATACATAAATGTTGACAAACATAAAAGTTATAGCGAAAAATAAAATTTTAAATTTCCACTTTAACACCCTGTATCTTTCTTAATATCAACATTTTATTAAAGCAACTTGACTTCAATCGTAATATTTTAAAGTGTAGAATCTACGGTTTCTTTTTGTACAATTACTTACGGACCACCCTGTATATATATATATAATGATGAAATTGGTTGGATCTTAGGTAAACGGCGAATAAACTTTAACAAAAACAAAGGTAGTGTACAGGTCATCAGTGACGGTAGTGAGGAAGAAGGATGGGTACCAGAAACGCCAGGTTATACCAACTAATTTTCTATAATAGTCCAGAATATTATGATGATGATTTAAAACACTATAAAAGTTTATTAAATAGTACAGGAGCTCATCTGAATGCCACAGGTCGTCTTAAAGGTGTACCTGGAGAAAAATATCATCATATTATCAAGCCACTATTTAAACCTATCGATGGAACAACGAAGAAATCACCACCAAAAACTCGATCTACTACATTAAAGAGATCACCTTTCGAAGGTCTTTCTCGTTTAGCAAAAGCGACTCGTTCATCATGTTCATCATCGTCAACGTCTCCTCGAACATCGTTATCTTCACCATCTAGCTCCAAAGGCTCTGGGTTCGTTGGTGATTCCCAATTGATCTACAATGATAATCCCTTTGAGTATGTGTAATGGGATGATCCAAACGAACTATGTGACAGACTAAAATTGCTGATTGCTTCCCAAGAAGCAGGAAATAGATCCCACAATAACGAAGTTGTTGCCATTATCAACGAATTACCTGAAGCAGATATTATATATTAATGTTAGGTTGGATGGAGCATCATTTCCAAGATGAGTGTTGATAAGTTTGGTCGTCATCATTATCGTTCTAATAAACAAGCCGTTAAAAAGCTACGTGATGGTTTAAAGCAATCCATTTTGGATTTACAAAACCAGATACATGCAGTAAATAAAGACATTAAACGGGATCCTCCTCTAGCAGGCATACATCTTTCCAACAAGAAATTCGTAGATGACCGCATTGTTCACGTCAAAAATTTTATACAAAAAGAGTTTAATTTAATACGCAAAGAATATAATGCAAAAGATTCTCAACTTGAACAAAAAATCTTAAACTCAATTAGCAAAATTGAAAGCAGTTTTATTAAATCGATTAATGAGTTAGCTGATGAAAATAAATTGGTTGGTTTGAAAATATCCGATTTGACAAAACAAGTACATGACTTTAAAAATGATATAGATACATTTAAACGTGAAATGAAGGAGAACATTACAGATGCTACTTACCAAAGGGCACAAAATATGCTAAAAACGTTGGAAATAGAAAAAAAGATTAAAACAATGGATCTTAATTCACATGATTTAGACAATCATCTTAAGGTAATAGAAAAATACATCGAAAATAATAAAAATGTATAAAGCGTATGGAACAATGAATTACAGCGTTACAAGGTAAAAAGGTTTAAAAGAGTGAAGATGTCCGAATCTGATACAAAGTTAAAGCGTTCGAAGCTAAACATGGTGTATTCCAAAGAGAAGACACAACTAGTTAACGAGCTTCATAAGCAAGCTCGAAAAAATTATCCTCGTCGTCGAACAATCATTAAAGGATTAGATGATCTATGGCAGATGGACTTGGCTGAAATGCGTTCGTATGCTAGTCAAAATAAACAATACAAGCTGATTCTCGTTGTAACTGATTGTTTTTCAAAGCTTGTTTGGACTCGTCCATTAAAGACGAAAACCGGAGAGGAAATTACTCGAACATTTTCAGATATTCTCGCTCACACTCAGCGATGTCCGAAAAATTTACAAACAGACCAAGGTACAGAATTTTTTAATTCCAAGTTTCAAAATCTCATGAAAAAACATAGTATTAATCACTATAATACTTTTAGTGTTAAAAAAGCAGCTATATGTGAACGTGTTATTCGTACATTGAAGGTAAAACTTTACAAGTATTTCAGTCTTAATGGTACTTACAAATGGATTGATATCTTACCTCAAATCACCGAAGAGTATAATAACACGAAACATAGCAACATTCGACTAAGACCTGTGGACGTTAATAAATTCAACGAAAAAGATATTTTACGAAAATATTACACTCACTTGAAAATCGCTGCTCCACGAAAATTGAAAGTTGGTGATGTAGTTCGCATTAGTAAAAATAAACATGTTTTCGATAAAGGATATAAGCCGAATTGGACAACTGAATTATTTAAAATCGTTGAAATTAAAATAATGAATCCTACAACATACTTGATTAAAGATATGACTGGAGCTCCTATCAGAGGAGCATTCTACGAAGAATTGCACAAAACGGCTAATCCTGACATTTATTTAGTTGAAAAAGTAGTGCGCAGACGCGGAAATAAGATGTACGTTCAATGGTTAGGATTGGATAGCAAACATAACAGTTGGATTAATAGTTCAGACCTAGTTTGAGGATCTATATTTTGATACGCCGCATAGACATACTCTAAATGAGTGGGGGGTGGCGGACCAAAAAGTATAAATTTAAGAGAAACTACGATGATCTGTTCAGTTTACATTCACTTAGTCAACGGTAGTACCATGAGTTCTCAAGATAGTGGTTATGACAGTCAGACTGTTAATTTCGATGATAGCAGTGAATTTAGCATAGAATTTAAATACGATGAAGATAGTCAAGCACCTAGTTCTAGCGCCAAATTAGATCGAGTATTGGCAAAATTTGAAGAAGCTGCGAAAAAGGAGCCATACTGTTTATTGGAAACAACATAGACAATGAGCTCTCTCCACATAAAAATTGGTCTACCTCCAGCTCGAGATTTTTCACCAACCATCATTCTGTGTCAACATGGTAATTTTAAAACAATCAGTTTAAGCACATTAGAATGGGAAGCCATAATTAAGTAATTTAAAGAAAAAGTGAGTGATTTTTTCGAAGCAGATCTACCGACATATGCGGATGAGTATGATCCTATCGAATTTATTCGCGGTGATTGTTGCAAACTTAGACAATTGGTGATGCAAAATGTAAAGTTGCTGACCATTGAGAAATTTAGAGTCGAATATTCTTTATGGGAAGATGAAGTCAACCAAATTATAAACGCAAACCAGAACATAATGTTCCAGAGAGTGGCGTTTATTTTACTATTAAAAGCGAAAGTTATTTTACTAGTCAACCAACTTGTCTTTTGCTATTTTACAGGAATAAAATACTTTTTAATTTAATTTAATTTTTATTAAATATAATATATAGATATAAACATGTAATTGCAGCATTTATTTTACAAGATTTTGTTGAATACATAGGTTTTCAGTTAACAGTGAAAATTATAAAAGTTGGTCATGTTTTCATTTATTAATTTGTATCTATACTTCATCTAATTTAGATAACGACTTACGTCATTATCTATGTCAGAGATCGAATTTGACATAGTTGCCAAAGTAAAAAAAAATCCTGACTCCATTTTAAATCAAATAGATTACATAATTATTGCAAAAGTATTACCATCTCTTTACAACGACTATTTAAATTCTTACGTGACATTTTTGAAATAAAACACACTAATTTTGTTCTAAAAAGAACAGATTTTATTAGATAGTTAAAAATTAAAACAAGAGATATTTACTTTAAAATTCAAAATAATGAAGTACAAAAAGTGTCAACACCGCAACTGTCAAATAAGTGTTACCAAATTATGCCAAAATTTTACCTTCGTTCGATTACAGTTACAGTGTGTTCCGAACAAATGTTCTTGATAAAAACGCTTTATAATGCATTTATACAAATTAAATGAAACATATTATTGTGTATTTCTTCAAGTTAACATTAATAGAAATTTTTAAATATGATTTCTACGCGTATATAATAAAATATGTCTAGTGGCTGTAATGTCAATGTACTCAGTAAAGTGGTCCTAAAAAAGAACACACCTACACTCAAAATATTTTGTGTTGGTATCATGTGACGCCACAGGCTATGACGCCGATGACGTGCATCGTTATATAAATTAGATGAAATGTAGTTTTACTCAATCATTGTGGTTTCATAATGACCCCAAGGTAACGTGTCATGTGAAGTTTGTTGCAAGTAACGTTTATCATCGTACGGACTTAATGCAATTTTTTCTTGTGTTATTGTGAGGAGATCGTGGGCGTAGGAACGAAACGTTGATTGGGAGACGCTCTTAATTGTAAATTCGTTTATACACTTAAGATAATCATCGAAACTAATGTCATTTTTTACCGTTGAATATTTAACCCCCTTAGATTTTTTTGTGACACCTAAATTATTATTTACAATTCGTTCAATATTTACATCATCCATATTACTCTTGTATTTATCCCACAATTCCTTTCGATCCTCATCCGTCGTACTGATCTTGAACGAATACATTTAAGATCTAAGTCCAACAAAATGAGTCATAATGCGAGCGTTTGTCTCATCTTTCATTATTCCGAGAACTTTTTTGTTGACTTGAGGTATTTCATATTATTCTCAGAATAGTCTGATGTATCGAATTTAGATAAATTTGCTTTAATAACATCTCTGTAAATGTCATCACATTTTATTTCATAGATAAAACTGTCAGTGTCCCCATACATCAGCTTACAATTTTCAACTCTCATATATGGCAACATAAAGTTATAATGAAAATCGTACATACATACTTTGGATATATCTAAAATAGACATACCGATGTACAATGGTTTATTGAAAATAAGCTCTGTTTTGTTAAGTTCGATTGCCATTAGATTTTTATCAAATACGGTTCTATTATGAAATCGTGGACTAGCAATCAAATTTTTTGCCCCATATCTTCCATCCCACTTTGATACGAGCTTTACGATGCGATGTTTCCTAATGTTTTCCATCGTTTTACCAAAGATGGCGTTGTTGGCTAACTTGTACAAGTCTTTTCAAATGCTGTAGTTGCTGCGGTTCGCAATCTGGTGTTAAGATCGATGTACGGCTTAAGCCAAACGCTCTGTTTGAATTTCAGAACCCGGTGAATCTTTTTTAGTATAAGTCCTGCATTCAGAGCTTGTTTTAGATTGCGATAGTGCAAAGTGTACTCTTTTTTGTGGTAAAGGGTGGTCATAAGTTTTGGAAGCTTACTTCTTGGTGGAACACGATGTTCGCAACAAAACGGTAAATCTCGATGTAAGTCATGCAAGTATTCTGGGTATTTCAAATCCACTTGTAGTATGTACCCCATATCTGCGTCGTCAGGAATGCTAAGAACATCAATATTGGGGTCAACCCACTCGAAACCCCCATATGGTAAGAATTGAGACATTGCCCAACCATACAAATTGTTGACATCTAAATATAGCAAATATTTACTAGGCTTTAATGGATCATAATTATGCATGTATTTGTTATTTGCCTCAGAATACCGATTACTTACTTGACTTATGCCACCTCGGATAGCTTTCTCAATAAACATGATTTTATCGATATCATTCAGTAGTTTAAGTTTACATCCAGTATACTTTAGCATTGCATCCCATGAAAACCCTGGCATGGTATAGTACCAAGCAGAATCAAGACCGTATGTGGCTTGACATTTTTGTCGAAAATTTTCAAAAATGCATGTCAGTAACATAATATCTGTCTTCATGTACAACATGCTATATTCCAAAATATCTTCGAATGACTGCCAAACTGTTTGTGCATGATGATACATATTTTTTGAGATATGTTCATCTGATAATGAGCTGTAAAATTTATCAATTGATGGTAGTTGTGTTTCATTCAATTTATTGAAAGAATCAATATATTCGTATGGAAATATGCCTTTTCTTTTCAATAATTCCATTTGTTCGGTACTCCCGTTTGGAAATTCACCAGCTAAATATCTTAAATCCTCAGGTTGTAATGTGGCAGATAACTTGTCCAATGACGAATTTAAAAATCTTAGTGAATCAACAAATCTCAGCCTTAAGCTAGATTTGGAATCGTTTACTGTAAAAGAAATATACTTTTCCTTATTTATTGGTAGTAGGCTGATACTACCCTTTTTTGCTAGATCCACTGAGATGCCACTGAGATTATGAAAAAAAATTGGGACAACGAAAAGTTTTTTGAAACTTAAACTGCACACTTGGTGTGCGAATCCTCGAAAATCTCCAGTAAAATGATCATGAAAACGAACAATTACATCCTTATCTGAAAACGTTTTTTTCGCAAATTTAACAATTAGATAAGTCAATAAAACTGGGTGTAGCAATCATAGGTACAATAGCTTTAATTTTTCCTTGCACAAATGCCGCAAACTCAAGACATTTCCTTGGCAAACCACTCCATGCAATCTTCACCTGCGTAACTTCGGTAAAACGACAGAGATTCATCGTAAGAACATTTTACGTAATAACCTGCACTAAAGGCCTTATGCTGCTGATATTTAATTGTTTTGCATTTTACCGGACTGTTTTTAACTTTGTGTAACATTGACTCAAAATCAGCATAAACGACAAAAAGAGTCGTTTTTTTATACATATGATTTTTAAATTCAACATTCTGATATGATGGAAACGAAACTTTACATTCATTGATTTTCTCACAATATTTTGTATGATCATTTAATCTGTCAAAACTGCTAAATAATTCAAACACCTGTCTCATAAAAATTTTTTATTATGATTCTTTCTCAACTGACTAGACATGCGTCGAGACATATCTTTAATCATACAATAATGATATTTTTTTGCTACAGATTCATCGTGAGCCATAGGTGCTTCGTAGTCATTCAATTTGGGAAAATATTTATCCTGCACAATCAATAAATTTACATGTTTAGTTAATTTGGTTTTGCATAGCCTTACCGGTGTTGTTACTTAAAATGTTCTCTCTTAAACGTTTACAGAAATGTTATTTAACTTTTCAAATTTTGAAATACCCTTTATAGTCATAGGTGTCTCTAGCCCATCGATATTTAAGACAGTCGCATAATGTGGATATGAAGATGTACGATCTGAACTGCATTTAGCTGGATAAATCGCTGAAACTATGCTCCAAAAAAAAGCATGCTTCATCATCGTTTTTGATATTAATACATGCATGCTTCTTTTGGATTGGTTCTGGTAGTCTAATGAACGATGAAGCTCCATTTCCCACTTCATATTTATTTACATTGAATTCTAACGAAACTATTTTTTTCAAAGTCCAACCTGATCCCGTTTCTTCAAATTCTGATAGCTTGGTCATTAATTTATCGACTACGTTTCTATGAAACCATAAATCTAAGTCCGTTCCTGCGTCCAGGACAGCATTTTTGGTGGTGAAATATTTAAATTGGTTAATATGACCTTGATTTGATTTTCTAATAAATTCTCCACATGTCATATTACATTTTATCATATTTAATTTTTTTAAGATGTTTTCAACTCGAATTCTAAATAACTTAAAACAGTCCCCAAAAAATTGCATTAAATCTTTGTGTCCTAAAATAATAATTATTCCCGTTCTGTCTACTCGTAAATACGGAATTTACATCTTCCCATTTAACTCTACGATGTTTATTATTGATTCCGCCACCCACGCGGAAACCGAAATTTTTAATTTCCAATTTAATTGTCTTTAAATGACCTGCGTTTGTCTTTAGTTGTCGTAACTTAGCTAATTCCAAGTCCCCTCACCGAATCGCTTTAGTAAACAAAGTCAAATGTCTCTTGACGTGTTTTAACCAAATATTCGCTTCTCGCAGTGTATAATGTTGAAACAAAATATTTCGCGCCTTAACTAAATGTTGTACAATATCGATACTGAGGTTACCAATGTCACCACTCATGATTGAATAAACAATAAAAAATAATAAATGTAAAAACTCATCAGTATTTTTATTAATGCTCAGCTATTTTAAATGACGCCAGAGGCTGGTTTTTTCCAAGTCCACTTTCCCTTCGAAGATTAGTGAATATTTTTCTCTACAAAGTTCGCTGATGATTGTTTATTATACTTCGGTCACCCGATGAGGCAGGAACACGACTTCAGTACCTAAATCCAGTAGAACTGCTTCCCCAAATTTTGTATTTACCACTTTTCCTGAGTGAATTGGAAAGGGTGTCCCAATTGGCAAATCTACCAATTTTTTTATTGGTTTGCGTTCTGCAACCAAAGATGATGCATTAATTTTTGCTAGATCCATCTGCAACAATATGCATTTTTGTTAATTTGCCATCAAAATATTTTTTTGCGTGCTTCTACTTTTTAATCAACATTTACTTTATTATCTGTGAAATGCACTGTTCTACTTTAAAAACGAGAAAATTAAACATATTTACAAATGATATTGCATGTTTTAAATAATACAGACATTAATAAACAATATGAAAAACAACATGAAAAAATAATGGATAACAGATGTGGTATAAAATCAAAATTTTAAAATATTTTTTGTATGTCTCTATTTTTTAATCAACAATTACTTTATTATTTGTGAAATGCACTGTTCCATTTTAAAAACGAAAAAATCAAACATATATACAGATAATATGGCATGTTTTAAATAATGCAGAAATAAATTAACAATATGACAAACTTAGAATTATGGTGTATAAAATCAAATACGAGCCCTCTAAAGTACTTACTTTTTAATTTTTATATTTGTAGCACAATTTTTTTTTGTAACACAAAGCGAACACGTTATCACAAAGGTGAACTGCAGACTGTGAGAGTAATAGAATTTTGTCGTTCATTAAATAGGCAGGCTGGTATGATGTAACTCGACTGGAAATTAGCGAGAAGTGCAAGCTGAGACTTGCTCGTATGCACGTGCACCGGATATTGTCGACTCTGAAGGCGCTGAAGCGTGAGAGAATGTTAAAAAGTAATTCAATAATATCCGATAACGTTCAACGTTCTCGTTAGAAATACTTCGCATCATATTACGTCTGGTGGTATCATATTATGTTATCTATATGACTAAAAAACTGATTCTTAAAAAATTGTTGCACGTGTTGCCAGCGGCCGTGTGAGAAATGTTAAAAGGAAATGCACATACGCTGGTTGGAATTTTTATAAAGATTTATAAGTTTAATTATATATACGAAGTTACTCGCAAATTACTAGTAAAATATAAAATATATATATATATATATATATATATATATATATATATATATATATATATATATGAGGTTGATTAAAAATTACTCGTAAAATATAAATTGAGAAAATTTAAAAGTTCTTACGCTAATCATCGTCTATAAAATTTATATGGGGTTGATTAAAAATTACACACTTCTTCTCTTTGTTTGTCGACGTTAATTCGTCTTTTTCTTTTCGTGATACGACTCCACCAGTCGTTCTTATTGGTGTACGTTGAGGCGTATCTTCGTTATTATTGGGAAATGGGGGTGGGGGGGCCGGGGCGTTTGGGTCTCTTTTCGTGATAGCCTCCACCATTGGTCCACACGAGGATGAACTCAATTCGATGTCATGATGCCGCTATTAGACGTAGATACGTTCAGACATCACGAGTGGGGCGTTTCTATGCTGCCATTGGTCGAGGATCTGTTTTAACGTCATGAGGGGACGTTTCTATACCACCATTGGTCGGGGATATGTTCTAACGTTACGAGGGGGGCGTTTCTGTGCCGCCATTGGTCGAGGATATGTTCTAACGTCACGAGGGACGTTCCTATGCCACCATTGGTCGAGAATATGGTCTAAAGTCACGAGTGGGGTGTTTCTGTGCGCCATTGGTCAAGGATATATTTTAACGTCACGAGGGGACGTTCCTATGCCACCATTGGTCGAGGATATGTTGTAACGTCACGAGTGGGGCGTTTCTGTGTCGCCATTGGTCGAGGATATGTTTTAACGTCACGAGTGGGGGTTTCTGGGCCACCATTGGTCGAAGATATGGTCTAACGTCACAAGTGGGGCGTTTTTGTGCCGCCATTGGTCGAGGATATGTTTTAACGTCACGAGTGGACGTTCCTATACCACCATTGGTCAGGCGTTTACGTGGAAGCGTCCTATAATACCATTGGTCGAGGATATGTTTTAAACTCACGAGTGGGGACGTTCCTGTACCAACATTGGTCAGGCGTTTACCTGGAGGCGTTCCTATGACACCATTGGTCGAGAGGCTTGGCCTAGAGACACGAGGGACGTACCTACGTCACCATTGGCCGAGGGCGTGGCCTTGAAACAAGATGGACGTTCCTTCGTCACCAGGGGACGTGGCTACGCCACCATTGGCCGAGGGCGTGGCCTTAAGCCAAGATGGGCGTTCCTTACCAGGGGGCGTGGCCTAGAGTGACAGGTCACTTCCGCTCCAGAACGAACCTGTCACATCTACCCATTACCTAGAAATTTGTTACATAAGTTAGTAATTATTTTTATGCGAAGTCAGTTACTTTTTGACAGACTAGAAGTGTCTGGAAATTACTATACAACCAAGCACACATGCTCATAGCTTGTTTCATTAGAGTATTTCGTCGACCTTTTTGGCAAATTTATACTAATATTCTATTATTCCCTATCAGAAACTAGTTTTGGGATCCCAGGGTACTTTTTTTATCTAACATACTTTATTATGTAGATTCTAACACAATATTGAGAACGTTTTGTGATTATATATCAATTAAAATATTGATTATTCAGCGTTATTATCATCACTTTTAAAAAAATAATATATAATAACGATATAAACTAAATTAACCTAACTTTTTTATAAAATATATTTTTTTATATATACAGTAAAAACCTCCGTTAACGGGAATAATTGGGAGGGAGGTCGTTTCGGAGAACAAGAATTTCGTTTAAAAATAACATTGTTTTTTATGCTATACTTGGTCAAATTATTAGCAAAGAATATAGACGCTTATAGAAGAATTATTCACTGTCACTTTTGAAAGTCGGCGAAGGTTGAACATTGGGTTAAACAGAGTTGATGGCACGTTACAAAAAGGAAGAGAGGTGGATGTCATCGTTATTATTGCTTCTAAAATATAAAAGAGTGGGGCAACAAATGCAACTTTAGATATTTTTATGAGATGCCGCGCGGTCGGAGAAGAGGATTAAATTTTTGCATTTTATAAATTTTTTTAAAGAAAATAATATTATTTTAACTTTTAATAAATTAATCTTTTTAAAAAAAATATGACTCAAATTTTTAATTGAAATATGTACAAATGTATAAATAATATACCTAATTAAAGCTCTCTTATAAACTATAAACAAAATTAATTAAAAGTCAATCACCGGGAGAGAAAGCTCAAAAAATTGTAAGGTGTTTCGATCAAAAAACAATTCCTGATCTTGTTAGTACACTAGAATTGCTTTTTAACACATACACCAAAGAATTATTTTTTACAATTTGAAAATTCGAAATGTGAAGTATAATTTCGGATTTTTAAATTAAAAAATAAATAAGACCATAGCAAATCCTTAGACATCCAAATCAGCAACACCCGACGATAAAAAGAGACTTCGGGAGAATACTATCATCCCCATGTAACAGAGTTGCTAAGAAATCAAGGTGCTCTAACGAGCAGACTAGGTCATAAAGCACCCTGATAAAAAGGGTAGCACAGAGACACCATCCTGATACTCAACTAGATCGGGCTCAAGCAAATTTGATCATTAACAAACTGGAGCAAGCACTTGAGGATTCTATCTGAGGTCAAAATGAACTCCTGCAGTTCCATAAAACATCGTTTAGCGAAGGGACTCTGTGGGTGAACTGTGTTAACGAGTATACAAAAAAATAAACGACTGAAGTGGTGAATACTATTGAGGGCCTGTGGAAGAGAGTAAACTTAAATATAATTGTTTCAATAATATGCCCAAGCGCCCCATGATCCTCACCCACGACCACCAAGAAAAAACTTGATGAAGAAACTATCAGGACCCATCTAAAAAGGCAAAATCAAGACCTTAACACAGAAGACTTGTGATCTCTGTTCCACATACTGAACGACAGATCAGCATACCTCCCATATCCTATCTACCTCTTTTTCTTCTTCCAGGCAGCTTTCATCTATGAATTTTTTGGGGCCAACGTTAGTCAGGCATTCTCAATAGGTGTCCAAACCATTTTAAACTTTTTTTTTATATTCTGTTAATAACCGTTTCTGTAACATTCGCATTATTTCTTATAGATTCGTTGGCCTTCCTTCAAGCCTTGATGTTCTAGAACTTTTTCTCAAATAATCTATTTCAACTGCCAACAATCTTCTCTTCAGGTCTGCATTAATTGTCCATACTTCAGAGCCATAACAAAGAACTGATTCAACCATGGTTTGCCATATTCTTTTTTTTGTTCCTTTGGACTTACTTCCTGATTAAGAGTAACATACTGCATCCTTGTCTTAGTCGTTTGGTTACTTTTATTGGCTCTGATAGTTTATTTCCGATTTTTAGGTAAGTAGTGTTATCCCTGTATACTTTTGTGATTATTCTTAAAAGGTATGGACTAATGCAGAGTTGTTGTAAAGCTTGCCACAAATTAAGTCTTGGAACTGTATCATACGCTTTTTCTAGATCAATGAAAGCTAGATGTACTTCGGTACCAATCGTTATTCTTTTTTCTATTAACTGTTGGAGTATAAACTCCAACAATTGGTTGGTTGGATATAATTTATCAGTGCTAGATCTACCAGGCGTAAATCCACTTTGGTCTTCGCTAATTAGATGTCCTACATCATCTTGTATTTTTCCATTTATTATCTTTCTTTCAAACAATCTACCGAAAGTAGGTAAGACACGTAATCCTCTGTAGCAGTTAGGATCTTTTCAATTACCCTTTTTAAAGATGGATACTAGGTGAGCGGTTTTCCATTCAGATGCTACTTTAATTTGTTGGTAACATTGCTTCATTAGAAAAGTTATTCGTTCTATTAGGAGTAGATCTCCTGCTTTAAGTAACTCAACAGCTATATTGCCAGATCCTGGAGATCGCCCGTTTTTTATTTTAATTAACGCAGTACGGACCTTGTTATTAATAGTATAATACTTATTAATAGTATAATACAATAGTATAATAATTAATAGTATTAATAGTAGTAGATGTAAAGTTACAAAAATAGCGTTCATACTCCTTTCCCACTTCCCCCTAACTACATATTTCATGATAGTTTTAAGCCGAAGTCGACGGGCGACGACCACGGCGCCACGCTATGCAGCCACCCTCTTAAGGAGTGTTTTGAAGTATAAACTGTAACCAAATCGCCCATTTGAACTGCTCTTCTATAAGCGTCTATATTCTTTGGTATTAGTATTAAAAAATACTATGATGTGATTTCGTAATGTTTTCTAATAAGTAAATACAGAATAAAATAAAGGAAAATGAATAAGTTTAACATGCTTTTTTTTAAAGAAATCTTCTATTTTATTTTGCGTTTTTGTTTGACAAAGATGTTTTACAGCTATATCTCTTCATCATTCATTTGCAGAAAGCCATGAGTTTGCCTCATTTGATTCTTAGAAGTAGGAATTTTTGTGTTGTAGGTTTCCAACTATGAATCTGTCAAAATATGCCCAAGCTAAGCGAATGAACCTTAGGTAAATATGCTATATCCAATTGCATCAAACTCAATATTATATTGATTCAACAAAAATTGTTACACCATAGTTACATTGCAGAATAGAAATAATGCCAGCCTTTAACTCAAACTATCAAGATTTTGATAATAAAGTATAATGACTTTGGTTTGTTTCAGTTTTCTGAGTTTGAAGACATCTTTTTGTTATTGTTAGAATGCAATTTCTGTACCTCAGAGGTAAAGGACACTATGTCCATTTTCTTACTTTTTAAGGAGAGCAGTTTTAAAATCTTTTAAATTTGTAATCAGTATTTACTGATTACAAATTTAAAAAATGTTAAAACTGCTCTCCTTAAAAAGTAAGAAAATGGACATAGTGTCCTTTAGCTCTGAGGTACGGATTTATGTATTTTATACCCAATATAACTTCTCACCTTTCTATAAGAGTTATCAAAACTAATTTTTATGTTCTCTTTGAATTTTTGTTAAATTTCATAGATTTTTTTACTGTAGTAGAGTTGTTTATAATAATCTTTAATAGTTTTACCATATCTTCAGAACATTTACCATCTTATAATACTTTTATAATATCACTTTCACTAAGACCAATACTGGTACAGATGAGTTTGATAAGGGATTCATCATCTAATACCTTCTGCTGTAGACTGAGAAGATTGAAAACCATAAATTATTGGATTTTTCCATTTTTCAGGTGCTCCTCAAATGCATGAAACAGTAGTCTGTAAGAATTATGTCTGTAGTTTTCAAGAAGCTTAATTTTCCTATAAGAAATTTACCTCCTTGAAATGCCTAATTTCTTCTTGCAATTAGTTTAATTGGATTAGCTATATTACTCCAGGCATATTTAAAGCGTACTATGCATTCCTCACAAAAATATGCGAATATTGTGTTTATACAAGAGTCCATTGCCTACTTAAATAAAGAACAGAACATTTTTTAAAATTAATGTACTCTGCAACTATCACAATCACAATGAGATTTTTCCATTTTGAACACTTTCCACTTTCTACAGTTTCATTTTGTCAACTTGTAAACTAGTGAAAAAAATTGTTTTTAGTTAATTAGTCAAGGTTAGACCTAATTTTATTTATATTTATTAAACTTGACCCTAAATTAAAAATAAGATTCGGGTTAAATTTAATTTTCATACAATGAACATAACCTATAGATATGTTTGACGTTAAAAAGTTTAATATACGTCAGTGTTGCCACATACTCAATTATTTCAGACTCTCACATATAAAATTATGTGCAAGATTTATATTAAATGAAATGAAAATTTAAAATTGAAAAATACATATATAATTAAAAGCATTAAAATTATACCAATAAATATTATAAAATAAAGGTAAAAATCAAGGAAACCGGGGAAACGCTATTTTTGCAATTTTTTGGGACTTAGCCTAAAAAATGAAAAAAAGGCTATTTTTTGTAATGTAAGGTAATAAAACTAAACAAATTGCTAAAAAACCTTAAAATAATGAAAAAAAATTGTAAAAAATAGGAAATTACTATAAAAATGTTGTAAAAATATAAAACTACTTACAAAATCATATGAAATATATATATATATATATATATATATATATATATATATATATATATATATATATATATATATATGCGTACCTCAGAGGTAAAGGACACTATATCCATTTTTATCGAAATTTAGATTATTGCACTTTTGAATATAACTTTTCTGGCTCTACACATAGGTAAACCATACTATGTCCAGAGAGAATTTTACGGCAAGTTACCGACTTTTTAATAAACACAAAGTCCACTTCCAGTCAGAGGTAAACAACACCATGTGGACTTGGTGTTGTTTACCTCTAAACTCTATCCGTTTTCGAGATGAGCGGCATCAAAACATAAACACGCTTATGCACGTGATAGAAATTTGAAGATGTGTTGTACAGAGTTGCAATAAGCCAGAGCGTTCATATTTTAATTAAAGCCTAAATTATGTTTAATCCTTACATTTCGTAGTACATTTTTTGTAGCTATGATAATAAATGTTGTTTTAATAATTAATAATAATTTACAGTAAACAATTTTCTAATGTAAACAGTTGATAGTTAATCGTAAACTACTTTTTATAAAATGTTAATACTTTATATAAGTATATAAAATAAATATATGTTTTGCACTGGCGTGTAATACTGTAAACACTGCAATTGTAAGACAAGAAAGATCTACTACCTGACAGTAGCGAAAATTAAATAAAAAGGAAATATTGCAAATATAATAGAATCAAGTAACATCTACTAGCTAAGAATTACGGTTGAAAATAACCTAATACATTCGTTATGAACCAAAAACGGTCTTAAAACGTTTCAACGAAAATATAGTTAAAATTAAAAATAGCATAATAAATTTGTTGTAAACTATTGAAATGTATTTTACATGTTATAAAAGAAGAAAATAAAAATGCGAATGCACATTTACTTGTACATAAATTCTATTCTGAAAGACTATCAGTACTACTATCATCATCAAGGTTTATTATAATAGATTCCTGTTGGACTTCTATTATATTACCTAATTCCCACATTTTTGGTTCTACCTTTAATACAACATGTTGAACGCATTTTTGCCATTTTTGTGGAGTTATGTTCGCTACAGCCTCGTTAAATAAATTTTTTAAATCTGGAAACTTGTAAGTAGTGTTTTTGGCTGCAACGAAATTTTTTATATCCGCCCATACGAGTTCTATGGGATTTAACTCGCAATGATATGGAGGTAGTCGCAAAACAATTTTATTTTGGCGTTTAGCCATTTCGTCAACTATATACTGGTCATAACGTTTCTTATGTTCCTTGACAATTGCTAGTAATTGTACTTTAAGAAGCGAATCTTCGAAGGAAATATTTTTAGAACGCAGCCAGTCTATAATTTCAGCCTTTTTTGAAGCTGTCGTGGGAACTCGTTCGACTTTCCTTGAATGATAGGGGGCATTATCTAGAACAATAACGGCTTTATCCTCCAAAGTCAGTAACGTTTTTTGAAACCATTCTTCAAATGACCGTCCGTCCATTTCCTCGTGATAGTCCCCACTTTTTTTTTATTCAAACGTCCACAACGTTCCAGGCACAAATCCGTCTTCACTTCCAATGCCACACACAATAAGACGTTTACCTTTTCCTGAAAAAAATAACTTATTATAACTGTATTGAAGTACTTAACATATCAATACCTGAAGGATTTTTGAGACCCACAGACAGTCCTTCCAAAAATGCTTGTCTTGATGAAACCACTGAAGTGTCACACCATACTTTTGAACGAGTATGACCTGCATTAACCCAAGTCTCGTCCAAATAATATATTTTCCTCTTTTCGTTCCTCAACTGTCTAATTTTTTTCAAAAATTCCCTCCTCCATATCCTAATGTCGTTTCTCTCTGTTAGCATGCTGTTTCTGCCACGCCTTTGAAATTGAAATTTTAATTTTTTTAATAGTAGGTGAAACGATGTACGTTTGAAATTTGGCAGATCTGGATCACTATTGATTTGGTTTAAAATTTTATCCACTGTGGGAATTTCATTTTTTAAAAAGGACTGATGGACAATCCTCCTTATAGCATTCCTGGTAAATTCGTCAACATTGTCCAGTTTGCTCTTGCGATTTTTATTTGTTTTTGGCGCAGTTAGTTTGTTAGTAGTTTTATACTCCTTAATTACATTAAATACGCTGGTACCACACACACCAACCTTATTTCCTACTATTTTTTCTATGTCTCTTAATGGTGTTGTTGGCTGTTCTATTACTTCGTTCTTATAGACATTTAAAATTACTTCTTTCATTTCCAAACTTAAATGATTTTTCTTTGTTCTTTTTCTGGAAGGACTCAAAGGAATAGTAAGATCATTTGCAGAATCCGTATCAGACATTATGAAACTGTAAATAACAGGAAAGGTTATTAGGGATTTAGTTTTTCCACTGATACGTTAGGGTGTTCTCGACAAAAGCGAAAGTGGTGTAAGTCATATTTTTGATATTTTGGTGTAAGTCTTGCTTTATAATCTTGAGATACAGATCTCTTAAAAGGAAAAGTGGTATACCTTCTAACTTTATTTATACTTTCATAGATGGCAATAACAATTAAACTAATGAATGAAGAGCTGTTTTAATAACAGACATTTTCTGCTCTATGTCTAAAGTCAGCAAAACTAGGAAGGCCACTTTCATTCAGACAAATTGATCTGAAAAATTTATACCCTGTGCCAACACTTGTGGCTAAGGAAAAGAAGAGAGACATGTTAGATTTGCTTTCAAACATTCCACCTATCAACCATGTTTACTTTCAGGAACTTGTTGAAACAACAGAAACACAAGATTTAGTTGATATTGAACATGACTGAAATGTTTTACTGCAAAGAAATTACTTTATGGTTGTATTAGTGTAGTTATTTGAGTAAAACATGAAATTTGTGCCTAATTTTTTTGAATTTTTTAAATTTCAATTTACTTTAACCTTATAAAATACAACAAAAGAACTACATACATGATTTACAATGATTATCCCATTTAGACAAAGACATCTTCCTACAATGTACAACAAAAAAATTGCTAATAATCTGTTGTGTAATTTATTATAAAGATTCTAACAAAACCTTCTATTTTTCATAAATCACACAACATGACTTACACCACTTATTTAGGTTTAACATCCTCACGTAATTACAATAAATGATTACTCATACTTATACTTATCGACTATTCAAGATTAATGATAAGATAAAAAAATACCTTTATCCAACTGACCATTATAATCCTAAATTATAAACAAATTTACAGTTTTGAAATCCTCAATATACTATTCTATAGAAATAATCTAAAGAATGTGTTTTGAACAATATCTAATTTGAATAATAATAATGATTTCCGAAGTGGAAATGGACACGTCAAATAAATTTAATTTTCAACTTAAATTATGGCTTTATTCCCAAATAAAATAGTAAACTTATAGTTATTAAAATAAATGAACAAAAGCATACTTACTTGCAGAATTAAGCCGAAAATAGAATGAACACACAGGTACAATAGCACAGTTTTTAAGTCTAAATTAACACTATAAACAAATTTATCCACACAGTTTAAATTAACAACACTATAAACAATATTTATCCACACAGTTTCAATATACGAAGTATAACGCTATTAATATACGAAAATACGAAACGTAACTAAGAAACAGAGTAAGTCGATTCGTCACTGTTAAAATTGACAAACGTGAGCATTTAATTTCTAACCAATGATAAAACTCGGGATTGCTGTGACGACACCGCCACACCCACCGTCCGCGTGTACCCACAACTCATCTTGAAAACGGATGAACTGTAGTAAATGTGTGCATTGTCATTTACCATCCGGACATAGTGTTATGTACCCTTGTACCTGAGGGAATTGTCATGAACTAAAATCATTGCAACCTTTTTATTTAGATCGCAATTGTATTAGGTTGATAAAAGTTGTACAATTAGTTCGTTGTTTAATAATTGTAAAATGGATCCGAACTCTCGTGGAAAAATAATATTACAATTACTGTCATGTAATATTGCAAATAAAACAACACTTACAGGTAAGTTATTGTTTTTTAACACTGATTTTGTATTTTTCTAATCTCAAATATTTAGTATTGTATATTATTTTGTATAGGGCTCAGAATTTCAAACTGTACATACATTTTATCTATCTACCGTTAAAATAGAAGTATCAGTTAGTATGTTCTTGTTACTAGTAAAAAATTTCGTCTGTTTTTTTAAATGACCATAATATGGTATGATTGTTGTCAGTTATTTATGTAACATGCATTGCCATTTATGTTATTGTGTTGTAGGCATAGACAGGAATTTACCAAGCAATTATCAATATATACTCGTATGAACAAAAATACTACAAGAGATTGGGTAAAATTTATTTACTGTTAGGCGTAACCGGTACCCCAAAAATTATTGTTGTTGTTGATACCAACAGATTAGGGTAAACAGATGTTGCCAGATCTATATTTTTTTAATGGAAGTAATGGAAATTGCTCAGTAAATTCCGGTCTTTGGTTATAAGGATTATTTTTGTGTTGGCCAATTATAGGCCTAAAAAATTAGTCTATAATTATAATTACAAGGTTGGATTTGTTTCAGAACCACCTGGTCACTACAGTAACTTCCAAGGTAATGGTAAGGAAGTGGACGAAGATGTTAATCGAAGACGAAGACGTGGATAATTTGTTTGGAGATAATAATTCGGATATTGATATAACCTATGAGCCTCTAAGCTCAGAATCAGACGACAATGATATGAGACGTATAAGTAAACCAGCGAAAACAAAGGTCAAAGAGCTATTATTACTCCTACGACCAGTGTGGCAATAACAAAAAATCTTCTTAAGGACGATTTATTCCTAAGCAGTGATGCAGGCAATTCCAATGAACATAATGTAGTTATTTTAGAAGAAGAGAAAAGTGTTAAAAGAAAGGTACAAAATGTAACAAGTGCAAACAAAAGGGCAAAAAACGTGTAGTAAATGAACAAAATTGGGTCTGTAATGTTCGCAAATCAAAAATAGCTGGTGGGAAAGAGTATCTCAGTAAAAAAGGCAAAAACATGCCTGCAAAAATGTTAAAGCTTCCTTGCATGTGTCGCATGAAATGCTCTAAAAGATTGCCAGAATACGAAAGACAAAAAATTTTTAACTCATACTGGACTGAGACAAACGTTTCAGATGTTAAAAATCAATTTATCTTCTCATTTTTCGACATCCAACCTACTCTTTGATTAACAAAAAAAGACCTAAATTCTACCAAATCTAAAAATAATACACTACACTACCATTTTACAGTAAACAATCAGCGATTGAGGGTGTGCAAGGTTATATTTTCAAACACACTTTGTATATCTAATTTAGTAGTAGTAAATATGTTGAAAAAAATTGAGCCAGGAGATTTAATAAAAGCTGATCAAAGAGGTAGACACACGTTAATCAATAAATCTCCTACCGAAACCATAAATAGTATACATCAACATATTAAATCATTCCCAAAGAGCGAGATTCATTATTCCAGAGAAAGGAGTAAGAAAGATTATCTTGGCACAGAACTTACGATAGAAAAGTTGTATCAACTGTACTTTAATGAATGTAATGAAAAATATGTAGATCCAAAGCTCAGAGTAAAAAAGTAATGCGACGCAGATATTTTTAATAAAGATTTCCAAGTTTTCGTTTGAAAACTTGGAAACCCGAAATAGACACTTGCGATACATGCAGTACATTCACAGCTCAATTGAAAAATAATCTTACTGCAGATGAGCTAACCAGTGTACAGGCTAATCATGATACTCACCTAATTGAATTTTAAACTCGGTTTAACTTATAACAATTGGACTTTTTATTGGCTAAAGAGTCACCAAAACACAAAGTACTATCTTGTGATTTATAAAAATGTTTGCTTTCACCACTAACAAACAATTGTATTAGTTTCTACAAAAGGAACCTTTTGTAGAAGCAGTGATTCTTCTGTACAATGTATGATGTGGGACGAATCGAAAGGGTTCCGAGGTGCAAATGAAATTGCCTCGTGAATTTTGAAATGGACTGACAATACAATTCCAGGTAGTCAAGTAAAGGACATCACTTTTTGGACCGATAACTACTATGGACAAAATAAAAATATGTGTTATAAAAAAAAGTGTTATAATGTGCTATTTTTGGATACTGCGTATATAACCTCAACTAAAGACGATCACTCAAAAGTTTTTACTGAAAGGGCACACACATACGGAAGCAGACAGTGTTTATGCTTTAATCAAGAGAAACAAAAAGAAACTCTCCAATTTGGTCATTTTAACACCATGGAACTGGCAACAGCTAGTTAGGCAAACATCAGGTAAATACACAGTGCACAATATGGAACTTGCAGATTTTAAAAACTTCAAAACGCTGTT
The DNA here is from genome assembly GCA_918026665.1 of Diabrotica balteata. Lineage (NCBI taxonomy): Eukaryota > Metazoa > Arthropoda > Insecta > Coleoptera > Chrysomelidae > Diabrotica > Diabrotica balteata. Next base: position 68,245,619 of record OU898278.1, on the reverse strand, counting down.
CGATAAGAAATTGTCACTTAATCATCCTTTTGTAAGTAGAAAAAAGAATGTTAATGAAGATCCTGTTCTACTGTCAACATGTGTTGACTGCTACAAGTCCAACAAGAACACATTGGAAAGCTCTTTTATAAGACCGATTTCAATAATCAAAATATGTATGAAGTGGACTTCATGAGGTATCGAAGACAGCAAGTAACGTTCTAAGCTCAATTAAATCAAGTCTCAGTAAACCCATTACCAATCAGAAAACAAAAGTTTAATGACTTCATTACCTTACTGCCTTTTTCCGTGAGTTTGTCCTGCACCTTATCAAAATTTAACACATAGCGATGTAGCCACAAACGATTACCCACAAGAAGATGAAGATGATATGGAGCCTCTTTAACAATTTTGAAACTTGTCGTCTATAATTTTACTTTATTTAACTTTTCTTAATTTAATTATTATAACATTATAATATTTACCTCTAATAAAATAACAGTATAGGCTGTTTAGTGTATTTGTATTGTTTATTTCGTAGAGACCTTAACATGCAATGTCACATTATTTAAAAAAGTTATTAGAGGTAAACAACACTATGTCCAACTACATATTAAAAAAAAAAATTATAAAATTAACGGTAAACTCTAGGTACATAACACTTCATGAAAGGGAAAACGATTATACACACCACAATAATAATATATTAATCTTGGGTAAATATAAGAAACATTTGAGTATTTACTGATTAAAAATTTAAAAAATGTTAAAACTGCTCTCCTGAAAAAGTAAGAAAATGGACATAGTGTCCTTTACCTCCGAGGTACAGTATATATATATATATATATATATATATATATATATATATATATATATATATCGCAAAAAGGAGTACGACCGTCTATCCAATATAAATAAGGATGACTCAGATGAGTGGTGGATTCAATTATCGGTCAACTAGGTGGAGAAATAATAGACAAAGTTGATACTACTTCATCTATTTTGAAGACGTTTCGCTATCGAATTCTGATAGCATCATCAGTTCATCTAAAAATTATTACATTATGAGTACCACACATTCATGACATGTTAAATAGTTACCTTAAAAAAGATATGTAGTTGTCAATGGTATTAAAAAGGTAGTACAAAAACTCCAATAAATGGACATCATATGGTGATATTGTATAAACAATTAAATAACTAACAACATTTAGAGACTTAGTAAAAATTAGCAAAGCAACAGAACACGTGGTCTAATAAGCATATAATATTTAATATAATAGTAACTAGTGAAAAAGAACTAAGAAAATCATTGATTCACTTCCAACTATGCAAAAAATTTTATTTTAACTTCATCTTAACTTTTGGTAGCATTATTTAAGTTAACTACATTAAGATATAAAAAATATGTATAAAAAAGATATAAAGAGAAGTTACCACTGTTTGCTTGGCACCGGTTGCAGTTGAAATGGCGTTAATTAAAAGGTACCGAGTCAATGACATGAAACAGACAGCCAGCCTTGAGGTCGAAAATTATTCGACAGAACAGCAAGGTTAATAGTACCAACCCACTAATTTACGGGCGGTAAATTTATTATTGATATATATATATATATATATATATATATATATATATATATATATAAATATATATATACATATATATATATATATATATATATATATATATTTATATATATATATACATATATATATATATATATATATATATATATATATATATATATATATATGTATATATATATATATATATATATATATATATATATATATATATATATATATATATATATATATATATATCTGCCTCCTGTGAATAAGCACATAAGTCAATTTTAGTAAATTTTTCAGGAGAGTCGAAACAATGTTTACGGGAACGTGGAAAATCGCAGAATAACCTTTAAACATTTAAAAGCACTTTTTTGACGAGAACAAGAGACTTTAAAAGAGATTGAATGACTTATCCGTATATTCACGGTTGTACTATAGGTGTGAATTTGAGGTATCTCTAGATATCTTAAATAGTTATATGTGTTAGGCACATTTAGGTGTGATTTATTTGCTTACATCTAAAATAATTACACAAAATTTTAATCAAAATATTTTATGATAAACCAAAGTAGCACAAAAAATATCTAAATATCATCAGGATCGACTTCCACTAAATCGGGGTCGATGTCAGGAACATCAGCTGCCAACAACTCTTGATAAAATGGTCAAAATTGTTTATCTATGAAAGGCAAAAGTTCCATAAGGTTTTTCTTCTTCTCTTTGCTTATCGGAACTGGCCCATCATGCAACTTTAGTAGTTGAAGCTGGGTTGATTGTTTTCCTCTTCTTCTGTAGTTGACAGACTTAAATTCTTCTTCGTCGTTAAGTGACGACTTGAAATACAGAGTTGCAAAATTATCTGCAGAATAACGTGCCCACTGCAGATCTTTCCAAAGAAACTTTTCGCCACTCTGTTACTTTTTTTGTATCAGATCAGTTTTATCTAATGCTTCAAAATTATGAACATCGTTGGATTCCATTACTTTTACTATAAAAGAATTCTTTTGTTTACAGATTCTTATAAGTTGTACCCAATCATACGGATGGATAATTTTCATTGTAGTTTTCTTCTTCTCATTTTCAATAACAGAATGATCTGCATCACATTCCATATGTGTATGACCACTTACAAGAGACTTGTGATCAATATACTCTATTGTACTTTGGTTTTTCAAAACGCTCATAAACATTGCTGACACGTGACTGTTTTTATTCTGGCCCTGGCATGTATCCGAATATAAACATACTCTTTTTATGGTTGATGGAAGATCCATAAGATGTCGGTACAAACATGAGGCAATTTGATTTCCTCCTCTGGCTGAAACAGACTCATTCCAAATATAGCAAGTAGCTATACCAGTAACAAAATTATGGACAGTTAGATTGTAGGTCCAGAGTTGCTGTTTGTAAAATGAAATGGATGTTTTTAAATACGGAGTTGGCAAACATTGTTGCAAATCAAAAGCAAATACTGCAGTTGTTGGATCATTTATGGCTAAAGTTTTATCACTTGACTTTACGTTATACGCTTCTTGAGCTGCTACGTGATGCTATTTCTGCTCTAAGATTAAGTTTTCCTTTTCAGTTTTTTCTGCATATGATATTTTAATTGCTAAACTATCGCATTTAGAACACGTATCTTTTTGGGGCTTTTTAAATTTGAGCCCTAGTTCATGGAATTTTGCAGAGTAGATTGTCATTGAAACACAATTTTTTATTTCAGTGTTCTCTTTATAAAGGCGATACATTTTGGCGATAGTCAAATCAGATTGTAAGTATAATTTAGATGTTGTTTTCTACAATAATGACTCTCGTATGCAGGAAAGCTTCGGATATGTGCAACAACTTCATTTAAAACTTGTTCTGACCATTTATTTTTCGGTGAATTCAGACCTCTTTGATCGTCTATAATTATCGCAGACACCGACGAGTGTCTGTTTACTATAATTTGGTTTATGAAGGCATTTGTTTCACCAAACGTAGCAATTAAACATTTCTTGCATATTTTTTCTCGCTTCCCATTAACAGAAACTTCATATTTACATGAAAATTTTCGTACTCTGTCAGAATTATTTCGTACTCGAACAGTTTTTTTATCCACTATGCAAATTAAAGAGGATATTAAATTTGCTCTTCTATTACGGTCTCCAAGTTGCCAGTATTCATTAAAAAGTGAACGTCTTGTGTCATCAGAAAACCTTATTTTATACTTACGGCGGCAGTCGTTTAACGGGTTCATTGTTCTTGCTGCTATTGTTTTTCCCTTTTCTGTTATATATGACTTGCCTGTATTTTGTAATACTTTAGCTAATTTTCTCTGTTTTTTGGATCGACTTGTTTTTTTATTGCCTCTACATTTAGCTAAAGGAGTAGGAACGTCTATATTCTTTTTCCTTCGAACTGCTGTTGTTTCGTCATCGCTTTCTACGCTGCTATTTAAATCTGAATGACAGGTAAAGTTCGGATCATCTATACTGTTATCACTAAGATTTAATTCGGTTTCATTTTCGACTCTATTTTCAAAACTGTTATTAACTGTCGTTTGTGATTTTTCGCCCGTATCTGTTACAGGGTTTGTCAACTCTTTAGTATTTTCTAAAAAATAATCTTCCAGCATGCTCCGTGATTGATACGAAATATCATTATTTTGTATTGGTTGTGCAGCAGAATAATGAGTTATATTGCCATTATTCTGCAGGTCCGACCAATTTTCCATTACGTGGAATTGAATATTATCTGCCAAATTTCTCTACTTAATTCATTCTGATTAAACTGGAAATCTACATTTAAATGATGCTCTAAATCATACACTGTCTGAATATTTTGTAGATCCTTTTGACACGGAACATTCTCTTTCTGGTTACATCCAATCTGGACTAGGCTATGCTTTTCAATCCATGAATAGGTTCTGGACAAAGGTGTTTCTTCTATATCTGAAAAACTCGGTAGAGGTATACATTGGTTTTCATCATTATCAATATTTCCTAAAAAGAAACGTTATGAGAATTTTTAAATAAACTTTTTAAAAAAATTTTACACAACATGAAGAAGATTTCAAATGACAAAATAAAAAATTTCGGCTTAAAAAACTAACAAAGATGAAGAATAATATTTTAGCATTTTCTGAAATGTTCTAATTGCAAATAAACAAAAATAATAGTATCAGTGTTACTTACCAAATTGACTGTTTTGATTATTACACAGGCTCAAAATAAATGCTGTTCTATTGTTCATTATTCCAATAATTATAAAAACAAACTGATTTAGGTATTTACGAAGTAACTTAATATAATTATTCCAACTGTTATAGATAGACATAAACTAAACCGTTTATATTTCAAAGATACTAAGTTCCATATTTTTATGGCTTACGGCGTCATAAACATCTAAGAGGTAGACGATGCCTGGCGTGAGAAAAGAATGACAAAGAATAACATTTACATTTTACAACATGGATAAAATGCCTACTATAGAAGTTTCAAGTGAACCCAGTCCGATAAATCGCGTGGTGAATAAGCAAATAACTGTACTTATCGGCTTGTTTCCAATTCGCAAAAATTTATTGAAACCATATAACACTAGTTATTCTGTTACGTTTTGTAATTTTCGAGATGTTTGAATATTCACATGCTCATAATTCTCTGAATTTAAAAATATTGGATTTATTTGTTTATTCACAGGCTGGGGAATTACATTTTAACGTTAAGTACATAATATCCCAGTTTTGATCATTTTTTGACTAATGTGCTTATTCACAGGGGCCAGATATATATATATATATATATATATATATATATATATATATATATATATATATATATATATATATATTATATATATAAATATATATATATATATATATATATATATATATATATATATATATTGTTATGATATGTAAAATCGATAAAAATATTGGTTTGATCAAAATATTTCAAAGTTCAAAATCATTAAATAATTCAGATAAGTAAGATAATAACCAACAAACATTTCGAGGAAAGAAAGTTTTTTTAAATTTTTGGATTACCTGTATTAAACAAAATGTAAGCTATGCATAAATTATTTCCTTTTGTTATACTATACTTGAGTGACCCGCATAATTTTAAGTGAAATCCAAAGAACAATTGAACCGGGTTTTCCAAATACATTACCGCAGCGATTATAGACAATAGAAGAGATTTGGAAAGATGTTTTTGTTAGTTTTTAAGAATTATAGAAAAATATTATTTGTAAATAAGTTTTAGGAAATTTTATAATTATAGGTAAAAATTTGTTCGTTATCAGAATGAAAGAATGTGACGAGTTTTAATTGGCGGAGATTAAAAAAGGTGGAAGGTATGTAGGAATGAAAGTTTAGCTAGATTTCGGAGTGAAAAAAGATAGTTAGTTGGTTTCCAAGGGTGCAAGGCGAACGGCCGTTGTTCTCGGGTAGTTTCCCAGAGGTAGGAAGCAGTAGCAGTGAAAGTTTGTTAGTTTTCGTGTAGTTAGTGTATCTGACAGAAGCTGATCCAGTAAAATATTGTAAGTCATATTTTTCTACTTATATTCCAAGAGTCACTGTTCAGGCCAACGAGAGATTCAGTTTATCGTAAAGAAAAGTTATTCCAAGAGTCATTTTTCACTCAGGCCAACGTGAGATTCAGTTTATTGAGAGAAGAAGAAGCTAGCATAATTTGAACGATTCGTGCATTTGAAGGAGATCATTAAGGACGAGATACTTGCAATAATTTATTGTAAGATTGCTGATTACTGATGGAGCGGCCACGAGTAAATAGTATAGTCTACAAATAACAAGGATTTGGACCACTCATCATCAGAGAGAGATAGTTTTGTTTTCTGCAGTTTTTCTTTCATTGATAACACAATTTTTTACACTTAATTTAGAAAGGATATAAATATTTTGATTAGGAGATTTAGAGTAATACTTGGATTTTGAGATTTCAACTAATATTGTTTGTACCATTAATTTTGATTGTTCACGTACGTAGAACAAAATTTTGAGAATTATTATATGAGATTTTGTTTATTGAAAACTTTTGAGTGTGAATTATTTCATTATTTTTATTTCAATATATAGTGTTAGATCATATGTTTTTTTATTATTCCGGTATTCTTTGGACCTTACCTTTCACATGTAATAGCATAGATATTGAAGCACGAATTTAACCCTGAGATAAAAGAATTAAAAATTGTGATAGAGTCATAATCATATCATTTAAAAAATTTTAATTAATCAAAAAAAAATTAATTAGCTAATTATTGCTTGGCGCACCAAGACTTTAAATATCACAATAACTGGCGCCCAACGTGGGGCTTGAAAATATCGCAGCTTTACATGTGAAGGAAGGGAAAGAGATCTGGAATAAGTACAGGTGATCCAGAGATAAAAACATATAACATTGAGGGAATTTGAATTAGGAAGTATTTTGAAAATTTTTTCCAGTGGATATAAATTTGATTTATTGATTGATCGTAGTTAGTTGATATTTACTGCTATTGAATTATTTGATTTTATTTTACCAATCGTACATTTGATATTTATTTTGAATTATTTGAATTTTACTGATTGCATATTTGATATTTGTCGTGAAAATTTATTACAATTGGGGAGAAATATTGTCGTGTTCTGCAACATATAGAGTGTTGTAAAATTTCACATTTGGCGGGGACAAAAACAGTAACGAAAAGAAACAACATGTCGACCACAAGGAGTCAAAGCAAAATGCAAGAAAGGAAGGAGGATAACAGAGAAGAGGAAACAATGTTTGAAGAAGGATCGGATAATGAAGGAAATGTTACAATAATAGAGGAAAGAAAAGAAACAGGGATGTTAGAAAAATTATTAGCAATGATGCAATTACAGACACAACAAATACAAGAATCAACGAAACAGGCCATACAAGAAAACCAGAAGGAAACAAAACAGGCCATACAAGAGAATCAAAGGGAAACAAAACAAACAATGAATGAAACAGCAAAGAAAATGGAAGAGACAATAGAGAAAAACCAAAAAGAAACATCACTAAAAATAGATGAAACAAAGCAAACAATAGAAGAAAACAACAGGAATATAGAACAGCCTTTGGAAAATTATGAACATAAAATAAAAGGATGTGTAGAGGAGATAAAAAGAGAAATGATACAACAGATAGGAGAGATTAATGAAATTAAGATTAAGATCTGAGAACAAGAAAAGAAAGTAGAAAACAAGATGAAGGAGATACGAAATTGCCAAAAAAAGGAATTAGAACAGTTAGAAGAAAAATTTGAAATAGCGTTACAAGAAGACAGGAAAGAAATGGAAAGGAAACTTAAGCAAAATGAGAAGCAAATGGCAGAAATTGAACTGAGAGGAATAGAGAGAAAAGAAGTTATCGTGCATGGAACAAGCGAGGCGAAAATACAATTTGGAGGGGATATTAGAAAAACACACCCAGTACCGTTTGTTAAAAATTTGGAAACAAAATTGCAACATGTTAGATATTTTGACGATTGCAAAGAAACTATTAGAAACCATCTGAAAGAAGGAGCAGCGTTATGGTATGAGAGCAAAGAAGATGAGTTTGAAAATTGGACAGATTTCGAGAATAAATTTCTCAACTATTTCTGGGGGAAAAATAAACAGAGAGAAATCAATCAAGAGCTACAGAATGGAAAATATCACGAAAAAATGGGAATATCTGAAGAAAGATATGCTTTGCAGATATATAACAATTCAAATGATCAGCAGACATTTTGAGGAAACGTTGGAAGATCACGTGATTTTGAGAAACTATCAAGATATTGATAGTTTGTGCCAATTCCTTCAATTAAAAGAAGCGAAAAGAAAAGAAATGAGAAATAGAAGACAACATGACCAATATAATGGACCGGAAAGAAGGTATTCATCAAATTATGACCAGAGAAACCGACATCCCAGATCAACAAACGAATATAGGTCGAGAAATTACAATAATTACAATAGACAACAAAATTACGATAACAGGAATGACACACAAAATAGAACATATGAAAATCACAACAGGAATAGAGATGCACAAAATCCTCCGAATAGGAATACTAACGAACAAAGGGACGATAGAAATAACCAGAGCTTCCAACAACAAAATAGAAGGGAGATGAATCATGTAGCAATAGGAAACGAAAGACAAATTTCTAATTCTAATCTAATATTTTTAGATGCATTTATAAAACATAAAGCGATTAAAATTGTGATTGATTCTGGATCGGAGATATCGCTAATCAATAAAAAACTAGTAAAAGAATTAAATTTGGACAGATTGGTGTATAAGATTCCTAGGGTTGATTTAGTGGGTGCAAACAATAAAAATTTGACGACAGTAAACGAAGGTTTGGGAGTACAGATAAGAGTGGGAGACAAATTCCATACTATGAGATGTGTGGTGATTGAAGATTTAAATCATGATATGATAGCGGGAATTGATGAATTGAGAAAAAAAGATATCACCATAAATTTTTCGGAAAATAAACTGGAAATCAGAGCAGAACCAGACAACACAGGAGAAGAAAAGCAAACAGATAGGAAAACAAATTCTGGAAGGATCAATGCACAGGAAAAACGCAAAGAAATCGATATGACTGTAGAGGATAAACCGAAAGTACAAGAACAAAATCTAACAGAAGAGAAAAAGAGAAGGAAGAAAAAGAAGAAGAGTTCGAAAAGAAAGCAGGAAAATAAGATGGAGACAAGAGAAAAACAGGAAATAGAAGGTACAGAAGAATTGTTGGCAACCGACGATAAAACAGAATGGAAGCAGGAAGAAAAAGAAGGTATCATCAGAGAAATGAAAGGAATAGAAACTTGGTGCTCGGAATACCAAAGGGAATTAGAGGATAAAAAGAAAACAGAAGAAAAAATGGCACTGAGGGACGAGAATCCAGAATTTTGTGAAGAAATATTATGGACAGTGAACACATGTGAACAAAAGGAGGATGAAAGAAAAATAAATTGTGGAGAAAACATGGGAAAGAAAATAGAGAAGATTTTAGGAAACCATGGAGATCTTGTTAATGAAGTAAACCGAGTGGCTAAAAATTATGAACTTTCTTTTAAGGGAAAATACTTGGGAAAATTTAAAACGGAAATATATCCAATCCCGTATAAAGACAGGCAATATACGGGGTATTTTAACATTCCCGACATTTATCAGTATCATAAGTAGATTTTAATAACATGGTGAAATAATTTGATCCTAGAAAACTTTTGTCATTTTTAAAATTTAACAAAGAGTTTTCGGCAGATCAAATGGCGGGGATTTGTTATGATATGTAAAATCGATAAAAATATTGGTTTGATCAAAATATTTCAAAGTTCAAAATCATTAAATAATTCAGATAAGTAAGATAATAACCAACAAACATTTCGAGGAAAGAAAGTTTTTTTAAATTTTTGGATTACCTGTATTAAACAAAATGTAAGCTATGCATAAATTATTTCCTTTTGTTATACTATACTTGAGTGACCCGCATAATTTTAAGTGAAATCCAAAGAACAATTGAACCGGGTTTTCCAAATACATTAACGCAGCGATTATAGACAATAGAAGAGATTTGGAAAGATGTTTTTGTTAGTTTTTAAGAATTATAGAAAAATATTATTTGTAAATAAGTTTTAGGAAATTTTATAATTATAGGTAAAAATTTGTTCGTTATCAGAATGAAAGAATGGGGAATTGTGACGAGTTTTGATTGGCGGAGATTAAAAAAGGTGGGAGGTATGTAGGAATGAAAGTTTAGCTAGATTTCGGAGTGAAAAAAGATAGTTAGTTGGTTTCCAAGGGTGCAAGGCGAACGGCCGTTGTTCTCGGGTAGTTTCCCAGAGGTAGGAAGCAGTAGCAGTGAAAGTTTGTTAGTTTTCGTGTAGTTAGTGTATCTGACAGAAGCTGATCCAGTAAAATATTGTAAGTCATATTTTTTCTACTTATATTCCAAGAGTCACTGTTCAGGCCAACGAGAGATTCAGTTTATCGTAAAGAAAAGATATTCCAAGAGTCATTTTTCACTCAGGCCAACGTGAGATTCAGTTTATTGAGAGAAGAAGAAGCTAGCATAATTTGAACGATTCGTGCATTTGAAGGAGATCATTAAGGACGAGATACTTGCAATAATTTATTGTAAGATTGCTGATTACTGAGGGAGCGGCCACGAGTAAATAGTATAGTCTACAAATAACAAGGATTTGGACCACTCATCATCAGAGAGAGATAGTTTTGTTTTCTGCAGTTTTTCTTTCATTGATAACACAATTTTTTACACTTAATTTAGAAAGGATATAAATATTTTGATTAGGAGATTTAGAGTAATACTTGGATTTTGAGATTTCAACTAATATTGTTTGTACCATTAATTTTGATTGTTCACGTACGTAGAACAAAATTTTGAGAATTATTATATGAGATTTTGTTTATTGAAAACTTTTGAGTGTGAATTATTTCATTATTTTTATTTCAATATATAGTGTTAGATCATATGTTTTTTTATTATTCCGGTATTCTTTGGACCTTACCTTTCACATGTAATAGCATAGATATTGAAGCACGAATTTAACCCTGAGATAAAAGAATTAAAAATTGTGATAGAGTCATAATCATATCATTTAAAAAATTTTAATTAATCAAAAAAAAAATTAATTAGCTAATTATTGCTTGGCGCACCAAGACTTTAAATATCACAACAATATATATATATATATATATATATATATATATATATATATATATATATATATAGCAACCTACTACTACGTAAGAATCGTCTTCTTTGTGATTTAACTTTCCTTAAAGCCTGCCGAGACCATAAAGTCATTCCCAAATTTCTAAAACTCAAACACCACACTTCTTCTTCTATCTCCCAAATTCTTAGGAAGACCAGTTTTTCGCTTCTCCGTGAAGCTATTCATTCCACTAGACGAAAACTAGATGTCACAAATAGCAATCTTTTCAATATCTGGTCATCTATTCATTCTTTCAATGTACATCCTATATTATGGGATAGTTTCGACCGTATCAATACACAATCAGCCCTAAACACTTTCGAATCTAAAAGTGAAACTCAGAAACGCAAATTATTTAATCTCATTTCCGAACAAATTCCAAAACCCTCAACATTGGAACCCACTACAGTGGTCCACAACTTTTCTGATACCCCTATTTCAACCATTGCCACTCAAGCTTTAGCAAAAGGTTTCAATTACTCTGTTACCCCAAGTCACATTTCAATTAAGACAATCATCTGTCAAACTGAACAAACTGAAGTGGATTATTAATACAATTACTAAGATCCCCTGACCTGCAATTACCCAGTTTAAATTTCAATATAACATCGCGATGTCTTATAATTAATTCATTTGTTCGACTGGATTGATACTCTTTCGCGATTTCTAGTAACGTATTCGGCAGGTGTACGTCGACACTGTTGTCTATCGTTCACTGATTTTCTGTGTTTTTGTGCAGATAATTACAATGTTTTATTAATAACAATTTTTTCTAGTATCTACCGATTTGGCAACAGTCCCAAGGAACATCACTGGCCGAGCAAAACAAATACATGCCCTTTGCTTTGTGTTTGGTAAGGTGCGCACGTGCGCAGCAGTCGAAAAATATCGACTTGAGAAGGAGTCCAGTCGAACAAATGAATTAATTATAAGACATCGCGACGTTATATTGAAATTTACACTGGGTAATTGCAGGTCAGGGGATATTACTAATTGTATTAATAATCTGTATGTTCCGTTTTAAATCTTCCAATACTGTATATATATATATATATATATATATATATATATATATATATATATATATATATATATATATATATATATATATATATATATATATATCGCTCCATTGATAGAAGAACGTCATAACTCAAAAAATTATATTTTACAGATTATGTATAAAAACAGGTGCTAACATAACCTACTTTTATGTGGAAGATCATCACAACATATGCATTACAATATTACCAACAGATGGCAATAGTGTCGTTTCAGATGTCACCGAATGAACTGATCCGTTATGCGGAAGATCGTCAGTTTTAATTTAGTTTTATGGAAGATCGTCGCAACACCAAAAAGTGTCGTTAGGGTACAACAAGTGTTAAAGTGATTTTGTGGAAGTACGTCATAAAAACAATTGGGTCGTTTGGGAATAAATTTAGTGTGAGATTTGTGTGCTACAATTTTAGGTAAGAACGTCAAATTGGTATATATGTCTATTTTTCGTAAAAATGCTTGTAAATTTTAATTAAATTTTATGCTTACTGTAAATTGATTTGGATTTTGTCGTTGTTCTTTATAAAAACTGGCATTTTTAATAAATTGTGTCTTGTTTCATATCCGATTTAATTTAAAAAGATATAGAATAAACTAAATTTCTGTTAGGTATTTGTGAAATAATAATTATATCAACTATTACAGATAATATTTTTTAAATGTACAGGGGATCAACTATTTTATTGACCACTAGAATGCTATCTTGGAAACGGTGATTGTAATAGTCAGGTATATTAGAAAAAAAAATGCATTTTTTCGTGCCAATTTAGGATACGTTTACAGTGTTAAAAAATGTGTGTTAGTTTCGAGATACAGGATGAGTGATGAAAAATGGCAATTTTTTAAAACTTAAAAACTATTGATTTTCGAAATGCAATTTAAGTTTCAGAGTTTTATATTTTATGTTATTTAACCGACCTTGTAGCTGTTACTGATTCTGAGATAGCAATATCATAGGATATAGTTACTACCTTGTATAAATAGGAAATTTGGTATTATTTTATTGATTATTTTTATTTTTAATCGTGTTTGTAATCGTATTAAATTCGATTTTAGAAACAAAAATGGGAGATCGTGGGAAGTTATTGGTAAAGTTGGCTTTTGACAAAAATGTAGATGGCAATAGTATTTGGAAAAAAGTTGAAGAAAAATGTAGCGAGTCAACATCAATCTCTTCTGGTACTGACAGGAACGATCTTAAAAGTAAGATTGTTTCTTTAAAATGAAAGGATATTTTTGGAGCAAAATTGTTTTGTAGTTGTAGGTTGTATTGACCACGTTAATATTTTTTCCCGTTTTAATAAAAATTATTCTTTATCTTTATGTACCTGTGCTATTTGTTTTTTGTAGGTTGTCTACAGGTTTCGTCCCTGATAAATAAAAAACCTAGTTCGCCGAACCGTCAAGTTGTCCATCCAATACAAAGCTATTCAGATAACACTGAAGTCTACGATAAAAGTTAGTATCTTCAGATTTTTTACAGAAAAAATTTTGGTTTTTAGGTGCACTACCAGAAAAACTAATAAACCTTCTGTTTCTAATTTAATGTCAGACTGGTATATTATTTGACAGATAACTAGTTAAATACCGTCAAGTTGACAAATAACAACCCAATTAAAATTATGGTTACCACAATTCAGTTGCAACTGTTGCAAGTAAATGTACTTATTTAAAAAGTAATTTATTCAAAATTCATTTAAATTTTTTGCATATAATTATTACTTAGTCGGACATTAAACGTTGAAGGCAATTAGGGTATTATGGATAATATATTATCTCTTACGGTCAATGTATATCCCTAAGGCCGTAAGCCCTCAGGATACACACCATTGACCTCAAGCGCTATTATACCCATAATACCATTAGTACCGTAATAACTATATTATTATTTAATTATTTTTTTAGGCCACGTTAATCCATCGTCCATTAATACATTGGACAACAATACCAATGACGAAAGGTCAGGTAGTGACTTTTCATCAACAACTTCAGAAGATGTTACTACTGGAGAGTCCAATTATAGTCCATCAGTAAGTGACTCTAAATCAACATCATCCGAATCACAAGTTTCCTTATCATCTCGTATTAGCAATATATTAAACGAAGATAAAGAAAATGCTACAGAAGTTAATAAGGATAAAAAACCAAGAAAACGTAAATGTGATAAATCTACCTGGAAGAAAAATTTGGCGAAAAAGTTGAAAGATCAAGGAAAAGCATACGTATCGTCTACTACTAACAAACCTATGAAAAAAAGAACTATGGGCCCTCCGTGCAAAAATACATGTAGGCTTAAATGCCACTTAAGTATACCCAATGAAACAAGAGAACGGATTTTTCAAGAATATTGGGGACCTGGAGATAATAATAAACAGCGCGACTTTATATCCTCATGTATTGTTGCCATCAAACCCAAATATCAGTACCATGTTCATAAAAATAAACGTCGAGATAATAATGCATTTTATTTCACGTTCAATGAGACTAGAATAAAGGTCTGCAAAACATTTTTTAAATCTACGTTGAATATCACAGACAGACCAATTCGTACAATTGTAGAAAAGCGCACGGAAATTGGAGTATTAAAAAATGATGGTAGAGGGAAACATAAAAACCACCGAGAACTTCATGACAACATTAGGGAAGAAATGAAACGCCACATAAATAGCATTCCTCGGATCGAAAGTCATTATACAAGAAGTCGGTCTAATCGTGAGTACATAGAAAGTGGTAAGTCGCTTGCAGATTTGTATCGCGATTATGTTGAGGAATGTAAACAAAAGAACATTCCTTATGGAAAGTATCTGATTTATCACCAAGTTTTTAACAGCAACTTTAATATTTCTTTCTTTACTCCTAAAAAGGACCAATGCTCGTTGTGTGTTTCCTATGATAATGCCTCAGACACTCAAAAAGAGAAACTAAGGACGGACTACGAAAACCATATCATGGCAAAGGATTTGTCACGATTTGAGAAAAACAACGATAAAATGAAAATTAGCAATAATTATATAGTCGGTGTGTTTGATTTGCAAGCTGTTCTACCATGTCCCAAGGGAAACGTGTCTCTTTTTTATTATAAGTCCAAATTAAATGTTTTAAATTTTACTATTTACGAAATAAAAGGAAACGCAAATTTAGATGAATGTTTCTGTTATGTCTGGGATGAGACAAATGGCAATCGAGGAGCAAATGAGATAGGATCTTGCTTGTTAAGTTATATAGAGCACATATCAAAAGATAGATCTGAATGCGATGATCTTGAACTTGTTTTTTTCTCAGAAAATTTTGCTGGCCAGCAAAAAAACAGGGTACATAATTGCTATGTATATGTATGCACTAAAAAAGTATCCGAATATTAAATCCATATGCCATAAATTCCTGGTAACAGGACATACGCAGAACGAGGGGGATTGTGCTCATTCAGTAATCGAACGGCAAGTAAAGCGTTACCTAAAATCAAGCCCCATATACTTACCTAACGAATACACAACTTTGATTCGAACTGCAAAAAAAAGTGGTAAGCCATTTCAAGTAAAGGTGCTATCTTTTAGGGATTTTTTCGATCTAAAAGATTTACAGGTAAGGATTGTAAATTTCGTTGGTGGAGAAAAATTAAGCGATATAAGAATTATAAAAATTAATAAAAATGATCCACTAACAGTTTTTTATAAAACTTCGTATTGTAGCGTTATAACTGCTACATTGCCTGCTTCCTTTCTTATGTTAATATATCTCGTTAATTCTATTCTCCAATTTCCGTATCTTCTGTCATAATTCATATTCTTCTATATCCTCCATTGTATCTCTTATTTTTCTATATATTTTCTAGGATATAGATTGTATCAGAATTATGTCGTTACTTAATTAATTCATTATTCTCTTTTCATTTTTACTGGTATTTGGTATAAAAACCAGTTGGCGTCCAAATCTATCTTCTTTATATATATATTTTAGTATCTACCTTTCCTATTTTCTTAATAATCATCATTTTTATCTTTTACTCAAGTTTCTAAAGAGTGAATTTTATTTTCATCTCTATTTCCGTTACTTTGGAACGAGAGGTCCCATCTTTATTCTTTCGACATTTCTCCTTCCCATTCGATACAAAAGTCGATATAAAGACTTCTATTTTCTAAAAATGTCGATTTTCTTCATGACTTCTCTAAGAATAGAATAACCAATTGTTGTGTCGTCTCCAGATTTGGAGTCAACCTCCGGGATACATTTCTCAGGTGCGGGTCAAATTCTATTACCATCCAGAAGACCAACCGGCCTGAGAATGGAACCATTATTCCAATAGGAGAGTTGACTCCGGGACAAGAAAATCCAAAACTAACCACATGGCTTGCTAACAACCAGAGCAGAAAAGACCAGGATAAAACTTAGGATTTGGAGACAAAAATTCTTCTTTCATATACCTAATGTAACACTGTAGCAAGAAGTCGAATAATTTTTATTTAAATTTAATACGATACTTAACATTTATTTTTCTGTTTTTTTTTATATCTTAATAAACATGTGTTAATTTAACTGTGTATTGTTTCTTCTTTTTACTTGTTTGTGTGTGTTGCTCCAGAGTAGGCCATATTCACGTCCTGAGTGAGCTAGCCAGGGAGTGTTTCGTATAACGTCTAATGTAGCAATTTTGTAATTGATACATTAGGGGTTATGACGTTAAAAATTGGTCCCAACGGGAAACGATTTGTCACTCCAACGTTGTTAGTGATGTTAGTCAGGTTGTAGCAGCAAACTAAGGTTTGCGGTTACAGGTTGATAACAGCAGCTCAACGTTGGGATGTTACAAATTGAGCCTCGAAGGGTTACAAATTGGCACCCAATGAATATTTGTTGGCACGTCACAGATTGACGTCCAATGATTGAAGTTTTTGATTACATTTGAATTGTCTTTAACATTTTAAATACATACGTCTATATTTATGCAGTTCTAGTTCTATTTCTTTTGTGTAGATCCCTGGATAGTGTTTAGTGTTATAGCAATTTTATATGATATTACCACAACTTGTCTTATCTTTGCTTTGTATTTTCCTTTATCATAAGTAAGCCAAATTTTATGCAGTATCTTTAATGTCTTTTGTGTAGAAGTTTGACTTACTAGGTATTGTGAAGAATATACTTATCTTTATCTAACAATCAAAATTACTTGTGTTACTTAATTATCTTGATATTTACCTACCTTTAATTTTTGATACTATTTGGTACAAAAATTACTTTATCTTATACTAGCTTAATGTTAATTTGCTGTTTTATTGACTTGCCTTAGTCCATAAATATGCATATGCAATATGCCGAGAATTCATTCTCATTATCTTATCTTTAATAAACAATGTAATTGTTTCCAGACCATACTGTCTATTGAAGTTTAGTCATAATAAGTTTCTCTGATTTAGTTCACAATGATTGCCCTCATCAATGCATAACTATAATAGATTTTCTTTTTCTTGAGTGTTATATTTTAATGAAAATTTTTTTTGCATTTGCAAGGCAGATTTAACCTTATGCATACTACTACTTAGAAATCTGGTGTAGGGTTATGTCTCTTTGAAATGACAATGGAAAGGTTTTTTTTTATACCCTCTTGTATAACTTTGCTCTATACAATTTTTCTGTATAGATTACTTTATTATTCCAACAGGTGCATAACGTTTGGATATAAATCAAAGTATATTTATGACTAATTTTTCTTCTTCAGTTCAACTGAGTATAATTTTGCGCAGTTTTCTTTTCATCTTGTGTAAATTTTATACTTAGTAGATGTCTAGATTGGTCTTACTAAATTTTTACTTATTTCTTTTATATTTTGACGTTTACCTTATCTTTCTTAACTGCTTATAATGTTCTACTCATACTATCTCATGCAATATATGCAACTAAAATCTAGATTAGTATTATGATAACTAATATTTGGACTTATATACCTACTGCATTACTGATGATTATGATATCTTATCTTTTATAACTTAATGATTATATGCATATCTAGTGATATTGCTAATATCATAATTACCTATGCTTAAAATTAGCTTCCCTTAAGAACTAACATTCTTGAAAGAATGTCTTTCTAACGATGTTTATCTACATGAATGATAGATACATCGTCCCCATATTAGTTTCTTTTTGTATGATATATATGTAATTACATATATATGGGACCGAACTGTGGTGGAGATGTACATTTATACCACTGGATCTTCCTTTAATGGTAAGGTTGTCTTTAGGGTATGGCGTCGGGGGGTTCATAGTACACAGGACTGTCGTCTCTGAGGAGCGCTTTCGAGGTTTAACCATGGATTATGGGCTACTGCGTTCATACCAACATGATTTCAATCGACCCAGTGTATAATCGATGTACAGTACCAAAGGTTGCGGATAACCCTTAACGTAGCTTTTCTCCCTCTTGGTCTAAGACCAATTTTAGTGTGACGAATACTATAAGTCGTTGGGGATGAAATAATACCCAGAGTTCTCACTCTAAAGTCATTTAGTGTATATAGCATTACAATACTGTAATACATAGTTTATAATTATGTAGTTAAAATTTTAGTTTAACGGATATTATAATTCGTTGGGTGATAGTCATTTATTTTTTGACTTAGGTTAATATAAGTATATTAATTTTTATATCTTATAACAAGTTAACCATTTTCACTTTATTTTGTTTAAATAATAGTATCTAAACTTACAAGTTAATATACCTATATCTAGGTATCTAGATAACTTTATTATTTGGTAAAGATTACCTTTATTATTATTTTGATGATCATAACATATAATGAGTTTAGTGATGAGAAAAATTTCTCAATGTACTTTCGAAATTTTTCTACCGGGTGGTGGAAGTGTGTAGCGTTATAACTGCTACATTGCCTGCTTCCTTTCTTATGTTAATATATCTCGTTAATTCTATTCTCCAATTTCCGTATCTTCTGTCATAATTCATATTCTTCTATATCCTCCATTGTATCTCTTATTTTTCTATATATTTTCTAGGATATAGATTGTATCAGAATTATGTCGTTACTTAATTAATTCATTATTCTCTTTTCATTTTTACTGGTATTTGGTATAAAAACCAGTTGGCGTCCAAATCTATCTTCTTTATATATATATTTTAGTATCTACCTTTCCTATTTTCTTAATAATCATCATTTTTATCTTTTACTCAAGTTTCTAAAGAGTGAATTTTATTTTCATCTCTATTTCCGTTACTTTGGAACGAGAGGTCCCATCTTTATTCTTTCGACATTTCTCCTTCCCATTCGATACAAAAGTCGATATAAAGACTTCTATTTTCTAAAAATGTCGATTTTCTTCATGACTTCTCTAAGAGTAGAATAACCAATTGTTGTGTCGTCTCCAGATTTGGAGTCAACCTCCGGGATACATTTCTCAGGTGCGGGTCAAATTCTATTACCATCCAGAAGACCAACCGGCCTGAGAATGGAACCATTATTCCAATAGGAGAGTTGACTCCGAGACAAGGAAATCCAAAACTAACCACATGGCTTGCTAACAACCAGAGCAGAAAAGACCAGAAAAAAACTTAGGATTTGGTGACAAAAATTCTTCTTTCATATACCTAATGTAACACTGTAGCAAGAAGTCGAATAATTTTTATTTAAATTTAATACGATACTTAACATTTATTTTTCTGTTTTTTTTATATTTCAATAAACATGTGTTAATTTAACTGTGTATTGTTTCTTCTTTTTACTTGTTTGTGTATGTTGCTCCAGAGTAGGCCATATTCACGTCCTGAGTGAGCTAGCCAGGGAGTGTTTCGTATAACGTCTAATGTAGCAATTTTGTAATTGATACATTAGGGGTTATGACGTTAAAAATTGGTCCCAACGGGAAACGATTTGTCACTCCAACGTTGTTAGTGATGTTAGTCAGGTTGTAGCAGCAAACTAAGGTTTGCGGTTACAGGTTGACAACAGCAGCTCAACGTTGGGATGTTACAAATTGAGCCTGGAAGGGTTACAAATTGGCACCCAATGAATATTTGTTGGCACGTCATAGATTGACGTCCAATGAATGTTCGTTGGAACGTTACAGTATTCTGAGGCAGAATTTTTGGAAATGACTATCAAAACAGTTCGCGGCAACAGTAAATCATTGACCCTTAATCCTGCATACAAATCTAAAATAAAAATTAGTGAGCGTAAGAAGTCTGATCTTCAAGATTTACTGAAAAATGCAGGCATTTCCTCATGTCATGCAGATTTTTATAATAACTTGTAACTGCCATTTACTTTTTGTATGTTTTACTTAGTATCTTGCACTTTTTTAATAAAAAAATATAAGTTTTTTTGTGTTTATTTTAACTTTATTTTAGTGTCACATTATTAAATCAATTTAAATATTTTTTTACAGAAAGACACATTTTAATATAAGACGAAAAAGTGTCCTTAAAATAATAAAAAAATATATATTTTTTTTAAAGAAGAAAGACACAAGTAGTTGTCATTAAAAAGTTTGTCAATCTAAGAAAAAGTCCCTACTACCAGTTAACTAGTGTCCTTTGAGTCATCAAACCATAATAAAAGCTTTTAATTTGTTTGGAAAGTTAAAGGAATATCAGCAAGTAAAAAAACTAATCTTTAAACCACGCTATTGACACAATGTTGATTTTTGAGTTATGACGTTCTCGAATAAATGGAGCGATATATATATATATATATATATATATATATATATATATATATATATATATATATAGATAAATATATATAGATATATATATATATATATATATATATATATATATATATATATATATATAATATATATATATATATATATATATATATATAGATATATATATATATAGATATATATATATAGATATATATATATAGATATATATATATATATATATATATATATATATATATATATATATATATATACTAATACTTATGGCCTAAACCATTAAAAAAGTAAAAATTTTTACAAAAAGTCTTAATTTATTAAAATTGTGAAAAGAACTCTGCCCATCTGCGTAATAATTATAATTTGACATACATTTGCAATGTTGCCACGTTTATAATTGGTTAATATGGAGTAAAAAATAAGATTATATATATGTAAATTTGAAATAAGAATATATAACTAACCTAACCGAACCCAACCTAACTCAACCTAACCTATCCCAACATAACCTAACCCAACCTAACCTAGCCTAGCCCAACCTAACCTAACCCAACCTAACCCAACCCAACCTAACCTAACCTTTTTTTTTTGCTTGCTCAAAGTGGTGGAAAGACTTTATGTCCGAACTGCAGGGCTGAAGCTGAACCTAACCTAACCTGATCAAACCTAACCTTATAATAATAGGGGCTCTTAGAAATAATATGGGTTTTTTTTTTTTTTTTTCGAACAATTTATTCCAGGAAAATCCGCGAATCTCTAGAGATCCGAAAAAATCCCCATAATATCAATCGAGAGGAAGGATACTACTTGTCTCCCATCTGGAATCTCAGTCTAGAGCCACCGTCCGGTCCCGCCACCACGATGCAGCCACATGATTGGCCAGCGCGCGCTTCTTGACGTTCGCGCCACGAAGTGTGCCGATACGTCCCGACACGACAGGCACCGCGACTATAAATAGAGCGGTAGCGGAGTAATCGTCGGAAAATCACCTTAGACTAGTCGAAAACTGGTGCAGGCGATGGAGAGTGTCCCTGAATCCGAACAAAACTCAAACGATTCTTTTCAGACACCCTAAACACAGCGTACGCGCGGCCTCCTTTAACGAAAGAAACTATCTCACGCTATGGGGAGATCAACTCCAACTCCGTGATCAGGTCGAATACCTCGGTGTGAAGTTTACACAAACTTTGAACTGGAGGGCCGACTTGAGCTCAGCCTGTGCTAAGGCTAGGAGCAGATTGAGTCTCCTCAATAGTTTGAGATGTAATTTCGGGGCCACGCACGCTAGAACATTAATTTTTACCTATAAAACTTTTATTAGACCTATTTTTGAATACCGTTCAAACATTTATAATACAATACCAAAACCAGTCAAAGAAAACCTATTAAGCCTAGAGCGGAGGATTCTGCGTAGAGTGAATGGCAAACGCAACGACTACCCTTCAGCCCTCATTCATCAACTATCTAATATCCAGCCCATAAATGAGAGACTACACTCTCTGAGCAGAAGTTATACTACACGCACTATCCGGAGCCAAAACCTCAGAGCTCAACGCATCCTAAAAACTGTCTGCTCTTCCCGCGGCAATGTATTCACCAGACATCCTAAACCCAAAATCCCACACCTACCCGCAATTCTACTGGAACTCGCCAGTAAACGAACTCCCTGATGAATACATTGACATACAGGAGGCAACTCCCCTCTATTTTCGTCGCATTCCAAGCTAAATTGCTCACTTCGAGCTTGCCTAGACAGGGGGGGATCGGTTTTCTGCGGTTTCCCGATCCCACTTGCAAATGATACCTGTCTATTTTGAGGATACAGCCGCAGCTGCCCTCACGCGTCGCGATAACACATTTAACACATTTACTATTTAACATATTAATGCATGTATTTATACATATATTAATATTGCATTCTGTACATATATTAATTTAACATTCACTAACTATCACTAATATATTTTTTAGAAAACAATTCTGAAAAGAACCGACCACTACCTTTCTCCGCTGATTGCCCTGGCTACAGCCACCAGTGGACCACCAAGCAAAGAACCAGAAGCCAAACACCAACAACCCAAGAACCACATCCTGAAGAGGCAAAAGCCTATAACAGGATGCCAAAACCCCAAAACAAAGAAGCACCATACCAAAAACAGAGAGAACCAACGCAACAATGAAGTGTGTGTAATCGTCGGATTCACTCCCCGCCTCTCGACGCGTTAGTGTTCTGAGCTGTTGGACGTGAATCCCTGTCCTGGCATTTGGTTTTCACCTCTGGCTGCGTTGAGTAGTTGAGTTACTGTGACCAAATGCCCATCTTGGTAGTTAGTATTCGCCTCTGGTTGCGTTGAGTAACTGAGTTACCGTTGCTAACTACCCATCTTCCTGTTCTGTTGTTTTCTTTTTTCTTTTTCTTTGTTCTCCTGAAGAAGCTACATACAATTGTAGCGAAACGTCGAGATGAACCCACTTTTGGGTCACTCACAAATGACACGGTCCAAACCCGGAAGACGAATAAACTATAATTCTGACTCTGGCCGTGGAAGCCTACGATTTCAAATATTTCAAGATTTAACTTGTTTTTACCGTCCCCGGTTTCCCTTAGTATTACCAAAGTAAAATTATATCTTGCATGTCTACATTTAAAAATACTTAGGCAAATCTATAGAATAAGTGCCGAGAATTTGACATAAACGCCATGTCAAATTTGAGTCTGCGGTATTGCTATGTCCTTATTATGTGTATGTTTTATGCCTCAAATATGCTTTGAAACAGTACATTTTTATTATATTATTTTATGAAATCGGGTATTTTTTAAAATTTTTTGAATTTATATGAAACACGAACGAATGAATATTTGTTTCTTTTGATATCAGTTGCAGTTAGTTATTAGAAAAAAAATTATAATTGGCCTTTGGTAGATTAGTAAATAAACTTAAAATACTGTCAAAATTTTGAAAATAGTAGTTGCCAGATTGCAACAGATGTTTAGCAGATTTCAATTTTATGATTTTTATGACTATTTTCTTATAATTTTGGGGTGTAATGGTACTTGAATATCGTTTTGTTAATGTATTAGCTAGTTACTGGAGCTTGTTCAGATCGATATTTTTTCAAATTTACGTTGCAGAGATTAAATTATCATTATTGACAATTTAATCCTTAAAATGTGAATAACAAAGTAAAAATATATCGGTAAAGATGTTTAATTAAATTTAATAACTTAAGAATTTAAAAGCTTAAAACATTAAAGGTAATTTAAATTATAATAAATTAAATTTAAATTAATTAAACTTCTTTCAAAAACTTAAAAAGAATGTTGAACATTAATTAATATTATATCGCACGCTCTTTCAGGATTTATTTGTGATATGGCAACACTGCCAAATACAGATCTGTCACTAATCTTCTGTCAGTTCCTCGGCACTTGTTCTATAGGTCTGCCAATTAGAGAAGTGACGATATAACAGGAACAGTTATTAATAACTGGTTACTGACAAATAACAGTGATTAATAGTTATCCAATAAATAAGTTACTAGTTATTCAGTTATTTTTTATATCAAGTCAGTTACTTGACTAAACAATCATTCTGTTAATAGTATTGTAACATACCGAGCCCAGTCAGGTATTACTCGCTACTAAAACGTAATTTTCGCTTTTTAACTGTCTGAATAACCGTCTACCAGAATAACTGTGTACCAGAGTAACCATCTATCAGAATAAAGGCAGTCAATATATTAACGCTAATGTACGTTACTGGAGTAACTACTAAGTAAGTTACTGGAAAGATTAGAGTTCGCGTTAAAATATTGATTGTTATTCTGATAGACGGTTATTCTGGTAGACGGTTATTCTGGTGCACGGTTATTCAGGTACACGGTTATTCAAACAGTTGAAATGCAGAAATTACGTTTTAGTAGCGAGAGTAACTAACATCCGTAGATGTAGAATGACATGAAAAAATGCAAATTCATTATATTGTTAGATATGATGTCAACAATAGAAATAAGAAGAATAACAGGCAATGGATGAATGGATTAGTAATTAGCCTTTCGTAGAAAGTTAGAAAATCGATTAGCATATTTTATTTCGACAATATAATCTGATATTTCCACGCCAAAATTCCTCTTAAATTTTTATAGATAGTAGAAAGATGGTTAGGATGGTTAGATGTAAATTCCGGCTTGGTATTTCCAGATAAAAATTACCTTTGATTTGAAGGTGGATGAAAATTATTTGAAATTATAACTTTAGTTATTAATTTAATTTAGTATAAGTTTTACCCTCACTGTGATAAGGTGAGTCGAGCAGTTTGTGTACAGGTGGTAATGTGGTATTGTCTTGAAAGTACAATTTTTACCTAGAGGTATAAAAATAGACAAATTTTGTATTCTGACCCTTATTTAAGGACAAACTCTAAGTCTCTTATATAAATATTAGGACTATCAAGAAGAACTTGGTCAGATTTTGACTTGAATACCTTAAATAACTGATAACTGTTTAAAATAACAGTTATCCGAAAATAACTTCCACAGTTATAATGGTTATTTAAAAATAACCCCTAAGCACATCACTACTTGATACTTATATAATAAAAACCATTAAAATTATGGGTAATTATTTACTAAGCCGGAACGCCTTAAAAATGCCCAATTTTTTGTGGACTTAGCCGAAAAAGTGAAAACAACCTCAAATTTTAATGTTTTCTTTGCTTTGAACTATTAAAAGTGCCCAAATAATCAAAAAAATCAGAAAAAATACAAAAAAAAGTATTATGAACCAAAAAAAATTACATAAAAAGCAAAGAAAAGTATATATAAATGTCTTAATAAAAAAAACGTAACTAAAACATATTAAATATCACTATTTTTTACTGTAAAATTATGAAAAAAATGCGTAAAATTGTTTAAAATAATCAAGATTTTTAATTTCAAAACAATATGGCGGCCATGCGCAAGAAGTTAAATTTTATGTACTTTTGACATTGTTGGCAGTTTTAACATTTAAAATACCTAAATTTTAAAATTTAATGAAAATTACATTTACATTTTAATATTAAAAATGCAAACCAATAAACCAAATCTAACCCAACAAGAAAACATGACAATAAAACTAAACCAACCTAACCTAACCTAACGCTCGTAAAAAAGCAGTAATAAGAATAAAATTTTGTAATATAATTAAAAATCAAATTTTTTATTTTTCATAAGAAAATATGATAAACGTAAAGAAACGTAACCAAACCTAACCTGACCCTTGTAAAAATAGGAATATAATTAAAAATCAAATTTTTTATTTTTCATAAGAAAATATGATAATAAACGTAAAGAAACGTAACCAAACCTAACCTGACCCTTGTAAAAAGGTATAATTTTCAGTTAAAAGTAGGTAATAATAAAATGTTATTTTAATGTCCAATTTGAAATTAATTAGAAAACATAATTTTGAATAACTCTGGCAACACTGGTTAAAATTACCATTTTTGACCATAAGAAACAGTTGTCAATGTTGTCATTCTTGTTGTTTCATGGTAAATAATGGCGGTGGCTTTTAAAAATCGGGCATATTTTAAATGGAAATTACATAAAAAATAACGTCTTGCACCGCATAAAAATCATTGCACAATTATTAGTAAGTGAAGCAGAATTCATTGATATAAATTTCATCTCCGTAAACATGGTTCCGGCTTATTACACTAGTACCAAATTATGCTTAATATAAAAATTAATAGTATAGAAATTTTAAAAACTACAGAATAAGTAAAGTTAAATGAAAATAAAACAATTAGGTTAAACAAAAGAATACACTAAATATTTAGCTATATTTAAAGTAAAAAATACTATTTTATGAATGCTTTTTAATATGAATTCAAAAATTGTGACTTTTATATTATATAAAAAATTATACAATAATATGAACATTATATAAAAATTAATGGAACAATCCCAGTAGTTGACTGTATACCATCGTTTAAAAAACTTATACAGAAGTAAAACACTTCACATGTGTATTTAGGTATATACCTAAATACAAATGTGAAGCATTTTACTTCTGTTCTGTATGTTTTTAAAACAATATAATCATTTCGTCAAAGTATCTTTCCATTTTAAAAACTCCTATACTTTATACAAAAAAATGTGACAACACTGTGACGCACAAACATATAATTTGATGCCAAGGTTATGTTCATTGTACTCAAATTCAATTTAGCCAAGATTTCACTTACTTTGGATAATATTTAAAACCATGATAATGTAATCCTTCTTCATACCAATTGAAAGCTCGTGAACTGATACTTCTATATATTAATTTAAAATGGAGAACAGTACTTAACAAAACCATTTTACCACGACGAGTTGACTATAAATACCACAGAACACTAATCCGTAATCACAACCAGAGAACTACGAACGCATGTTCGTATGTGTTCGATGTGTTCGTATGTTCTCTGATCACAACCACAGAATAATAAACAAACAGAATACCCACTCTCCACGGAAAATTAAGTACGCGCATCTCCTCCGCGCAGACCAATGACGTATAATATATAGACTACGCAGTCCCCTATTCTCGCTATAGAATCAAGTGTCCGAAAGATCTCGGCATGATCTCGGCTCAAGGTTGGAGGTATGTTTATCAAAACAGCGGCGTGCTCATTTATATGTTAATGACAATAATTATTTTTTTAATTAAAATTAAATATTTATGATTTCTTTTTGTTCCCGTCTATAAGAGAAATAATTATTTTGATAAAATAGTATGGCATTTTACTAAAATAGTAAGTAAATAACTCTCAACAATTTAAAATAAAATTTGCTTGTCACACAAAATGGAGTACGTCCATGATGTTTTCAAACACAAGATCAACTTCGTGATGCTTCGTAAGAAATCATGAACTTCGTGCATCTTCGTATCAAAACAATAAACAATAACAAAGGTATTCATGTTTTGGACACTTTCAGGGGGTTCAACTTCAATCCGTAAAATGTAATCATTGAATTAGTTACAGAACACATCACCAAGCGCTATTATCGGTAGATTCTGTAGATCACAAAACATTATTAATGTTTTGTGCTAAAATAGCGATGCCTTCATAACTGGCGTCTGTCCAATGTTATTGTCATAATTCTCGAATGTCGAATATTAATTTGATGTTGACGATTAAGTATTAATTCAATATTTGTTTTTTGTGTTTTAGTTAAAAGTGCTGTTAGATCAAGGAATATCGTATTTAGGATTAGAAAATTGAAATATCGTATTTAGGATTAGAATATTAATTGTTTAGTTAAGGCGTGGTATAAGGATATTTGTTTTTTTTTAAGTTAAGTTAGAAGTTAGTACAAGCTTCTATGATTCCTACTCTCATAGCATATTAATTTAATATTATGTATTAATTACTACATGTTTTGAGTTTGATTAAATGAAAATTATAGGTCTAATTTAATGTCTCTGAAAACTTTCAGAACTAATTTGTCACATTTATTCGAATATATAATCAGGATTAGAGTTCTATCAATATTACCAACTTTACAATATTACCAACTACACAAGGCGTTTGTCAATTAGCAAGCTCTCCAACATGATAAAAATATTGATTAGTACCAGAACACTCCAACGTGGCGCTGATGATCACTACATTTTTTTGTACAGAAGTAGGTTATCTAACCAAGGCTGCCAGGTCTAGGGATTTATCCCGAATCTAGGGATATTTCAGTATAAAAGGGACAAAGGGATTTTTTTGATATTTAGTGTAAAATCTAGGGATTTTGACCGGCTCAAATATTTACCCACATAGGCCTATTATAATAACATTTTCTTTAATTCAGGTATAAAACCACTTCGTATTAACAGTATTAAATACACGATCTTTCATTACAACTAATTAAATCAACAGTAAACTACTTAAAGATTCTATTATCAGATGTCGCTAACTGTCCACGTTCTTGGAATCTTTATTTTATGCTACCAAATAGATTTCTGTCAAAAGTAGATTCCTATATATTTTCAGAAAGAAGCAAATTCTGGAGCTGGAATTAGGGGATTTACAAAAGTCCTAGCTTTTATAAAATAAATAATTAGGGGATTTACAGTAGGAATCGGGTGATTTACAGGATTCGTGAAAATCAATAAATAAAATTCTATGCTTCACCGTTTCATTTCTCTTCAAGTTGTATTTTGTATTAATTTTATTAAGTAAATATGTAAAGAATACGTACGTTATTCCGTTTTTGTTAAATTTATTCAAATGATCGCTATTGTACTGTTTATGAAATAAAGGTATAAAACAACAATTTTTTTATATCAATGTTATTATATTAGGCAACTATCAATACATCCCATAATTTTATTCAGAAATAGGCAACCATATATACATTTATTCCAATCTAGGGATTTCTAGGGATATTTAAATGTTCAATTTAGGGAGGACAAAAATTTTCACATGGCAACCCTGTAATCTAACCCTCCTCTAATCTATGGACACTTTTTAAAGCGTTCACCGAGTCTATATATTATACGTCATTGGCGCAGACGTTCCGCCATGTTTTAGGAGGATATTAAAGAAATTAGTGTTGTTTATGTGGTGTGCATGGAAAAATTAACCAGGTTTATTTGACTTACGGCAATCATAGACATACTATACAATTATATTAACATTGTTAAATATAATAACATAAATATAATATAATTAAACATAAATATAAACAATTACATAACCACACAAATCATATGTCTGTGTCGTCCTAAAACATGGCGCGCGTGTTGAAAAACTTCAAAGGCGGCATCTGAGAGTGGCCCTTCTGTTTGTTTATTATTCTGTGTCACAACCAGAAGCGAAAGCTTTGTCGGAACCTTTGATGTTGGGAGGACAGAAATTCAGAGTGACAGTACTGACAGTGGCAATGAACCTACATTTGATTACACGAAGAAAAGTAGTGAGGAAGTCGTTCAATACTGTAGTAAATGATAGTTACACTGAGAAATGAAGTAATCATTTTTAAGTAATCTGTTTTGTATGAATTTAATTTTTTCTGTAAAATTTAATATAACTTATATATCAATTCTGAACTGATAATTAAAAAAATGTTAAGTCAAAAATATCGATTTGTTTTTTTTTAACAAACAAATTAACGTACTAAAAGTATTTTAGTACGTTAAAAAACCGATTGAATTTGAGAGTTAATTTTAAAATAGAGATGAAAAGCTTGATTTCTATTACTTTTTATCGTTTTTTTAAGGTTAATAAAACACTTCATCACTCAAAATCTATATTTTGACTCAAGACTTTTTTACTTATCAATACAGAATTATACTTTTGAAATTTCTATTAACTTTGTCTTAAGTTGCTGACTTTTTTGTTTCCTGTTGAGGAATTTCTTTGAATGTGAATATCTGTTAACCTCCAACACCACGATATTTTCGCTGCGCGTAAAAACTCTGCAGCTGCGGCTAGAATGACTGTATACATAATGACCTTAGATTTCTTTCTATGAATCTGAGGTCTCTGAAACTTCTGGTTGTATTGTAGTAAATTCAACTCGCCAAGACATATCAAATTTATGGTAGGAAAGGGTAAAAAGTTGTAATAAAACAGAATAATAAAAATTTATTGTAATTAATATACACGTATACCCCTTCGATTTCTCTTTCTGTGCATCTGAGGTATCTGAAACTTCTGGTTGTACAGTACTACATTCAATTCGCCTGGATATATCACATTTGTAGTAGGGAGGGGTAAAAAATTGTAATAAAACACAATAATAATAATAGAAATTTATTGTAATTAATACTAATAATAATGTTTATTTAGGAAGCTTAGATTATAATATAGATTTACAAAAATAAGCATACTTAACACTAAATAAATATGAAAAATCACTGAAATAGAGCTAAACTTCATTCGCTTAGCTCGGGCACATTTTGACAGATTCATTGTCGGAAACCTACAACACAACAATTCCTACTTCTCAGTATTAATAGCTCAAGTATACTACTATTGCAGTCTTCTTCCTTTGAAAAAGAAGAATTATTCGAAATAGTGGAAGTGTATACTAAACCCATAAAATTTTCCCTGTAAATTAAAAATACACTATTATTTGAGTTGTTACAATTTAATATATTGTAGTAAATAACTGTATTATTCGCGTTGTTTATTTTCGCTAATATAGTTTTATTGTTCTATTATTTTTGTTTAATTCTTTGTTAGTTCTATTTAGTTAATTAGTTAGTTCTATTTTGAATTTTATTATTAGGGATGGTCAAAGTTTTCCATTTGTTCTATTAGATAATGCGTTGGTAAGTTTTTCTGAAATAAATATAATAAATGTTGTTTAAAAGTTAATATTTTTAGATGAGTAGGAATGCTGTTAAATTAGAAGGTAATCAAACTGCACAAAGATTTATTCAAAACACCAACCATTTATTAAAATTATTTGCTCATTAGGCGTTGGTTGATCACTAAGATATTATAAAATTGTAAATATGTTCTTAATAACAAAAACATTTCAGTTAACATCCAGTTCAGTTTGACATGGCGTCAAAAATTAAATTCGCTTAGATATTTACAGCATATATCGCTTATTCAGCATTATTATTATCACTTAAAAAAATAATAAACTAACTGTAAAATATTAAACGTTTATTAAATATATTTTCAGAAACTCCAGCTAAATGCTAACAAAAAGTTTAAGTTGGTTGCCTACATTTGGCGCAATTTAACGATATAAACTAAATTATTTTTTATAAAATATATTTTTTATATATAATAGAAACTTACTTTCTTTATACATGCTATACATTTCTAAGTCATAGTATAAGTTTGCAAAAGAGGTCGACGAAATACTCTAATTAAATGTGCTATGAGCACGTGTGCTTGGTTGTATAGTAATTTCCAGCCACTTCTAGTCTGTCAAAAAGTAACTAACTTCGTAAAAACATAATTACTAAAATCACTAGACAGTTCGGACTGGGATTAGAGAACCGAGTATACCATAAAAGTAGCACCCCTTGTGTGTGATACTTAAAAAATATATGTGCAAAAAAGCAAATATTTAACAAATGTATTAATATAAACAGTTACATATGCGCACTTACAAAAATACATTCATTTTAATATAGCATGTGACATAAATATGTCAATAAATTCGAGAAATATTGTAGTTGGTAAACAAGGTATATTTCGATATTTTTATTTATTACTGTAATGTATTGAAACCCAGTACTTGTTACTTAAATCTCTTTATTACTTGCTGCCATTTTACATATTAAGAATTAGGTTAGTTTTTTACACTTTTTATAGACAGATAGTCCTTATCTTATTTTGGCCTTGTATGTAACACTATTACAGCCAGTAGCTGTCTACTCTATTAGTTGCGACACTACATCTCTCCACCCTTAAGACATGAATTTATAAATTTAACCTCTCAGGAGGCTTAATAATGCGGCGAGGTCTATCGCAACTATTAGAGCTATCAACCCTATCGCTAATATTACATTTATTGTCACTAGGATTACTTTTACAATTATCCTGTTTATTTTCATTTACACCCACACCATCAGCCGCTGTCGACATTTCCCAATTTTGAGGTAATATCGGATTGGCTCGCACTTCAGAGTCTTTCAGATGTCTAGCTTGCACTCCCGACACTCCCGTAATATCCACTACCGCATTATCATCACTATCTTCTGACAACAAAACCTCCTCCTTATTATCATACCCTTCCCCTTCCCTATATTCACCTTTCTCTTTCTCAACTGACTCCCCTTTTTCCAACTCAAAATGAATATCATCATAGAACATTCCTAGCTTAAGTATTTGATCAATATGTCTTTTCCAAAGCAATTTATCATTTTGAATTGGTTTACATATATAAGTTATTTGCCCTATTTTAGATACAATTATCGCTTTTACCCATGAAGGCTTATTCAAATTCCTGTAGTCTTTAGTGTAAACCACCTCACCCTCTTCAAAGGTAACTTGTCTAGCACCATGATATTTAATTTGATTGGCCCTAGCCTTTTCTCTCATTGTACTTGTTAAAAAGTCTAAACGTGTTTTAATATGTCTGCCAAACATGAGTTTGGAAGGGGTTTCCCCTGTTGAACTATGAGGTGTATTTCTATATGAAAACAAATATTTGCTAATAAGCTCAGACAAATCCCTATGATCTGATACATGATCTACAAACAACTTACTCATTGAACTTTTAAAATGTTTTACACTATTCTCTGCTGCTCCGTTTGTTGAGGGGTGATATGGGGGCGAAGTATTGTGAATGATGCCATTCATTCTACAAAATGTTTCAAATTCTGTACTAACAAACTGTGGGCCATTATCTGATATTATGGTGTTTGGCAATCCAAATCTGGCAAAACACTCTCTCAGACATTTAATAGTGGAGTTTGTATCAATTTTATTCATAATAAAGACTTCTGGCCACTTTGAATATGAGTCTATCAATATCATACACATTTTTCCTTTTATGGGTCCTAAAAAATCTATATGTATGCGATCAAAGACACCTTTGGCTTCTTGAAACTTTATTAATACTGACTTCTGAGGATTCTGTGAGTTTTTCATACATGGCTCACAGTTTTTTACATATGTTTCAATTTCTGAATCAAGGTTTGGCCACCAGAAATATTGCCTCGCTATTGTCTTCATTCTTACCATTCCATTATGGGCTCCATGTATCTCCTCCAATAACTGCTTCCTAACTTTCCCTGGAACAATTACTCTAAAGCCCCACATTAGCAACCCATTGTCTATCCCTAATTCCAATTGCCTCCTTTTAAAAGGTTTCAACTCCTCTGCTACTTCATCTGGCCAACCATCTCTTACAAACCGGTAAACTTTCCCTAGTATAAAATCTAGCGTCATCTAAATGTCGACAGCGGCTGGTTTGGTACCATAGGGTAACCTGTTTACTTTATATATACCTCTATGCGTACTCCAAGATAACAATAATTTTGTACTTTCCTCTAATTCTAATTGATTATAAGCATTCCTTAAATCTAGCTTTGTAAAATGTTCCCCACCCTGAAGAGCAGTAAAAAGCTCCTCAATACGAGGTAAAGGATATTTTACATCATGTAGAAATCTGTTTACCGTTACCTTGTAGTCAGCGCATAAACGTATCTTTCCATCCTCTTTAATTATTGGCACTAAAGGTGTACCCCATTCAGAGTTTTCAATTAAAGAAATTACTCCCTTTTCAACCAACTGATCTAATTCTTTATTAATTGATTCCTTAAATAGAAAAGGCACAGGCCGTGGTTTATAAAAAATAGGTTTGACCATTGGTTGCACCTGTAATTTCACCTTTTCATACTTAAAACAACCTAATTCATCTTTGAATAAACCTTCATACATACTTAATAACTCAGTTAAATTATTACTCTCTATTTTGTTTACATGTTGATCAAATGTAATTTGTATTTTAAAAAGTTTTATTAAGTCTCTTCCTACTAATGGAGTACTCCCGTTTTTAACAATGACTAACTTACACTTATGCATAATATCCTGATATTTGACTTCTGCAAGAAATTCTCCTTCCGGAATAATCACTGAACCATTATAGCATTTTAATCTAGTATTGGTAGGTTTTAACCAGGTTTTATCAAATTTCTGTTTAAAAATATTGTCTGGTATCACTGATATACCAGCTCCGGAGTCTATCTCCATTAATAGGGGCTGACCATTTATAAATAATTCTATTTTAGAAGGTTTAACATATTCATTACTTACATAGTACATTTCAACATAATCAATTGTCTCTTCTTCTTTTCGCTGGAATTGTTCCTCCTCAATTGCCTCCACTGACACGTAATTGCTTCTTTTCCCAGGACATACTTGAGCCAAATGCCCTATTTTGCTACATAATCTGCAACGATATGTCTTGTAACGACAAGTTGAAAACACATGATTCCCTTTTCCACAGTGCTGGCATTTTGAATTCTGCATCGTGTTGTTTTCTCTAATTCTTTGGTTCTGGTTGGCCCCTGCTGTTTGAGATTTTCTCACTGAACCTACTGCATGGATCTCTGTGGTACAATTTACTTGTTCAAAAGTTGCCTCTTTTTTTAAAGCTATCTCCACCAAAGCCTCAAAACTTAGGGTATGTTCTTCTTCACATAAACGATCCAATATAGGCCCCTTCTTTAGTCCTGTGATGAACTTATCTTTAAGTACAGAACTCAATATATTACCAAACTTACATTCACTCGCTTTGCTTTTTAGACGAGCATACCACTGCCGTATAGTTTCTTTCTCTGCTTGCTTTAATTCGTAAAAGCTAATTCTCTCTTTGAACACTGATATTCTTTTAGTAAATTGTTTCTGTAGAATTGTACATAGCTCAACATATGTTTTGTCTTTTGGTTTGACTGGATCACATATGTCCCGTAAAGTTTTATAAGCTTGTTCCCCAATCAGTGTAAGTAGAACTGACACCTTCTTGTCTTCTTCTACGTAGTTTGCACAAAAATACTGCTCAAGGCGTTCTTCCCATGTGGTCCAATCGTCTCCCAATCTGAATTCTGCCATGGATCCAATGGTAGTTCTTAACACTGTTGGCACGAAGCCTTCCGCCATTGCTATATGTATTTATTTTTCCTCGTCGCCAATTGTAATGTATTGAAACCCAGTACTTGTTACTTAAATCTCTTTATTACTTGCTGCCATTTTACATATTAAGAATTAGGTTAGTTTTTTACACTTTTTATAGACAGATAGTCCTTATCTTATTTTGGCCTTGTATGTAACACTATTACAGCCAGTAGCTGTCTACTCTATTAGTTGCGACACTACAATTACTATGATCAATTAATCTGCTCTTCGCAGAATTGTGTTATTTTGTTTCCAATCCATTGTTTAGTTTTATACTGATATCTATGTTTTTTATAACTCTTAATTTGTTTTAAATTCTCCGGTAGACAATTGTATCATTTGGGCCCTATGTAGCCAACATATTTCTGGAGTATGGATTTATTACATTTGGATAAAATTGCATTATTCCTTATATATCTAGTTTGATGCGCATGATTGCTAATGTATAATAGTATCCTTTTTTATTTCATGTATGTGTATAAGGGTTTTGTAAGAGGACAATTTACGTACAGTTAAAAATTTATTCTCGTTGTATAACAGTTTGCTGTAATATCTTAAACTTTTTCATAAAAATCCAATTAAGCACTTCTGAATGTTTATAGAATGCAAGAAAATATTCCTTATTCCGCCCCATTCTAAAAGACCATTATAAGCATGGATAAACATAACCCGGATGGGAATAGAATAGAAATATATGCTTCATTGTCATTGAAAATTTTACAATTTTATGGACGAAACTTACAAAGACTCAGAGGAAAAAGACAATAACAAATTGCATAATCAACCGTAGGAACTAATAAGTTTAAGCTACTTTGGGTAATGATGACCCACGGGTAAAGAACCATGGAACTGTACATTAAGATATTGTAATTTCTTAGTTATTAATTAAGAAACTCTTCTACTGAATAAAATGGTCTTTCAAATAGATAGGCTTTTATCATTTTACGAAACTTCGGGAACGATGTTACAGATTTATGTCGTAAAAGGGTTTTTTTTGCAGAATATAATATAGATTTGTTTACTAACTGTAAACGGCATCGGTATATAAACATCAAAGGTTGAATTTTCGTTTAGTAGTCATGATAAGGTCTTGCTGGAAAGACATGTAGGTATTTACGAACTAAGCAAACAGTTTCTAAAATATATAAAGAAGGAAGTAAAATCCCGTGATCTTTGAAGTAGACTCTGCAATGTGTTGTTCTTCTGAGGCCAAACAGATACTTTATTACTTTTTTTATTTAATAATATCAACGGATTGGGCAGCTGTACCAGAACCCCCAAAAGGAAGACCACATCGAAGATGAGACTCGAAGAAAGAAAAATATGCAATTTTGGAAGATTCTAAATTGATCGCCTTCGAAACAGATCTTATTGCATAGCAGGCTGAGGCTAGTTTGTTACTTAACAAATCGATATGAAGGGACCATTTAACGTTGCTGTCTCAAAAAATACCAAGAAATTTTACAGAATCAGCGGTACTGATCTGGCTGTTACGAGTTGAAGAGCTCCTTGTTAGGATAATGCTACTGTTTTATCCAGGTTAAAAGAAAGTAAATTAGAGTCGGACCAGGTTTAAGCTGAAATGTTAAATAAGGTTTTTAAAATGGAAACTTTTAAATACAAACACATATAAAAAACAAAACGACTCAAAACAAGAATTAGAACAGTTTAAAAAATTATGTGACAAGTTTCCTAATAAATTGTGAAATCTCAAGCACTGTTGCAGAAAAAAGTACCAAAGGCCAGAATATATTCAAAGAAATACAAACAATTCGCTTTTACATTATACTTTTTGAACCCAAAACTTAAAACTTTTTGAAAAAAATTCTTTATTTACCAACTAAACGTTGTTTGGAAGAAATGACTGGAAACATTGTTTGTAAACCTGGATTAACTCAGACCTCTGTATTTAATGCTATCCAGTTTAAAGTTAAGACTATGTCAGAATTGGATAAACATTGTATTATATGCATTTATGAAGCTGTGCTTAAGTCAAATCTTTATTTTCATTTTAGTTGTGATGAAATTGTTGGATTCCAAAACATGGAGAAAGAAAAAAATCATTCTGTAGTTGCATAAAACTTTACAGTTATTATGGAAAGAGGACTGTTTCAGAATTGGAAACAGCCAATTGCTTATTTTTTTAATTCAGCCTGTGACGCGAACGACTTCACTAAAGTTCTCACTGAATGTGTTACCAAATTATCAGAATCTGGTTTACATGGTGACATTCTACTAACTGATTTAGGGTTAAACTTTATAAAGTTTTCCAGAAAATTAAATGTCACTGCTTAAGCTTATTTATTTTTTGATCCTCCACATTTACAAAAATCACCTAGAAATAACTACCGACGCGCATATTCAATCAACAAACTTTCAAAAAAATGAAAGTGAAGTTAGCTACTCAAGTTTTAAATGGAACAGTTGCAAGCGGTATGCAGTCTTACATACTACCCCTAGTAACACTACTCCATGCTGCAGGTATTATTGAAATGATAAATAAATTTTGATATATTCAGTTCCACCAATATATATCACTACATAAATTTAAAAATGTTTTTTCAAGATTTGGATTATCAGCTCAATTACCTCGACAAGATATGGATATTTTTGGATAACTTAAACATATGTAAAGAAAACATCGATGTATGATCAAGATCTAAACTTCGTACCGGTTGGATGGTGACAATGAAAAGTCTAAACGTTCTTTGGTAGCGACTGGAAAGGGCAGGATTTATTAACTTAAAAGTCAGCGAACAAATCAAGATAGTTTAGAAAATTATTTTCGGAAATTTAAGACCACAAGGGGGAAGCTCTGTAAACTCTACTCCAATTCAATGTGAAAGATCATTCAAAAAATTAATTTGTCTTCATTTTTACACTTGGAACATATGAAGTAAGCAGATGACTTAGGGATTATATTAACAGGTTTAAATAATATCAAACATAATATTTTCGAACTTATAAATGTTACAAAAAATATAAATACCGCTATATCCATTCCAGATTCAAACTACAAACTATTGCGCTGTTTGTAATAAAGTTTTTCAAGAGGCTAAAATTAAAAATGACAGTGGTTTATTTACTAGACTAAAAGCATACTACTAAAAAAGTGTCGCGTTACATCTGTTCCGTGGTTGTGTGGATGCGTGTGTGATAAACTTATTTTCCACGGAAACAAAATAAAAATAATAATAAAATCGAAGAAAATGTAACAAAAACTGTTAATCTTAAAACGTAATTAATTCTCGAATGCAAGGTATTATTGTATGTATCGCGGACTGATGCAAATTGTGACTGATTGATTACTAAACTAAACACACATCCTTTGTTTTAAAAGCCAGACTATAAACTCAAATATTATCGGCCTGTTCTCATGTGATGTCATTGCTTACAATAGAATATTTCGTTTTCCATACATATAAGACTTTCCGTTTTTGTATAAGAATTATTAACTGCGAAAATGTAAATTTTATTATGAGATCTGTTATTTAATTTTTGAATAGAAAAGTTATAATTATTCATAATTAGTTTGTCGCTACACAGTTTTACTTTCTTAAAAAGGTAGAATATCTAATACTTATTTTAAGGAGATGTCAAAAGAACATTTTCATCATCCATGTCTTAATTTTTCAATATCGTACATTGTAAAACTATTTATCAGATCCTATATTTACCTATCCCCAGTAATTTACACAATTTTAGAAAATTCGATCCCATATCAGTAACAAGACAATTCACATATAAACCTGATTGAAATAGTTTAGAAATACATTCTTTTATAATAGGAAGAAGATGATTTGCTTCAAAGGTAGTGTTTACAAAGAAATATGCTAGTTGTTGTTTCCAATTTGAATATAAGCCTCGAACCATTATCACAAGTACATTTTGTGCAATTATTGATTCCTTTTTCCCATTTCCTATATCATATAGACCAACAATCTCATCACGACCTGTATCAAAAAATAAATTACTTTTAATAGACATTTCATCAATACAAATACTACAGTGCTTGTCCTGATCTAACATTGTGTTCACTTTTAACTTTAGGGCATCAAATATTTGGTCATTATTCAAACCAGGTTTACAGACCAAATTTTCAGTAATTTTTTGAAGACTTCGTTTTGAGGGCAAATACAATATTCTTTCCATAAAAGCATACGCTCTTGGGCCCAAAAAATATAGTGTTAATGCAAATTGTTTATATTCATCAGAATACCTTCTACTTTTTGGACATTTAGTTTTTAAAATTGCTTGAGCTTTCACTATTTGTGCTAGGGATTTGTTTAAAAATTTGTCACACATTTGAAAAAATTTTTTTAAAGATTTATTGTCTTCCTTCTGTTTCGAAGACGCATATGCTTTCTTTGCACTTGCACGCAATTTTTTTATTTTCAATCTAAGTTTCCTTTTTCTTGGTGTACCTCCCGACAACTTGGAGGGGGTTTGTGTTGCAGCTGTGAAAAATGGAGCTGGAGTATGGGGCCTAGGTGGACTAGACACTTCCTGCCTATTAACATCTGAAATATAAAAATATATTTAATAACCAAATAACACATAAACGTTCAAAGTAGATATCGACTGGTCCAACGAAGACTGTAGTAACTCAAATTTTCCACTTTTTGAGTTACGAGCACAAAACAATAAAACATAATGATATCTTCCCCAGGAAAGAATCGTATTTCAGTAAACGTATTTATGCAACCAATATTACGTGTAAGAGTTTTATAGTATCTCCGATTTATGAAAAACAACCGTAGAAAATCATCGTATCTTGAGTTACAATAGTCTTCGTTGTTATCTGAGGCGATAGCATAGGTACCGTAACATGAGTTACTACGATATTCTGCGTTAGTTTAAGGTTATGATCAAAAGTTTAGTTTTGTTATATTTGCCATAATGTGTTCCAGAAGTGAGTTAATATTGGAATTCATCAATATAAGGTTGAATGTTCGAATAAATGAACTTTGATGGTACACAAGGCAAATATCGAACACAGTATTTAATTAAATATTGCCCAAGTACTTTTGATCACAAGATCATCCTCAGGGGCATTTCGTCAATTGTGGCCTATCCAGCAATAACCGAATGTCATACATGTAAACTGGGACATAACAAATACACTAAAGACAAACAAACACTTTAAAATTTAAATTGGGGAAGCTACATTTTTATATTATAGATTATTATTATTCTGTCTCCGGCTTCTATAATATTAAAATGTAGCTTCTCCAATTTAAATTTTAAAGTGTTTGTTTGTCTTTAGTGTATTTGTTATGTCCCAGTTTACATGTATGACATTCGGTTATTGCTGGATAGGCCACAATTGACGAAATGCCCCTGAGGATGATCTTGTGATCGAAAGTACTTGGGCAAGATTTAATTAAATACTGTGTTCGATATTTGCCTTGTGTACCATCAAAATATTGGAATTAGCTGAGAAAGCGTATAAAAACACTGAAACGGATATTTCTTATCGTTCTTTTGAAGGTAAATTTATAATAAACTTTATTTAAAATAATAACAGCAAAGTAAAAACCTACT
This sequence comes from Diabrotica balteata, assembly GCA_918026665.1. Classification (NCBI taxonomy): domain Eukaryota; kingdom Metazoa; phylum Arthropoda; class Insecta; order Coleoptera; family Chrysomelidae; genus Diabrotica; species Diabrotica balteata. The sequence goes on along the minus strand of OU898278.1, from coordinate 68,204,450 downwards.
TATTTTTTAAGGTAAACATATTGCTGAAAGTATTGTAGAAGAAAGCAAATACAAAAAGGCGAATGAGGATCCTGGTGACCACGAGACTGATATTAATCCTGAATGTTCTACAGGTTGGTTTAAATTCCGCATGAAAAAATATTACGTAGGCATTTACCTCATTTTTGTTTAATTTTAGTAAGCTTAGAAGAGAATGAAGCCGATACTAATGAAAATGAAATAATTGAGAAGGAAAGCGATGAGGAACCATTTCATGCAGACTCTGATACTGACCCAGATTACATTCCGACAGAAGACAAAAACATCCCTGAAGTAATAATTGAACCTAATAAGAATATAACTGAAGCAACCACAAATAGAAAGAGAAGAAGCAGAGGCAATATAGAGAGAGTAAGTAGAAAAAGAATTAGAGACGTTAGTAAGTGGGCGGATGAAAAATCTAAAACAAGTCTAAACCTGGGACTTGAACATGAAAATCGAAAAGGTATTCAAATTAAAGGAAGATAGATGGGTGCACCATGCGCAAACACATGTAGACTAAAATGTGCTACCAAAATAGCTAAAAAAGATAGAGACCTTTTTTTCAATGAATTTTGGAAGTTAAAAGATCATACGAGAAAGTGGGATTTTATTGCTCGTCATGTGAAACAGGTTGCCAAAAAACAAGTAACTATTACTGCAGAACAACGGTCTCGAAGAAATTACTCTCGAGAATATTACTTCTACATTCGCAATGAAAAACAACGTGTTTGCAAAACTATGTTTTTGGAAACCCTTAACGTTTCAGAAACTTGGATCACTACAGCATTAAGGAAACTGAAAGATGGTGGATCATTAGAGGAAGACAAACGTGGAAATCACACTAACAGACCACATAAACTATCACCAGAACTTATAGACAACGTAAAAAATCACATAAATCAGTTTCCTGTATTACCTTCCCATTATACCCGTAAGAATACGATGAAGATGTACCTTGAAGAAGGGCTAACTATCCAGAAAATGTACCGATTGTACAACGAGCATTGCGAAAAAACTAACATCACTACAGCTGCCACGTCACGCCAGTATAGAGATATTTTCAATGAACAGTTCAATATTGGGTTCTTTAAACCAAAAAAGGACCAGTGTACTGTTTGTTCTGTTTTTAATATGGCTAGTGATGCTGAAAAAGCAAAATTGCTCGAACAATATGAGTCCCATATGAAAAACAAAGAAGTTATCAGAAACTTAAAAGACATAGACAAACAGCTTGCACTAGATGATAAGAGCTTGTGTGTGGCTTGCTTTGACCTTCAAAAGGTTTTAGCTACCCCTTTGTCTAACGTAAGTGATTTTTACTACAAAAGCAAATACTCTACATATAACTTTACAGTTTATGATGTTGGAAATAATCAGGGTTACTGCTATGTATGGCACGAGCAGGTGGCTAAAAGAGGTCCTAATGAAATTGCCAGTTGCCTCTGGAAATTTTTAGATCTCAATGCACAACAAAGTGTTAAGACGATAATATTCTACTCAGACAACTGTAGGGGACAAAATAGGAATCGTTTTGTGTTTTCGATGTTTGCTTTTGCTGCTGCTCATTTTCATATTGATATTGTTCACAGATTTCTGGAAAAAGGCCACACTCAGAACGAAGGTGACAGTATGCATGCTGTTATCGAAAATGCAAAGAAAAGGCAATCGGTTGTATATATGCCAGAACAGTGGGTTACATTAATTAGAATGGCTAAAACTACAGGAAGCGTTTGTGATGTTACGGAAATGACCCAAGATAATTTTTTTAATTTTAAAAAACTGACTGATACCGAGAATTGTAAACTTGACAACGAAAAGAAATCAATAAAAGTTAGCAAAATACGAGAAATAAAATTTTCGCATGAACACCAAAATTCTATAATGTTTAAATACGAATTCGATGATGGTTTTAGAGGTTGTGACATAAAATTAAATCAAAAATGCAGAGGACGGCCTTCCACTACTATCAAATTTCCACCGAAACTGTATGACGCACCATTACCAATTGAAGAAAAAAAGCTAAAAGGATTACTGTGGCTGTGTAATACCGGCAAAATACCCACAATGTACAATGGATTTTATAAAAATCTTAATTCAAAGAGTTATGTACCTCCTAAAGTCGAGCTCGAAGTTGATTCAGTTGAGAGCGAAGAAGAGTCGGATGAGGAAAATTGAATTAAAATATAAAACTGCAAAATATATTAGTAGCTTCTTCAAAATGTACCATTTTATATAAATAAAGTTAAGAAACAAATAATTCTGGTATTTATTACTTTAAAAATATCTCCATCGAAAACTATAGTAACTCGTTCAAAAGTCACTTATGACCATTTCTGTCTTAAATCTGTTTTACCCTTGTAAGATCATTATTAAAAGTATCACTTAATGCTATAAAAACATCCATTTAATAGATTAATGAATTTTGGTAACAGTGTAAATACATTTCTATAATTATCTCAATTACATAAAAAATGAGTTACTACAGTCTTCGTTGGACCAGTCGATATGTTAATGCTTATTAGTGATTAGTTGAATGCATAATACAGTTGTAGCAATAAATAAAATTACCTGTTACCAGAAACTCTTCCAACAAAGTATCAGGTATAGTATTATGGTTTTTATCAGTTGGACTATTAATTACTTCCTGTACATTATAGGTTTCAGTGGTACCTAAAACCACGACATAAATATTACTCAGTATGTAACCATAAGATATATTATGTTCTTAATAAGGCTGATAAAAGATCATTAAATTTCACAATTCCAGATCTTGTTTATATTATGAAAAACAACAAACAACTTTGTATATAGTTGTAAGTAGATACTGATTTTTATATGACTTTTATAATAAAGCACTATAATTGTGAATAAATAAAAAGTATCTACCTTCCAGCCTTATGACTTTCTTTAATGGTTCGTCTGTGTGTTTTGAATATTGGCTGTGTGAGAAAATCGTTGAATGTGCTTGTTGAAATAAATACTTCCGTGTGTTTCCTTTGTACATGTCATCGAGCAAAAAGATAAAAGAGGGAATCTAATCGTTATGAAAAGGAGACCAAAAAAGTGGCCTCTGATGGCGGACATATCCGGAAATGCAAAGGCGCTAAATTTAAATTTTCCAACACTTGTTAACAATACCTGTAAAATATTTTTCAGACAAGAAAGTTTTAATTAAATATTAACGATAATATTTTAAAAAGTGACATAATTGGTAAAAAAACTTCAATATAAATAAAATTTCATGTGACAGTTGGGACAAACAATAACATAACCAAACTAAATTTGACTTTTAAACAAGGAAAGAGACTGTCTTTCCTTGTTTAAAGTGGCCTCTCAAGATGGCACTTCCTGTCTATCAATATGTTTACCCCTTCTACCTTTACATTCCCTCTTTTGTCTTATTGCTCGATGGTACATGTACACCGGTTCAAAATGTTTCTCGCACATTCTATAATTAGTATGCAATTCAGCACCCTTGGAAAGCAGATCATACCTATTGGCCGCTTTCAGCCATAATTCAGCTCTAAAAAAAGTGTATTTAACTAAAATATAAACATTCAGACAACATTTGTAATACGTTTGAATTTAAAATTTAATTTGTTTACCTACTACGATCAGTCGGTATTGAAAAGAGACTAATTCCTTCCCCAGTTTTCGATGGGCACCCACGAACAACACAATAAAATCCTCCCTTTCGTGCAGCCATCACAATAAGTTTATTACACAAATATATTAAATTAACTAACTAACTAAATAACTTCTCAATACAATACAATAACACTTCTCAATATATAAACAAACAAGGCATCAACACTACTAACACTATGGCCGATTTCGCACATGCGCAAAGAAATTTGGATTGCGAAAAAGCCCTCCGTTTCGCTTCTTGTTGTGATATAAATACTATTATTATTTATCTATGACTATATTCATTGTACCCACGGTTCCTAGACTTACTCCGGTTGCCTCTTCCGACTAGGGTGGGGATGCTTGAGTTACGTCACAGGAGTACACAAGAATACAAAACTCTTATTGGCGATTGAAACTGAATGTAGAGGGCAGGTCGATTGCAGTGTCATGGCCGATATAAATGGTATAAACCACGGTTCCTAGACTTACTCCGGTTGCCTCTTCCGCCTAACCAATGAACATTAAGCTGAACTGTATTCCTGTGACGTAATTTGAATCTTAAAAATCAGCCCTGTGATTGGATGGATGTATCAAAACAAAAATGTTTTATAAATAAAATAAATGATGTGATGTATCATGTATCATGATCATCTATCACAGATAACGTTTGTAAAAAAAAAACGTTATGTGGTAACGTTTTACGTTATCTTGCTAACATAATATATTATATTCTCTGATAACAGGTTCAATTTAAAGAGATGATTTAATCTCATACTATTTGTAGATGGGAATAACGTGTAGTTAATAAAAATATAAAATGAATTATTTAGTCCAGAATTTTGGCCGGATTCTAAACGATGAGTTATTAGAAGAATTAGATGATGCTATTAGAAGGTTTGTTAAAGATATTTTTAATTATAGTATCAAAGAATATAGACGCTTATAAGCGTCTATATTCTTTGATAGTATATTATTTATTTAGGTTATGTTTTGTAAACAAAATTATTTTATTGATAGGGATGAAGAAAACATTCAGAGAAGACTTTTGCGAGATTTGGTAAATCCAGTGGAATTAGTGGAAGCCGTATTTTAAAAGATATTTAAGTTATCGAGGGAATTGTCTTTGCATTTGGTTCGAAAGTCTCCAGCCCCATCTAAGACAAGTGCAAAGATCAAATGCTTTAGCACATGAAACCAAGATATGTTGTTTATATTAAGAATTGAGTGAATATATTCCACTATGTTATATTTTATTTACTTTTTATTTTATTATATACTATATTTTATTTTTTTTTACCATGGAAAGGTCCACTTTTAGTAAAGTATTGACAGAAGTAACTGATGCGATGGTAGAACATCTGTTGCCAAGATATGTTAAATTTCTTGTCACCCCTGCAAAATGCCAAGCAGTAACAGAAAGGTAAAACATATGTAATTAATGTTGTTCTGAAGCTATTTTCTTGTGGCATTTTAAATTAATTACTATTTAACTGGGAATAAGCCCCAATTAAAGGTTAAAATATGTTTATTAACATTTCAATTTCCACTTCAGAAATTGTTCTCAAAATACAAACACTAAAAACAAATTTTGTTTTTTTGTTACTTAGTGAAAAATTCTTCTAATAATTTAATTTTATCTGACTCATTTATATTGACAATTCAGACATACATTATGCATTTTAAAGTAGACGACTTTAAAATGATATTGCCAATATTGTTGAGTTGTGCTCTTGGAACGACTTTACTTATAAGATAGTTCATTCCATTACATGAAATCAACATTAACTTGAGAATATCTGTCAGAAAAAAATCATAGCATGTAATTCATCTTTAAAAAGACAAACACATGCCATGATGACAGTAAAATTCTCCTGTTAGTGATTCCATAGTAAATTATGAGGGAAAAACCAGGAAAAAACCCCATAATGCTATCTCGACATGGTAAGTATTTGGTCGTGCATTTAGTTTGCCTTTAAGTCCCACATCACAAAAAGAATAATAAGTGTGAAGAAGATTCAGAGAAGGAAAAAATAAAATTAAGTATTCTTAAAATTAGAAAAGAAAAGGAAGAGTTAAGTAGAGACGTTTTAAAATTAGAAAAACAGAAACAGAGAAAAGAGAAACAGACACAAAAGAGTTGGCAGTTAAAGAAAAGATTCTACAACTGAAACATCAATATGGGGTTGAGTTCGAGAATTTAGAAATTTAATACCGTTTGGTTAATTTTATATTATTGTAAATTAGTTATTAAAATAAAAATTGGTTATCTTATTATTGTAGAAGTATCATATAAATGACATCATATAATGGTACCCAAACAATATTTAAGAGGAAATAATAATTTACAAACCTTGCTGTGTCCTCTGGAAAAGTTAAGGAATGCTTATTTCATCTAATATTTTTACAACACAAATTCCATTTTGCCGTCTTAAAATCAAACACTTTACTCAAGAATAATAATAAACACAAAAAACTGAACAATGAAACTGAAATATATGTACATACTTTGTTTTTCAAATACCGTAAAATGAAAGGATTATGTATCTACTTGCTGATATGATCTTATTTTCATGACTTCCTTGAAATGACAATGTATCGCTTGAGAATATTATAGATAAATGAAATACTAATAGATCCCGTAACATTTTGCCTATTTTTCACAAAGTTATCTGTTAAAAGTGGGTATAAACACTTTCTTATAAGTATGTATTTATTGTAGAAAAATTCTGTAATAAAAATACATGTTCATTATAGTATCATAAATATCATATTCATTAAGTTACTGGTGTTATATTTAGTTTGTTTCATAGATTTATTACCAGAGTTTAATAAGAAAAAGTTGACACAATTAAGTTAATTTTATTTCTGTGACTATTTGAATTGTCAACACTTTTTTTGTTAAATTAAAAATACATATACAATAATTAAAACACTCATAATTCTTATATTATGTTTTATTGAACCGTAAATAATTTTAAAATAAACATTTTATTTAATTAATAAATGCAGTACGAATGACAGCATTTCTTACAGCAAAATTATCTTGATTTCTAGTGACCTTGTTTAAATTTTTATCTTCTGACTCCGCGTGATTACTGCCATCTTCACTATCAGTCAGCACATCATTCCTCCTTCTACATATATTATGCAATACACAAATTGCCACTATAATTGGAATAGCTCTATTTACACTGACTAGACACTCTTTACATTTTGGAATGAGGTGATATAGTCTTGCAACTGTATGTGCTTCATTATCACTTTATATTCACAAACATAACACACTTTTCTCTCTTCAACAAGTCTTCATGTGTTGTAGAGGTGTGTCCTAATCTGAGACTTCTTATTGGGATTTGATGTTGTCGCTTTGAAGGCCTGAAGTATCATGGAAGGACGGAAGATTTTATTTCTATCAATTTAGTGGTGTTTCTATTCCATTGGTCCCGTAGACAAACAAGGAAACCTTCTCTTTAAGACACCAAACATTCTTTCAATTGTATTCTGTGTGTGGATATGTGTATAATTGTATTTCCTTTCAGCTGGCGTTTGTGGATCATGTAAGGGAGTTAAAATATATTTTCGGCATAGATAACCACTATCACCCAGTAAATATGTTTCACAAAACTCATTGTTTTCAAACTGAGCTCTTATCAGAGAATTATCAAATACATGACTATTGTGGGAGTAACCAGGCCATCTAGCAACTACATTGATTACATTTAAATTTGCATCACAATCCATCTGTATATTTATTGAAAAATACCAGTCACTATCAACACTAGATACAGTTGGAGAATTAACATCTGACACTGATGATACTGAAGACATTTCAAAATATTATTAAATCTAAATATTTTCACACCAGCCGAAAAGACATTGAAACTGTCATATTTACTTGTTAAATAAAATTTACTTGGTAGAAAACTAAGGAATAGTTTAGTTTGCAGATTTACTTCCAGAATTAATTTACTATGTGTTTAAAATACGCAAATCTGCAGAGTAAATTATTTTACTTTCAAGCTAAATTTTACTTAGCAAGTAAAATGTTTTATAATACCGCAATACCAGGCATAAAAGTGGTATGAACAAACCAGACAGCTGTTGATTTGAATATAATTATTAATTATTTTTAGTAAATTTCAGCATTATGACTACGTTAAAGTATTTTAAATCCAATCTAGAATAAACTGAAAAACTAATTTATTATGCAATTATTATATAAAAAAATAATTTATTATGCAATTTTTTAAAGACAAATCATGTGCTATATTTTCTGAGAGGTGATCTCAAGTTAAGGTTAATTTCATGTAATCAAATGAACTATTTTACAATAAAGCCAAGTTAAAGTTATTTATTTATGTTAATATACAATAAAGTACTTACATATGTCAAAAAATAGTATAAAATAAAAATTAACATATTAAAAACATAAGATATAATAATGCATATATACGTTAAGGCAAACATTACACAGAATATTATATTCTGGGTTCCCAGGTATACACAAAATAGGATTCATCATCAATACACAAGCCAGTTCCAAACATTAAAGTTAAAATTTAGGAATTCATCACTTGAAAACTGCTTCCCCTTCAACCAATGGACTCTTTGCTTCACCACAATACTCAAAGATATCATTAAGGTTAATTTCCATTATTAAATGATACAAATAACTCGTCTTAAACCAAACTAAACATGGAAATGGAAAAGCAATGGTAAATATTCGAATTCGAATGTTATGTTTGTTTTTGTTTATACCATTTATATCGGCCATGACACTGCAATCGACCTGCCCTCTACATTCAGTTTCAATCGCCAATAAGAGTTCTGATTCTTGTGTATTCCTGTGACGTAACTCAAGCATCCCCACCCCAGTCGGAAGAGGCAACCGGAGTAAGTCTAGGAACCGTGGGTATAAACAAAAACAAACATAACATTCGAATATTTACCATTGCTTTTCCATGCAGTGTGACCAACCGTAGCGGAATTCCGCTACGCGTAGCGGAATTTACGTCTGCTAGTGACGTAGCGGCGACAGAATAAAATTAACCAAAGCGTAGCGGAATTTTAAAATTTTAAAAGCCAAACCTAAAAATATCAATCTGTCTACTTCTTACTCTTAAATCTAATAAAATTCCACAATTGACAAAAAGGTGCCTATTCTGAAAATAGAAAATTTCTATTGTCATTTCAGTTCAGTTGGTCACACTGAATTGTCACTGTTTCAGTTTCCTGTTTTTGTTTACTTTTCTAGCCCTGCTTGCTTCAGTTTCCTGTTTTTGTTTACTTTTCTATTCTAGCCCTACTTGCTTGTGCATTTGCGATTTGCTGCCATTTGCATCATATGCTTAATTGTTGAATTTTGTGTTGAGTTGTTTTTATTGTTGATTTTTTTCTCCTTTATAAGAGGTAAGTGGACAATGATACTACATATTATAGAAATCTATATACTAATATTACATTAATTATAGTGAAATAACAATGTCTGATTCCGACGAGAGTGGCCCTTCAACATATACTCCTATTAAAAAAAGAGCTTCTAGACAAGAGCTTCCTAGGGATGAAAAAAAAAGTAGAAAACAATTATTTTCTAAACAATGGTTGGAAGACGAGAAATTTAAAGGATGGCTTCTGTCGACTGAAGATGCAGCTAAAGCAAAATGTAAATGCTGTAATTTGTTATTAGGGACTAAAAAAAGTGATTTGTTAAAGCATCAACAGAGTCAAAGACATCAAAAAAATGTGACAACTTTACAAGGTACTAGGTCCTTAACAGATATGTTTAAGCCACGTACAGACAACAAAAAAGAAAATACAGTAGATATAAGATTTGCTCTACTTGTTGTGTCACACAACTTTAGTTTTAGGTCTATTGATCATATTACAGAAATATCAAAACTAAATTTCACTGATTCTGACATAGCGAAAAATTTAAAGTTAAAACGTACAAAATGCACAAACATTGTTAAAAATGTACTTTCATCTACAATTAAAGAAGAATTGTGTCTAGAATTAAAAGACAATAATTTTTCTATACTTGTAGATGAAAGCACAGATATTAGTAATACTCGACTTCTATGTATACTGATCAGATATGTTTATAATAATCAGCTAAAGACTGCTCTATTAAATTTAATTCCTATAGGAGCTGATGAAGGAACAGCCAAAGGTTTATTTGGATTGTTTAAAAAAACTTTGGATCATTTTAATTTAAGTATTGAGAATGTGGTTGGATATTGCTCAGACAATGCAAGTGTGATGATGGGCAATAAAGAATCATTTAAGAGCTATCTCTTAAATGAAAATTCGCACATAGCAATAAATGGTTGCATCTGTCATTCTGCACATTTAATTGCTACTACTGCAGTTCAAGAATTGCCCAGCAATATCGAACCACTGTTTCAAAATATATATAGCTATTTTTCTCGTAGCCCAAAAAGACAATCCATCTTGGAAGAGTTCCAAAAGTTCATGAGAGTATCTCAATTAAAAATACTTGGTCCTAGCCAAACTAGGTGGTTAGCTCTCTCAAATTGTGTCGATAGGTTATTGAGTCAATGGGATGTTCTCATTGAAGTTTTTCGGGTTAGCACATTTGAAGATAAAAATCCAGTGGCAAACATAATTTTAACGGATATGCAAAATCCTTATATTAAAGCTTATCTTCTTTTTTTAAAATATGTACTTCCCATATTTAACTCATTTAATGCCATGTTCCAATCATCCAAAATTCTTGTTCATAAGTTATATCCTGAAAGTAGAAGATTTATAAAACTTTTATGCCTTAATTTTATTCAACCTTCTTTTTACAATGAGGATGCCAAACTTGATACTTTAAATGTAAACAATCCACATGTACTGCTTCCTATCAGTGACATCAATGTTGGACCAGGTACTATGGATCTCCTAGAACATTGCTCAAAAAATGATAATGAACAGTTTAAGCTCAGATGCTTGAAATTTTATCAAAGCGCAGTCACTCAAGCTATTAGACGACTTCCTGTAAATGATAGATTTTATAAAAATTTATCATTTATAGTTCCGGAAAATGCTCTCTCTTCACAAATAAAATATGATATTAACGAAATAGCCATCAAATTTAAAACCAAAATAGATCCTGAATTAGCCATTAATGAATATAATAACCTTAAGATCTATTTTTCAGATGAAGAAAAATCTAATTTATTAATTGATAAAAATGAAATAAACTTTTGGACAAAAGTGAAGAATTTTAAAAATTTTAATGATGAAATTATTTTCAAAAATATAAGTACTTTGGCTCTAATCATCCTTGTTTTAACACATGGAAATGCAGATGTAGAGAGAGTATTTTCCATGATGACTGATATCAAATCTAACAAAAGAAATCGTCTATCGACTACCTTATTGAGTGATATTCTTAGAATCAAGTTAGATTTAGTAAATAAACAAAAATGTTGCACTACTTATCCTATTAGTGATGCACATTTAACAAGATTTAATCAATCTATGTATACTTCTAGGAATGAAAATGATTCTGATAATGAATTATCTGATTCTGAATAAATACTTATATTAACATAAAAGACAGTTAAGATTTGATTTCATGTATAGTGCCCCTGCATATTTGCTTATATTTATTTCATCCCAGCGGGAATCATCAGAGCAACCAGTGCAGAAGCTCTAATGCTTCTGAGCTTCTCCAGTGGTTGCTCTGATGATTCCCACTAGGATAAAATACGTATATACAGGAGCACTATACATGAAATCAAATCTTAACTGTCTTTTGTGTTAATAAAATAAAAGTATTTATTCTCAGATAATTCATTTTCATTCATTTTGATTAAGAACTGTCTTTTGTTTATATTTATTTACTCTGTTTTGAGTACTAGAAACCACTTCACCAAGGGTTCTTGCTTAGATGAAACGCCTTGTTGAAGAATGCAATTTTTAGATTCTCTATGTCAGTTCTTCATCATCTGTTTTACCTTGCAATTTATAGAAGGATTGGATTTGAGCAAAAATCTGAAATTCGGTTTCGACAACTATGAAATGTTCGGATTTCTATTTGGAGTCTTTTTTTACTTTATTGTTTGTAATTTTGATTTTGGTGGTTAGCTTAGTAATTTTTTGTTTAGATATTATTATTATTACTGTTGGTATTTTATTTGTATTTCATTTAAGTTGAGATATTCTCAGAATAAAGTCAGAATTACTAGATAAATCAAAATGTTATACTACATATCTGATCAGTAATGCACATTGAACAAGATTTAATCGATCCATGTATACATCTAGGAGTGAAAATGAATCTGATAACGAATTATCTGATTCAGAATAAATACTTTTATTTCATTATTTGTATTTTTGTTTTTGTGTTTAACTTAGTAATTTTTTGTTCAGATATCAATTTTATTACTGTTGGTATTTTATTTAAGTTCAGATATTCTCAGAATAAAGTCAGAATTACTAGATAAATCAAAATGTTATACTACATATCTGATCAGTAATGCACATTGAACAAGATTTAATCTATCCATGTATACATCTAGGAGTGAAAATGAATCTGATAACGAATTATCTGATTCGGAATAAATACATTTATTTCATTATTTGTATTTTTGTTTTTGGTGTTTAACTTAGTAATTTTTTGTTCAGATATCAAATTTTATTACTGTTGGTATTTTATTTGTATTTCATTTAAGTTCAGATATTCTCAGAATAAAGTCAGAATTACTAGATAAATCAAAATGTTATACTACATATCTGATCAGTAATGCACATTGAACAAGATTTAATCTATCCATGTATACATCTAGGAGTGAAAATGAATCTGATAACGAATTATCTGATTCGGAATAAATACTTTTATTTCATTATTTGTATTTTTGTTTTTGGTGTTTAACTTATCAATTTTATTACTGTTGGTATTTTATTTGTATTTAATTTGAGTTCAGATATTCTCAGAAGAAAGTTAAAATAAAAAAAATCCTTATAAAAGGTATAAAAATATAAAACCCTATGGGCTACATCACAGAACTTTTTTTAGAATTAATATTCTGTTATCAGTGTATCAAGTTTTACATGTTTAAAGCCACTAAATATCACCCTGATACACTAATGATGGAATATTAATTCTGAAAATGTTATGTGATGTAGCCCATAGGGTTTTATATTTTTATACCTTTTATAAAGGATTTTTTTTAACCAAAATTTTTGTGATTAATGTACTAAATGTATACATCTAGGAGTCAAGATGAATCTGATAACAAATTATCTGATTCGGAATAAATACTTTTAAATTTTTTGTTTTTGTTCGTTTACCTTAGAAATTTTTTGTTCCCAATAGCTTAGAAATTTTTTTGTTATCAATTTTATTACTGTTGGTATTCTATTTGTAATGTCAGTGGAGTTTTAGAATGTACTTATTTTACTCCAATAAATAATAACTTTTATGCTCAATTCTTTTATTTACAAAATTAAATGTTTCAATAATAATCTATTCCTTTCACCAAACATTCTTTACATTTTTTTATATTATAGTAGAAAAACATTTTTTAATATGTAAACAAACACTCCCTCCTTGGTTTATATTGATTAAATGATTAACCTATCCTTCTTATCTTTGAGTTCTATGATATTGACAAACAATAGACATTGATGTTGACATTGACATTTGACAGAATAAAAGCGTAGCGGAATTTGATTATCCATGTGGCGACATTTCACAAATTTCAGTTGGTCTGGTTGGTCACACTGTTTCCATGTTTAGTTTGGTTTAAGACGAGTTATTTGTATCATTTAATAATGGAAATTAACCTTAATGATATCTTTGAGTATTGTGGTGAAGCAAAGAGTCCATTGGTTGAAGGGGAAGCAGTTTTCAAGTGATGAATTCCTAAATTTTAACTTTAATGTTTGGAACTGGCTTGTGTATTGATGATGAATCCTATTTTGTGTATACCTGGGAACCCAGAATATAATATTCTGTGTAATGTTTGCCTTAACGTATATATGCATTATTATATCTTATGTTTTTAATATGTTAATTTTTATTTTATACTATTTTTTGACATATGTAAGTACTTTATTGTATATTAACATAAATAAATAACTTTAACTTGGCTTTATTGTAAAATAGTTCATTTGATTACATGAAATTAACCTTAACTTGAGATCACCTCTCAGAAAATATAGCACATGATTTGTCTTTAAAAAATTGCATAATAAATTATTTTTTTATATAATAATTGCATAATAAATTAGTTTTTCAGTTTATTCTAGATTGGATTTAAAATACTTTAACGTAGTCATAATGCTGAAATTTACTAAAAATAATTAATAATTATATTCAAATCAACAGCTGTCTGGTTTGTTCATACCACTTTTATGCCTGGTATTGCGGTATTATAAAACATTTTACTTGCTAAGTAAAATTTAGCTTGAAAGTAAAATAATTTACTCTGCAGATTTGCGTATTTTAAACACATAGTAAATTAATTCTGGAAGTAAATCTGCAAACTAAACTATTCCTTAGTTTTCTACCAAGTAAATTTTATTTAACAAGTAAATATGACAGTTTCAATGTCTTTTCGGCTGGTGTGAAAATATTTAGATTTAATAATATTTTGAAATGTCTTCAGTATCATCAGTGTCAGATGTTAATTCTCCAACTGTATCTAGTGTTGATAGTGACTGGTATTTTTCAATAAATATACAGATGGATTGTGATGCAAATTTAAATGTAATCAATGTAGTTGCTAGATGGCCTGGTTACTCCCACAATAGTCATGTATTTGATAATTCTCTGATAAGAGCTCAGTTTGAAAACAATGAGTTTTGTGAAACATATTTACTGGGTGATAGTGGTTATCCATGCCGAAAATATATTTTAACTCCCTTACATGATCCTCAAACGCCAGCTGAAAGGAAATACAATTATACACATATCCACACACAGAATACAATTGAAAGAATGTTTGGTGTCTTAAAGAGAAGGTTTCCTTGTTTGTCTACAGGACCAATGGAACAGAAGCACCACTAAATTGATAGAAATAAAATCTTCCGTCCTTCCATGATACTTCAGGCCTTCAAAGCGACAACATCAAATCCCAATAAGAAGTCTCAGATTAGGACACACCTCTACAACACATGAAGACTTGTTGAAGAGAGAAAAGTGTGTTATGTTTGTGAATATAAAGTGACAATGAAGCACATACAGTTGAAAGACTATATCACCTCATTCCAAAATGTAAAGAGTGTCTAGTCAGTGTAAATAGAGCTATTCCATTTATAGTGGCAATTTGTGTATTGCATAATATATGTAGAAGGAGGAATGATGTGCTGACTGATAGTGAAGATGGCAGTAATCACGCGGAGTCAGAAGATAAAAATTTAAACAAGGTCACTAGAAATAAAGATAATTTTGCTGTAAGAAATGCTGTCATTCATACTGCATTTATTAATTAAATAAAATGTTTATTTTAAAATTATTTACGGTTCAATAAAACAATATAAGAATTATGAGTGTTTTAATTATTGTATATGTATTTTTAATTTAACAAAAAAAGTGTTGACAATTCAAATAGTTACAGAAATAAAATTAACTTAATTGTGTCAACTTTTTCTTATTAAACTCTGGTAATAAATCTATGAAACAAACTAAATATAACACCAGTAACTTAATGAATATGATATTTATGATACTATAATGAACATGTATTTTTATTACAGAATTTTTCTACAATAAATACATACTTATAAGAAAGTGTTTATACCCACTTTTAACAGATAACTTTGTGAAAAATAGGCAAAATGTTACGGGATCTATTAGTATTTCATTTATTTATAATATTCTCAAGCGATACATTGTCATTTCAAGGAAGTCATGAAAATAAGATCATATCAGCAAGTAGATACATAATCCTTTCATTTTACGGTATTTGAAAAACAAAGTATGTACATATATTTCAGTTTCATTGTTCAGTTTTTTGTGTTTATTATTATTCTTGAGTAAAGTGTTTGATTTTAAGACGGCAAAATGGAATTTGTGTTGTAAAAATATTAGATGAAATAAGCATTCCTTAACTTTTCCAGAGGACACAGCAAGGTTTGTAAATTATTATTTCCTCTTAAATATTGTTTGGGTACCAGTATATGATGTCATTTATATGATACTTCTACAATAATAAGATAACCAATTTTTATTTTAATAACTAATTTACAATAATATAAAATTAACCAAACGGTATTAAATTTCTAAATTCTCGAACTCAACCCCATATTGATGTTTCAGTTGTAGAATCTTTTCTTTAACTGCCAACTCTTTTGTGTCTGTTTCTCTTTTCTCTGTTTCCGTTTCTGTTTTTCTAATTTTAAAACGTCTCTACTTAACTCTTCCTTTTCTTTTCTAATTTTAAGAATACTTAATTTTATTTTTTCCTTCTCTGAATCTTCTTCACACTTATTATTCTTTTTGTGATGTGGGACTTAAAGGCAAACTAAATGCACGACCAAATACTTACCATGTCGAGATAGCATTATGAGGTTTTTCCCTCATAATTTACTATGGAATCACTAACAGGAGATTTTTACTGTCATCATGGCATGTGTTTGTCTTTTTAAAGATGAATTACATGCTATGATTTTTTTCTGACAGATATTCTCAAGTTAATGTTGATTTCATGTAATGGAATCAACTATCTTATAAGTAAAGTCGTTCCAAGAGCACAACTCAACAATATTGGCAATATCATTTTAAAGTCGTCTACTTTAAAATGCATAATGTATGTCTGAATTGTCAATATAAATGAGTCAGATAAAATTAAATTATTAGAAGAATTTTTTACTAAGTAACAAAAAAACAAAATTTGTTTTTAGTGTTTGTATTTTGAAAACAATTTCTGAAGTGGAAATTGAAATGTTAATAAACATATTTTAACCTTTAATTGGGGCTTATTCCCAGTTAAATAGTAATTAATTTAAAATGCCACAAGAAAATAGCTTCAGAACAACATTAATTACATATGTTTTACCTTTCTGTTACTGCTTGGCATTCTGCAGGGGTGACAAGAAATTTAACATATCTTGGCAACAGATGTTCTACCATCGCATCAGTTACTTCTGTCAATACTTTACTAAAAGTGGACCTTTCCATGGTAAAAAAAATAAAATATAGTATATAATAAAATAAAAAGTAAATAAAATATAACATATTGGAATATATTCACTCAATTCTTAATATAAACAACATATCTTGGTTTCATGTGCTAAAGCATTTGATCTTTGCACTTGTCTTAGATGGGGCTGGAGACTTTCGAACCAAATGCAAAGACAATTCCCTCGATAACTTAAATATCTTTTGAAATACGGCTTCCACTAATTCCACTGGATTTACCAAATCTCGCAAAAGTCTTCTCTGAATGTTTTCTTCATCCCTATCAATAAAATAATTTTGTTTACAAAACATAACCTAAATAAATAATATACTATCAAAGAATATAGACGCTTATAAGCGTCTATATTCTTTGATACTATAATTAAAAATATCTTTAACAAACCTTCTAATAGCATCATCTAATTCTTCTAATAACTCATCGTTTAGAATCCGGCAAAAATTCTGGACTAAATAATTCATTTTATATTTTTATTAACTACACCTTATTCCCATCTACAAATAGTATGAGATTAAATCATCTCTTTAAATTGAACCTGTTATCAGAGAATATAATATATTATGTTAGCAAGATAACGTAAAACGTTACCACATAACGTTTTTTTTTTACAAACGTTATCTGTGATAAATCACATCAATTTTTAGAATATAACGTAAATGCAGGTTAACGTGCACGTTATTTAACATTTATTTTATTTATAAAACATTTTTGTTTTGATACATCCATCCAATCACAGGGCTGATTGTTAAGATTCAAATTACGTCACAGGAGTACAGTTCAGCTTAATGTTCATTGGTTAGGCGGAAGAGGCAACCGGAGTAAGTCTATTGTCTATTCGCTTAGCTAGGGCATATTTTGACAGACTCATTGTCGGAAACCTACAACACAACAATTCCTACTTCTCAGTATTAATAGCTCAAGTGTACTACTATTGCAGACTTCTTTCTTTGAAAAAAAAAGAAGAATTATTCTAAATAGTGGAAGTGTATACTAAACCCATCAAATTTTCCCTGTATATTTAAAATATAATATTTGAATTGTTACAATTTAAAATATTGTAGTAAATATTTGTATTATTCGCGTTGTTTATTTAATTTAATATTGTTTTATTATATTTGTTTAATTCTTTTGTTAGTTCTATTCAGTTAATTAATTAGTTATATTTTAAATTTTATTATTATGGATAGTCAAAGTTTTCCATTTGTTCCATCAGCTAATGTGTTGGTAAGTTTTTCTTAATAAACATGATAAAATGTTTTTTAAAAGTTAATATTTTTAGATTAGTTGTTTCTAATTTAATATAAACTTGTTTATACCTACATGAAGAATGGAGGTTCTTGTTGTTTGTTTGGGTTTATATGACTGCAGACTGCGGCCAAGACACTGAATTCATTAACCATATGTGGAAGATTTTAACATCCTCAAATGCTAATGAGCAAAAATTACTATTGAACCACGAATTTGCCTAGTCAAATTACTAATATTTGCTTTTAGCATATGGAAGTACACTTATTTTGTAATATAATAAAACAACAGTTTATGTTAATGCTATCCAATGAACTGTTAATCTTTATTCATTGATTCCATCCTAGTCACAACATAAGGAACTTGCTGTGTCTTATTTAACCTCACTTTGACTTTTTAATTTTGTAGAATTTACTCCCACTTTTTTTATTTTGTACAATAAATAATTTTATTATTTGTTATCAATACACAATACGGTGTAAATAAATAAATATTGATTGTCGGCAAAGTTCTATTTTATTTACTTTTGTTTACATTAATATTGACTAAGAGCACGTATGCTTGGTTGTATAGTAATTTCCAGCCACTTCGAGTCTGTCAAAAAGTAACTAACTTCGCAAAAAAATAATTACTAAAATCACTAGACAGTTCGGACTGGGAATAGCGAACCGGGTATAGGAACCGTGCATTGTACCAAAGAATATAGACGCTTATATACATAGCACACTACAACCTAGCATTGAAACTCCCGTGTTGACGAGTAAAAGTAAAACAATGATTGGCGCATCACCTAGTGACCGGGCGCGTAACTATATATACATGGCGCGAAATTCAAAAGTTTAGTAATATTTTTTTTTTGTAGGATTGTGAACTCATTTTAAAGTAAAGGAAAATCGATATAATCCTAAAATAACAAGAAAAATCCTTATCCTATACAATAATAAATATTTTTCGTATACTTTTTCTGTTTTCTTGTTATGTTGAGACTATATTTATTTCACATTACATTAAAATGCCAAAGTGGTTAAAAGAATTAAAGAATAAAATATAGAATAAAATCTTTATTTATAAAAATGTTACAAGAAACGTTATATGTGTTACAAGAAATATTAATAATACAAGCCAAGTGTACTATAATTTAGTTTTCTTAATGTTGTGGCAAGAGCTGGTCAGTATTTAAATAATTGTTTTGTCTTAGTAACTATGTCAAGTTTTATGTGAATAAAAGCCTAATTCTGCAAAAGGCATTTTACTACAATTTTATTCTCATAATTCGCAAAGAATTCAAACATTGGTATATAACATTCAAGATTTTTTTAGAAAGCAATGAATCTAAAGATAAATCCCTAGAAGACAAAGATACCTAAGTACATGCTTTTAATAAATTAGTATGTAATTACATAAGCGAACCAATCAATGGGGAAAACTAATTCCTTTTTTCACACATACTCCCACAGATTCTGAATGAAAAAATGCAATTGAAAAAATGCAAATGGGTTGAAGTAGGTATTAAAAAAATGCAGACATTATCTGGTAGGAAAGCAATTCAAACCAATCAAAGATTAAATCACTATTTTGTTTATATAGAATGCTGACATATATAAAATCTGACAAGGAGAACTAGCCTTACTTCACAAGAATTTATTAATTATCTACACTCTAAAGGAATATTTCAAGTAGAACAACACTGTATAACCATGAAGGAAATGGTTAAGTTGAAAGATACAATGAGTTATATGGAAACTGGTGAATCTAGCATTGAAAACCAAATATTTAGAGATCACTAAATGGAAAACTGCTTTACCAGGAACTCTGTAGTATATACGAAGTTTACTATTGAATTGTTATATTATTGAATCACAATAATGATGAAGATGAAAGTCCAAATAACACATTAGAGAATTCCACTACTAAATCAATACCAGATGACAGAAAATTTACCTGTTCAAAAACCTGATGATAATTATGAACCAAGATTGGAAAATTCAGATTTTCAATCTAGCTGTAAATCAGCTGGAGCTAAAAATAAACCAAGATAGTTGCAATATTTTGTTCACAAATAGGGACGGGTAAATGTAGTATAATTTAGTGTTGTAACAAGAACTTGTCAGTAATTAAATAATTTGTTTGGAATTCTGTCAAATTAAAGCCTAATAAGCAACAGACAGCCGTCAGACATTCTAAAGGTCGATTCACACACATCAGTCACGTCATAGTCACGGTACCGAACCGGTCCTGTTTGGTCACAGAACTATCAACTATCTGACAGCTGGCAAACTGTTCGTCAACTGATGAGTGTGAATGCATGCGCCATATTTGTATTAAAGAATATTTTGTATGACGGATTGTTCGATTCGGCGCAATCACTGTGACGAGATGGTGACGAGACGTGACTGATGTGTCTGAATTGACCTTTAGTTCTTTGTAGTACTTACATGCTAATCCAATAACACATACTACCAGCGGTCAGTGAGAACTCTTACTGTCTGGTGTTCTACTTACAGAAAGACAGAACTCAAGAACTGCTAAATTGGAAACACAAACATTAAATGATTTAGTTCTAGAAAGAACTTTATATACATTTATATGATAATATTTTTACTCATATTTAAACCTATAAACCCAACAGTTAGCTCTAAGATCCAGCACTTAAAGATGGAAAAATAACATTAAAAATAAAAAAATATGTAAAGTATTATCTAGTTACAATAAAAACATGAAGTATTTTACAAAGTTAAGTTTCCAAACTCTATGTTACCAGTAACTCTTTTCTACTAATATTTATATATTTATTGAGAGACATATTAAATACATTTAGATTTAGGTTGTTCTACAAAATGGAACATTAAAAGTACATAGATGAGACAAACCATGGTAATATGGTACTCTAAGACCAATCTCACTCACAAGAGAGAGACAGATCCTTCCTCGCACTTAACAAGCAAGCTCATAGACCTCTCCATATGATAGTGTAGTCACTGTAGTCATGGTCTGCTAATCTAATCCAACTTTGAAAGGTGCACACCTGTAGAAATTTATGTCGAACCCTCTCTAAGGTGATGATTTTTAAGATAGTTGTTGAACCACCACCTACAAAATAATTCAAACAGTAAGCAAGTAAGACTGATTTTATAATATATAATTTTAGGTTAAATTTATAATTAACTAATTTTATAAGTAAAAGGTCACATACATACATATATTGGCATAATAGTTCTTACCTGGTGCTGGTAAAAACAAACTCTCAAACAAAAGGGCAAAGGGCTGTTCTCGTAATACCGGTATGTACAACATTAATATTGTCCTCTTTAAAATGACTAGCGCATACACGAAAATTGTTATAAATAGTTTCTGTTGCAGCATTCTATAATTAGGGCTCTTAACAACATTCACCCATTTATCAAACATATCCATATAATTTTGATATAATGTCCTGGACTTTAAAAACTATATTATTTGCCAGTAGTATCCATGCAATCTAAAACACATATTTTTTGTCCAGTTCTTGGTCTCTACAGTATTATTCCATGTAATGTGTTAATTACATGGAATGAACGAAACGAGTCCATAATAAAAAATCGTCTAAAATTGTACCTTTTTGAACTACGGATATAAAAAAATTTTAATTATAAAATAAATTATAAAAAATAAAACAAATACAAATATGGCGCTTTATTTGTCTAAATTCAACTTTGATTTACTTTGACCACAGCACACTCCCCCACGTAGGAACGAGACTAGCACCGTTCCGACTGGGGTGGGGATGCTTGAGTTACGTCACAGGAGTACACAAGAATACAAAACCAATTTATTCGCGATTGAAACTGAATGTAGAGGGCGGGCAGGTCGATTGCAGTGTCATGGCCGATATAAATGGTATAAACAAAAACAAACATAACATTCGAATATTTATAAATACCATTGCTTTTCCATGTTTAGTTTGGTTTAAGACGAGTTATTTGTATCATTTAATAATGGAAATTAACCTTAATGATATCTTTGAGTATTGTGGTGAAGCAAAGAGTCCATTGGTTGAAGGGGAAGCAGTTTTCAAGTGATGAATTCCTAAATTTTAACTTTAATGTTTCGAACTGGCTTGTGTATTGATGATGAATCCTATTTTGTGTATACCTGGGAACCCAGAATATAATATTCTGTGTAATGTTTGCCTTAACGTATATATGCATTATTATATCTTATGTTTTTAATATGTTAATTTTTATTTTATACTATTTTTTGACATATGTAAGTACTTTATTGTATATTAACATAAATAAATAATTTTAACTTGGCTTTATTGTAAAATAGTTCATTTGATTACATGAAATCAACCTTAACTTGAGATCACCTGTCAGAAAATATAGCACATGATTTGTCTTTAAAAAATTGCATAATAAATTATTTTTTCTTTAAGTTTTTCAGTTTATTTTAGATTGGATTTAAAATACTTTAACGTAGTCATAATGCTGAAATTTACTAAAAATAATTAATAATTATATTCAAATCAACAGCTGTCTGGTTTGTTTATACCACTTTTATGTCCGGTATTGCGGTATTATAAAACATTTTACTTGCCAAGTAAAATTTAGTTTGAAAGTAAAATAATTTACTCTGCAGATTTGCGTATTTTAAATACATAGTAAATTAATTCTGGAAGTAAATCTGCAAACTAAACTATTCCTTAGTTTTCTACCAAGTAAATTTTATTTAACAAGTAAATATGACAGTTTCAATGTCTTTTCGGCTGGTGTGAAAATATTTAGATTTAATAATATTTTGAAATGTCTTCAGTATCATCAGTGTCAGATGTTAATTCTCCAACTGTATCTAGTGTTGATAGTGACTGGTATTTTTCAATAAATATACAGATGGATTGTGATGCAAATTTAAATGTAATCAATGTAGTTGCTAGATGGCCTGGTTACTCCCACAATAGTCATGTATTTGATAATTCTCTGATAAGAGCTCAGTTTGAAAACAATGAGTTTTGTGAAACATATTTACTGGGTGATAGTGGTTATCCATGCCGAAAATATATTTTAACTCCCTTACATGATCCACAAATGCCAGCTGAAAGGAAATACAATTATACACATATCCGCACACAGAATACAATTGAAAGAATGTTTGGTGTCTTAAAGAGAAGGTTTCCTTGTTTGTCTACGGGACCAATGGAATAGAAGCACCACTAAATTGATAGAAATAAAATCTTCCGTCCTTCCATGATACTTCAGGCCTTCAAAGCGACAACATCAAATCCCAATAAGAAGTCTCAGATTAGGACACACCTCTACAACACATGAATACTTGTTGAAGAGAGAACAGTGTGTTATGTTTGTGAATATAAAGTGACAATGAAGCACATACAGTTGAAAGACTATATCACCTCATTCCAAAATGTAAAGAGTGTCTAGTCAGTGTAAATAGAGCTATTCCAATTATAGTGGCAATTTGTGTATTGCATAATATATGTAGAAGGAGGAATGATGTGCTGACTGATAGTGAAGATGGCAGTAATCACGCCGAGTCAGAAGATAAAAATTTAAACAATGTCACTAGAAATCAAGATAATTTTGCTGTAAGAAATGCTGTCATTCGTACTGCATTTATTAATTAAATAAAATGTTTATTTTAAAATTATTTACGGTTCAATAAAACATAATATAAGAATTATGAGTGTTTTAATTATTGTATATGTATTTTTAATTTAACAAAAAAAGTGTTGACAATTCAAATAGTCACAGAAATAAAATTAACTTAATTGTGTCAACTTTTTCTTATTAAACTCTGGTAATAAATCTATGAAACAAACTAAATATAACACCAGTAACTTAATGAATATGATATTTATGATACTATAATGAACATGTATTTTTATTACAGAATTTTTCTACAATAAATACATACTTATAAGAAAGTGTGAAACCACCCACTTTTAACAGATAACTTTGTGAAAAATAGGCAAAATGTTACGGGATCTATCAGTATTTCATTTGTTTATAATATTCTCAAGCGATATATTGTCATTTCAAGGAAGTCATGAAAATAAGACCATATCAGCAAGTAGATACATAATCCTTTCATTTTACGGTATTTGAAAAACAAAGTATGTACATATATTTCAGTTTCATTGTTCAGTTTTTTGTGTTTATTATTATTCTTGAGTAAAGTGTTTGATTTTAAGACGGCAAAACGGAATTTGTGTTGTGGAAATATTAGATGAAATAAGCATTTCTTAACTTTTCCAGAGGACACAGCAAGGTTTGTAAATTATTATTTCCTCTTAAATATTGCTTGGGTACCAGTATATGATGTCGTTTATATGATACTTCTACAATAATAAGATAACCAATTTTTATTTTAATAACTAATTTACAATAATATAAAATTAACCAAACGGTATTAAATTTCTAAATTCTCGAACTCAACCCCATATTGATGTTTCAGTTGTAGAATCTTTTCTTTAACTGCCAACTCTTTTGTGTCTGTTTCTCTTTTCTCTGTTTCCGTTTCTGTTTTTCTAATTTTAAAACGTCTCTACTTAACTCTTCCTTTTCTTTTCTAATTTTAAGAATATTTAATTTTATTTTTTCCTTCTCTGAATCTTCTTCACACTTATTATTCTTTTTGTGATGTGGGACTTAAAGGCAAACTAAATGCACGACCAAATACTTACCATGTCGAGATAGCATTATGAGGTTTTTTCCTGGTTTTCCCTCATAATTTACTATGGAATCACTAACAGGAGAATTTTACTGTCATCATGGCATGTGTTTGTCTTTTTAAAGATGAATTACATGCTATGATTTTTTTCTGGCAGATATTCTCAAGTTAATGTTGATTTCATGTAATCAAATGAACTATCTTATAAGTAAAGTTGTTCCAGGAGCGCAACTCAACAATATTGGCAATATCATTTTAAAGTCGTCTACTTTAAAATGCATAATGTATGTCTGAATTGTCAATATAAATGAGTCAGATAAAATTAAATTATTAGAAGAATTTTTCACTAAGTAACAAAAAAACAAAATTTGTTTTTAGTGTTTGTATTTTGAGAACAATTTCTGAAGTGGAAATTGAAATGTCAATAAACATATTTTAACCTTTAATTGGGGCTTATTCCCAGTTAAATAGTAATTAATTTAAAATGCCACAAGAAAATAGCTTTAGAACAACATTAATTACATATGTTTTACCTTTCTTTTACTGCTTGGCATTCTGCAGGGGTGACAAGAAATTTAACATATCTTGGCAACAGATGTTCTACCATCGCATCAGTTACTTCTGTCAATACTTTACTAAAAGTGGACCTTTCCATGGTAAAAAAAATAAAATATAGTATATAATAAAATAAAAAGTAAATAAAATATAACATATTATAATATATTCACTCAATTCTTAATATAAACAACATATCTTGGTTTCATGTGCTAAAGCATTTGATCTTTGCACTTGTCTTAGATGGGGCTGGAGACTTTCGAACCAAATGCAAAGACAATTCCCTCGATAACTTAAATATCTTTTGAAATACGGCTTCCACTAATTCAACAGGATTTACCAAATCTCGCAAAAGTCTTCTCTGAATGTTTTCTTCATCCCTATCAATAAAATAATTTTGTTTACAAAAACATAACCTAAATAAATAATATACTATAATTAAAGATATCTTTAACAAACCTTCTAATAGCATCATCTAATTCTTCTAATAACTCATCGTTTAGAATCCGGCCAAAATTCTGGACTAAATTGTTCATTTCATATTTTTATTAACTACACGTTATTCCCATCTACAAATAGTATGAGATTAAATCATCTCTTTAAATTGAACCTGTTATCAGAGAATATATTGAGCAAGATAACGTAAAACCACAGAATACTAATCACAACAAGAAGCGAAACGGAGGGCTTTTTCGCAATCCAAATTTCTTTGCGCATGTGCGAAATCGGCCATAGTGTTAGTAGTGTTGATGCGATGCATTGTTTGTTTATCTGGTTTATATATTGAGAAGTGTTAATTGTTATTGTATTGTATTGAGAAGTTATTTAGTTAGTTAGTTAATTTAATATATTTGTGTAATAAACTTATTGTGATGGCGGTAATTATTTACTAAGCCGGAACGCCTTAAAAATGCCCAATTTTTTGTGGACTTAGCCGAAAAAGTGAAAACAACCTCAAATTTTAATGTTTTCTTTGCTTTAAACTGTTAAAAGTGCCTAAATAATCAAAAAAATCAGAAAAAATACAAAAAAAAGTATTATAAACCAAAAAAAAATTACATAAAAAGCAAAGAAAAGTATATATACATGTCTTAATAAAAAAAACGTAACTAAAACATATTAAATATCACTATTTTTTACTGTAAAATTATGAAAAAATGCGTAAAATTGTTTAAAATAATCAAGATTTTTAATATTTCAAAACAATATGGCGGCCATGCGCAAGAAGTTAAATTTTATGTACTTTTGACATTGTTGCCAGTTTTAACATTTAAAATACCTAAATTTTATGAAATTTAATGAAAATTACATTTACATTTTAATATTAAAAATGCAAACCAATAAACCAAATCCAACCCACCCAAGAAAACATGACAATAAAACGATAAAACTAAACCAACCTAACCTAACCTAACGCTCGTAAAAAAGCAGTAATAAGAATAAAATTTTGTAATATAATTAAAAATCAAATTTTTTATTTTTCATAAGAAAATATGATAATAAACGTAAAGAAACGTAACCAAACCTAACCTGACCCTTGTAAAAAAGATATAATTTTCAGTTAAAAGTATGAATATAATTAAAAATCAAATTTTTTATTTTTTATAAGAAAATATGATAATAAACGTAAAGAAACGTAACCAAACCTAACCTGACCCTTGTAAAAAGGTATAATTTTCAGTTAAAAGTAGGTAATAATAAAATGTTATTTTAATGTCCAATTTGAAATTAATTATAAAACATAATTTTGAATAACTATGGCAACACTGGTTAAAATTACCATTTTTGACCATAAGAAACAGTTGTCATTTCTGTCATTTCTTGTTGTTTCATGGTAAATAATGACGGTGGCTTTTAAAAATCGGGCATATTTTAAATGGAAATTACATAAAAAATAACGTCTTGCACCGCATAAAAATCATTGCACAATTATTAGTAAGTAAAGCAGAATTCATTGATATAAATTTCATCTCCGTAAACATGGTTCCGGCTTATTACACTAGTACCCTCTTTTCAATACCGACTGATCGTAGCAGGTAAACAAATTAAATTTTAAATTCAAACGTATTACAAATGTTGTCTGAATGTTTATATTTTAGTTAAATACACTTTTTTTTAGAGCTGAATTATGGCTGAAAGCGGCCAATAGGTATGATCTGCTTTCCAAGGCTGCTGAATTGCATACTAATTATAGAATGTGCGAGAAACATTTTGAACCGGTGTACATGTACAAAGGAAACACGGAAGTATTTATTTCAACAAGCACATCCAACGATTTTCTCACACAGCCAATATTCAAAACACACAGACGCACCATTAAAGAAAGACAAGGCTGGAAGGTAGATACTTTTTATTTATTCACAATTATAGTGCTTTATTATAAAAGTCATAAAAATCAGTATCTACTTACAACTATATACAAAGTTGTTTGTTGTTTTTCATAATATAAACAAGATCTGGAATTGTGAAATTTAATGATCTTTTATCAGCCTTATTAAGAACATAATATATCTTATGGTTACATACTGAGTAATATTTATGTCGTGGTTTTAGGTACCACTGAAACCTATAATGTACAGGAAGTAATTAATAGTCCAACTGATAAAAACCATAATACTGTACCTGATACTTTGATGGAAGAGTTTCTGGTAACAGGTAATTTTATTTATTGCTACAACTGTATTATGCATTCAACTAATCACTAATAAGCATTAACATATCTACTTTAAATGTTTATATATTTATGGTTATTAAATATATTTTTATATTTCAGATGTTAATAGGCAGGAAGTGTCTAGCCCACCTAGGCCCCATACTCCAGCTCCATTTTTCACAGCTGCAACACAAACCCCCTCCAAGTTGTCGGGAGGTACACCAAGAAAAAGGAAACTTAGATTGAAAATAAAAAAATTGCGTGCAAGTGCAAAGAAAGCATATGTGTCTTCCAAACAGAAGGAAGACAATAAATCTTCAAAAAAAATTTTTCAAATGTGTGACAAATTTTTAAACAAATCCCTAGCACAAATAGTGAAAGCTCAAGCAATTTTAAAAACTAAATGTCCAAAAAGTAGAAGGTATTCTGATGAATATAAACAATTTTCATTAACACTATATTTTTTGGGCCCAAGAGCGTATGCTTTTATGGAAAGAATATTGTATTTGCCCTCAAAACGAAGTCTTTGAAATGAAATGTCTATTAAAAGTAATTTATTTTTTGATACAGGTCGTGATGAGATTGTTGGTCTATATGATATAGGAAATGGGAAAAAGGAATCAATAATTGCACAAAATGTACTTGTGATAATGGTTCAAGGCTTATATTCAAATTGGAAACAACAACTAGCATATTTCTTTGTAAACGCTACCTTTGAAGCAAATCATCTTCTTCCTATTATAAAAGAATGTATTTCTAAACTATTTCAATCAGGTTTATATGTGAATTGTCTTGTTACTGATATGGGAACGAATTTTCTAAAATTGAGTAAATTACTGGGGATTTCTCCAACTAACTCAGAATTTGATGTCAATGGACAAATAATTATTTATATATTTGATCCATGTCATTTAACTAAAGCCACTAGAAATAACTTAATTAATAATGTTTTTTACTTTGATGATAAAAAAACATCTTGGTCATTTATAGAAACTTTTTATCATGAAGATAAAAAGCAGTTCTATAAGTGTGCACCAAAACTAACACACTCCCATATATATCCTACATCTTTTGAAAAAATGCGAGTAAAACTAGCATCTCAAATTTTAAGTAACACTGTTGCAAGTTCTATGTATAAATATATTTCTCTTGGTATTCTTCCATCAGATGCATTGGGAACAATAGAAATTATTGAAAAATTTAATAATTTGTTTGATATTTTAAATTCTACTGATAACAATAATCCTAACAAATTTAAAAATGTATTTGAGGGAACTGATTTTCAGATCAATTACCTAGATTCTATGATAGATTTGGTACATAAACTGAAAATATTAGATAAAACAAGAAAAGATGTAACATGTCGTTCGCGATCAAAAAAGTGTTGGATTGTAACAATGAATGGTGTTAAAAAGCTTTGGGATAACTTAAAGTCTCATGATTTTAAATACTTAAAATACTTTAAATGCTAAAAGCCTATCTATTTGAAAGACCATTTTATTCAGTAGAAGAGTTTCTTAATTAATAACTAAGAAATTACAATATCTTAATGTACAGTTCCATGGTTCTTTACCCGTGGGTCATCATTACCCAAAGTAGCTTAAACTTATTAGTTCCTACGGTTGATTATGCAATTTGTTATTGTCTTTTTCCTCTGAGTCTTTGTAAGCTTCGTCCATAAAATTGTAAAATTTTCAATAACAATAAAGCATATATTTCTATTCTATTCCCATCCGGGTTATGTTTATCCATGCTTATAATGGTCTTTTAGAATGGGGCGGAATAAGGAATATTTACTTGCATTCTATAAACATTCAGAAGTGCTTAATTAGATTTTTATGAAAAAGATTAAGATATTACAGCAAACTGTTATACGAGAATAAATTTTTAACTGTACGTAAATTGTCCTCTTACAAAGCCCTTATACACATACATGAAATAAAAAAGGATACTATTATACATTAGCAATCATGCGCATCAAACTAGATATATAAGGAATAATGCAATTTTATCAAAATGTAATAAATCCATACTCCAGAAATATGTTGGCTACATAGGGCCCAAATGATACAATTGTCTACCGGAGAATTTAAAACAAATTAAGAGTTATAAAAAACATAGATATCAGTATAAAACTAAACAATGGATTGGAAACAAAATAACACAATTCTGCGAAGAGCAGATTAATTGATCATAGTAATAAATAAAAATATCGAAATATACCTTGTTTACCAACTACAATATTTCTTGAATTTATTGACATATTTATGTCACATGCTATATTAAAATGAATGTATTTTTGTAAGTGCGCATATGTATCTGTTTATATTAATACATTTGTTAAATATTTGCTTTTTTGCACATATATTTTTTAAGTATCACACACAAGGGGTGCTACTTTTATGGTAGCTACATTTCAGTGATTTTTCATATTTATTTAGTGTTAAGTATGCTTATTTTTTGTAAATCTATATTATAATCTAAGCTTCCTAAATAAACATTATTATTAGTATTAATTACAATAAATTTCTATTATTATTATTGTGTTTTATTACAATTTTTACCCCTCCCTACTACAAATGTGATATATCCACGCGAATTGAATATAGTACTGTACAACCAGAAGTTTCAGAGACCTCAGATGCACAGAAAGAGAAATCGAAGAGGTATACGTGTATATTAATTACAATAATTTTTTATTATTCTGTTTTATTACAACTTTTTACCCATTCCTACCATAAATTTGATATGTCCTGGCGAGTTGAATTTACTACAATACAACCAGAAGTTTCAGAGACCTCAGATGCATAGAAAGAAATCTAAGGTCATTTTGTATACATTCATTCTAGCCGAAGCTGCAGAGTTGTTACGCGCAGCGAAAATATCGTGGTGTTGGAGGTTAATAGATAATCACATTCAAAGAAATTCCTCAACAGGAAACAAAAAAGTCAGCAACTTAAGACAAAGTTAATAGAAATTTCAAAAGTATAATTCTGTATTGATAAGTAAAAAAGTCTTGAGTCAAAATATAGATTTTGAGTGATGAAGTGTTTTATTAACCTTAAAAAACCGATAAAAAGTAATAGAAATCAAGCTTTTCATCTCTATTTTAAAATTAACTCTCAAATTCAATCGGTTTTTTAACGTACTAAAATACTTTTAGTACGTTAATTTGTTTGTTAAAAAAAAACAAATCGATATTTTTGACTTAACAACTTTTTAATTATCAGTTCAGAATTGATATATAAGTTATATTAAATTTTACAGAAAAAATAAAATTCATACAAAACAGATTACTTAAAAATGATTACTTCATTTCTCAGTGTAACTATCATTTACTACAGTTTTGAACGACTTCCTCACTACTTTTCTTCGTGTAATCAAATGTAGGTTCATTGCTACTGTCACTCTGAATTTCTGTCCTCCCAACATCAAAGGTTCCGACAAAGCTTTCGCTTCTGGTTGTGATTAGTGTTCTGTGGTAAAACGTTACCACATAACGTTTTTTTTACAAACGTTATCTGTGATACATCACATCAATTTTTAGAATATAACGTAAATGCAGGTTAACGTGCACGTTATTTAACATTTATTTTATTTATAAAACATTTTTGTTTTGATACATCCATTCAATCACAGGACTGAATGTTAAGATTCAAATTACGTCACAGGAGTACAGTCCGGCTTAATGTTCATTGGTTAGGCGGAAGAGGCAACCGTAGTAAGTCTAGGAACCGTGGCGCCGCCAAACCATCGAGCAATAAGACAAAAGAGGGAATCTAATCCTTATGAAAAGGAGACCAAAAAAGTGGCCTCTGATGGCGGACATATCCGGAAATGCGAATGCGCCAAATTTAAATTTTGCGACACTTATCAACAGTAGCTATATAATATTTTTCAGAATGTGTCTTAGACGAGAAAGTTTTAATTAATTATTAATGATAAGAGTCTAAAATGCGACACAATTGTTAAAAAACTTCAATATAAATAAGATTTCATGTGACATTTGGGACAAACAATAACATAACCCAACTAAATTTGATGTCAAACAAGGAGATAGACTCTCTATCCTTGTTTAAAGTGGCCTCTAAAGATCGCGCTTCCTGTCTAACAATATGTTTGCCCCCACTACCTTTACATTCCCTCTATTGTCTTTTTGCTCGATGCGCCAAACGAATGGGCGTATGGGCGCTAAATCCGAACGTGATTTGACATTGCCTATCCCTGTTACCAGAGATATGTAAGTCACAAACCGTTTGTAATCGCTACCATAGTATAAAAAAGATTTGTGGTTAAACTGTGTCGCTACTCCGAACAAACCTTTATGTTGTCTATTAAATCGAACTTCTCCATCAGGATTTCTAATAGGGCAGTCCCACGGTTCCTAGGCCCATACAACGATGGGCCTGTATATTTATAAACGATGCTCAAGTATCAATCGATACTTGAGATCGACCTTGAATAAAATTTGTGTTCTATAAACCGTTCTCAAGCACGAAGTCGAGCTTGAGTACGCAGAAATGACAGCTCGTACTCAAGCATCGGATCGACCTGCCTTGAGCACGGGATCCTTCCTAACCTAACTTGTTTGTTTCTTCTTCTTCTTCCTTTATTGGGTAATATCTCAGGGGATAATTTGCCCAGCTAACACTAAATTGAAATTATTTTATATTGAATGAACACTATGTCGAAACTTCTTCTTCTTCACAGACCACTAATTGATCTGTGTTCTTCTTGGGCCAAACAGTTAGTATAGGAAAGTCTATTCAACACAGGATAAAACTTTTCTCGCTTGGAGGAACAACCAGTCTTTTTCTGCATAGCCTTTTTTGATGAGGTCCTCAGAGTTCCACAGCAAACTCTTCTGCAGCTATCTACTTAATTCAATAGCTACTTTACTGTGGACTGTCCAAGTTCCTCTTTTTTCTTTTTTTCTACCAACGGATGATAGAGAACCCAGGTGGAAAAAGAGAGAATAATTTGTAAGTTTGTGTTATAGTAGATAAGATAGGAATATATAATTATAGATTGATTTTGGCTAGAATAAGAAAAGTAATCAATAAATTTAGTCTTTGAGGATTAAGATTGGATAGGAAAGAGCATATCTCTATAGGAGTTTGTAGTTTTGTTTTAACCAATTCTTTGTAGAGGTCAAAATTTGGAGAAACGTTTATTGGACACTCTAGGATAATATGATTCAGAGATCCAATTTGACCACATTCACAGTACGGGTTGTCCTGAATACCTATGCGGAATAAATGAACGGGAGTGGAACAATGTCCTGTTCTCATTCTAATTACTGTGGTGATATGCCTTCTGTCTTTATAAGGAAATTGATTGAACCTTGGTGATTTGTTCCATGTATTGACTATTTTTCTATAAAACGACCCTTTTGATCTATTTGAATTCCATTCTTGTGCCCATAGAGTCCAAATTAGCTTTTTAATATAAAATAAGTAGTTTGAATAATGCAATTTAACTTTAGCTGGCATTTTTAGTGATCTTCCTATGTTTGCCAATTTGTCTGCAACACAATTGCCCTTAATATCAGAATGCCCTGGAATCCAAGCCAAAATAATACTGATGTTCTGTTGATTGGCTTCTATAATGAACCTTTTGGTCATGATAGAGGTATGTTCAGTTTCCATTGAGTAAGATGTTTTCCCTATCTTTTGGATAGCACTCTTAGAATCAGACAAGATTAAGGC
Source organism: Diabrotica balteata (assembly GCA_918026665.1). Classification (NCBI taxonomy): domain Eukaryota; kingdom Metazoa; phylum Arthropoda; class Insecta; order Coleoptera; family Chrysomelidae; genus Diabrotica; species Diabrotica balteata. The sequence goes on along the minus strand of OU898278.1, from coordinate 68,170,821 downwards.
CCTCTTGATATCCTTCTCCAAGACAAATTGAACCGCATGATTAATTGCAATAATTTCTGCAGTGCAAACTTGAGTCTGCGTAGGGAGTTTACTAGAGTATGAGTATTCAAAGTTAGGACAAAAAACACCAAATCCTGCTGAGCCCTTACTATCAACTGACCCATCCGTAAAGATTATAGTGTGAAGTGGATTGTCAAGTGAGATTCTTTGAAATTGAATTAATGCATGTTCATCACTTTTATTAGATTGCACATTCCTAATAGGGATAGAAGTTAATTGATATTCTAATTCAAAATTGTGACACGGAAATAAGTCGCTAGAAAATAAATTTGGGGTATATTGGAATTTATTCATGATGGAAACTGTAATATGTGCCATATGTAAAGGTGGCTGAAGTCCTAAAAGGTAATGGTAATGACAGTTACCTGTTAGGACAGTTGTCACCTAGGCGCCTGACGGTAGCAGCACCGAACAACCCGAAGGTGCACTCGACTCGGCGGTAATAGTTCGCGCATCTGGTTTGCGCAGGTCAGCGGCCATATTTTAAGTTCACAGTCACGTCGTTGACAGATCATTTTGTGTTTGTTGTTAGGTTAGATCACTATTTGTTTCGCTAATAATTTGATTTTGTGCAATCGTAAACACTGTAATTGTACACTAAAAAAATGGCGCAAGGTCACCGAATTTGACTGACAGCTACCAATGTAAATTTATCGGAGTGCACCTTCGGGTTGTTCGGTGGTAGCAGCCGCAACACTTAGGTTAGAAGTTATTGAGACACTTGTGTTATGTATTCTTAAATAAACCTATACGAAAGATCTCTAGTGTTTATTTTAAGCCATATCTTACATGGTGTCAGGTCGGGCCGGGGTTTATTCGAGTTGTGTCTAGAAGAAAAATGGAAAATCAATTTAAACCCCCAGAACCCCTTGTATTAGATGATGGCAATTTGGCGGCAAACTGGAGGAGGTTCTCTCAAAAATTTAACCTCTACATGGACGCCACCGATTTAGAAGATAAGCCTGAGAAAAAGAAACTGGCCACATTTTTAAGTTTACTGGGAGATGATGGATTGGAATTGTTCAACACTTTCACATTTAATGTAGAAGGAGACGATAAAAAGTTGCAACCTGTCTTGGATAAGTTTGAAGAGTATTGCTCCCATAAGTCTAACGTAATTTATGAGCGGTTTAAGTTCAACAGCATTGTCCAAAAAGAGGGGCAAAATTTTGATAGTTTCGTGACTGAGTTAAAGAAAGCAGTGAAAATGACTGAATATAAAGATCAGGACGACATGGTTAGAGACAGAATTGTTATTGGAATAAAAGACAAACAAACACAAGAAAGTCTCCTAAGAGAATCCAAGCTGACATTACAAAAGGCTATTACAACATGTAGACTAAGTGAAAGCAGTAAAATCCAAGCAAAAGCGTTTACAGCTGAATCAACAGTGGATGCAGTGAGGTCAAATAGAGGCACATCACAAAAAGTTTGCAGTTATTGTGGGTTCAAGCATCGAGGAAGAAAGTGTCCAGCATATGGCAAAACTTGTGCCCGTTGCCAGGGTAGAAACCATTTTGCTGGAGTGTGTAGTAAGAGCACCAACGGTCTGGAGAAAAGAGAGTCGGTGAGCAGGAAGGGAGTACATGAAGTAAAAAACCAACATAGTGGTAGTGAAAGTGATGATAGTGAGTTGTTTATCAATTGTGTCAAAACTGTAGGCTTATTGAAATCTGGAAATTCTCAGAATGTCTGGAAACAGAAAGTTCAGGTAAAAAATTGCATAGTAGAATTTAAGTTAGATACTGGTGCAGAAGTAAATGTTCTACCTCTTGAGTATATTAAAAATCTTGGTATACAAAAAATAAATAAAAGTAATGTTACAATAGTATCTTATGGTAATGATGATTTTAAAATAAAACCTGTAGGAGAAATTATAATTAATTGCAAGGTAGAGGCTGCATCTTCAGATATTAAATTTATTGTTGTTGATGTTCAGAACCAAGTACCTTTGTTGGGGTTAGATGCTTGTATTAGTCTTAATCTCATTAAGCGAGTAGAAAGTTTAGATGTAGACTTCAAAACTATGGCTAAAGTTGTAGAAGCATATCCCACAGTTTTTCAGGGGCTTGGACAATTCCCTAATGATTATCACATTTCATTGACAGAAGGTGCAGTCCCTCATGTTCAACCAGTTCGTAGGGTTCCTCATGCATTACATAAGAAACTAAAAGATAAATTAAAACAACTAGAAAATGAGTGTATTATCAGAAAGGTAGAGAAACCCACAGAGTGGTTAAACCCACTTGTAATTGTGGAAAAGAAAAACAAGGATTTAAGGTTGTGCTTAGACCCTAAATACTTGAACAAAGCTATTAAAAGAGAATACTTTTTGATACCCACAGCAGATGAAATTGCTGCAAAATTGTGTAACAAAGAGTATTTTTCAGTTCTGGATATGAAAGATGGGTACTTTCAAATTAAACTTGATGATCAGAGTGCAGATTATTGTACTTTTGGCACTCCCTTCGGTAGGTATCAATTTTGTCGTTTACCTTTTGGAATATGCTCAGCCCCAGAAGTCTTTCAAAGAAAAAACTATGAAATATTTGGTGACATTGAAGGTGTTGGTCTATATTTTGATGATTTGATTATTACAGGTGCTAATGAAGCAGAGCATGACCAAAACCTTCGCCTTGTACTAGAACGGGCCCTAAAGCACAACCTTAGATTCAATAAGGAAAAAATTCAATTCAAGTTAAGTAGTGTTAAATTTTTAGGTCAGATTTATTCCAAACAAGGTGTTGAATTAAATCAAGTATATGTAAAACCTATTCTAGAAATGCCAACACCTGATAATAAATCTGATCTAATGAGACTATTGGGGATGGCAAAGTTTTTGGGCAAATTTGTACCTAACATGTCAAAAGTCACAGCCCCATTAAGAGAACTAACAAAATTAGATGTCCCTTGGCACTGGACTGGTATTCATGATAAATCTTTGTTTCAATTAAAACATTTGCTAACAGCATCACCAGTGCTAACATTTTTTGACCCATCTAAAGAAATAGAAATTGAAACTGATGCCAGTAAAGATGGGTTAGGCGCTTGTTTGCTGCAAGGTGGCCATCCAGTAGCCTTTGCATCTAGGAGCTTAAGCACAACTGAGCAAAAATATGCTCAGATTGAGAAAGAAATGTTAGGAATAGTTTTTGCGTTTCAAAAATTTCATTATTTTGTGTATGGTCACAATGTGCTTGTTAGTTGTGATCACAAACCTCTAGAATCAATAGTTCGTAAAGATATATGTGCATTATCTCCACGTTTGCAAAGAATGCGTTTACGGCTATTGCATTATGACTTAAATGTAGTATATAAACCTGGAAAGTATCTGTACATTGCAGATACATTATCTCGGGCATTTTTACAAGAAGGAGGTCTGAAGTCAGATGCTGAATTTCAGTTCGCAGTTCATGCTGTAGTAAATAATGTTGCTATGTCTGATACTAGAAAATCAGAGTTTAGAATAGAAACCCAAAAAGATGAGCAATTGCAAACTGTTATAAACCTGTGCATACAGGGATGGCCAGAACACAAGCGTGATGTGCCACAGATAGTTAATAATTTTTTTAAGCTCAGAGACAACTTATGTGTCTGTGATAACTTGTTATTTTATGGGAATAAAATTGTTGCTCCTAAAAGCTTAAGATCTGAAATGTTAAGGCTAGTGCATGAGGGTCATATTGGTATTGAAAAATCAAAAGCTAGAGCCAGGCAAATTTTTTACTGGCCAGGAATGAGCTCTGATATAGAGACTTATATAAAAAAATGTAAATCTTGTGAAAAGTTTAGATCGAAGCAACAAAGGGAAACATTATGTCCATACCCTTTACCAGAATATCCATGGGAAAGAATCGGCATTGACATTTTCACATGTTATGGTACAAGTTATCTAGTCGCTTATGATTCTTTTTCAAACTGGATAGAGCTTCACTCGATAAAAGACAAATCTGTTTTTTCTGTCATTAAAGTTCTAAAATCAATGTTTGCTATACATGGTTCACCAGCTTATATATGCTGTGATAATGTTCCTTTTAATAGCTACCATTTTAAAAACTTTGCTACAGAATGGAATTTTCAAATTAAGTTTAGAAGTCCCAATTATCCGCGGTCAAATGGGCTTGCTGAGAAAGGTGTAGCAATTGCTAAGAGTATTGTTAAAAAGTCTATTGATGATAGGTCTGATGTTGAATCAGCATTATTACAATATAGGAATTCACCCCTTAAACACATTGGTTATACTCCTTCACAACTCTTAATGAGCAGACACTGTAGAACCAAATTACCTATTGATCAAGATATGTTAAAACCAGCTTTATGCATAAATGTGAAAGAAAAATTAAGTAAAAGGAGAAATGTGTATGTTAGAGACTATAACCAAGGTGTTAAGGATTTAGAGTCGTTAGAATCTGAGACAGATGTTGTTATGTACAATCAATGTCAAAAGAGGTGGGAACCAGCCCAAATAGTATCGCAGCATGAAGCTCCAAGGTCTTATATCTTGAGAGATGAGCATAATAATATTGTCCGTCGCAATAGAGTAGATATTAGAGAATCCCTAAATAGATTTAAGTCACAACCAACTACAATACTTACGAATACAAGTGATGTAGATTTAGATCAAGAACCCTCATCCTCAACACAGACAACAGAGGCAGAGTTGCCTACCTCTACTGACATACAAAATAATGTCACTGAACAAGCAGATAATTATAGAACTAAATCAGGTAGAGTTGTTAACCCACCTTTAAAACTGAATTTGTAAAAAGGGGGAGATGTAATATGTGCCATATGTAAAGGTGGCTGAAGTCCTAAAAGGTAATGGTAATGACAGTTACCTGTTAGGACAGTTGTCACCTAGGCGCCTGACGGTAGCAGCCGCAACACTTAGGTTAGAAGTTATTGAGACACTTGTGTTATGTATTCTTAAATAAACCTATACGAAAGATCTCTAGTGTTTATTTTAAGCCATATCTTACAGAAACTAAGAGGGGAATACTTTTTTTATTCCAGTAATTACGATTTGATTGCATTGATATCTGTAATCCATTCAAGGCAGAAATTATTGGGTTGTTAATTAGAATCAGATTTTTTAGGAGGAATTTAGAATTAAGCCATTCCCATCTGTACTTGAGAGGAATTTGACCACTTTCACCTAACAATGCATAAATAGGGATAGATCTCATACATCCTGTTATGATACGAATACTCTTATATTGTAATTTATCTAACCTGTTGATTAGCGCCTTGGGACAATCTGATAATATTTGACATCCATAATCTAAATGACTCTGTATCAAACCATTATGAACTATCTGGAGAGTTTTAGGATCACTACCCCAATATGTTCCACATAGAGCTCTCATTACATTCAAGCTACGACTTACTTTTAATTCTATTAAATCCACATATGATTTCCACTTTAGGTTTTTTTGAATAACTACCCCTAAATATTTCACTGTATCGACCCATTTAATTGCATGACCTCTAATTTTTACGTTTGGAGGATTAATTTTACGATTTCCAATTTGAAATATAATTGCTGAGGACTTATTGTACGATAGACTAAAGTTGTGTTCTAATAACCAGAGATCCATCCTTTCCATTAATAAGTTCAAAGAATTAATTAATTTAAGTAGATCTGCCCCACTAACCAAAATAACCAAATCATCTGCATACTGTATCAGATTACAACCGTTGGGAATAATCTCGTATAAAGATAGGGAATACAGATTAAATAATATTGGACTTAGAGGGGAGCCTTGAGGTAAACCCTGATTAGTTTTTCTTGGACCATGAATTTGACCATTTTGGTCCTTTACATAAATACTACGATCATTTAATATAGAATAAATGACATTTGCTAGTTGAATAGGAATGTTATATTTAATTAGTTTAGAGTATAAAAGAGAGATGTTGACACTATCATAAGCTGCTGAAATATCTAGGAAAAGTCCTACGGTAAATTGATTCAATGAAAATCCTTGTAGTATTTTAGAATTTAGTAATGAAATGCATTCCATGCAACCTCTACCCCTTCTAAAACCAAGTTGCAATGGATTTAAAATATGATTGTCTGTATGGATCACTACAGCATTAAGGAAACTGAAAGATGGTGGATCATTAGAGGAAGACAAACGTGGAAATCACACTAACAGACCACATAAACTATCACCAGAACTTATAGACAACGTAAAAAATCACATAAATCAGTTTCCTGTATTACCTTCCCATTATACCCGTAAGAATACGATGAAGATGTACCTTGAAGAAGGGCTAACTATCCAGAAAATGTACCGATTGTACAACGAGCATTGCGAAAAAACTAACATCACTACAGCTGCCACGTCACGCCAGTATAGAGATATTTTCAATGAACAGTTCAATATTGGGTTCTTTAAACCAAAAAAGGACCAGTGTACTGTTTGTTCTGTTTTTAATATGGCTAGTGATGCTGAAAAAGCAAAATTGCTCGAACAATATGAGTCCCATATGAAAAACAAAGAAGTTATCAGAAACTTAAAAGACATAGACAAACAGCTTGCACTAGATGATAAGAGCTTGTGTGTGGCTTGCTTTGACCTTCAAAAGGTTTTAGCTACCCCTTTGTCTAACGTAAGTGATTTTTACTACAAAAGCAAATACTCTACATATAACTTTACAGTTTATGATGTTGGAAATAATCAGGGTTACTGCTATGTATGGCACGAGCAGGTGGCTAAAAGAGGTCCTAATGAAATTGCCAGTTGCCTCTGGAAATTTTTAGATCTCAATGCACAACAAAGTGTTAAGACGATAATATTCTACTCAGACAACTGTAGGGGACAAAATAGGAATCGTTTTGTGTTTTCGATGTTTGCTTTTGCTGCTGCTCATTTTCATATTGATATTGTTCACAGATTTCTGGAAAAAGGCCACACTCAGAACGAAGGTGACAGTATGCATGCTGTTATCGAAAATGCAAAGAAAAGGCAATCGGTTGTATATATGCCAGAACAGTGGGTTACATTAATTAGAATGGCTAAAACTACAGGAAGCGTTTGTGATGTTACGGAAATGACCCAAGATAATTTTTTTAATTTTAAAAAACTGACTGATACCGAGAATTGTAAACTTGACAACGAAAAGAAATCAATAAAAGTTAGCAAAATACGAGAAATAAAATTTTCGCATGAACACCAAAATTCTATAATGTTTAAATACGAATTCGATGATGGTTTTAGAGGTTGTGACATAAAATTAAATCAAAAATGCAGAGGACGGCCTTCCACTACTATCAAATTTCCACCGAAACTGTATGACGCACCATTACCAATTGAAGAAAAAAAGCTAAAAGGATTACTGTGGCTGTGTAATACCGGCAAAATACCCACAATGTACAATGGATTTTATAAAAATCTTAATTCAAAGAGTTATGTACCTCCTAAAGTCGAGCTCGAAGTTGATTCAGTTGAGAGCGAAGAAGAGTCGGATGAGGAAAATTGAATTAAAATATAAAACTGCAAAATATATTAGTAGCTTCTTCAAAATGTACCATTTTATATAAATAAAGTTAAGAAACAAATAATTCTGGTATTTATTACTTTAAAAATATCTCCATCGAAAACTATAGTAACTCGTTCAAAAGTCACTTATGACCATTTCTGTCTTAAATCTGTTTTACCCTTGTAAGATCATTATTAAAAGTATCACTTAATGCTATAAAAACATCCATTTAATAGATTAATGAATTTTGGTAACAGTGTAAATACATTTCTATAATTATCTCAATTACATAAAAAATGAGTTACTACAGTCTTCGTTGGACCAGTCGATATGTTAATGCTTATTAGTGATTAGTTGAATGCATAATACAGTTGTAGCAATAAATAAAATTACCTGTTACCAGAAACTCTTCCAACAAAGTATCAGGTATAGTATTATGGTTTTTATCAGTTGGACTATTAATTACTTCCTGTACATTATAGGTTTCAGTGGTACCTAAAACCACGACATAAATATTACTCAGTATGTAACCATAAGATATATTATGTTCTTAATAAGGCTGATAAAAGATCATTAAATTTCACAATTCCAGATCTTGTTTATATTATGAAAAACAACAAACAACTTTGTATATAGTTGTAAGTAGATACTGATTTTTATATGACTTTTATAATAAAGCACTATAATTGTGAATAAATAAAAAGTATCTACCTTCCAGCCTTATGACTTTCTTTAATGGTTCGTCTGTGTGTTTTGAATATTGGCTGTGTGAGAAAATCGTTGAATGTGCTTGTTGAAATAAATACTTCCGTGTGTTTCCTTTGTACATGTCATCGAGCAAAAAGATAAAAGAGGGAATCTAATCGTTATGAAAAGGAGACCAAAAAAGTGGCCTCTGATGGCGGACATATCCGGAAATGCAAAGGCGCTAAATTTAAATTTTCCAACACTTGTTAACAATACCTGTAAAATATTTTTCAGACAAGAAAGTTTTAATTAAATATTAACGATAATATTTTAAAAAGTGACATAATTGGTAAAAAAAACTTCAATATAAATAAAATTTCATGTGACAGTTGGGACAAACAATAACATAACCAAACTAAATTTGACTTTTAAACAAGGAAAGAGACTGTCTTTCCTTGTTTAAAGTGGCCTCTCAAGATGGCACTTCCTGTCTATCAATATGTTTACCCCTTCTACCTTTACATTCCCTCTTTTGTCTTATTGCTCGATGGTACATGTACACCGGTTCAAAATGTTTCTCGCACATTCTATAATTAGTATGCAATTCAGCACCCTTGGAAAGCAGATCATACCTATTGGCCGCTTTCAGCCATAATTCAGCTCTAAAAAAAGTGTATTTAACTAAAATATAAACATTCAGACAACATTTGTAATACGTTTGAATTTAAAATTTAATTTGTTTACCTACTACGATCAGTCGGTATTGAAAAGAGACTAATTCCTTCCCCAGTTTTCGATGGGCACCCACGAACAACACAATAAAATCCTCCCTTTCGTGCAGCCATCACAATAAGTTTATTACACAAATATATTAAATTAACTAACTAACTAAATAACTTCTCAATACAATACAATAACACTTCTCAATATATAAACAAACAAGGCATCAACACTACTAACACTATGGCCGATTTCGCACATGCGCAAAGAAATTTGGATTGCGAAAAAGCCCTCCGTTTCGCTTCTTGTTGTGATATAAATACTATTATTATTTATCTATGACTATATTCATTGTACCCACGGTTCCTAGACTTACTCCGGTTGCCTCTTCCGACTAGGGTGGGGATGCTTGAGTTACGTCACAGGAGTACACAAGAATACAAAACTCTTATTGGCGATTGAAACTGAATGTAGAGGGCAGGTCGATTGCAGTGTCATGGCCGATATAAATGGTATAAACCACGGTTCCTAGACTTACTCCGGTTGCCTCTTCCGCCTAACCAATGAACATTAAGCTGAACTGTATTCCTGTGACGTAATTTGAATCTTAAAAATCAGCCCTGTGATTGGATGGATGTATCAAAACAAAAATGTTTTATAAATAAAATAAATGATGTGATGTATCATGTATCATGATCATCTATCACAGATAACGTTTGTAAAAAAAAAACGTTATGTGGTAACGTTTTACGTTATCTTGCTAACATAATATATTATATTCTCTGATAACAGGTTCAATTTAAAGAGATGATTTAATCTCATACTATTTGTAGATGGGAATAACGTGTAGTTAATAAAAATATAAAATGAATTATTTAGTCCAGAATTTTGGCCGGATTCTAAACGATGAGTTATTAGAAGAATTAGATGATGCTATTAGAAGGTTTGTTAAAGATATTTTTAATTATAGTATCAAAGAATATAGACGCTTATAAGCGTCTATATTCTTTGATAGTATATTATTTATTTAGGTTATGTTTTGTAAACAAAATTATTTTATTGATAGGGATGAAGAAAACATTCAGAGAAGACTTTTGCGAGATTTGGTAAATCCAGTGGAATTAGTGGAAGCCGTATTTTAAAAGATATTTAAGTTATCGAGGGAATTGTCTTTGCATTTGGTTCGAAAGTCTCCAGCCCCATCTAAGACAAGTGCAAAGATCAAATGCTTTAGCACATGAAACCAAGATATGTTGTTTATATTAAGAATTGAGTGAATATATTCCACTATGTTATATTTTATTTACTTTTTATTTTATTATATACTATATTTTATTTTTTTTTACCATGGAAAGGTCCACTTTTAGTAAAGTATTGACAGAAGTAACTGATGCGATGGTAGAACATCTGTTGCCAAGATATGTTAAATTTCTTGTCACCCCTGCAAAATGCCAAGCAGTAACAGAAAGGTAAAACATATGTAATTAATGTTGTTCTGAAGCTATTTTCTTGTGGCATTTTAAATTAATTACTATTTAACTGGGAATAAGCCCCAATTAAAGGTTAAAATATGTTTATTAACATTTCAATTTCCACTTCAGAAATTGTTCTCAAAATACAAACACTAAAAACAAATTTTGTTTTTTTGTTACTTAGTGAAAAATTCTTCTAATAATTTAATTTTATCTGACTCATTTATATTGACAATTCAGACATACATTATGCATTTTAAAGTAGACGACTTTAAAATGATATTGCCAATATTGTTGAGTTGTGCTCTTGGAACGACTTTACTTATAAGATAGTTCATTCCATTACATGAAATCAACATTAACTTGAGAATATCTGTCAGAAAAAAATCATAGCATGTAATTCATCTTTAAAAAGACAAACACATGCCATGATGACAGTAAAATTCTCCTGTTAGTGATTCCATAGTAAATTATGAGGGAAAAACCAGGAAAAAACCCCATAATGCTATCTCGACATGGTAAGTATTTGGTCGTGCATTTAGTTTGCCTTTAAGTCCCACATCACAAAAAGAATAATAAGTGTGAAGAAGATTCAGAGAAGGAAAAAATAAAATTAAGTATTCTTAAAATTAGAAAAGAAAAGGAAGAGTTAAGTAGAGACGTTTTAAAATTAGAAAAACAGAAACAGAGAAAAGAGAAACAGACACAAAAGAGTTGGCAGTTAAAGAAAAGATTCTACAACTGAAACATCAATATGGGGTTGAGTTCGAGAATTTAGAAATTTAATACCGTTTGGTTAATTTTATATTATTGTAAATTAGTTATTAAAATAAAAATTGGTTATCTTATTATTGTAGAAGTATCATATAAATGACATCATATACTGGTACCCAAACAATATTTAAGAGGAAATAATAATTTACAAACCTTGCTGTGTCCTCTGGAAAAGTTAAGGAATGCTTATTTCATCTAATATTTTTACAACACAAATTCCATTTTGCCGTCTTAAAATCAAACACTTTACTCAAGAATAATAATAAACACAAAAAACTGAACAATGAAACTGAAATATATGTACATACTTTGTTTTTCAAATACCGTAAAATGAAAGGATTATGTATCTACTTGCTGATATGATCTTATTTTCATGACTTCCTTGAAATGACAATGTATCGCTTGAGAATATTATAGATAAATGAAATACTAATAGATCCCGTAACATTTTGCCTATTTTTCACAAAGTTATCTGTTAAAAGTGGGTATAAACACTTTCTTATAAGTATGTATTTATTGTAGAAAAATTCTGTAATAAAAATACATGTTCATTATAGTATCATAAATATCATATTCATTAAGTTACTGGTGTTATATTTAGTTTGTTTCATAGATTTATTACCAGAGTTTAATAAGAAAAAGTTGACACAATTAAGTTAATTTTATTTCTGTGACTATTTGAATTGTCAACACTTTTTTTGTTAAATTAAAAATACATATACAATAATTAAAACACTCATAATTCTTATATTGTTTTATTGAACCGTAAATAATTTTAAAATAAACATTTTATTTAATTAATAAATGCAGTATGAATGACAGCATTTCTTACAGCAAAATTATCTTTATTTCTAGTGACCTTGTTTAAATTTTTATCTTCTGACTCCGCGTGATTACTGCCATCTTCACTATCAGTCAGCACATCATTCCTCCTTCTACATATATTATGCAATACACAAATTGCCACTATAAATGGAATAGCTCTATTTACACTGACTAGACACTCTTTACATTTTGGAATGAGGTGATATAGTCTTTCAACTGTATGTGCTTCATTGTCACTTTATATTCACAAACATAACACACTTTTCTCTCTTCAACAAGTCTTCATGTGTTGTAGAGGTGTGTCCTAATCTGAGACTTCTTATTGGGATTTGATGTTGTCGCTTTGAAGGCCTGAAGTATCATGGAAGGACGGAAGATTTTATTTCTATCAATTTAGTGGTGCTTCTGTTCCATTGGTCCTGTAGACAAACAAGGAAACCTTCTCTTTAAGACACCAAACATTCTTTCAATTGTATTCTGTGTGTGGATATGTGTATAATTGTATTTCCTTTCAGCTGGCGTTTGAGGATCATGTAAGGGAGTTAAAATATATTTTCGGCATGGATAACCACTATCACCCAGTAAATATGTTTCACAAAACTCATTGTTTTCAAACTGAGCTCTTATCAGAGAATTATCAAATACATGACTATTGTGGGAGTAACCAGGCCATCTAGCAACTACATTGATTACATTTAAATTTGCATCACAATCCATCTGTATATTTATTGAAAAATACCAGTCACTATCAACACTAGATACAGTTGGAGAATTAACATCTGACACTGATGATACTGAAGACATTTCAAAATATTATTAAATCTAAATATTTTCACACCAGCCGAAAAGACATTGAAACTGTCATATTTACTTGTTAAATAAAATTTACTTGGTAGAAAACTAAGGAATAGTTTAGTTTGCAGATTTACTTCCAGAATTAATTTACTATGTGTTTAAAATACGCAAATCTGCAGAGTAAATTATTTTACTTTCAAGCTAAATTTTACTTAGCAAGTAAAATGTTTTATAATACCGCAATACCAGGCATAAAAGTGGTATGAACAAACCAGACAGCTGTTGATTTGAATATAATTATTAATTATTTTTAGTAAATTTCAGCATTATGACTACGTTAAAGTATTTTAAATCCAATCTAGAATAAACTGAAAAACTAATTTATTATGCAATTATTATATAAAAAAATAATTTATTATGCAATTTTTTAAAGACAAATCATGTGCTATATTTTCTGAGAGGTGATCTCAAGTTAAGGTTAATTTCATGTAATCAAATGAACTATTTTACAATAAAGCCAAGTTAAAGTTATTTATTTATGTTAATATACAATAAAGTACTTACATATGTCAAAAAATAGTATAAAATAAAAATTAACATATTAAAAACATAAGATATAATAATGCATATATACGTTAAGGCAAACATTACACAGAATATTATATTCTGGGTTCCCAGGTATACACAAAATAGGATTCATCATCAATACACAAGCCAGTTCCAAACATTAAAGTTAAAATTTAGGAATTCATCACTTGAAAACTGCTTCCCCTTCAACCAATGGACTCTTTGCTTCACCACAATACTCAAAGATATCATTAAGGTTAATTTCCATTATTAAATGATACAAATAACTCGTCTTAAACCAAACTAAACATGGAAATGGAAAAGCAATGGTAAATATTCGAATGTTATGTTTGTTTTTGTTTATACCATTTATATCGGCCATGACACTGCAATCGACCTGCCCTCTACATTCAGTTTCAATCGCCAATAAGAGTTCTGGGCCCTGATTCTAATTGAGATTTCGACTGAAAACATGTTGAAATCAATATGGCGACGTCGAAATGCGACTTTGCGAGCCTAGTGGATTTCAGCTGAACTAACCAAAGGACGTCACTAAATTTCGATTTATCGAAATTAATTTCAACTTCAAGAAAGTGGTTGAAATTTAATTTCGAGTCGAAATTAATCTGACATGACTAGCGGGACTGGGAGAAGCGAGGTTAGGTTCAGTTTAGGCGGTGTTGTTTTGTTTGATTGTTGCAACGAAAACTGAGGCAGAAAGTATTAATATGGCTGCGTTTTATCAAAAATTGTATGTGATTCGGCACATAATTGGTCGAAATTTTAACACCTATAAAAATAGAACTGCGGTACCTGGGGGCCCCAAGCCAGATGCTACTGATTATTTTTTAAAATATACTGTGGTGTAAAAATTAAAGAAATAAAATGTCCCAATATTAAAACTAAATTGGAAACCACAATTTTTGAATATATTCAACAGGCTGTAATGGAAAATAGAAATAATAAATAATTTGGTTGAAATAATTTATTTTAATTCTACACTCTTATTTGGAGATATAAAATAATCTTTAAACTCATCAAGAATTTTTAGAGCGGTAATGTATTGTTTTTAGTAATACCAATACTAAGCTGCAGTAAATTTAAAAATATAATATAACCACTAAGTCAAAAGCCATCATAATTTCCTTTTGGTCCACAGACAATTTAGTGCCACCATCACCAACAGCCTCCATCCATTTTCTTTCAATTCAAAATATAATCATTGAGAATGGCCACAAGTGTTGACAATTCAAATAGTTACAGAAATAAAATTAACTTAATTGTGTCAACTTTTTCTTATTAAACTCTGGTAATAAATCTATGAAACAAACTAAATATAACACCAGTAACTTAATGAATATGATATTTATGATACTATAATGAACATGTATTTTTATTACAGAATTTTTCTACAATAAATACATACTTATAAGAAAGTGTTTATACCCACTTTTAACAGATAACTTTGTGAAAAATAGGCAAAATGTTACGGGATCTATTAGTATTTCATTTATTTATAATATTCTCAAGCGATACATTGTCATTTCAAGGAAGTCATGAAAATAAGATCATATCAGCAAGTAGATACATAATCCTTTCATTTTACGGTATTTGAAAAACAAAGTATGTACATATATTTCAGTTTCATTGTTCAGTTTTTTGTGTTTATTATTATTCTTGAGTAAAGTGTTTGATTTTAAGACGGCAAAATGGAATTTGTGTTGTAAAAATATTAGATGAAATAAGCATTCCTTAACTTTTCCAGAGGACACAGCAAGGTTTGTAAATTATTATTTCCTCTTAAATATTGTTTGGGTACCAGTATATGATGTCATTTATATGATACTTCTACAATAATAAGATAACCAATTTTTATTTTAATAACTAATTTACAATAATATAAAATTAACCAAACGGTATTAAATTTCTAAATTCTCGAACTCAACCCCATATTGATGTTTCAGTTGTAGAATCTTTTCTTTAACTGCCAACTCTTTTGTGTCTGTTTCTCTTTTCTCTGTTTCCGTTTCTGTTTTTCTAATTTTAAAACGTCTCTACTTAACTCTTCCTTTTCTTTTCTAATTTTAAGAATACTTAATTTTATTTTTTCCTTCTCTGAATCTTCTTCACACTTATTATTCTTTTTGTGATGTGGGACTTAAAGGCAAACTAAATGCACGACCAAATACTTACCATGTCGAGATAGCATTATGAGGTTTTTCCCTCATAATTTACTATGGAATCACTAACAGGAGATTTTTACTGTCATCATGGCATGTGTTTGTCTTTTTAAAGATGAATTACATGCTATGATTTTTTTCTGACAGATATTCTCAAGTTAATGTTGATTTCATGTAATGGAATCAACTATCTTATAAGTAAAGTCGTTCCAAGAGCACAACTCAACAATATTGGCAATATCATTTTAAAGTCGTCTACTTTAAAATGCATAATGTATGTCTGAATTGTCAATATAAATGAGTCAGATAAAATTAAATTATTAGAAGAATTTTTTACTAAGTAACAAAAAAACAAAATTTGTTTTTAGTGTTTGTATTTTGAAAACAATTTCTGAAGTGGAAATTGAAATGTTAATAAACATATTTTAACCTTTAATTGGGGCTTATTCCCAGTTAAATAGTAATTAATTTAAAATGCCACAAGAAAATAGCTTCAGAACAACATTAATTACATATGTTTTACCTTTCTGTTACTGCTTGGCATTCTGCAGGGTGACAAGAAATTTAACATATCTTGGCAACAGATGTTCTACCATCGCATCAGTTACTTCTGTCAATACTTTACTAAAAGTGGACCTTTCCATGGTAAAAAAAATAAAATATAGTATATAATAAAATAAAAAGTAAATAAAATATAACATATTGGAATATATTCACTCAATTCTTAATATAAACAACATATCTTGGTTTCATGTGCTAAAGCATTTGATCTTTGCACTTGTCTTAGATGGGGCTGGAGACTTTCGAACCAAATGCAAAGACAATTCCCTCGATAACTTAAATATCTTTTGAAATACGGCTTCCACTAATTCCACTGGATTTACCAAATCTCGCAAAAGTCTTCTCTGAATGTTTTCTTCATCCCTATCAATAAAATAATTTTGTTTACAAAACATAACCTAAATAAATAATATACTATCAAAGAATATAGACGCTTATAAGCGTCTATATTCTTTGATACTATAATTAAAAATATCTTTAACAAACCTTCTAATAGCATCATCTAATTCTTCTAATAACTCATCGTTTAGAATCCGGCAAAAATTCTGGACTAAATAATTCATTTTATATTTTTATTAACTACACCTTATTCCCATCTACAAATAGTATGAGATTAAATCATCTCTTTAAATTGAACCTGTTATCAGAGAATATAATATATTATGTTAGCAAGATAACGTAAAACGTTACCACATAACGTTTTTTTTTTACAAACGTTATCTGTGATAAATCACATCAATTTTTAGAATATAACGTAAATGCAGGTTAACGTGCACGTTATTTAACATTTATTTTATTTATAAAACATTTTTGTTTTGATACATCCATCCAATCACAGGGCTGATTGTTAAGATTCAAATTACGTCACAGGAGTACAGTTCAGCTTAATGTTCATTGGTTAGGCGGAAGAGGCAACCGGAGTAAGTCTATTGTCTATTCGCTTAGCTAGGGCATATTTTGACAGACTCATTGTCGGAAACCTACAACACAACAATTCCTACTTCTCAGTATTAATAGCTCAAGTGTACTACTATTGCAGACTTCTTTCTTTGAAAAAAAAGAAGAATTATTCTAAATAGTGGAAGTGTATACTAAACCCATCAAATTTTCCCTGTATATTTAAAATATAATATTTGAATTGTTACAATTTAAAATATTGTAGTAAATATTTGTATTATTCGCGTTGTTTATTTAATTTAATATTGTTTTATTATATTTGTTTAATTCTTTTGTTAGTTCTATTCAGTTAATTAATTAGTTATATTTTAAATTTTATTATTATGGATAGTCAAAGTTTTCCATTTGTTCCATCAGCTAATGTGTTGGTAAGTTTTTCTTAATAAACATGATAAAATGTTTTTTAAAAGTTAATTTTTTAGATTAGTTGTTTCTAATTTAATATAAACTTGTTTATACCTACATGAAGAATGGAGGTTCTTGTTGTTTGTTTGGGTTTATATGACTGCAGACTGCGGCCAAGACACTGAATTCATTAACCATATGTGGAAGATTTTAACATCCTCAAATGCTAATGAGCAAAAATTACTATTGAACCACGAATTTGCCTAGTCAAATTACTAATATTTGCTTTTAGCATATGGAAGTACACTTATTTTGTAATATAATAAAACAACAGTTTATGTTAATGCTATCCAATGAACTGTTAATCTTTATTCATTGATTCCATCCTAGTCACAACATAAGGAACTTGCTGTGTCTTATTTAACCTCACTTTGACTTTTTAATTTTGTAGAATTTACTCCCACTTTTTTTATTTTGTACAATAAATAATTTTATTATTTGTTATCAATACACAATACGGTGTAAATAAATAAATATTGATTGTCGGCAAAGTTCTATTTTATTTACTTTTGTTTACATTAATATTGACTAAGAGCACGTATGCTTGGTTGTATAGTAATTTCCAGCCACTTCGAGTCTGTCAAAAAGTAACTAACTTCGCAAAAAAATAATTACTAAAATCACTAGACAGTTCGGACTGGGAATAGCGAACCGGGTATAGGAACCGTGCATTGTACCAAAGAATATAGACGCTTATATACATAGCACACTACAACCTAGCATTGAAACTCCCGTGTTGACGAGTAAAAGTAAAACAATGATTGGCGCATCACCTAGTGACCGGGCGCGTAACTATATATACATGGCGCGAAATTCAAAAGTTTAGTAATATTTTTTTTTTGTAGGATTGTGAACTCATTTTAAAGTAAAGGAAAATCGATATAATCCTAAAATAACAAGAAAAATCCTTATCCTATACAATAATAAATATTTTTCGTATACTTTTTCTGTTTTCTTGTTATGTTGAGACTATATTTATTTCACATTACATTAAAATGCCAAAGTGGTTAAAAGAATTAAAGAATAAAATATAGAATAAAATCTTTATTTATAAAAATGTTACAAGAAACGTTATATGTGTTACAAGAAATATTAATAATACAAGCCAAGTGTACTATAATTTAGTTTTCTTAATGTTGTGGCAAGAGCTGGTCAGTATTTAAATAATTGTTTTGTCTTAGTAACTATGTCAAGTTTTATGTGAATAAAAGCCTAATTCTGCAAAAGGCATTTTACTACAATTTTATTCTCATAATTCGCAAAGAATTCAAACATTGGTATATAACATTCAAGATTTTTTTAGAAAGCAATGAATCTAAAGATAAATCCCTAGAAGACAAAGATACCTAAGTACATGCTTTTAATAAATTAGTATGTAATTACATAAGCGAACCAATCAATGGGGAAAACTAATTCCTTTTTTCACACATACTCCCACAGATTCTGAATGAAAAAATGCAATTGAAAAAATGCAAATGGGTTGAAGTAGGTATTAAAAAAATGCAGACATTATCTGGTAGGAAAGCAATTCAAACCAATCAAAGATTAAATCACTATTTTGTTTATATAGAATGCTGACATATATAAAATCTGACAAGGAGAACTAGCCTTACTTCACAAGAATTTATTAATTATCTACACTCTAAAGGAATATTTCAAGTAGAACAACACTGTATAACCATGAAGGAAATGGTTAAGTTGAAAGATACAATGAGTTATATGGAAACTGGTGAATCTAGCATTGAAAACCAAATATTTAGAGATCACTAAATGGAAAACTGCTTTACCAGGAACTCTGTAGTATATACGAAGTTTACTATTGAATTGTTATATTATTGAATCACAATAATGATGAAGATGAAAGTCCAAATAACACATTAGAGAATTCCACTACTAAATCAATACCAGATGACAGAAAATTTACCTGTTCAAAAACCTGATGATAATTATGAACCAAGATTGGAAAATTCAGATTTTCAATCTAGCTGTAAATCAGCTGGAGCTAAAAATAAACCAAGATAGTTGCAATATTTTGTTCACAAATAGGGACGGGTAAATGTAGTATAATTTAGTGTTGTAACAAGAACTTGTCAGTAATTAAATAATTTGTTTGGAATTCTGTCAAATTAAAGCCTAATAAGCAACAGACAGCCGTCAGACATTCTAAAGGTCGATTCACACACATCAGTCACGTCATAGTCACGGTACCGAACGGTCCTGTTTGGTCACAGAACTATCAACTATCTGACAGCTGGCAAACTGTTCGTCAACTGATGAGTGTGAATGCATGCGCCATATTTGTATTAAAGAATATTTTGTATGACGGATTGTTCGATTCGGCGCAATCACTGTGACGAGATGGTGACGAGACGTGACTGATGTGTCTGAATTGACCTTTAGTTCTTTGTAGTACTTACATGCTAATCCAATAACACATACTACCAGCGGTCAGTGAGAACTCTTACTGTCTGGTGTTCTACTTACAGAAAGACAGAACTCAAGAACTGCTAAATTGGAAACACAAACATTAAATGATTTAGTTCTAGAAAGAACTTTATATACATTTATATGATAATATTTTTACTCATATTTAAACCTATAAACCCAACAGTTAGCTCTAAGATCCAGCACTTAAAGATGGAAAAATAACATTAAAAATAAAAAAATATGTAAAGTATTATCTAGTTACAATAAAAACATGAAGTATTTTACAAAGTTAAGTTTCCAAACTCTATGTTACCAGTAACTCTTTTCTACTAATATTTATATATTTATTGAGAGACATATTAAATACATTTAGATTTAGGTTGTTCTACAAAATGGAACATTAAAAGTACATAGATGAGACAAACCATGGTAATATGGTACTCTAAGACCAATCTCACTCACAAGAGAGAGACAGATCCTTCCTCGCACTTAACAAGCAAGCTCATAGACCTCTCCATATGATAGTGTAGTCACTGTAGTCATGGTCTGCTAATCTAATCCAACTTTGAAAGGTGCACACCTGTAGAAATTTATGTCGAACCCTCTCTAAGGTGATGATTTTTAAGATAGTTGTTGAACCACCACCTACAAAATAATTCAAACAGTAAGCAAGTAAGACTGATTTTATAATATATAATTTTAGGTTAAATTTATAATTAACTAATTTTATAAGTAAAAGGTCACATACATACATATATTGGCATAATAGTTCTTACCTGGTGCTGGTAAAAACAAACTCTCAAACAAAAGGGCAAAGGGCTGTTCTCGTAATACCGGTATGTACAACATTAATATTGTCCTCTTTAAAATGACTAGCGCATACACGAAAATTGTTATAAATAGTTTCTGTTGCAGCATTCTATAATTAGGGCTCTTAACAACATTCACCCATTTATCAAACATATCCATATAATTTTGATATAATGTCCTGGACTTTAAAAACTATATTATTTGCCAGTAGTATCCATGCAATCTAAAACACATATTTTTTGTCCAGTTCTTGGTCTCTACAGTATTATTCCATGTAATGTGTTAATTACATGGAATGAACGAAACGAGTCCATAATAAAAAATCGTCTAAAATTGTACCTTTTTGAACTACGGATATAAAAAAATTTTAATTATAAAATAAATTATAAAAAATAAAACAAATACAAATATGGCGCTTTATTTGTCTAAATTCAACTTTGATTTACTTTGACCACAGCACACTCCCCCACGTAGGAACGAGACTAGCACCGTTCCGACTGGGGTGGGGATGCTTGAGTTACGTCACAGGAGTACACAAGAATACAAAACCAATTTATTCGCGATTGAAACTGAATGTAGAGGGCGGGCAGGTCGATTGCAGTGTCATGGCCGATATAAATGGTATAAACAAAAACAAACATAACATTCGAATATTTATAAATACCATTGCTTTTCCATGTTTAGTTTGGTTTAAGACGAGTTATTTGTATCATTTAATAATGGAAATTAACCTTAATGATATCTTTGAGTATTGTGGTGAAGCAAAGAGTCCATTGGTTGAAGGGGAAGCAGTTTTCAAGTGATGAATTCCTAAATTTTAACTTTAATGTTTCGAACTGGCTTGTGTATTGATGATGAATCCTATTTTGTGTATACCTGGGAACCCAGAATATAATATTCTGTGTAATGTTTGCCTTAACGTATATATGCATTATTATATCTTATGTTTTTAATATGTTAATTTTTATTTTATACTATTTTTTGACATATGTAAGTACTTTATTGTATATTAACATAAATAAATAATTTTAACTTGGCTTTATTGTAAAATAGTTCATTTGATTACATGAAATCAACCTTAACTTGAGATCACCTGTCAGAAAATATAGCACATGATTTGTCTTTAAAAAATTGCATAATAAATTATTTTTTCTTTAAGTTTTTCAGTTTATTTTAGATTGGATTTAAAATACTTTAACGTAGTCATAATGCTGAAATTTACTAAAAATAATTAATAATTATATTCAAATCAACAGCTGTCTGGTTTGTTTATACCACTTTTATGTCCGGTATTGCGGTATTATAAAACATTTTACTTGCCAAGTAAAATTTAGTTTGAAAGTAAAATAATTTACTCTGCAGATTTGCGTATTTTAAATACATAGTAAATTAATTCTGGAAGTAAATCTGCAAACTAAACTATTCCTTAGTTTTCTACCAAGTAAATTTTATTTAACAAGTAAATATGACAGTTTCAATGTCTTTTCGGCTGGTGTGAAAATATTTAGATTTAATAATATTTTGAAATGTCTTCAGTATCATCAGTGTCAGATGTTAATTCTCCAACTGTATCTAGTGTTGATAGTGACTGGTATTTTTCAATAAATATACAGATGGATTGTGATGCAAATTTAAATGTAATCAATGTAGTTGCTAGATGGCCTGGTTACTCCCACAATAGTCATGTATTTGATAATTCTCTGATAAGAGCTCAGTTTGAAAACAATGAGTTTTGTGAAACATATTTACTGGGTGATAGTGGTTATCCATGCCGAAAATATATTTTAACTCCCTTACATGATCCACAAATGCCAGCTGAAAGGAAATACAATTATACACATATCCGCACACAGAATACAATTGAAAGAATGTTTGGTGTCTTAAAGAGAAGGTTTCCTTGTTTGTCTACGGGACCAATGGAATAGAAGCACCACTAAATTGATAGAAATAAAATCTTCCGTCCTTCCATGATACTTCTGGCCTTCAAAGCGACAACATCAAATCCCAATAAGAAGTCTCAGATTAGGACACACCTCTACAACACATGAATACTTGTTGAAGAGAGAACAGTGTGTTATGTTTGTGAATATAAAGTGACAATGAAGCACATACAGTTGAAAGACTATATCACCTCATTCCAAAATGTAAAGAGTGTCTAGTCAGTGTAAATAGAGCTATTCCAATTATAGTGGCAATTTGTGTATTGCATAATATATGTAGAAGGAGGAATGATGTGCTGACTGATAGTGAAGATGGCAGTAATCACGCCGAGTCAGAAGATAAAAATTTAAACAATGTCACTAGAAATCAAGATAATTTTGCTGTAAGAAATGCTGTCATTCGTACTGCATTTATTAATTAAATAAAATGTTTATTTTAAAATTATTTACGGTTCAATAAAACATAATATAAGAATTATGAGTGTTTTAATTATTGTATATGTATTTTTAATTTAACAAAAAAAGTGTTGACAATTCAAATAGTCACAGAAATAAAATTAACTTAATTGTGTCAACTTTTTCTTATTAAACTCTGGTAATAAATCTATGAAACAAACTAAATATAACACCAGTAACTTAATGAATATGATATTTATGATACTATAATGAACATGTATTTTTATTACAGAATTTTTCTACAATAAATACATACTTATAAGAAAGTGTGAAACCACCCACTTTTAACAGATAACTTTGTGAAAAATAGGCAAAATGTTACGGGATCTATCAGTATTTGATTTGTTTATAATATTCTCAAGCGATATATTGTCATTTCAAGGAAGTCATGAAAATAAGACCATATCAGCAAGTAGATACATAATCCTTTCATTTTACGGTATTTGAAAAACAAAGTATGTACATATATTTCAGTTTCATTGTTCAGTTTTTTGTGTTTATTATTATTCTTGAGTAAAGTGTTTGATTTTAAGACGGCAAAACGGAATTTGTGTTGTGGAAATATTAGATGAAATAAGCATTTCTTAACTTTTCCAGAGGACACAGCAAGGTTTGTAAATTATTATTTCCTCTTAAATATTGCTTGGGTACCAGTATATGATGTCGTTTATATGATACTTCTACAATAATAAGATAACCAATTTTTATTTTAATAACTAATTTACAATAATATAAAATTAACCAAACGGTATTAAATTTCTAAATTCTCGAACTCAACCCCATATTGATGTTTCAGTTGTAGAATCTTTTCTTTAACTGCCAACTCTTTTGTGTCTGTTTCTCTTTTCTCTGTTTCCGTTTCTGTTTTTCTAATTTTAAAACGTCTCTACTTAACTCTTCCTTTTCTTTTCTAATTTTAAGAATATTTAATTTTATTTTTTCCTTCTCTGAATCTTCTTCACACTTATTATTCTTTTTGTGATGTGGGACTTAAAGGCAAACTAAATGCACGACCAAATACTTACCATGTCGAGATAGCATTATGAGGTTTTTTCCTGGTTTTCCCTCATAATTTACTATGGAATCACTAACAGGAGAATTTTACTGTCATCATGGCATGTGTTTGTCTTTTTAAAGATGAATTACATGCTATGATTTTTTTCTGGCAGATATTCTCAAGTTAATGTTGATTTCATGTAATCAAATGAACTATCTTATAAGTAAAGTTGTTCCAGGAGCGCAACTCAACAATATTGGCAATATCATTTTAAAGTCGTCTACTTTAAAATGCATAATGTATGTCTGAATTGTCAATATAAATGAGTCAGATAAAATTAAATTATTAGAAGAATTTTTCACTAAGTAACAAAAAAACAAAATTTGTTTTTAGTGTTTGTATTTTGAGAACAATTTCTGAAGTGGAAATTGAAATGTCAATAAACATATTTTAACCTTTAATTGGGGCTTATTCCCAGTTAAATAGTAATTAATTTAAAATGCCACAAGAAAATAGCTTTAGAACAACATTAATTACATATGTTTTACCTTTCTTTTACTGCTTGGCATTCTGCAGGGGTGACAAGAAATTTAACATATCTTGGCAACAGATGTTCTACCATCGCATCAGTTACTTCTGTCAATACTTTACTAAAAGTGGACCTTTCCATGGTAAAAAAAATAAAATATAGTATATAATAAAATAAAAAGTAAATAAAATATAACATATTATAATATATTCACTCAATTCTTAATATAAACAACATATCTTGGTTTCATGTGCTAAAGCATTTGATCTTTGCACTTGTCTTAGATGGGGCTGGAGACTTTCGAACCAAATGCAAAGACAATTCCCTCGATAACTTAAATATCTTTTGAAATACGGCTTCCACTAATTCAACAGGATTTACCAAATCTCGCAAAAGTCTTCTCTGAATGTTTTCTTCATCCCTATCAATAAAATAATTTTGTTTACAAAAACATAACCTAAATAAATAATATACTATAATTAAAGATATCTTTAACAAACCTTCTAATAGCATCATCTAATTCTTCTAATAACTCATCGTTTAGAATCCGGCCAAAATTCTGGACTAAATTGTTCATTTCATATTTTTATTAACTACACGTTATTCCCATCTACAAATAGTATGAGATTAAATCATCTCTTTAAATTGAACCTGTTATCAGAGAATATATTGAGCAAGATAACGTAAAACCACAGAATACTAATCACAACAAGAAGCGAAACGGAGGGCTTTTTCGCAATCCAAATTTCTTTGCGCATGTGCGAAATCGGCCATAGTGTTAGTAGTGTTGATGCGATGCATTGTTTGTTTATCTGGTTTATATATTGAGAAGTGTTAATTGTTATTGTATTGTATTGAGAAGTTATTTAGTTAGTTAGTTAATTTAATATATTTGTGTAATAAACTTATTGTGATGGCGGTAATTATTTACTAAGCCGGAACGCCTTAAAAATGCCCAATTTTTTGTGGACTTAGCCGAAAAAGTGAAAACAACCTCAAATTTTAATGTTTTCTTTGCTTTAAACTGTTAAAAGTGCCTAAATAATCAAAAACATCAGAAAAAATACAAAAAAAAGTATTATAAACCAAAAAAAAATTACATAAAAAGCAAAGAAAAGTATATATACATGTCTTAATAAAAAAAACGTAACTAAAACATATTAAATATCACTATTTTTTACTGTAAAATTATGAAAAAATGCGTAAAATTGTTTAAAATAATCAAGATTTTTAATATTTCAAAACAATATGGCGGCCATGCGCAAGAAGTTAAATTTTATGTACTTTTGACATTGTTGCCAGTTTTAACATTTAAAATACCTAAATTTTATGAAATTTAATGAAAATTACATTTACATTTTAATATTAAAAATGCAAACCAATAAACCAAATCCAACCCACCCAAGAAAACATGACAATAAAACGATAAAACTAAACCAACCTAACCTAACCTAACGCTCGTAAAAAAGCAGTAATAAGAATAAAATTTTGTAATATAATTAAAAATCAAATTTTTTATTTTTCATAAGAAAATATGATAATAAACGTAAAGAAACGTAACCAAACCTAACCTGACCCTTGTAAAAAAGATATAATTTTCAGTTAAAAGTATGAATATAATTAAAAATCAAATTTTTTATTTTTTATAAGAAAATATGATAATAAACGTAAAGAAACGTAACCAAACCTAACCTGACCCTTGTAAAAAGGTATAATTTTCAGTTAAAAGTAGGTAATAATAAAATGTTATTTTAATGTCCAATTTGAAATTAATTATAAAACATAATTTTGAATAACTATGGCAACACTGGTTAAAATTACCATTTTTGACCATAAGAAACAGTTGTCATTTCTGTCATTTCTTGTTGTTTCATGGTAAATAATGACGGTGGCTTTTAAAAATCGGGCATATTTTAAATGGAAATTACATAAAAAATAACGTCTTGCACCGCATAAAAATCATTGCACAATTATTAGTAAGTAAAGCAGAATTCATTGATATAAATTTCATCTCCGTAAACATGGTTCCGGCTTATTACACTAGTACCCTCTTTTCAATACCGACTGATCGTAGCAGGTAAACAAATTAAATTTTAAATTCAAACGTATTACAAATGTTGTCTGAATGTTTATATTTTAGTTAAATACACTTTTTTTTAGAGCTGAATTATGGCTGAAAGCGGCCAATAGGTATGATCTGCTTTCCAAGGCTGCTGAATTGCATACTAATTATAGAATGTGCGAGAAACATTTTGAACCGGTGTACATGTACAAAGGAAACACGGAAGTATTTATTTCAACAAGCACATCCAACGATTTTCTCACACAGCCAATATTCAAAACACACAGACGCACCATTAAAGAAAGACAAGGCTGGAAGGTAGATACTTTTTATTTATTCACAATTATAGTGCTTTATTATAAAAGTCATAAAAATCAGTATCTACTTACAACTATATACAAAGTTGTTTGTTGTTTTTCATAATATAAACAAGATCTGGAATTGTGAAATTTAATGATCTTTTATCAGCCTTATTAAGAACATAATATATCTTATGGTTACATACTGAGTAATATTTATGTCGTGGTTTTAGGTACCACTGAAACCTATAATGTACAGGAAGTAATTAATAGTCCAACTGATAAAAACCATAATACTGTACCTGATACTTTGATGGAAGAGTTTCTGGTAACAGGTAATTTTATTTATTGCTACAACTGTATTATGCATTCAACTAATCACTAATAAGCATTAACATATCTACTTTAAATGTTTATATATTTATGGTTATTAAATATATTTTTATATTTCAGATGTTAATAGGCAGGAAGTGTCTAGCCCACCTAGGCCCCATACTCCAGCTCCATTTTTCACAGCTGCAACACAAACCCCCTCCAAGTTGTCGGGAGGTACACCAAGAAAAAGGAAACTTAGATTGAAAATAAAAAAATTGCGTGCAAGTGCAAAGAAAGCATATGTGTCTTCCAAACAGAAGGAAGACAATAAATCTTCAAAAAAAATTTTTCAAATGTGTGACAAATTTTTAAACAAATCCCTAGCACAAATAGTGAAAGCTCAAGCAATTTTAAAAACTAAATGTCCAAAAAGTAGAAGGTATTCTGATGAATATAAACAATTTTCATTAACACTATATTTTTTGGGCCCAAGAGCGTATGCTTTTATGGAAAGAATATTGTATTTGCCCTCAAAACGAAGTCTTTGAAATGAAATGTCTATTAAAAGTAATTTATTTTTTGATACAGGTCGTGATGAGATTGTTGGTCTATATGATATAGGAAATGGGAAAAAGGAATCAATAATTGCACAAAATGTACTTGTGATAATGGTTCAAGGCTTATATTCAAATTGGAAACAACAACTAGCATATTTCTTTGTAAACGCTACCTTTGAAGCAAATCATCTTCTTCCTATTATAAAAGAATGTATTTCTAAACTATTTCAATCAGGTTTATATGTGAATTGTCTTGTTACTGATATGGGAACGAATTTTCTAAAATTGAGTAAATTACTGGGGATTTCTCCAACTAACTCAGAATTTGATGTCAATGGACAAATAATTATTTATATATTTGATCCATGTCATTTAACTAAAGCCACTAGAAATAACTTAATTAATAATGTTTTTTACTTTGATGATAAAAAAACATCTTGGTCATTTATAGAAACTTTTTATCATGAAGATAAAAAGCAGTTCTATAAGTGTGCACCAAAACTAACACACTCCCATATATATCCTACATCTTTTGAAAAAATGCGAGTAAAACTAGCATCTCAAATTTTAAGTAACACTGTTGCAAGTTCTATGTATAAATATATTTCTCTTGGTATTCTTCCATCAGATGCATTGGGAACAATAGAAATTATTGAAAAATTTAATAATTTGTTTGATATTTTAAATTCTACTGATAACAATAATCCTAACAAATTTAAAAATGTATTTGAGGGAACTGATTTTCAGATCAATTACCTAGATTCTATGATAGATTTGGTACATAAACTGAAAATATTAGATAAAACAAGAAAAGATGTAACATGTCGTTCGCGATCAAAAAAGTGTTGGATTGTAACAATGAATGGTGTTAAAAAGCTTTGGGATAACTTAAAGTCTCATGATTTTAAATACTTAAAATACTTTAAATGCTAAAAGCCTATCTATTTGAAAGACCATTTTATTCAGTAGAAGAGTTTCTTAATTAATAACTAAGAAATTACAATATCTTAATGTACAGTTCCATGGTTCTTTACCCGTGGGTCATCATTACCCAAAGTAGCTTAAACTTATTAGTTCCTACGGTTGATTATGCAATTTGTTATTGTCTTTTTCCTCTGAGTCTTTGTAAGCTTCGTCCATAAAATTGTAAAATTTTCAATAACAATAAAGCATATATTTCTATTCTATTCCCATCCGGGTTATGTTTATCCATGCTTATAATGGTCTTTTAGAATGGGGCGGAATAAGGAATATTTACTTGCATTCTATAAACATTCAGAAGTGCTTAATTAGATTTTTATGAAAAAGATTAAGATATTACAGCAAACTGTTATACGAGAATAAATTTTTAACTGTACGTAAATTGTCCTCTTACAAAGCCCTTATACACATACATGAAATAAAAAAGGATACTATTATACATTAGCAATCATGCGCGTCAAACTAGATATATAAGGAATAATGCAATTTTATCAAAATGTAATAAATCCATACTCCAGAAATATGTTGGCTACATAGGGCCCAAATGATACAATTGTCTACCGGAGAATTTAAAACAAATTAAGAGTTATAAAAAACATAGATATCAGTATAAAACTAAACAATGGATTGGAAACAAAATAACACAATTCTGCGAAGAGCAGATTAATTGATCATAGTAATAAATAAAAATATCGAAATATACCTTGTTTACCAACTACAATATTTCTTGAATTTATTGACATATTTATGTCACATGCTATATTAAAATGAATGTATTTTTGTAAGTGCGCATATGTATCTGTTTATATTAATACATTTGTTAAATATTTGCTTTTTTGCACATATATTTTTTAAGTATCACACACAAGGGGTGCTACTTTTATGGTAGCTACATTTCAGTGATTTTTCATATTTATTTAGTGTTAAGTATGCTTATTTTTTGTAAATCTATATTATAATCTAAGCTTCCTAAATAAACATTATTATTAGTATTAATTACAATAAATTTCTATTATTATTATTGTGTTTTATTACAATTTTTACCCCTCCCTACTACAAATGTGATATATCCACGCGAATTGAATATAGTACTGTACAACCAGAAGTTTCAGAGACCTCAGATGCACAGAAAGAGAAATCGAAGAGGTATACGTGTATATTAATTACAATAATTTTTTATTATTCTGTTTTATTACAACTTTTTACCCATTCCTACCATAAATTTGATATGTCCTGGCGAGTTGAATTTACTACAATACAACCAGAAGTTTCAGAGACCTCAGATGCATAGAAAGAAATCTAAGGTCATTTTGTATACATTCATTCTAGCCGAAGCTGCAGAGTTGTTACGCGCAGCGAAAATATCGTGGTGTTGGAGGTTAATAGATAATCACATTCAAAGAAATTCCTCAACAGGAAACAAAAAAGTCAGCAACTTAAGACAAAGTTAATAGAAATTTCAAAAGTATAATTCTGTATTGATAAGTAAAAAAGTCTTGAGTCAAAATATAGATTTTGAGTGATGAAGTGTTTTATTAACCTTAAAAAACCGATAAAAAGTAATAGAAATCAAGCTTTTCATCTCTATTTTAAAATTAACTCTCAAATTCAATCGGTTTTTTAACGTACTAAAATACTTTTAGTACGTTAATTTGTTTGTTAAAAAAAAACAAATCGATATTTTTGACTTAACAACTTTTTAATTATCAGTTCAGAATTGATATATAAGTTATATTAAATTTTACAGAAAAAATAAAATTCATACAAAACAGATTACTTAAAAATGATTACTTCATTTCTCAGTGTAACTATCATTTACTACAGTTTTGAACGACTTCCTCACTACTTTTCTTCGTGTAATCAAATGTAGGTTCATTGCTACTGTCACTCTGAATTTCTGTCCTCCCAACATCAAAGGTTCCGACAAAGCTTTCGCTTCTGGTTGTGATTAGTGTTCTGTGGTAAAACGTTACCACATAACGTTTTTTTTACAAACGTTATCTGTGATACATCACATCAATTTTTAGAATATAACGTAAATGCAGGTTAACGTGCACGTTATTTAACATTTATTTTATTTATAAAACATTTTTGTTTTGATACATCCATTCAATCACAGGGCTGAATGTTAAGATTCAAATTACGTCACAGGAGTACAGTCCGGCTTAATGTTCATTGGTTAGGCGGAAGAGGCAACCGTAGTAAGTCTAGGAACCGTGGCGCCGCCAAACCATCGAGCAATAAGACAAAAGAGGGAATCTAATCCTTATGAAAAGGAGACCAAAAAAGTGGCCTCTGATGGCGGACATATCCGGAAATGCGAATGCGCCAAATTTAAATTTTGCGACACTTATCAACAGTAGCTATATAATATTTTTCAGAATGTGTCTTAGACGAGAAAGTTTTAATTAATTATTAATGATAAGAGTCTAAAATGCGACACAATTGTTAAAAAACTTCAATATAAATAAGATTTCATGTGACATTTGGGACAAACAATAACATAACCCAACTAAATTTGATGTCAAACAAGGAGATAGACTCTCTATCCTTGTTTAAAGTGGCCTCTAAAGATCGCGCTTCCTGTCTAACAATATGTTTGCCCCCACTACCTTTACATTCCCTCTATTGTCTTTTTGCTCGATGCGCCAAACGAATGGGCGTATGGGCGCTAAATCCGAACGTGATTTGACATTGCCTATCCCTGTTACCAGAGATATGTAAGTCACAAACCGTTTGTAATCGCTACCATAGTATAAAAAAGATTTGTGGTTAAACTGTGTCGCTACTCCGAACAAACCTTTATGTTGTCTATTAAATCGAACTTCTCCATCAGGATTTCTAATAGGGCAGTCCCACGGTTCCTAGGCCCATACAACGATGGGCCTGTATATTTATAAACGATGCTCAAGTATCAATCGATACTTGAGATCGACCTTGAATAAAATTTGTGTTCTATAAACCGTTCTCAAGCACGAAGTCGAGCTTGAGTACGCAGAAATGACAGCTCGTACTCAAGCATCGGATCGACCTGCCTTGAGCACGGGATCCTTCCTAACCTAACTTGTTTGTTTCTTCTTCTTCTTCCTTTATTGGGTAATATCTCAGGGGATAATTTGCCCAGCTAACACTAAATTGAAATTATTTTATATTGAATGAACACTATGTCGAAACTTCTTCTTCTTCACAGACCACTAATTGATCTGTGTTCTTCTTGGGCCAAACAGTTAGTATAGGAAAGTCTATTCAACACAGGATAAAACTTTTCTCGCTTGGAGGAACAACCAGTCTTTTTCTGCATAGCCTTTTTTGATGAGGTCCTCAGAGTTCCACAGCAAACTCTTCTGCAGCTATCTACTTAATTCAATAGCTACTTTACTGTGGACTGTCCAAGTTCCTCTTTTTTCTTTTTTTCTACCAACGGATGATAGAGAACCCAGGTGGAAAAAGAGAGAATAATTTGTAAGTTTGTGTTATAGTAGATAAGATAGGAATATATAATTATAGATTGATTTTGGCTAGAATAAGAAAAGTAATCAATAAATTTAGTCTTTGAGGATTAAGATTGGATAGGAAAGAGCATATCTCTATAGGAGTTTGTAGTTTTGTTTTAACCAATTCTTTGTAGAGGTCAAAATTTGGAGAAACGTTTATTGGACACTCTAGGATAATATGATTCAGAGATCCAATTTGACCACATTCACAGTACGGGTTGTCCTGAATACCTATGCGGAATAAATGAACGGGAGTGGAACAATGTCCTGTTCTCATTCTAATTACTGTGGTGATATGCCTTCTGTCTTTATAAGGAAATTGATTGAACCTTGGTGATTTGTTCCATGTATTGACTATTTTTCTATAAAACGACCCTTTTGATCTATTTGAATTCCATTCTTGTGCCCATAGAGTCCAAATTAGCTTTTTAATATAAAATAAGTAGTTTGAATAATGCAATTTAACTTTAGCTGGCATTTTTAGTGATCTTCCTATGTTTGCCAATTTGTCTGCAACACAATTGCCCTTAATATCAGAATGCCCTGGAATCCAAGCCAAAATAATACTGATGTTCTGTTGATTGGCTTCTATAATGAACCTTTTGGTCATGATAGAGGTATGTTCAGTTTCCATTGAGTAAGATGTTTTCCCTATCTTTTGGATAGCACTCTTAGAATCAGACAAGATTAAGGCCCTCTTGATATCCTTCTCCAAGACAAATTGAACCGCATGATTAATTGCAATAATTTCTGCAGTGCAAACTTGAGTCTGCGTAGGGAGTTTACTAGAGTATGAGTATTCAAAGTTAGGACAAAAAACACCAAATCCTGCTGAGCCCTTACTATCAACTGACCCATCCGTAAAGATTATAGTGTGAAGTGGATTGTCAAGTGAGATTCTTTGAAATTGAATTAATGCATGTTCATCACTTTTATTAGATTGCACATTCCTAATAGGGATAGAAGTTAATTGATATTCTAATTCAAAATTGTGACACGGAAATAAGTCGCTAGAAAATAAATTTGGGGTATATTGGAATTTATTCATGATGGAAACTGTAATATGTGCCATATGTAAAGGTGGCTGAAGTCCTAAAAGGTAATGGTAATGACAGTTACCTGTTAGGACAGTTGTCACCTAGGCGCCTGACGGTAGCAGCACCGAACAACCCGAAGGTGCACTCGACTCGGCGGTAATAGTTCGCGCATCTGGTTTGCGCAGGTCAGCGGCCATATTTTAAGTTCACAGTCACGTCGTTGACAGATCATTTTGTGTTTGTTGTTAGGTTAGATCACTATTTGTTTCGCTAATAATTTGATTTTGTGCAATCGTAAACACTGTAATTGTACACTAAAAAAATGGCGCAAGGTCACCGAATTTGACTGACAGCTACCAATGTAAATTTATCGGAGTGCACCTTCGGGTTGTTCGGTGGTAGCAGCCGCAACACTTAGGTTAGAAGTTATTGAGACACTTGTGTTATGTATTCTTAAATAAACCTATACGAAAGATCTCTAGTGTTTATTTTAAGCCATATCTTACATGGTGTCAGGTCGGGCCGGGGTTTATTCGAGTTGTGTCTAGAAGAAAAATGGAAAATCAATTTAAACCCCCAGAACCCCTTGTATTAGATGATGGCAATTTGGCGGCAAACTGGAGGAGGTTCTCTCAAAAATTTAACCTCTACATGGACGCCACCGATTTAGAAGATAAGCCTGAGAAAAAGAAACTGGCCACATTTTTAAGTTTACTGGGAGATGATGGATTGGAATTGTTCAACACTTTCACATTTAATGTAGAAGGAGACGATAAAAAGTTGCAACCTGTCTTGGATAAGTTTGAAGAGTATTGCTCCCATAAGTCTAACGTAATTTATGAGCGGTTTAAGTTCAACAGCATTGTCCAAAAAGAGGGGCAAAATTTTGATAGTTTCGTGACTGAGTTAAAGAAAGCAGTGAAAATGACTGAATATAAAGATCAGGACGACATGGTTAGAGACAGAATTGTTATTGGAATAAAAGACAAACAAACACAAGAAAGTCTCCTAAGAGAATCCAAGCTGACATTACAAAAGGCTATTACAACATGTAGACTAAGTGAAAGCAGTAAAATCCAAGCAAAAGCGTTTACAGCTGAATCAACAGTGGATGCAGTGAGGTCAAATAGAGGCACATCACAAAAAGTTTGCAGTTATTGTGGGTTCAAGCATCGAGGAAGAAAGTGTCCAGCATATGGCAAAACTTGTGCCCGTTGCCAGGGTAGAAACCATTTTGCTGGAGTGTGTAGTAAGAGCACCAACGGTCTGGAGAAAAGAGAGTCGGTGAGCAGGAAGGGAGTACATGAAGTAAAAAACCAACATAGTGGTAGTGAAAGTGATGATAGTGAGTTGTTTATCAATTGTGTCAAAACTGTAGGCTTATTGAAATCTGGAAATTCTCAGAATGTCTGGAAACAGAAAGTTCAGGTAAAAAATTGCATAGTAGAATTTAAGTTAGATACTGGTGCAGAAGTAAATGTTCTACCTCTTGAGTATATTAAAAATCTTGGTATACAAAAAATAAATAAAAGTAATGTTACAATAGTATCTTATGGTAATGATGATTTTAAAATAAAACCTGTAGGAGAAATTATAATTAATTGCAAGGTAGAGGCTGCATCTTCAGATATTAAATTTATTGTTGTTGATGTTCAGAACCAAGTACCTTTGTTGGGGTTAGATGCTTGTATTAGTCTTAATCTCATTAAGCGAGTAGAAAGTTTAGATGTAGACTTCAAAACTATGGCTAAAGTTGTAGAAGCATATCCCACAGTTTTTCAGGGGCTTGGACAATTCCCTAATGATTATCACATTTCATTGACAGAAGGTGCAGTCCCTCATGTTCAACCAGTTCGTAGGGTTCCTCATGCATTACATAAGAAACTAAAAGATAAATTAAAACAACTAGAAAATGAGTGTATTATCAGAAAGGTAGAGAAACCCACAGAGTGGTTAAACCCACTTGTAATTGTGGAAAAGAAAAACAAGGATTTAAGGTTGTGCTTAGACCCTAAATACTTGAACAAAGCTATTAAAAGAGAATACTTTTTGATACCCACAGCAGATGAAATTGCTGCAAAATTGTGTAACAAAGAGTATTTTTCAGTTCTGGATATGAAAGATGGGTACTTTCAAATTAAACTTGATGATCAGAGTGCAGATTATTGTACTTTTGGCACTCCCTTCGGTAGGTATCAATTTTGTCGTTTACCTTTTGGAATATGCTCAGCCCCAGAAGTCTTTCAAAGAAAAAACTATGAAATATTTGGTGACATTGAAGGTGTTGGTCTATATTTTGATGATTTGATTATTACAGGTGCTAATGAAGCAGAGCATGACCAAAACCTTCGCCTTGTACTAGAACGGGCCCTAAAGCACAACCTTAGATTCAATAAGGAAAAAATTCAATTCAAGTTAAGTAGTGTTAAATTTTTAGGTCAGATTTATTCCAAACAAGGTGTTGAATTAAATCAAGTATATGTAAAACCTATTCTAGAAATGCCAACACCTGATAATAAATCTGATCTAATGAGACTATTGGGGATGGCAAAGTTTTTGGGCAAATTTGTACCTAACATGTCAAAAGTCACAGCCCCATTAAGAGAACTAACAAAATTAGATGTCCCTTGGCACTGGACTGGTATTCATGATAAATCTTTGTTTCAATTAAAACATTTGCTAACAGCATCACCAGTGCTAACATTTTTTGACCCATCTAAAGAAATAGAAATTGAAACTGATGCCAGTAAAGATGGGTTAGGCGCTTGTTTGCTGCAAGGTGGCCATCCAGTAGCCTTTGCATCTAGGAGCTTAAGCACAACTGAGCAAAAATATGCTCAGATTGAGAAAGAAATGTTAGGAATAGTTTTTGCGTTTCAAAAATTTCATTATTTTGTGTATGGTCACAATGTGCTTGTTAGTTGTGATCACAAACCTCTAGAATCAATAGTTCGTAAAGATATATGTGCATTATCTCCACGTTTGCAAAGAATGCGTTTACGGCTATTGCATTATGACTTAAATGTAGTATATAAACCTGGAAAGTATCTGTACATTGCAGATACATTATCTCGGGCATTTTTACAAGAAGGAGGTCTGAAGTCAGATGCTGAATTTCAGTTCGCAGTTCATGCTGTAGTAAATAATGTTGCTATGTCTGATACTAGAAAATCAGAGTTTAGAATAGAAACCCAAAAAGATGAGCAATTGCAAACTGTTATAAACCTGTGCATACAGGGATGGCCAGAACACAAGCGTGATGTGCCACAGATAGTTAATAATTTTTTTAAGCTCAGAGACAACTTATGTGTCTGTGATAACTTGTTATTTTATGGGAATAAAATTGTTGCTCCTAAAAGCTTAAGATCTGAAATGTTAAGGCTAGTGCATGAGGGTCATATTGGTATTGAAAAATCAAAAGCTAGAGCCAGGCAAATTTTTTACTGGCCAGGAATGAGCTCTGATATAGAGACTTATATAAAAAAATGTAAATCTTGTGAAAAGTTTAGATCGAAGCAACAAAGGGAAACATTATGTCCATACCCTTTACCAGAATATCCATGGGAAAGAATCGGCATTGACATTTTCACATGTTATGGTACAAGTTATCTAGTCGCTTATGATTCTTTTTCAAACTGGATAGAGCTTCACTCGATAAAAGACAAATCTGTTTTTTCTGTCATTAAAGTTCTAAAATCAATGTTTGCTATACATGGTTCACCAGCTTATATATGCTGTGATAATGTTCCTTTTAATAGCTACCATTTTAAAAACTTTGCTACAGAATGGAATTTTCAAATTAAGTTTAGAAGTCCCAATTATCCGCGGTCAAATGGGCTTGCTGAGAAAGGTGTAGCAATTGCTAAGAGTATTGTTAAAAAGTCTATTGATGATAGGTCTGATGTTGAATCAGCATTATTACAATATAGGAATTCACCCCTTAAACACATTGGTTATACTCCTTCACAACTCTTAATGAGCAGACACTGTAGAACCAAATTACCTATTGATCAAGATATGTTAAAACCAGCTTTATGCATAAATGTGAAAGAAAAATTAAGTAAAAGGAGAAATGTGTATGTTAGAGACTATAACCAAGGTGTTAAGGATTTAGAGTCGTTAGAATCTGAGACAGATGTTGTTATGTACAATCAATGTCAAAAGAGGTGGGAACCAGCCCAAATAGTATCGCAGCATGAAGCTCCAAGGTCTTATATCTTGAGAGATGAGCATAATAATATTGTCCGTCGCAATAGAGTAGATATTAGAGAATCCCTAAATAGATTTAAGTCACAACCAACTACAATACTTACGAATACAAGTGATGTAGATTTAGATCAAGAACCCTCATCCTCAACACAGACAACAGAGGCAGAGTTGCCTACCTCTACTGACATACAAAATAATGTCACTGAACAAGCAGATAATTATAGAACTAAATCAGGTAGAGTTGTTAACCCACCTTTAAAACTGAATTTGTAAAAAGGGGGAGATGTAATATGTGCCATATGTAAAGGTGGCTGAAGTCCTAAAAGGTAATGGTAATGACAGTTACCTGTTAGGACAGTTGTCACCTAGGCGCCTGACGGTAGCAGCCGCAACACTTAGGTTAGAAGTTATTGAGACACTTGTGTTATGTATTCTTAAATAAACCTATACGAAAGATCTCTAGTGTTTATTTTAAGCCATATCTTACAGAAACTAAGAGGGGAATACTTTTTTTATTCCAGTAATTACGATTTGATTGCATTGATATCTGTAATCCATTCAAGGCAGAAATTATTGGGTTGTTAATTAGAATCAGATTTTTTAGGAGGAATTTAGAATTAAGCCATTCCCATCTGTACTTGAGAGGAATTTGACCACTTTCACCTAACAATGCATAAATAGGGATAGATCTCATACATCCTGTTATGATACGAATACTCTTATATTGTAATTTATCTAACCTGTTGATTAGCGCCTTGGGACAATCTGATAATATTTGACATCCATAATCTAAATGACTCTGTATCAAACCATTATGAACTATCTGGAGAGTTTTAGGATCACTACCCCAATATGTTCCACATAGAGCTCTCATTACATTCAAGCTACGACTTACTTTTAATTCTATTAAATCCACATATGATTTCCACTTTAGGTTTTTTTGAATAACTACCCCTAAATATTTCACTGTATCGACCCATTTAATTGCATGACCTCTAATTTTTACGTTTGGAGGATTAATTTTACGATTTCCAATTTGAAATATAATTGCTGAGGACTTATTGTACGATAGACTAAAGTTGTGTTCTAATAACCAGAGATCCATCCTTTCCATTAATAAGTTCAAAGAATTAATTAATTTAAGTAGATCTGCCCCACTAACCAAAATAACCAAATCATCTGCATACTGTATCAGATTACAACCGTTGGGAATAATCTCGTATAAAGATAGGGAATACAGATTAAATAATATTGGACTTAGAGGGGAGC
This sequence comes from Diabrotica balteata, assembly GCA_918026665.1. NCBI lineage: Eukaryota > Metazoa > Arthropoda > Insecta > Coleoptera > Chrysomelidae > Diabrotica > Diabrotica balteata. The sequence goes on along the minus strand of OU898278.1, from coordinate 68,131,951 downwards.
CTTGAGGTAAACCCTGATTAGTTTTTCTTGGACCATGAATTTGACCATTTTGGTCCTTTACATAAATACTACGATCATTTAATATAGAATAAATGACATTTGCTAGTTGAATAGGAATGTTATATTTAATTAGTTTAGAGTATAAAAGAGAGATGTTGACACTATCATAAGCTGCTGAAATATCTAGGAAAAGTCCTACGGTAAATTGATTCAATGAAAATCCTTGTAGTATTTTAGAATTTAGTAATGAAATGCATTCCATGCAACCTCTACCCCTTCTAAAACCAAGTTGCAATGGATTTAAAATATGATTGTGTTCTAAGAACCACTCAATTCTGTTTTTAATTAATGTTTCCAGAATTTTACCAACACACGATGATAGAGCTATTGGCCTATAATTAAGTGGGTCAGTTTTATCCTTTCCATGCTTAACAATGGGTAATATGACCGTTTGTTTCCACGAAAGAGGAACCTGTCCCTTCCGGATACATTCATTAAAGAATTGAATTAAGAGTAATGATCCAGAGTGCGGTAAATTTTTTAACATGAGTATGAAACCTGATCAGGACCCACAGCAGAATCAGTTTTAGTAAAAAGAGTATTGTGATATTCATCAAATGATATGGGTTTCTCAGAATACTGCAGAGGACTGAAAAGTAATTCAAAGTCGCCAGAAATAGGTGAGAGAAATGTTAAAATTTCCTGAGCTACCTCCTCTGGTGGCAATTGAAATAAAAGAGACAATTTACTACCAGAAACCTTGTTAATTTTATTCCAAACATCTTTAAGGGGAGTATTTCTATTTAGTTTGCTACAATAGGATCTAAAGCTTATTTTTCGCTTTAATTTTAGGAATTTTCTAGCTTTCGCTATGAATTTTTTAGCCTCAATATAGTTTTCAACACTAGGAGAATTTTTAAATCTATTAATAGCTGAAACTCTCTTTTGTATTATATGAGCACATGAATCATCCCACCATGGAATGTGATATTTGTTGTTATAAGAGGAGGTCCAAGGAATTGATGTGTCTGCCACTGATGATATATATTCGATAAAATTTTCATAGTCCTCAATTGGAAACGATGAGAAAATACACTCTAGTTTTTCATGGAAAGAAACCCAATCAGCCTTTTTGAAATTTCTTCTTTTGGAAACCTGATTAAAGTCCTGTGTTGGGATACCGACATAGCATAGAATGGGAAAATGATCACTAGATCCTGTATCTGGAATGGTGGTCCATCCACTAATTTTGGGTGCCACATCTATCGAAGCCAATGATAAGTCAACTACTGATTTGCTGCTACCAGGACGAACCAATCTTGTTGGAGAACCATCATTAAGAAAAATTAACTTAAGATCTTCTGCAGTTTGCAAAATATTTCTGCCATTAACACTATCTCTTGAGCTTCCCCATGCTCTATGATTACAATTTAAATCACCCATGATCAGTAGAGGTTTGTTAATCGAGTTGACCAAAGAAGACCAGCATTTTTTGGAAATGAGATTGTCCAAAGGACAATATATACTTAATATATTTAAATTATACTTGGGTAGAAAGGTGAGTTGAAATTGAACATCTGAATTAAAACCAGGATTGTTAATATGAATATCCCGAAAATCTATATTGTATTTGATAAGGGTAATTAAGCCCCCATATCCATCACCTCGATCCTTTCTGATAATGTGATACCCTTTGCATCTAATTGTATGTTGGTTAGAGAGCCAAGACTCACTAATGAGGACAATATCAGGGTTATAGTCTTTAATAAGGACTTTTAAGTTATCAACATTGGTATTATAAGATCTTATATTCCATTGTATAATAGTTAGTGGGGCGTGATGATTGAAAATATAAATTGTTAAAAACATGTATGTACCAGGTCAAGACGAGAGGGTAATTAGTATTCTGAGTCCTCAGACCCAGATACCTCCATCCCTCCTCGTTCCTGACTAGTACTTATAGCATTATGTGATACACTTTTGTTTTTATGATTACCAATCTCTACATTTAATCCACCATGATCCTTAGGAGAAGTATAATTTTTATTAATCAATTCACCAATAAATGTCATAACCAAATCCTTGTGATCTTGATTGAGCATTAATATAGCCTGATTTAAATCTCTTTGGGTCTGAGAATTATTTATAAAGTGACTAGGAGATTCTTTGGGGGATCTCCCATTAGGATTGTTCAATACTTTAGAATGAGAACTTTGATCAAAGCCTATATTTAATGTTCTTTTCCTTTTTGATGGAGTAGATTTTGTAATCTGACTGTAGGAAGCAGAATTTGAAGACAGGGATGTAGCAACTGATCTCCTCTCTTGAATTGAAATACTATTTGCAGAGGATGGATTAGTTACAAGATTAGGAAAATCCTTAATGTTCAACTTTGGGCTAGATGTTTCCCTTGGAATGTTTTGGTTAGCTTCATAATATGATAAGTTGGCAAATGACATAAGTTCTTTAATACTCTTTTGTCTTTTTCTTTCTTTACATTCAGGATGTCTAGAATCATGATCTGCTGTTTTACAGAACATACAAAATCTACTGCACCGTACAAACGAGGGAGAATCATGATTTGTACCACATGTAACACATCTGTTTTTTCCCTTGCATTGAGAAAGAGAATGCCCATATAAAAGACAATTATGACATTGGAGAACTGGACTAACAAAGGGTATCACCTTCATAGGCAGACCATAAATTTCAATTTCTTTAGGGATATTCCTTCCAGAAAAAGTTAAACAAATAGTACCTGTAGGGATAAAAGTGGTTTCTGAATTATTTTGCATAACCCTTCTATTCATTCTTTTAACAGAGATAACTTTACAAAAGGGTAGATTAGTAGAAGTTGACATTTTAATTTCCTCTTCTGACAAAGATTTAAAAACTCCCCTAACAATACCTTTACAAGAGATAAGATGAGTGGGAATGAAAACCTCATAACCTAATTCTTCCCAGTCCTTCCTAAGGATAAACGAATTGGCAGATTGTCTGTCCTTGAATACTACCCCAACTCTATTTTTTCCCTTTCTATCAAACTTAGAAATATCTTTCAGTTTTAAATTAAAGATAGTCTTAGCAATACTTAGGACATGATAGTTACCCACATTACTATTTTTACCCTGAACAAAGACCTCAAAGGGCCCCAAATCTGATTCAGAATATAAACTTTTTTCCTTAATGTTTACATTCTCTGTAGCATTCTTTTTAGGCAGATTTTGACTTATATTAGGGTCGGGATCTGGTGGCCGGTCGGGAGGAATTTTTTCCTCCATAATGGCGAACGTTAACAAAGTTTAAATCTACCAAAACGTTTAAATGTGGTTTGACTATATAGAAGATTAAGAAATATGTAAAGGAATAGGATCACAAAGAAAATGTTAGTAGGGCTCTTACTTGTATTTTTCCACCTTCCACCATCAAACTTCAAAAAAAAAACCAACCTGGAATAACAATTATCAAAGCTTTAATTTCTAATCCAAAATAAGCGCAAATTCGTAAAATATACTGTACTTAAATTACAAAAATGCGCAGAAAACTTTGAAATGCGTATTCAAACTTTGACAGTTCAACTCAATTCCAACTTGTTTGTTTATATTTATGAATAATTTCAAATACAATATTTCTTTTTGTTTTTTGAGATTAATATTGTTGTTCAACATCCAGGATCAAGTATTGGTAGCTTATTATTTGATCAAAATTGATTAAAAGTTAGAATGGAAAGGGGACAAATTCCAGAATTATTATGAATAGTGAATATGTATGCAGTGCAGGCACTATCTACATACTCCAGTATCACAACCTGGTATTTATTGATAATTGGCTAAATAAAAAATAGGTTATTTGATAGATACATCTTTTTAGGCAATGATCAACAAAATAGATATAATAATGTAAGAAATGTTGCCAAATGGATATTTGGAACCTGGAAAATATGGTTTCCCTGTCTGCAATGAGGCCTACAAACCAAATTAAATACATATCTTGCATAGTAAGTGCTACAGCAGTACTTTACAATATATATTTACAGGAAAATAATTATAGTGATGATGATTTTCTAGAAAATACTAATGTAGTAAAAGCATCTATATTCTTTGTAGAAACGTTAATGATGTGGAATGAGGTTTAAATTTTAGGAGACATTTTATTCACCAATGTTATGCATGATAATGTAAATACAATATTGAATAGTTATATTATGTATGTTCTACCTTATTTCTCAAAATGTCAGAATGGTTATCATTAGCTTGATTACACTTTTTGTTGTTTTTTTTTTCAATTTTTTATTTTTATAATTTCAGTATGTTATTTTATATCTTTCTTATATCTAATCTTTGTTCAATTCAAAGTTGTTTATTTTGAGAATTAAATACCTATTGTAACAGCCACACCGCTCCTTGGCTGAATACCACTGAAGTTACCATGACAGTGTCCACCGAGAGTGAACGGTGACAAGAGACAGATATACATATGTTTGTTGTTGTAAGATGTAGGTTAAATTGTAACACATGGTTTTCTTTTAATAAAATCGTTTAAATCAATATTCACAGTCATTACCTAACTATTTTTTACTAATACCCACATCACAACTGGCACCCAACTTGGGCAAAATAGTTTAAAGTGTAGTTCGTACTGTGAAAATCGTAAAGTTTCATTGTGAACAGTAAAAAGTGTTTTTGCTCCCGCCATTGTAAGGTGATTAGTGGACATTTTCACTTAGTTTAGTGCTTCACAACAATAAATCTACTGTGTATGTGACTGCTGTGGAAACTCCGCACAGACCATCCAAAAACATCCTGTGGGAATATCAATCTTCCACTACAGATCGTTCAAAACATCCTGTGGGAATATCAATCTTTCACTACAGACCATTCAGAAACATCCTGTGGGAATATCAAGCTTCCATTCAAGGGTATTTACAAGAAATAAGCAACAGAAACTGTAAGCCTTTAATTTTTATTACTATTTTTGTGTTAAACTTGCAATCACGGCAACAAACGATAAACACAGTTATTCGCTTAGGTCGACGACGGTTTTTAGTTCAAGCGAATCAACATCAGCAGAAATGTCTTCAGTAAATTTAACAAGCGAACAGTTTCAAGCCTTATTAAATACAATAGCAAGGCCTATTTCGGACTCAGGTAGTTTAGCAAAATGCGCTTCTCGCTTTGATGGATCAAAGGGGGCTGATGTAAAAGCTTTTATAGATGCGGTCGAGATCTATAAAGAGTGCACCCACATGTCTGACGCGAACGCATTAAAGGGTATACCCATGCTGCTAGACGGTTTCGCCGCCACGTGGTTTCAAGGTGTTAAAAATACGGTAAACACGTGGGCCAGCGCCATTAATTTATTACGATCGACTTTTGGACCTCAAAAACCAGCCTACAGAGTATATCGGGAACTGTTTTCGACGGAACAAGATGCTAAAACTCCGTGTGACATTTTTGTATGCAAAGCGCGCGCGATAATAGCTCAGTTACCGGCAGATACATTTACCGAAGCCACTCAATTAGATATGGTATACGGTTTATTACATAGGAGAATACGTGAAAAAGTAGCACGTGATAAGATCAATACATTTAGCGAACTCTTAAAAGAAGCGAGGCAAACTGAAGAATCGTATGAAAATCCGGAAATAAACATTAAAAACGAAAACGAATCAAAACGGGTACGGTGTAGCTTTTGCAAAAATCCACGTGAAGGATGAATGTCGAAAATTGGCCGCAGCCAGAACCAGGCAAGCAGATTCTCGAAAACCTTCGGTTGAGCCCAAACCTAATCCTTCTCTAGTAACTTCTCGTACTAGCCCTAAACCAACCTTTTCTACTTCGAATCAGATTTCGTGTTATGGATGTAAGACTCCTGGATTCATTAAGAGTAATTGTCCAAAATGCAAATCATCCAGTAAATCCTCAGCAGTATCTGAATTTATGCTTGCTGAAACAGTTAATTTCGACCAACAATTTTCCACAAGCCTATCAACTAAACCCATTGTTCAGGTCACTATTGAAGGTCATGTAGGTCATTGTTATCTTGATTCGGGAGCACAGTGCAGTATTGCTGGCTCTCAGCTAAGAGATATCCTCTTGAAGGATGAGGTACCCTTTTCCACAAAAAGTGTAGACATGACTCTAGCGGATGGTAGGACTACTTCTACCACTGTTTTGGCCTTTGATTTAGTTGTTATCTTACAAAATCGCTCTCATAGCATTTCCTTAATTTCTGTGCCCATACACACAAATAGTCGTACCTTACTGGGGGCAGACTTCTTAAGAAAAGCTAACATCATTCTAGACATTCCTAATGACTCATGGTTTTATGGTGATGTCCCTAATATCCCCTACTCATTTGCTCCAGATCCAGCTCAGGTCAGCTCTGCTTGTCAGGTCAATAGCGTTACTCTTGCTCATTTAGAACTACGAGTAGATGAAGGAATTTCTCTCTCCTTAGAAGAAAGATCCAATCTTAACAACATTGTTAAGGAAAATTCTGATTTATTCGTATATAATATAGACCCTACTCCATATGCTGAACACTCCATTGTATTGGTTGATGATGTACCCATATCTGTTCCACCTTACCATATGTCAGAGCCCAAAAGACAACTACTGCGTCAGGAATTAGATAAACTTTTGGCTCAAGGCATAATCGAAGAGTGTGAGTCCCCATATGCTTCACCCGTGGTACTTGTGCCTAAGAAAGATGGAGGTATCAGATTAACAGTAGACTATCGACGCTTAAACGCAATAACACGTGCAGATAAGTACCCTCTGCCACGTATTGAAGATATTTTGCATGCAGCAAAGGAAACCCGATTTATGACTACCCTCGACTTAAAATATGGTTATCATCAAATCTCTGTACGAACAGCTGATCGTGACAAAACAGCCTTCGTGTGTCCATTTGGCACCTTTCGTTACACACGCATGCCCTTTGGTATGTGTAACAGTCCTGCTAGTTTCCAAAGGATGATTGATAAATTTCGTGCTGGTCTTCAAAATCTGAATATCCTAGCTTATTTAGATGATCTGATAATATTATCCCCATCCTTCTCTGATCACATAGACGATTTGAAACAAGTATTCAACCGGATGCGCCTATTTAAATTATGTTTAAATAGAGCAAAATGTTCATTCGCCTGTGAGGAAGTCCAATATCTCGGACACATCCTTTCACCTTTGGGTATCCGGCCAAGTGAAAATAAAGTATCTGCCATATTAAACATGAGACCACCCCTAAATGTTACTCAACTGCTAAAATTCCTGCAAACATGCTCATGGTTCCGTAGATTCATCGAAAATTTCTCCCACGTTGCTAAACCTTTGTTGAATTTAACCAAGAAAAATGTGAAATGGACCTGGGGAGCAGAACAACAAGAGGCCTTTGAATGTCTAAAACAATTGTTGTGTTCCGCCCCAATCCTACGACAAGCTGACTGCAATTTACCTTATATACTTCGTACAGATGCTAGCAATTATGCTTTGGGGGCATGTCTTCTCCAGGGGGAGAAAGAGAACGAACGACCTGTAGAGTATGCTTCGAGACTCCTGACTCCTGCTGAACAAAACTATAGCACTACAGAACGAGAAGCTCTCGCTGTGGTTTGGGCAGTGAAGAAATTTCGAGGATACTTAGAAGGCGCTACTACAATAGTGCAAAGTGATCACCAGGCCTTAAAATGGTTAATGACCTTAAAGTCCCCTACTGGACGGTTAACTCGATGGGCTTTAGAGCTCATGCCATATGACCTAAAAATAGAATATATCACAGAAAAAAAAATGTAATCGCAGATACTCTATCAAGGCCTCCCATGACAGAAGTTCCCATCATAGCTGAAGTTCATCTAGTAAGAGTAGATTTTCCAACTCTTAGTGTTGCTGATGTTCGAGAAGAGCAGCTTAATGATCTAGATGTTGCCAAGATTATTAGGTGTTTAGAAGATCCCTCTTCTGACACAAGCGTAGATTTCAAGAGGTGGGCAGAAAGAGGATATATCATGAACAATGGGATATTATACCGTTATACTCCTGAAGTAGATGAAGAAGAGCCCCAATTGGTAGTGGCTAGTACACGTATTCCTCACATACTGCATGAGTACCATGATTCCGCTACTGCTGGTCATTATGGAGTGGAGAAGACATATCAAAGAATAATAAAACGCAACTATTGGCCTGGAATGAAGAAAATTATCTCTGACCATGTAAGTAAATGTCTTGAGTGCCAACGCTATAAAGTCTCTAACCTCAAACCCGCTGGTCTCCTACAAACCCCTGTTCAGTCCCAGAGGTTTGAAGTGCTATCTATTGATTTATTTGGGCCTTTGCCCCTCTCTTCTCAAGGTTATACATGGATTCTGGTAGTGGAAGACACTGCTAGTCGTTGGGTAGAATTATTCCCGCTAGAATCTGCTACTGCCGCTGCCTGCGCCAAGTGTTTCATAGACAACATAATCTTACGATACGGAATCCCTCGTCGAGTCGTCAGTGACAACGGTACTCAGTTCGTGAGTGCGGTAATGCAGCAAGTGGCGCATTGTTTTGGGTACCAATAGAACCTTATACCTGTATACCACCCGGAAGCTAACCCCGTCGAACGGAAAAATAGAGACATTAAAACTCTGTTAGCTATTCTAACAAGTAAAGACCATTCGTTTTGGTCTGAAAAGTTACCCGCTATACGGTTCGCGATGAACACTGTGAAGTGCGACTCAACCGGTTTCACTCCTGCGTACCTCACGTTCGGTCGCGAGTTACGAACTCCTGATGATGCAAATCGTGATTTTCGAAGCATCATAGCCAAGGACAACTTCGTGCAAGAACGTAGAAGAGGTACGACGATGTCGTACCTCTTCTTATGTCCGAAATTCCACACATTTCATCACCTTAATCTCCTCTCTCACAGTCGATCCCCAAGACATTCTCGTCAGTTTCGATGTATCATCCCTATTTACCAATATCCCCATACATGACTCTCTAGTTGTTCTGCGAGATCACTTGACCAATGATAACAAGTCTTTGGTTTTGGCAGATCTTGCGGAAAAATGCCTCCTTTCAACATATTTTTCTTTTAGAGGCAATTTCTACAAACAAATATCTGGAACACTAATGGGTTCTCCCCTTTCCCCTGTCATAGCTGACATTTTCATGGAAGCCTTTGAGTCTTTAGCCCTAGAATCTTACCCCTTAAAACCAAAAGTCTGGTTCCGCTACGTTGATGATACATTTATCATCTGGCCCCATGGTCAACATACCCTTTCTCCCTTCCTAGATCATCTTAACTCACAACATCCGAGTATAAAATTCACAATGGAAGTAGAAAATAATCGGTCCCTTCCCTTTCTCGATGTGTTAGTCACCTCCAAGCCCAATGGCCGATTGGGTCACTCTGTTTATAGAAAAAAGACTCACACGAATCGTTACCTACTTGCTTCATCACACCACCATCCTGCCCAAAAGAATTCTGTGATCAACTCTCTCATCCATCGGGCCATTTCGATTTCTGAACCCGACAACCTTAGAGAAGAACTTGGCCATCTGCAAAAAACCCTTGTCGCCAACGGTTACTCCAAGTCCACAATTCAAAATATTACACACCGACATCTACATCCCCCTTTACACCCTAGGACGACAAATTCAGAATCTTCGGGTAATACTCCTGTGGCTTTTCTTCCGTATATTCGAAATGTCACTGATAGGATTGGCAAAATTCTTCGCAAAGAAGGTATCAGGACTACTTTTCGACCACCCAAGAGAATCTCACAATATCTACCCTCTCCTAAGGACCCATTACCGCCCCTATCTTCCTGTGGCGTCTATTCTATTCCTTGTTCATGTGGACATGTGTATATTGGCGAAACTGGTCGTTCCGTCAAAACTTGGATTCAAGAGCATCAAAGATGCATTCGATCAGGTCTTTTCTCCCATTCTGCAGTTGCAGAACACTGCCAAGAAACCGGTCATTCCATATTGTTCGAAAAAACCCATATTATTTCTAAAAGCCCCTTCTTTTATTCCAGGAAAATCCGCGAATCTCTAGAGATCCGAAAAAATCCCCATAATATCAATCGAGAGAAAGGATACTACTTGTCTCCCATCTGGAATCTCAGTCTAGAACCGCCGTCCGGTCCCGCCACCACGATGCAGCCACATGATTGGCCAGCGCGCGCTTCTTGACGTTCGCGCTACGAAGTGTGCCGATACGTCCCGACACGACAGGCACCGCGACTATAAATAGAGCGGTAGCGGAGTAATCGTCGGGAGTAGTGGAGTCATTCTGCATCGTGAATTCGTAGCGAACGGTTGTTTTTCTCGTTTTTAGGTTCCCGTCTCGTCCTATAGCAAAGGATCAGTTGACAGCCATAGGCATTGTTAACAAGCTGATCGCTTGGACGGACGCTACACCTGGAGATAAGAGAACAATAGAAGGCGATAAGAGCGACAACAATAGAACAATAGGACCATTGTCCATTGTTCTATTCCCATTGTTCAACTTCAACGGTTTTTCTGAAAACCGTTAGGGCTCATAGAGCTGTTATTGTGTTGGTTGGGTGCTCCCGTCTACTGTTTCGGAGATTCTGCTGGTCACGGTGAAGGCTAAGTGGATGGTATTGTAAGAGCCATCCGCGGCCGTAGCCGGGGCTTTCAGCCTCCGTTAGGGTGATAGGACGACCAGTCCGGCATTATAGCGGTTCTTTGAATTTATTTTTAGGTATATTTTTAGGTATAAGAAGAAATAAAAAGAAAATAAATAAGTCAATCGAGATCTATAGGTGCTGCAATTTTCATCTGGGGCAGTTCGTCCTACACATTCTACTAGTTAACTAGTAACTGGTGAAAGCATAGTAGGTGGTTGCCGTAAGAGAAGGCCACCTGCGTACGCTGTAGCCGGTTCTCTCTGTTTACTAACTGAGTGTCGACTAGCTGGCCTGTTGTTAAGAGTGGTACTTGGGTCACGAACTGACTCCTGTGAAATTCCATATAGTTACTAATTTGTAATTAGTAACTTGAGGAAAAGTTGTTAGGAAGTCAAATTAGTACACATATAAAACTCAGTGGTATACAAGGAAGTGCATCGGGGGACCGACAGCTCATTTTATTGTAAGCATAGTCCGGCGACCCGCCATCCTATACATTGCACAGCGTATAGGAAAAAGGGTGTCTTCTGGGTGTACGCCTAGCCAACCACTGTCGTAATGCCGCGCTCGACCCGCTCAAATAGGTCAAAGCCGCGCCCTGCCGAACCACCTGATCCTCCTCCCGTACACAATAATTCGATTACATCCAATACCAGCAACGACTTAACTCACGCTATTACACCTGACTTTCCACCATTACCTCAAAAACCTATATCACCGATCCCTATCTCAACTTCAAATCAATACATTCTACCGACTCCTCTTACCTATAATATCCCTACACTTCATATTCCTGATACCAACGTCACCACTCCGAAGATGAACGTCGCCACCGACAGTTTCGTCGAGGACCTGGTGACTACACTACCCATTGACCAAATCGACCGGTTGATCGCGCGTCTGCAGCTGTCCCGGTCTTCACTTATCGCCAATCCTTCTTCTACACCAACAAATACCCTAGCACACCAACACCAACAAACATCCACCACACATACTACCAATATACTAACTACACCTACACCACAACCTACACCTCAAATTAGTATACATACAAACACATCCATCCCTCAACAAATCCCGTCCTATGCTACTGCAGCGCACTCTCCTAAACCACAACTTCCTCAAACAACTTCCCAACAACCCAAACACTTTAACTATCTCATTTCCAATATCCCTCTGGAAAAATCCACACAACGTGATTTTTTCAGAATCATAAATACCAGAGAATTACTTCTTAACCAAATCACCACTATAAAAGTTCTACCCACCGGTACCGCACACCTTACCACACCTCACCCGATAAATCATGTCGATGTCCAACGGCGACTCCGTGATGCTGTCGGGGATCCTAAAATCCAGATCTCTCCGAAGCACAATTCGAACCCATCAACCTCAAAAAATACCACTACCCGTACCCACAATCCTGGTTATATGGTGGTCGTCAAGGGAGTTGACAGAATCTACTCTGACGCCGAACTAACCATCCTTTTCACTAATTTAAACATCCCTGTCATACGTCTCTGGCGCATCATCTCCAGAGAGAATAAACCCACCACCTATGTAAAGTTGATCACCTCAAGTGAATCCAAATACACGGAGATGCTCGCCAGGGGCGTGTACTTTGGCGGCCTCCGTATGACTGTGGAACTACCGTTTAATTCCAATCCCGTTCCTCCTGTACCCAAGTATTGCGCCAAATGCAGTGCTAACGGGCATACCATTGCGGAATGCCCGCAAAAACAGTATAGGTGCCCTACTTGTGGTCAAGACCACAAATCCTCTTCCTGCCCTACCCCACAAGCCCCTAAATGCCCTAACTGTGGTGGTGAGCATGCGGCCTATTCGGCCAAATGCCCACTCAGAAGGGAAATTCCTAAAACCCCGCAAGAAACACAACCCATAACTACAGATAAAAGAGACCCACCTTACGAACTGTCTTCAGACATGAAGGCAGTGATGGAATTCACTTCCCTCATCCTTATTAACCTCCTTCCAGATAGGCGTCAGCTTATCCTGGATATTACCAACCGCATCTCCACTCTGATGTTCGGCCACAAGAGTACTCTTGTGGCTCATAACAACAGAGCTTCCATCTCCTTCCTGCCCCTCTAATGGACAGTTCAATAGGTGCTGTTAACTGCCAGGGTGTTCGGAATAGGCGACCCCTTATTAAACATATCCTTCAACATCATAATATCCAAATCCTAGCCCTCACCGACACCCTCTCAAAAACTGATCCAACTTTCCCCGGTTACTGCACGGTACACCGTCCTAAATGCCAAATATCTCGCGGTATTGGCTTCCTTATTAAATACGGTATCCCCTTTTCCCCTCATGTTACACCTATGCACCTTAACCTCAATGATGTTGACTTCCTGGCAGTGGACATCCACCTAGACAATAACACGACAATTACAATAGTCTCTTATTACAAACATCCTCATCAGGACATGTCCGAGATTTTGTTCGATTATATCTCCAGCCTCAATAAGGCTATTATTCTCGGCGATTTTAACGCCAGACACATTCAATTTGGCGACACCGTCACAAATAACGCAGGTAACGACTTCTCGGACATGCTCATTAATCTCCCTATTCATCGTATCCGTAATCGTGCGCCGACTTTTGTGGGTCACCAGGGCATGTCGATAGTCGATCATATTGTATGTACGTATGATGTGATCGATCTGTTAGATGACGAATGCTTTCTGGGTGACTCCATCACGTCGGATCACTTACCTCTGCTGGTTAAAGAACAGATATTTACACCCACCCCTCCTGCACCACCCAAAGTAATAAGAGACTATAGGCACGCTGACTGGGACCGATACAGAGCCTTTCTGTCACATAACATTCCAGAGTTAGGCAACTTAACACACACAGATGATATCGATTTAGGTATCACGGCCATCTCAAATCTGATAAATCAAGCAATTGATATATCAGTCCCTAATAAGGTTATAAACCCTAATAGGCCACCTCTACCGCAATACATAATCAATAATATCAAACATAAGAGACGACTCCTACGTCAGTTTCAACGCACTCGAAACCCCCTTATCAAAGCAGAATATAACCGCATGTCAGCGGTGATCAAACTACAGGTGAAAGAGATGCAAGTCAGACAATGGCGGGCAGCCACCTAGTCTTGATTTCCGTGACGGTGGTAAGTTCTGGCATAAATTCAAGTGCCTAACTAAACAAAAAACCAATAATCCATCTCACATTATTGTGAACAATCAAATCATTAATACACATCAACAAAAGGCCGAAGCCTTTAAAAACCATTTACAAAACACTTTAATCTCACCGAATAATCCTAGATTTGACCACGCCTTCCTGACTAAGACTGAAAGAGATGTAAACAGACTACTCGGCGCCCCTTTCGATCCTCAGGTGCCGCATGACCATCCCATCATGGCACCGGTGGATCAACAAACTTTCAAAAATTTTTGTCATATCGGCAAATCGAATTCACCGGGTCCTGACAACATTGCCAGGAGCTGCGTGAAACAATTTCCACCGAGTGTCTACCTCTATTTAACAAATATCGTCAATGCCACTCTCAAACTCTGCTATTTCCCATCTCAATGGAAAGTAGCAAATACAATTATGCTCCTAAAAAAGGGCAAACCCCGCACAGATTCTAACTCTTATCGGCCGATTTCACTTACAAATGTTTTAGCAAAAGTCTTTGAGAGGATCCTAAAAGAAAGACTCATTGACTTCACCAACGAACACAACATCATTCCCTCTTTTCAATTCGGCTTTAGAGAAGGGTGCTCTACTAATACGGCATTGACTGAGATTGTCACACACATTACTCAAAGTCTGAACGACAGCAAACTCGCATTAGGTATTTTCCTCGATGTTCAAAAAGCCTTCGATCAAGTCTGGCATGTGGGACTGATCAAGAAACTACTGAACATTGGACTACCAATTCCTTTCGTCAGACTAATCCAATCATACGTCTCCGAACGTCTGGTCCGAGTTAAGGAACGTGGTTATTTCTCCGATTCCTTTACTCCAACAGCCGGAGTACCACAAGGCTCCGTACTGGCCCCCATACTTTACATAATATACAATAGCGACTTCCCAAATACTACACGAAACAGAACCACCACTCTACTTTACGCAGATGATACTGCTCTGGTAACTACAGCAACGAACGTTGATTCTGTTCTCAGGAATGCTCAAAATCACCTTAGACTAGTTGAAAACTGGTGCAGGAGATGGAGAGTGTCCCTGAATCCGAACAAAACTCAAATGATTCTTTTTAGACACCCTAATCACAGTGTACGCGCGGCCTCCTTCAACGAAAGAAACTATCTCACGCTATGGGGAGATCAACTCCAACTCCGTGATCAGATCGAATACCTCGGTGTAAAGTTCACACGAACTTTGAATTGGAGGGCCGATTTGAGCTCAGCCTGTGCTAAGGCTAGGAGCAGATTGAGTCTCCTCAATAGTTTGAGATGTAATTTCGGGGCCACGCACTCTAGAACATTAATTTTCACCTATAAAACTTTTATTAGACCTATTTTTGAATACCGATCAAATATTTATGCTACAATATCAAAACCAGTCAAAGAAAACCTATTAAGCCTAGAGCGGAGGATTCTGCGTAGAGTGAATGGCAGACGCAACGACTACCCTTCAGCCCTCATTCATCAACTATCTAATATCCAGCCCCTAAATGAGAGACTACACTCTCTGAGCAGAAGTTATACTACACGCACTATCCGGAGCCAAAACCTCAGAGCTCAACGCATCCTAAAAACTGTCTGCTCTTCCCGCGGCAATGTATTCACCAGACATCCTAAACCCAAAATCCCACACCTTCCCGCAATTCTACTGGAACTCGCCAGTAACGAACTCCCTGATGAATACATTGACATACAGGAGGCAACTCCCCTCTATTTTCGTCGCATTCCAAGCTAAATTGCTCACTTCGAGCTTGCCTAGACAGGGGGGATCGGTTTTCTGCGGTTTCCCGATCCCACTTGCAAATGATACCTGTCTATTTTGAGGATACAGCCGCAGCTGCCCTCACGCGTCGCGTTTAACACATTTAACACATTTACTATTTAACATATTAATGCATGTATTTATACATATATTAATATTGCATTCTGTACATATATTAATTTAACATTCACTAACTATTCACTAATATTATTTTTTAGAAAACAATTCTGAAAAGAACCGACCACTACCTTTCTCCACTGATTGTCCTGGCTGCACCCACCAGTGGACCACGAAGCAAAGAACCAGAAGCCAACACCAACAAGACAAGAACCACATCCTGAAGAGGCAAAAGCCTATAACAGGATGCCAAAACCCCAAAACAAAAGAAGTACCATACCAAAGACAGAGAAAACCAACGCAACAATGAAGTGTAATCGTCGGATTCACTCCCCGCCTCTCGACGCGTTAGTGTTCTGAGCTGTTGGACGTGAATCCTTGTCCTGGCATTTGGTTTTCACCTCTGGCTGCGTTGAGTAGTTGAGTTACTGTGACCAAATGCCCATCTTGGTAGTTAGTATTCGCCTCTGGTTGCGTTGAGTAACTGAGTTACCGTTGCTAACTACCCATCTTCCTGTTCTTTTGTTTTCTTCTTTCTTTCTTTTTTCTCTTTTTTGTTCTCCTGAAGAAGCTACATACAATTGTAGCGAAACGTCGAGATGAACCCACTTTTGGGTCACTCACAAATGACACGGTCCAAACCCGGAAGACGAATAAACTATAATTCAGAAATTACATGTTTCTGAAAATCCATATACTCATACAAAAAGCGGAGAGGTACAATTTAAAAATTGGCGGGTTTCATGTTTATTAAAATGACAATTGAGGTATTGTGGCACAGTATGTCGGTAAACAATTTATTAGCAATATATTGTGGTATTGGTACAAAGCGGATGATATTCACATTTTAGGATTAAGCTGACTAGTACAGTTTTATTAGAAATTAAAATGTTAGTGATGCTTTTTTTATTAGATACATAGATATTGTTTTAATTTTTTTGTTTAGGTAATTTTTTACTAAGATTTAGAGGTTCCTCTTATTATTTTTATTTCTAAAACATTCATTACCATTATTATTCTCATTAGCTTTCTCTATGTGGAATCGGCTTCTCTAAGTATTTTCCTCTAAACTTTTCTGTTCTCTTCCAGGGACAAAGTACCTCTCCGCTTTTTGTATGAGTATATGGATTTTCAGAAACATGTAATTTCTGTTCATCCCCTTTTTTTACTGCCCTACATTCAGTACCATACATCATAGCTGGTCTAATGGCAGTCCTATACAATTTACCTTTTAGTTTTCTAAAAAGCGGAGAGGTACTTAGTCCCTGGAAGAGAACAGAAAAGTTTATAGGAAAATACTTAGAGAAGCCGATTCCACATAGAGAAAGCTAATGAGAATAATAATGGTAATGAATGTTCTAGAAATAAAAATAATAAGAGGAACCTCTAAATCTTAGTAAAAAATTACCTAAACAAAAAAATTAAAACAATATCTATGTATCTAATAAAAAAAGCATCACTAACATTTTAATTTTTAATAAAACTGTACTAGTCAGCTTAATCCTAAAATGTGAATATCATCCGCTTTGTACCAATACCACAATATATTCTCTACTTATATATATTTCTGTGAGTAGATGACATAAGCTGATAAGTCATGTTTCATCAACTTTTCAGGAGAGCAATTTTAAAGTTTAGCAGGGTTCTAAAAATCAGTTATTAAGTTATTCATAGCAAATTTTATATTTAACTATGCAGCTGTTCTTTTACTAACTGAATACAAAATATCAAGCAATAACAATGTTATTTAAATTTACTAATTATTTTTTTTTGTAAGTGATGTAAAAGATATCATGTTTTGTCGTCTGCCATATGACTCAAATCACCACATAACTATATAGGGAAATTATTCCTCATAACTCTTTTTTGGTAATGCTTTTTTTTATGGATAAATTACCAGTAATTTTCAAGCAAGAATTAGTTATATTAAAGGGTTTATTACAAGTGTTTGTGTAGTTTTAAATTTATTTTCGATTTCTATGTAAAAAATATGTGAAATAATTTGAAAGACATCTTGATAATAACAACAATTCAGACTTATAGCAGTTTTTATTAATATAACTATTAAATCAGTATTTATACGTTGTTTTTCAAAATTGTCCTTGCTAGTTGACAGAGTTACATTATTTTTAAAACATTACATTCAAAGAAAAATAAAAATTGTTGAGTAAAACAAGAAAGTAGAAACTAAACTTTATCTTCTTCATCCAACTCATCCAATTCATCAAACTCACGACTGTTTGTATCAGTGGTCAGCTTCTTGTAGAACGAATGGAACTGGGGATCAATGAGGCTAAACATTGAGAGAAGATCCTTCTTTTTCTTCGGGTTTATTGGCAAAGGTCCAGCATATGATCTTGCAACTTCCAAGTTTTCTGGTCGACCCTTCTTACCCCTCAATATACTAAAGCTTTTAAATGGAGAAAATGGGTTAAGATCGTACTTGAAATAAATTCGTCCAAAATCTTGAGTGTATCGTAGCCACCTGATTTTCAACCATTCGACTTTTTGTTTTTCACTGTCAGTTTTCCGATGGACCAACACATTTTTCAACAGACTAGAAAATTCCTTAAAGTCAAGTTGTTGCATTTCAATAACTTTAAATTTCTTTCTCCCAGAAAGTGTGCGGACGAACTGACACCAATCACGTGGCACCATGATTCTGTACGTATCACTGATACTGTTTTTGTTAACTGAAGAGTGAAGTATTTTTTTCGCTCTTTCAATACGAGCATGATCGCTGTCGCATTCGAGACGTGTATGACCAGGTAGCAAAAATTTTTGATCAATTACCTGAATGGTTTTCTTCTTGGTCAGAACATAACAAAACATGGCGGCAATGTTAATGTTTCGGTTTTGTCCTCCACAGGTGTCTGAGTATGTGGTGACATACTCGATATTGTTTGGAAGATCCATAATTTTTTTGAAAACACACGAGGCAATTTCATCAGAGCCTCTGCCTGCATCTATCTCACTCCACATACAGCAATAAGAAGAATCCTGGTCATTTGAACAGTTTCTTATAGTGAGGTTGTACATGGATAGAAACCTCTTATAATATGCAATATTTGATGATAAGTAAGGTACAGGAAGAACCTGTTGGAGATCAAACACTAATAGAACTCTATTGTCATAGTACTTCGCTAGATTTTTATCATGATTTTTCATATCATAACCCTCTTGGGCCTCTTTGATGTGAGAGTCGTGCATATCAGAAACAATTTGGCGATCAGATTTATTGGTTGAATGTCTTTTCTTTAAAATAAACTCATCACATTTGTTGCATGTGTCAATAAATGGTTCTTTAAATTTATATCCTTTGGCATTAAACTGTTTTCTAAAAACATCATAGCATGCGGACTTAGTGTGACCATTTTCATTTCTGTGCTCACAATATTCCTTATACATAATCTTAACATTTAAATTACTTGGTAGAAATACTTTTTTAGAGGAGCTATCTCTCCTAGCATAGTGGCTCTCATGCCTAGGATATCTGTCTATGAATGCATTAATATCTTCAATTTCCTCGCTAGTAGTTTTAAACTGTTGTGGGTGCTTACCTCGCATATCTCCTTGGATAATTCTAGATGAAGAAGCTTTCACTTTTTGAATAATGACATCCACCTTGCCTCTACTTAAACCAAAAACACCAATGAACATAGTTTTACATATTTCTGTTGTAGTTCCATCTAAAGTAACATAGTATGACACAGTCACTAGTCGATCATGAGTAACTCTGGTTTCACATGTATCTTCCTTTTTCCGACTTACTGCTGGCGTAGAAATTCTAATTCTGTCAGCTAATGCTTGGTCTCTTGCACAAACTGGAAGTGTGTAAAAATCATTAAATATTTTTCTTTGGTTTTCTGATGTAATCTTCTCATTACACTTTCTCTTAATGCAGCATTTTTCAACTGGTTTGAAAGTTCTAGATGAAAACAATTTGCCTTTCCTATTTTTATAGTCCAATCCGTGATTTTTTTTTAACTTTTCGTTTTCTCTTTTCCTTATACCTTTTATTCTTTTTGTATATTTACTGGGTTCTACTGCTTCTATGGGATTTTCAGCGTTTTCGTTGTCATCTATGAAATGAGTCTCGGAATAAGTTCTTACGTTTCCAAGCGTAGATGCAACATCATCTGTAACAATAATAAATCATGTTGGTGAACACAATCATAACAGCAGAAAACCTACATAGAATTTATAGTTACTATTTTATTGTATCTAATTATTACACCTTCTCTAGGTAAATACCAACAATACAATCAAGTGACTAACGACAGACAATATAATTGTACCATACCCGTACTATCTTTTTGTCCTTTGGCGGAACAACTTTTTGAGATGATATCAATTTTCATAAGTTTTGGTCGCTTTGCACTAATTTTCGAATCAGGTAACCAATCAGGATCAGAATATGTATAATCCGCATCACTTCCACAAATTTCCTGTAAAAAATAATTAAGATTAGGTCAGTACCTAGGCCAAACAAGCATTAATGCAAAATTTGAAGGTATAAAAAATAAACATACAAAAATTTAACTTACCTGAAAAATAGTGCTATCTTCAACAATTTCTTTTAACTCGGCGCTATTTTTATTCTTTTCTGTCTCATTTCCTTTGCTCATAGATTCAGTAGTTTGGCATTTTTCATTTTCAGTTGGAATATATTGTTGAAATTCCACAGATATATCCTGAAAAATAATGTCTCCGTTTAGTAAAGTGAAATTTAATACCCATTACTTATTTGCTCTGTCTAATACAAACCAGTCCACGTGGCCTGTAAAAGATAGGACTTTGGATTTTAAATTTAAAATTCAGAACCACTGAACATGGTTAATAAGAGTGATGTTTTATAAACTGACGTCAGACTTTACTTATATAGAGTGCTGAATCATTTCTGTTAAAGTGTAGCTATTAAAAATTATGTTGTTACCCTAAATTCTAGTAACTTACATCGAGTGTGGTAATCTCTCTGAAACTGTTTTCAATACCATGTTCATTATTTTTTATAATACTAAATATTTCCACATTTTCTGATGTTTCAATGGGGAATGATTCTAAAATAGGAATTTCAATATCTCCGTCTTCTATTGTGATTGGAAGATTCTCTATGTCAAGAACCTGATTGTCTTCAAATGTATACCTATTTTTACATTCAAAATAGAAATCTTTTTCTTTAACTTCCTTATGATGATTGTTTACTTCAGTCAAAATAGTACTTGACTCAGACCTATCCTGTAACATGTGCATAATAATTAATTTAATGTATAGATTGTTAGCTCTGTTACAAGGAAATTACTGTTTTTTAATCATAAATGATACAAAATAGAGAAATTTCCCATTTTATTTTAGTATAAGAAAATAAAAAGTACAAACAAGACAGAAATCATACTAACCTCAAAATTCTCTGATTGAGAAGTAATTCCGTCTCCCTTGACTGCCAAAGACACTAACAGTTTTGTCCTGCTACTTACACTACTCTTGTTTTTATAACTCATAGTCAGGATTTTACTATTTACACAATTTAGTCACTAACAACTTGCATTTGAAAAAATACAATCAACATTAAAACAGTAGTTGAATAGAAAAATAACTACTGTGACAGATGACAAAATAAGGTATGTTTATTAATCAGCTGATAAAATGGCAATTTCTAACATTAACTGAAGATGACAAAATATGATAAATCAACTTATCAAGTTTTGCCATCTGTTTAAACTAGGAATATTTCATCAGACAAAGCCGAAATTTTAGATAAGAGCACATAACAGTTACTGCCATCTTGTGTTGACTTACAAATTAAACTTGCAAAAGTAAACAAAAACTGGTAAAAGTACTTATCTAATTTTGCCATCTTACCATGACTGGATTAAGTTAAAAACAATGTCAAAATGTTGTTATGTACCTACTTAACTGCTTTTGACATCTTTGGAATTGGAGAAAAATCACATATCACGTTTGGACCAGGGCTATATTATGTTATTTACAAAGATTCAACTTATCATATTTTAACATCTGGTAGATCTCCTGTTTTTGAACATGTCCATATACATAACTCATTTTGGCCAAAAATGTGACTTATCAGCTTGTGTCATCTACTTACAGATTTAATCTATGAATATATTGCTAATAAATTGTTTACCGACATACTGTGCCACAATACCTCAATTGTCATTTTAATAAACATGAAACCCGCCAATTTTTAAATTGGGACCCACCCACCAACCAATCACGCGAAAGTTAGGGAGCTGTTTATTATAGGGTAGTCTTATGTTCTGACCAAAGAATATAGACGCTTCTATATTCTTTGGTTTAATCATAATAATATTATTATTATTGCTTTAATAAAAGAAATAAAATAACTCTATTTAAGCAGTGTACAGTGCAATTGGTCTTTTTTAAAATAGTGCATGGTTAAAAGTTTGGTACCATTTTTGTTAGGTTATTTCCGAATTTGATTTTTATTTTATTACAAAAAGGTAAGTAATTTTTCTTAAAATTGTTTATGTTTAAAAGTAAACGATTTGTTTCTAAGCGTCATCAACAGAGGAAGGTTACGAAAAACGTAGAGAATATTGTTGAAAATATTAACCCCCATATTCCGTCTTCTTCAAACCTCTTCGGAATCACTAACTGATAATTTTGACGAGAGTTTCAGTTCAAACATGTAGTTCTGGTTACAATACTTCCGATTTAAACTTTTTATTAACATGTTAAGTGCCTAAAATAATCCAAATTACCACGTGGCCGACCATTCCAATGATACTTTACAAAGCTTTTTTTTCAATGAAACTGAAGAAGGGTTTAAATATGGTTTTAACGAGAATTCTGGAGAACCTTATCGAGATGTTTTTAATTTTTCTAATAATTTATTCAACTGGACTTTGTCCTTTAATACTAGGTGATTTATTAAAAAATTATAAAGAAGTTCCCGATCTTTCTCATTTAAGTTCAGATGCTAGAACCAAAGAATATAGACGCTTAAAGACGCTTAAAGACGCTAAAATTGAGGGTTAGGTGTTTGTTTTGTTTTTATTTTACATTTTTTGGAAATTGGCGACTGTATTGTCTAAATAAGTTGTATGTTTTTATGATATAAAAGGTGAAGTGTGCATGTAGACTCGTGTTTTTTGTTGTTGAAAGCTCTTTTGTGTTCTGGTATACATTTGTTGAAGGTTCTACCGGTTTAACAGAAGTATAAGTTTGTATGTTGGGTTTTTGATTAAGTTTGTTATACCCCACTGTATAAATGTTTTTTATGTTGGCTCTGGTACTTAATATATTTGCTTAAGTAATTGTTTGTTCTGAAAGCTGGTGTTATTTCTCTCTGTTTGTGTTTTCTTAGTTCTGTTGATATCATGCCTGATGTGTAATTATTGTTTCAATTCGTTGATGGTTTTATTACTTACGTTTCAAAGTCTTTGTTTCAGGCACTATATAGCTTTCTTTATTTAGATGATAATTGTGTGTAATATTAAATTTTATTTTCAACTATCTAATATGTTGTTTCCAAGTAAGTGAAACTTTACTATATATTTACTGCGATTTAAAATGCTTTAAAATAACCAAGTGCCACACCGAAGTCTGCAGAAGGATATTGATCGTCTATCTAAGTGGAGCACACAAAATTGTATTTGGATGCATCAAAATGTCATAATTTTCATTTGCACCTTCCTCATCCCCCAATAATATTCAAATATAGTAAACACAATTTAACCCTATATTCTACTTTTGAAACCAAGGATCTAGGTGTGAACCTTGACTCTAACCTTATATATAAATCACACATTTCCACAACAATACAGAAATCTATGAAGCTACTTGCTTTTGTGAGGAGAACCAACAGAGATTTTTCATTCATCTCTGCTATTTGATCCCCTTCTCCATGGTTAGATCCCTTTTTATTTACTGGTCCACAGTTTTGTCCCCCTATTACATTGCACCTAAACTGAAACTTAAGCCTGTCCAATTTTCTGTCATGCCATTGTATGGATGCATCTATACTGTGAATATGTTTCATTAGAATGTATACTGAACTTCTCTTGAGGTATGTAGAAATCAAAGAGACTTAATAGTTCTATTTATAATTATCAACAGTCTGTGCACCAGCTTCAAACTTCTCTCCAAAATATTTGTTTATTAGTATCCAATATCGCAACTAGGTATGTGCAGACTTTTTATGTTCTTTTCATATTCAATTACTCATATAACAACTTTACTCCCAGAACTCTTCTATTAGCTAACTCTTCAAAGAAGCTCCAAATTTTTAATCTATTAATTTTCCTCTTCAAAAGTGATAATTCTGATCCAACTTTGTAATACTTTAGACTTCAGCTTTTGTATTGTGTTTAGTGTTACATTACCTGCATGCATTAGATAACTTAATACCATTAGACCTTGTGACTTTTTCTGAATTTGTTATCTTGATGTGACTGTATATGTTATTTTTTTGTTATTGTACTATTCATATATTCTTCTTCCAAATCAGTTTATTGTATTAACTACATTTATAGCATTGTAAATAAAACATGTATAATGTAAATAAAATGATATATTTTTAGTAGCTTTTGTTTTATTAAAATTAATGATTTTACAGACGACAGTGTTTATAAGCCAAGTAAGAAAAGTTTGTAAATATAACATAAATATTAATGAACCAAAATATTTAAAAGTATCATCATTATATTTGCCTTTTTGCCACTAATAGATGTTCCCTCATTTTGTTAATAGAAGCCACACCCAAACTTACTCTTAAATACTCATTCCTCACCTCATCTTTTTTAGTTACTCCACTCACCCAATGAAGCATGCTCATTTCAGCCATGTAATTTGTTTATTCCTATTTACTGTACAACATTCAGTACCATACATAATGGCTGGTCTCAAGACAGTACTATAGAGCCTGTCCTTTAGTTTTACTGGTACCTTCTTATCCTTATCACAACACTTCAGTCGCCTCCTTCCTAGTGCATCTCCCAAAGCAGTCCTCAGTTAGTTTTAAATGACTCTGAGACTTCTCTTTGTATCCACACTTTACATACAACAATATATTTAATAATAAATAGGTCCTGTTGAGTTTACCTATTAGCTTTATTAGTATTTTTCCATCACACTGAACTCCACTTATTTCATCCATACTGTTTTAATTCTATTACTTACATTTACATCCTAATAACTCTGTAATACTGATTCTAACTACCTAAAACTAACACTCTCTTTTATAATGTTTTATAACACTAGATTGAATGGCATCAAATATAAAATAGGGGTCTGTCATATTTTTTAATTAACAAGTAAAACTATTTATAAGGTAGTAATTGGGTCAAGAGTAGCTAATTTTCCAGCAGATCTATATACAGCAGTCCCTCCCCAGTGATTGGAATACTTGCACCATACATAAAAAGCGAGATATATCTCAATACCCAAATCACAGAAGAACTACTCTCCTTCATACTCCTTGCTGTTGCATGGCACATAATGATAGTGAATAATAGGAAACTAAGGCTTATGAGGCTATCTAAATTTTGACAACTCATTAAATATTGCAACATTTAGGTAAATATTAGAGAAAACAAATACTGCATATATATACCACACTTTTTGTACACTACAAGACTATACCTGGTTAATGCTTAATAGAATCTGTGCAAATCCTAGCATATGCATATGGTAACTCTTTAAAAGTAGGTACATATAATACAATACATTAAATTAAAAGTTAATATGCTATTGATATGATTTGTGGCTAATGAACATAGGTTTGAAGCCAAATCTCTCTGCATACAGTCACACACAATTAACAATATCTTAATTATATTAACTTCATTAATTTTACATCTATTATTTATACATGAAAATATATACTAATTCATACAATAAAAGACTAATTATACCATCAGCATTCTAAGTTGATTGAGAGAGTATTTAAGAAATGGAAAATGCAAGAATGTCATTGGCAGTGCTACATATATAGCCATTCTTAGATTTTCAAGGTGGTCTTGGTAGAGTAAGTACTCTTTATTGAGTCCCAACAAGCTGCACATATAAACCAAATTTTATTTATATTTATTTATTTTTTAATATTTATATTACCTACAGATGCAAACAAGTCAACTGTACATAGACCTGGGCAAAAATAGTAAATTAAATCATAACCTCTAAAGAAGATGGAGAAAAGTTGTCAAGAAATATATGGGATATAGTTTAATAATATACACACATCAATAATAATTAATAAAAATCAATAATATACACATGGAATCACCCAGTATTTCCGATTTTGTAAAGTATTACTAATTTTTTTTTAATTCATGAAATTGAAATTTATGAAAATGAACTACATTTTATACTACCAGCTAAATTACTATAAAAAAAAAACAATCAAAAAATGTTACAAATGCTTTAAATTAACAAAAATACGAACAAATGAAAACATTGCAATGGTCGACTAAAGAAAGATACAGTCTTGTTGTTCATTTTAATAGTCAGTGTTATCACCTCTAGCTCTAATACAAGCTTCAATCTGATGGGGAATGCTTCTAATCAAAGCATCAACTTGTTCTTGAGGTAAGTTTGCCCATTCTTTGCATTTCATCTTCAGTTTTCAGAAAGTCTGTGGATCAAAGTCTATAATTACCATTATTGCTTCATTGTGGTTATCTGGCCACATTATATATTGAGGCATTAATAAGAATATTGCTGACACAATTTCTTTAAAAATACTATGGGCTGTACTCTTGGCTATATTGAACCTGTCGCCACAGGCTAAAAAATATTCTGGTTTAGCTAAAACCCAGATGGTGAACAGCACTTTTTTATCTAAAGGAATTGTAGCTCCAATGGGTATAACTCATAAATTTCCTAGTTGCTGAGTAATTACCTAAAACATTTATATGTAGTTTTCAAAGAACTAATAATCTTTACTAAAACCTACTTCAGCACATTCCCTACTCATGCGAAAATGCTTTACAAAAAGATCTCCCATTTCCCATATATTGGGGAATGGTTTCCTCATAAAAATTTTGATTAGGAGGCACTTGAGCTCTCAGCATTATTCAGCTCTAATTCTTCATTTTGTGCCAACTGATCCACAACATTTCCAATTAGCTGGATATTATTTTCCTTGTCCGCTAGTAATGTGACGTAAAGTTTAATAACATTTAAAAGTCAAGCTAAATTGGCAATCTAAAACGTAAACAAAATATCTAATTTTAAAATGACAAATTATTTGACATTGACAGATAAGGTAGCGGTAGCGGAATCCAGCAGGTTTTGACTTATGACATTTGGTCCAGCGCAAACCGATGGATTCGGAAGTAGCGGAGCGGTAGCTGCTCCGTCTGCTGAACGCGCCCTATGACTTATTCACAAATACACCAATCTCGTGGCCGGCCGTTAAATTAGGTGCACGAGACTTAATGTGGACAGTGTTGCCACTGTTTATAATAAGTATCCAGAATTGCGGTGACGTAGAACCGTTAGGTTTTCTACGAGAACAAAAAACCATTTTGCCCGCCTATGCCATTTTACCCGCCCTTCCCCTATATTATATACTTAACTATTGAATAACCTTAGTAAAAATTTCACATTATCAGGTACATTAGAGGGGAAATTGTTTTATCATTATATTCAGGGTTTTCATTGTAAATATAGATAAGTTAATT
This sequence comes from Diabrotica balteata, assembly GCA_918026665.1. Classification (NCBI taxonomy): domain Eukaryota; kingdom Metazoa; phylum Arthropoda; class Insecta; order Coleoptera; family Chrysomelidae; genus Diabrotica; species Diabrotica balteata. The sequence goes on along the minus strand of OU898278.1, from coordinate 68,104,558 downwards.
GTATATAAGAGGTGTTGGGTTATATTGTTATATATAAGGGTTTAAAATAATTTGTACATAAAATAGGTATTTATTAAAGTTGGGTTAAAACAATTTAAGATTTCACTTGGTACCTATCCTTTAATATTTCAGCAATACAAGATATCTCGGAAGAAACCATTTAACTTCCTGGCGCCCAAACATTCAGTAGAGCAACTTTATCTTTCATCTGTTTATTTCTTGGTAGATTTCTTGTCATTAGTTCTTATATCTTACGGTCACTGTAGGGCATGCAAATTGGCCTAATCCCTCTTGAGTGTCAAGTGGTCATACTCCTGCATAGTCGCTAGCCAACATTATTTTTGTTATATTTAAATATTCATATTTACACGTTATTTATTTCTTTTATATAATTTATTTCTATCTAATCCCTTCCATCTTCTGTTATTCCAGATATTAATCCGTTGGTGTATCAAGGTACATTTTAGAGTTTGCCCTATTGCTACACTGTAGATTTTTGTTACATTTCCCTACTCTCACCCTTCTTATTACATTGTTTCACTAGAAACAATTCATCCTTGTTATATTGGCGCTCCAGCCAATTCATTTTTGTTACATTGGCGTTACCCAACGTGGTGCCTTTGCGCAGTTCAGACCGTACGTTCTTAGAATATTCCTCTTTGCAAATATTCTTTATTATTTCTAATTTGTTCCTGTTGCTCTTTGTTCATATTGTTTTTAACTCCTTTATTTATTTATTGTTTTTTCTTGTTAGATTTACATTTATAGATATATACTTGTATTGCTGTAGTTTACTTATATTCATATTTAAACCCTCACCTTTTAATCTCATTGTGTACAGTTAACTATCTATCTTACTATTATTGAACTTTAAGAATTTAATAATTTAGATATTACTATTTTTTATACATATATATATTAGCCAATATTGGTGAATTTTTTATATTCAATTATTTGTTAACCATATAATTGTTGAAACCATTGTGCGTTGCTTCAAGGATTGTGTTTATATTTACTTAACTTACTTAACCATTTTGAAATTTTTTGTGAATAACTTTAGATTATTCTTGGATTGATTTTGTGGTGTGTTGGTACATACTTACTTATATATATTTTTTTTTTTGAAAACTTTATATTACTATTCGATTGTTTTGTGGAGTGTGAGTATCCCTAATAGCACATGTACGTCCAGTGGACGTCCATAGTACGTCCCTCGCGGACTTTAGGGACGTCCCTCGAACGTCCGCTTTGGTCCTATTTACGTCCTATATTGGTCCGAAGATCGCTGCGCCAAACGTCCTATGGACGTCCATTTTACGTCCCGAGCGGACGTAAAATGGACGTACCGGGACGTTAATTGGACCTTAATCGGACGTCCATAATACATCCAGAGAACTTACTTGACGGACTTTTGTGATATTTTCGGACATCTATTTTAGCGCTCAGGATGTAAATTAGACGTCAACGCCATTGCATAAAGTACTAAAAGTGGTGTCATCCTGTGCATATTAAGAATGTATTTTGGGAAATAAAACTTAAATGTTTAAAGAAACTTACATTTATTATTACATTTATTTATATTTATGTGATGTATTGGCAACCCTGCAGTGCGGTTACGTCACAATCAGCTGAGAAAACACTCAGGAAAACAGACGCGACGATGACCTATTTAATGTATATTGTTATTTGCATTACGTTTTGGAGTGATCATTAAAGTCGGTAGTATTTCCTATACTGTGTTTATTATTTACAACCGGTCCGATACATATTATTTGGCGACGAGGATGGGATCCGTGTGTGTGCCAAGTGCATTATTTCGTCCCGGTGATAAATAAAGCAAAGTGTGTGCAGGATGGCGGCATTCGGAAACATCGAACAGTTTAACGTGGGTGACTCCAAAGGTTGGTAATCATACGTCGAGCGTATGGATTTTTTCTTCTTGGCGAATAACATTACAGACCCTGATAGGAAAAAAGCTACATTTTTAAGTTTGTGTGGTCCCAATACATATGAGATTATTAGATCTTTGGTCGCGCCGTCCAAAGTGTCTGATAAAACTTATGACCAAATCATAGTTGAATTAAAAAAGCATTTTTCTCCAAAAACGTCGGAAATTGTGTGCAGGTTTAAGTTCTATCGTCGGAATCAACAGACTGGTGAAACAATATCTGTGTATCTGAAGGAATTACGAAAATTGGCAGAACCCTGTGGTTTCGGAACTAGCCTTGACATAATGCTACGTGACCGACTCGTTTGTGGTATTACCGACGAATCGCTACAGCAAAAGTTGCTAGCCACAGATAAGTTAAAACTTAAGGACGCGCAAGACCTGTGCCTTGCACACGAGGTGGCCGTGGAAAGTTTGGCAGTTCTACGAGAAACTGAGTCGAGCGCAGATGTAAACGCGGTAAGTTTTCGTAAAAATCAACCGGGCCAGTTCAAACAATTAGCTAATCGCGAAAGGAAGAAATGTTTTCGGTGCGAAAAAGAACATTCTCCCGAAACTTGTGAACACATTAAATCAACCTGTGCATATTGCAGGAAAGTTGGACACATCGAAATAGCTTGTTTTGCAAAAAAGAAGAACCAAAATTACAAACGCAAAGTACATCAGACTACCGTGGAATCTACGTCCAATACCGAGCCGGTTTCGGGGAACACTCAGAGTGTTTTTTATCAAAGTAGTGACTATGAATTTACGTTAAATAACGTGACGTCTGATAGCATTACCGGTAAATATTTAGTAGATGTGCTACTCAATGACCAAAAGGTAAAAATGGAGGTTGACTCGGGCGCGAGTTATTCAGTGATAAGCAAATCAACCTACCATGAAGTCTTTAGTAAAAATCGACCTAAAATAGATAAATCCAGTGTTATTTTAAGGGACTATCAAAACACAGTGATACCCACACTGGGTGTCAAGTGGAGGTGAAGAGAGGTCCAAGATCAGCGACACTTCCTCTCATAGTCACGGAAGGAAATCGTGCCAGTCTACTCGGCAGAAACTGGTTTGATAGTTTAGGTTTAACCATAGCTGGGGTAAGTCAAATTTTATCAATGATAAATTATACAGAAGAATACCCAGATGTATTTAATACAGATTTGGGGTCTTACCGGGGTCCCCCAGTAAGTTTTTCGTTGGACAAAAATGTAAAGCCGATTATGTGTAAAGCTCGTAAAGTTCCATTTGCGCTAAAAGATAAAATCGAAGTTGAACTGGACAGGCTTATTGCGAAAGGGGTTTTAGAGCCGATTACGCACCCAAAATGGTGCACCCCAATTGTGACTGTTTGCAAAGAAAACGGTGAGGTTAGGATTTGTGGTGACTACAAATCCACATTGAATTTAGCGTTAAATCCGGAACCTTATTCAGTGCCATCGGTACAGGGTATCTTATCTACACTTGCGGGCGGTAAAGTTTTTGCAAAACTGGACATGGCGCAAGCTTATCTGCAGTTAAGTGTTAACCGCGAAGCTGCTGAAGCACAAACAATCTTCTTCTTCTTCTTCTTCAGGTGCCATCTCCGCTACGGAGGTTGGCAATCATCATAGCTATCTTAATTTTTGAGGCAGTAGCTCTAAATAGTTTTGAGCTGCATCCAAACCATTCTCTCAGGTTCTTCAGCCATGAAATTCGTCTTCTTCCGATGCTTCTTCTGCCATCTATTTTTCCTTGCATTATGAGTCGCAGGATGCCATACTTATCGCCCCGCATCACATGTCCGAGATACTGTAGCTTTCTTTCTTTAATTGTAAGTTCAATTTCCCTCTCTTTGCCTATTCTTCTCAGTATTTCATTGTTTGTAACTCTATCTACCCAGGAAACCCTCATAATTCTTCTATAGGTCCACATTTCAAAGGCGTTAAGTCGTCTCATGGTATCTAGATTTAACGTCCATGATTCCACTCCATAATATAGTACACTGTATACGTAACACAAACAATAATTACGCATAAAGGGGCTTTTAAATGCAATCGTTTACAGTTCGGTATATCAGTGGCTCCACAAATTTTTCAAAAATTCATAGACACTCGATTAACAGGTATTCCTGGTGTACTACCTTATTACGATGACATTTTAATAGTTGGTAGCTCAGAAACCGATTTGGATTCAAAAGTGCGCGCGGTATTATCGCGTTTCCAGGAAGACGGACTGCATTTGCGCAAAGAAAAGTGCGTTTTTCGAACAAAAACTATAGAGTTTCTCGGTTTTCAAATTAGTGAAGACGGTTTACGCCCCACTAAAGACAAAATCGCGGCCCTAACTAATGCGCCTGCGCCAACCAATAAAACCGAGTTGCAAGCTTTTCTTGGACTTTTAAATTTTTATCATGTTTTCTAAAGGACAAAGCAACAATTGCGAATCCGTTACATGCACTGCTCCGAAAAGACGTTCCCTGGCAGTGGCGTTTTATAGAACAAAAAGCTTTCGATTTACTAAAAGAAATTTTAGCGAAAGAACCTGTGTTAGGGCATTACAATGAACAAAAAGATTTATTTTTGACGTGTGATGCCAGTCCTTACGGGGTAGGTTGTGTGATTAGTCAACGTGATGATGAAGGACGTGAATATCCAGTGGCGTACCATAGTCGTACTCTATCATCTACTGAACGAAATTTCTCCCAAATCGACAAGGAAGCACTGGCCATAATATCGGGCATTAAAAAATTCCACGAATATGTACAGTACGACCAGGATAGCAATAGACGTGAACTGCGCGTTAAGCGTTGTAGGGCTGTAGAATTCATTTGTGGGTGTAATGTAAGATTGGGTTTATGCTGGTTATGTTGTGACGTAGGACATAATTCGGTATTTTGTTTTACACCCACAAATGAATTCTGCAGCCCTACAACGGTTAACGCGCAGTTCACGTCTAATGCTATCCTGGTCGTACTGTATATGGCAGGAAAATAGGCATAAGAACGGACCATAAACCATTGTTGGGTATTTTTAATCCGAAAAAGGGTGTTCCAGAGATACTGTCACCCAGAATGCTTAGATGGGCTCTTATGTTATCTGCTTATGATTATGAATTATGTTACGTACCAGGTTCAAAAATTCAGAATGCAGATGCTCTTAGCAGATTGCCACAAAAGGTACATGCGCCAGAACCACCAAGCTCAGATGACGTTTTGATGCTTGAGAACATCCCAGAAAAACTAATCTGTGCCAAAGACATTGCCAATGAGACTAAGAAAGACCCAGTGTTATCTAAAGTTTTGCAGTGGGCTTGGAAAGGTTGGCCTGATGAGAAAATTAAATTTTCAGACGAATATACTAATTATCTACTACGTAAAAACGAAATTAGCTGTTATCAAGACTGCCTGTTATGGGGTACAAGGGTAATAGTTCCACTAGGAGGGAGGAAAACAATACTGAATTTGCTACACTCAGCACACCCCGGAATCGTAAAAATGAAGTCACTGGCACGCTCATATGTTTGGTGGCCAAATCTCGACAAACAAATCGAACAGCTAGTAAATACATGCAGCGAGTGCCAGGAGTCTAGAAACATGCCAAAAAAGGCTCCAATCCATCCGTGGGAGTGGGCCAGAGCTCCATGGACAAGAATACACCTCGATTTTGCCGGTCCATTTAAAGGCAAAATGTTTCTGATTATCATAGACTCGTACTCGAAGTGGCTGGAGGTTAAAATCGTTCCAAATACCTCTAGCGTTGTGACTATAGATGTATTACGTGGTTTGTTAGTATTACGTTAGTATTACGACAGATAGTAATGAAGAAACTAAAATACAGTTAGCATTGCACAGATATCTCCTTACTCAGCACATTACACCCCATTGCACTACAGGGAGATGCCCATCAGAAATATTAATGGGGAGAAAATTGGGCTCATTATTTGATCGTTTACAGCCCGACTTTAGAAAAGAGATGTTATCTAAGCAAGAGATGAACGATTCTTACAAAACAGTACCCAGATGTTTTCAAGAAAACGACACTGTATTTGCAAGGTCATTTGCTCCAGGTGGTCAAAAGTGGCTTCCTTCCAAAATAATTGAAACCACTGGACCGTTAAGCTACAAAGTTCAAACCCCCGATGGTAAAATTTTACGTCGTCATTCTGACCAAATCAGAACCCGTGTGTGTGACCAAGAAACAACAGACGAAGTTACACCGTCAACCTCTATGGAAAAAAAATTACTCGTAACTCCGCAACCGTTGTTTCTGCATCCAAACGAATTTGTGGACCAAGAACCAGAAATTGTAGAGCACGCCGCTGAAGTTAAAAAGCCACCTGCTCGAATAAGAAAACCTCCAAGGTATTTGGAGGACTATGATGAGTAGATTCATCCAGGAGGGAGGAGTGTGATGTATTGGCAACCCTGCAGTGCGGTTACGTCACAATCAGCTGAGAAAACACTCAGGAAAACAGACGCGACGATGACCTATTTAATGTATATTGTTATTTGCATTAAGGGAGCTTTACATCTAGGCTATGCAAGTCTCATGCTATGCAAGTCCGTCTTGCATGGCACATCTCTTGCCTAGCTTGACCTTTTTACATCAGAGATATTTCTGTGCAATTTTAGATCCCACTTTCATTGTTGCCAACAGACAAAATATTTATCAATTTGAGGTTATTTTATTTTAAATAAAAAATATAATTAAGTACTAAAATAAATAATATAATAAATAAATATACACTATTTATGGTTATTAAAAGGGTGAAGGATGTCAACCAAAGAAAAGAAAACATTGTTATTGTTGAATATTGCTGTTGTAGTAACAATCATCCATAGTCAACGACTCACCCAGTCGTTTTTACATTAACTTTAGACATAGTATATCTTATTTATCATCACTTAATAAACTTAATTTAAATCAAAACACAACAATACACATGTGGGTTAAGGGACGCTAAAGATAGAGATAAGGTTATGTTTTATTCTGTAATCTATTATAAATTGTTATGTTGGCAACATGAATTTTAACGATAAATTGCAAGAAAATTGCATGAAAATAGAACATGTTCTAATTTTTCGTCTAGCACAGGAATTGCATGGAAATAGCCCGTGGGCATGCGCAGTTCCATGATCTGTCTTGCATGGCTCTTGCCTAGCATGAAAATAGCATAATGTAAAACTGTCTTTACGTTTTGGAGTGATCATTAAAGTCGGTAGTATTTCCTATACTGTGTTTATTATTTACAACCGGTCCGATACATATTAATTTATTTATTATTAACAAACGGGACAAATTCACTGTCAAAATTATGCAAAAATGCAACATTATAGATAAAATAATTTTGTGTAATAAAACATAAATGTTTAAAGGAACTAACATTTATTATTACATATATTTATTTATTATTAACAAATGGAACAAATTCACTGTCAAAATTATACAAAAATGCAACATTATAGAAATATAGACAAAATTACAGATAAAATAAAAATATATATATATATATATATATATATATATATATATATATATATCCGGTTTTTTAGGCGTTACGCCTGTCCGGTAGGGATCTATGGAGGAGTATCACCGAGCCGCAAGCCCTTATCTCTTGCCGTACTGCTCCACCATAGGTCGATCAGATCCCAGCATATCCTAGTCTAAGCCGCAGATTCATCTAGAATTTTAAACTGCTGCGTTAGACTTTTTTTTTCTGTACACCGAGCTTGGGCTCGATCCCACATCCACTAAACCATTCGACAGTGAAGCGAATGAGAGGCAGCCGCACAGCCCGCTGAGCTATCTGACCGACTAAAATAAAATAAAATATACGTGAATAAAATAAATAAGTACACATTTTATAAGTTTCATTTAGCATTTAAGTGCTTCAAATAGTACCTAAAGCTATTGATATGAAAGTTTTAGACCATCTCTATGTGTGAAACATAATTAGTTCTGTGGTAAGGAACATGGAAATGTAAATTCTGACACAGTGATTGGGAAGCAATATGAAAACAAACTAGCTGAAGCAATTCAGTAGATTAGTTATTTTATAAACAAGTTGAAAAATAAAGATTCAAAGGTAACACTTTTGATAAGAGAATCCAGATTCAAGAAATTGATCATATCAGAATAAGAATATGGTCTACACAATTTACAAGAACAGTCAATGCTTGTAGATGAGTCAGTATAAATCTAATCAACATAAAAATGGTTTTTAATGCAATTATAACATAATCAGTGTAAATTAGTTGAAGTTGAACAACTAGACAGTAAGTAAACCACCCCGACCAGTATGAAGCTGATTCTTCAAATTTACGTTCCAATTAACGTCCCGGTACGTCCATTTTACGTCCGCTCGGGACGTAAAATGGACGTCCATAGGACGTTTGGCGCAGCGACATTCGGACCAATATAGGACGTAAATAGGACCAAAGCGGACGTTCGAGGGACGTCCCTAAAGTCCGCGAGGGACGTACTATGGACGTCCACTGGACGTACATGTGCTATTAGGGAAGTAAACCACCCTGACCAGTATGAAGCTGATTCTTCAAATTTACTGTCAAAAAATCAGTCAGTAAAGCCTCGACAATTTTAGGAATAGCAGAAAGAATTATAATGGAACGATAATTAGAAATCAATGAGTTAACGATAAAATCAATAAATAAATTGTGATGAAAAGTGACCCTCAGTCAGAGATTTATAAAAAATAAGCCATACATAAAAAGAATGCACAATTCCCTAAAAATAAGTTAAGATATTATGTCTGGACCAAGACCTTTATTGGTATTAAGACACTGTAAGCATGCGTCACAAATTTTAACAGTTAAAAGAGTGAATATGGCTGTTACTGATATGGGATCTTTGACTACACTTGTCTACACAAGAGAAAGAAGGATTGTGAATACTGCTAAAGAAATTGACAAAATTGTTGAAATTGTGGTTCTTAAAAACAGAACCATTCAACTTCCCTTATCCCTTCCCATTCTGATTTCCCTTACAATTGTGTGGTCAGCAATTAAAAGCAGACAAGTCAATTGTTGAGTTTTAAAGTTGAAATCATAAGTATGAAAAAGATCAATATCTAATATGGAACTTTGTCTGTTTTCTTTCAACAGTAGATTAATTTTTAGGTATTTATTTTTAATATATAAAACAGTCTCAAACATTGGACTGTTCCTTTGTGTCCATGAACTACACAATTTAATCATTACAAAATTAATCATATTTGCTAATGCAACATGCAAGTTAAATTTTATCTGCCCTCTCTTTAAATATTTCCTCAGATATTTCATTATCAAGTTTCAACTTGGCAACCCCATGGCAACGCTGGTTTTGGAGTTTTTCCAAGCAACATCTGAAAACAAAATTAATGTACATTCATAAATTGAATAAACTAATTTCAGATTTAGTTCATTATACTTTGCTTCTTGTGAATAAATCATAATTCAAAGTAAAATTAAACACACGAATTTCAAGTGCTGTAGTTTTAATGAATCTCACCTGAATTAGAAGAATACCAACCCAACGATTGGTATTTATTTCTAATGACCAAATGAGCAGTAATTACACTTTTATACGTAAAAAATAAAAATAACTGTATAAATAAAATATATGGCCAACAACAAACCTTTATCTCATAAGCTAGCTGTAGTTCTTAAAGCAATCTCATAGCCAGACCTGAACATTTATGAATTGGTAAAATTTGCCATCTAAATTACATATAAGACACAGTTAGCAATATGCTTAATCAGCTGTATGTGGCCACTTAAGTGATAGTGTAAATTCTTAAATGCACCTTAAATTGATTTATGTTTATAAGTTACAAACCTTTTAAAATCAGAGCTATATGTGTGTCATCAAAAACTTTATATTGCTTTTTCCCTAGCCAACTATCTTTTCCTTGAATTTTATTCCAGATCAGCTTCTTATGGCTTCTCCTAACAAATTCATTTATGGTCTCCTCGCCAATTTTGGAAAGCTCATTATCCTAAAATATAAATCAACATGTAACAGTAATCTAACTACCCCACAAACTTGATCATCCATGCTTAATTATTTTAGCTTAAACTATCTAATAAAAAAACAGCCTCTGTTACAAAATCAAACATTCATTTGCAAATTTTGGTTTCTCATAACCATGGTATATGCCTATTAAATCTACAATTTTAGGATATATAAACAAGATAGGATATGACTGACTACTAAAACTCTTTTTTTAGTGGGATTCCATCAAAATGTACACAAATTTCTATAACATTGTTTTTTTGTGAAGATAAAAATACCTTTGAAATTTGAATCATATGGATCAGAGTATTTGTTCTCTGGGTGAAGCGAAGCAAGAAGGGTTCTAGCATTTGAACTCAAATAAGAAAGGTCAGGAACTTCTTTATGAATTTTTAATAAATCACCTACATAAGGGATAGGACAAACCTCGATGCCACATGCACTTTTTAGAGCCACACAAGATCGAGAGGAGTATGCCATAATTGTTGTTAACATCCACTAATTAGATAGGGCACCATAAAAAGAAGAATAAATCACCTAGTATTAAAGGACAAAGTCCAGTTGAATAACTTATTAGAAAAATTAAAAACATCTCGATAAGGGTCTCCAGAATTCTCGTTACAACCATGTTTAGACATTTCTTCAGTTTCATTGAAAGAAGAGCTTTGTAAAGGATCACCGGAATGGTCGTCCACGTGGGAATTTGCATTATTTTAGGTACTTAACATGTTAATAAAAAGTTTAAATCGGAAGTATTGTAACCTGAACTATTTGAACTGAATGATCAGTCAGGGATTCCGAATAAAAGTTTGAAGGAGATGGAATATCGAGGTTATTAATATTTTCAACAATATTCTCTACGTTTTTCGTAACCTTCCTCTGTTGATGACGCTTAGAAACAAATCGTTTTCTTTTAAACATAATTAATAAGTAAAAATTACACTTACCTTTAAAATAAAACCAATTTCTGAAGTATAACCTAACACGTGGTACCAAACCTTTAACAATATACTATAACCACAACACAAAGCCAAGCATCAAAAAACCAATGCACTGTATACTGCTTAAATAGAATTCTTTTATTTCATTTATTAAAGCATTAATAATACATATAAATATAATTAAACTGTGCCATTTGTTTAAATAGGTATGACAGACAATGACATTATCATCAATCATCATTATTTTGTTTAGCCTGGTTCAGCCAGAGTATATACTACCACTTGTTCATCTTTGAAAAATGATTTCAAGATTCATCTTGTTGATAAAAATCATATTTTTACTTATTAGAATTAGCAAACATATATCATCGTGATAACTAGAATAATAAAACAATTGTAACAAATTATCTAGAAATAAAAGATTTTTACACTTTACCTAAAAACAAAAACATGTTTTGGATATACTAAACTATACAATTTTTAATTAATCATGATTTAACCTTTTAGCTTTTAATTATTTTATTAACGCAAATAATTTTTTATTTTATTAAAATATTTGCTATTTGATCCCATAATTGGTAAATGTCAGATGTCCAGATAACGTCCGAGTATGGACCATAGATAAATAATATAGTATATACAGAGTATGGACGTCCATGGAACGTCCGGGTACGGACGTCCAGAGAACGTCCATATTTAGTCCACCCAAAGTACGTCCCACTTCGTACGTCCATTTTACGTCCAGGGACGCCCGGACCAAAACTGGACGTATATTGGACGTCCATAGGACGTCGTGTGTTACTAGGGATATTATCTCCTTGTCTATTCTATCTATTCATCTATTTGTTTTTTTTTCACAATGTCTGCATTCAAGGTAGAACATTTATTAGTAAAAGAATTGGACTATGAGTTGAGAATTAGGGATATCCCCATTGATGAGTCTTCCAATGTGGATTTAAAACGCAAGATATTGCGTGGAGCTCTAAGGCAAGAAGAAGGAAATAGGAGCTTTCGACAAATTTCTGCCATCAGTATTCCCTTTTTGGAACAACAAGAAGAGATTGATGAGACTATGGATGATTTGGCTAAAAGGATATCCGATTTTAGAGGGACTGTCCAAGATAGTCTATACTCCAGGCTGATATCACGTCTAGCTCATGTCTCAGGCCGTGTTCATTTATTGTCTTGTTCGAATGAGGAGCAGCAAACTTATAAGCGCTCAATTTCAATCCGAATTCTTAGCCTAGAGGGTGAACTTGATTCACGAGTAAATCCCATTGCTACGTCAACTCCTATTTCTTCTGTCCAAGCAGCTAACTCATTTCTACACCCCAAACTCGTTCAGGTTCATAAATGGGGGATTACATTTTCTGGTGAAGGTCATTATGACCAAGTAATTTCTTTTTTGGATAGGGTGGAATGTCTTCGCATATCAAGAGGAGTGAGTGAAGATGACCTTTTTGCAGCTTCTGCTGAGTTGTTTACAGGCACTGCTTTTACGTGGTTTATGAATAACCGCACTAACTTTTCTAATTGGTCTGATTTGGCTCAGAAACTTAAATCTGATTTTCTTCCATATTCATTTCAAGATGACCTTCTAGACCAAATCAAAAATCGTAAACAGAAGCCAAACGAGTCTGTTACGATGTTTATAAATAACATTTTGGGTATGTGTAGTCGCCTTGAAACACCTCTGACAGATTCTGCAAAGATTAAGATCATCCTCAAATGTCTATTGCCATTTTATCATCAGCAATTAGCTTTAGTAGACATCACCAGTATAGCAGACATAACCGAGAAGTGTAAACGTTTGGAGGAAACTTTATCTTGGTCTTCTCAACCTCCAACCACTTCTAAACACTCTTCTGACTCTTTCGGTCATCAAAATTCTTTTAGACACCGTTCTTGGCAACCTAAGGGCTCTGAACGTAATATATCAGTTATTAGTTCTGTAGTGTGCTGGAATTGTCGTGAGTCTGGCCATACTTTTTATGATTGCGGCATCCCTCGTACCCGTATTTTCTGCCACGGTTGTGGTAAAGAAAATACCCTCAAACGCAATTGTTTTAGGTGTTCGGGAAACGAACGATCGGAGGTCCGTCCCCTGAGCGTTTCTCCGTCCACACCCCCATCAGGGAATCAAACCGTTACATCAAACGAAGTCACTGGTCCCACCACGTCAAGCCACCCAAACCCATCTTCCAGTCGGAAAGGGAAAGGGGTTGTCTCCAAAAAACCAACACACACCACACCAAGTCATTCCAAGAAGTAACTTCCCAATATAATACATCGGATTTACATAGATTATCTTCCCCAAATATCTTCCCAAATTTTAGTAATAGACATAATAGTAGCAGTGTAGTAGTTCCAATATCTATACCAGAGTCTACCACAATTCAGGAGGATTCTTTTATTTCTGATTCTTCTTGTTTGCCTGTTGCATCCTCTGATTGTGTAGGTAGAGACAATAAGTTTAGTTTAGCACCATTTAAAATTTTTGACCAATCAGATAATGATTGTTTTGATTTAAATTCATTATTAGTGAAGAAACTTAATGATAATAGACCTTATCTTCCTATTAAGATTTTAGGACAATCTTGCTTAGCTCTTTTAGATAGTGGCTCGAACATTTCTGTGATAGGTTCACATTCGTTAGCTCTACTGAAAAATGCTGAGATTTCTATTATGCCCATTTCTTCTCTGCAAGTGTCTACTGCAGATGGTACAGTTCAGTCTATTACAGGCAAATTTGAAACTGAAATCACAGTAGCAGATTTATGTAAACAAATTACACTCTATATTATTCCCTCAGTTCAGAATTCTATAATTTTAGGTATGGATTTCTTAAATGCTTTTAATAGCACTCTAAATTATTCTAATTTTTCCTTTTCTATTTCTCAATTTAATCTGTCCTTACTTAGTGCTATTCAGGATTTTACTAGTTTATCTAGTTCCGAACAAAGGCAACTAGAGAATATGATCTCTAAATTTACAACTCTTTCGTCGAAAGACAAGTTAGGTCGTACATCCTTAATATCTCACACTATCGAGGTGGGAGATACCACACCTTTTAGACAATATCAATATCCTATTCCTCAGGCTTGGCAAGTTGACTTGGAAAAGGAAATTGATTCCATGTTAGAGTTGAATATCATTGAACCTTCCACGTCTTCTTACTGTAGTCCTTTGTGGTTAACCAAGAAAAAGGATGGATCTTTTAGGGTTTGCTTCGATGGTCGAAAGTTGAATAATATTACTACAAATCGGGATGCTTATCCTATTCCCCGAATAGACGTCATTCTCAGTAAACTTCAGAATGCTAGGTATATTTCTTCTATCGATCTATCTAAAGCCTTTTTACAAATTCCTTTGAGTGAGGAAAGTAAAAAGTATACAGCTTTTGCAGTTAGTGGGAAAGGATTATTTCAGTTTGTCACTATGCCTTTTGGTCTTGTTTCAGCTCCTCAGACAATGTGTCGTCTGATGGATTTAGTCATTGGTCCTCAGTTAGAACACTATGTTTTTTATTATTTGGATGACATTTTGGTCGTTCCTGATTTTTCCCTTCATATGGAAATTTTGGATAAGTTGTTTTCACGTCTCAAAGAGGCTAATTTGACTATTAATTTAGATAAATGTCAGTTCTGTCGTCCTAGTCTTAAATTTTTAGGATATGTAGTCGATAGTAAAGGTTTAAGGACTGATCCTGATAAAGTTACAGCTATCAAGGATTTTCCTATACCTAAGACTACTACTCAAGTCCGTAGGATATTAAACATGTGTGGATATTATCGTCGGTTTGTGCCGTCTTATTCTACTTTGTTATCCCCACTTACAGACCTCCTTAAAAATAGGAAAAAAGGCCAAACCATTACATGGACTTCAGAAGCCGATGATGCTTTCCGGTGTATAAAATAAGCTCTTACTAGTGCTCCTGTCATGACGTCTCCGAATTTTAAAGAGCATTTCTATCTCATGACAGATTGTTCCAACACTGCTTCAGGTGGTGTACTATTTCAAATGAAGGATGGTTCGGAACATCCAATAGCTTATACCAGCAAAAAGCTTAATAAAGCACAGAAAAATTATTCCACCACAGAGAGAGAACTTCTTGCAATTATCCATGGTCTTGATGCCTTTCGGTACTATCTTGAGGGTCGTAAGTTTACTATCATCACAGATCATAGTTCTTTATTATGGTTACATTCCATGAAAAAACCGTCACAACGTTTGTCCCGTTGGATTTGTAGGCTTTCTGTTTTTGATTATAATATTGTTCATCGCAAAGCCAATGGTGTTGTGGTTGCAGACGCGTTGTCACGTACATTCGATATCAATCTTTTAGATCTGTCCACTTTATCTCCAGATAATTGGTATCGAAAGATGATTCATAATGTCACCCAAGAACCTACTAGGTATCCTGATTTCAAGGTGGAGAATAATATCCTCTATAAACATGTTATCAGTCCAGTTGAATCTCTATCGAATATGTCTGATTGGAAGATAGTAGTCCCAACAGCAAATAGGGATGAAGTCTTAAGAACTTTTCATGATGATGTGACATCAGGTCACTTTGGCTTTTATAAAACGTTTAGTAAAATAGCTGAGTTATATTACTGGCCTGGTTTGCACAACTCAGTTAAGAAATACATCTCTAGATGTAGAGTTTGTGCAACATGCAAGCCAAGTAACCTACCTCAAGCTGGACTAATGGGTTCGTTTAGGAACATTAATTTTCCGTGACAAATGATCTCTTTAGACCTTATTGGACCGTATCCACGTAGTTATTTAGGTAACACATATTGTTTGGTAGTTGTAGACTACTTCACCAAATTTCCTTTAGTTTGTCCTCTGCGTAAGGCTACAACTCCAGCCATTTTGAAGTTCTTAGAGGAACAAGTGTTCTTACTATTTGGTATTCCCCAAATAGTATCTTGTGATAATGGTCAACAATTTGGTTCTAAAGCTTTTAAAGATCTATTAAGTAAATATAAGGTCCAAAAGATATTCTACAATGCAGCTTATCATCCGCAGGCTAACCACACTGAACGTGTAAATCGTAGCATTGTTACTGCTCTTCGATCTTACACTTACAGTGATCATAGAGCTTGGGATAAGTACATCCATTCAGTTGCTCAAGCCATTCGAACTTCTGTTCATGAAATCACTCAGTGTTCTCCAGCTTATGTTAATTTTGGTAGGCATGTTCCATTGTAAGGTGATTATTTTGGTTTAATTTCTGAAAATTCGACAACTCTTCCTCAAATTTCTGAGAAACTTCACCGTATGGAAGATCTCCAAAACCTACCTCCAATATTCGCTGACATTGGGAAGAAGTTAAAAGCTTCTTACCTTAGAAATCAGCATCAGTATAATTTGAGGAAACGAGATTTGCGATTTTTTGTGGGCGATCGAGTTTTGAAACGGAATTTTGTAAAATCAAATAAAGGTAATGCCATTTCTGCTAAATTTTGTCAGAAATATGTTCCCTGTACTGTCGTTAGGGTAATATCTCCTTTAGTATATGAATTAAAAGACAATTCGACAAATAGACGAATTGGTCAATTTCATATAAAGGATTTACTCCCTGATAATACAACAGATGAGGCAGCATCTTCATCTTCAGAGGAAGATTAACTTAATGTCTATTAAGTTAACTTATTCCTATGATTGTTATTGTTTTGGCTCGGTTTGGTTACGATTTGGGTATTTTCTTAGATTTTTGTTATTAATCACCAGATTTGGAATATCTACAGCTTATAATTTGATTAGTATTTATTTATAATAAGTTAAATTTATTAAAGCCATTAGAGATTTTTACTTATATTAGGTGTTGCACTGGTATGGAACTAAATATTGTAATGCTACTGTACTGTGCTATATGTTTATGTGTTGTATCACTTTCTTCCCATTTTACTTACTTGTTTTGCCAGTTTGGAAAGAATGTTGTAATTTTTATGTATTTGGATTAAGTTTATTGGTCATGACTAGTTTATAATAACGTGTATCTCGATTTGCTATGTGGGATGTTTTTTTTTTCAAAGTCAGTCATTAGGAATTTATATGGAAAATCAGTATGCATAATTTTAGTACATTCCTATATTATATAGACTATTCTGCCTGTGTATAGGTGAATGAATACGTGGGTTCGAAGTTTTAGTTCAATTAGTAGCCACAGTTGTTCAATGAATTTCGGAATTCACCATTTTCATGACAAGTTGTACAGTTATCTAGGCAGTAGAATGTCTTCCATTGTTAATGTTAATTAGGATTTGAATATTTAGCTTAATATTTTAGCTAATATTTTATTAGCTCCTTAATATTTTCAGACTTTGGTCTAATAACTGAATTGTTCCTTAGCTGATTTATTATTCTTACTTATATAGTTTATTGGAGGAAGCAATCCATGACATATTCCCTGTACAGCTAGCAAGTTTAGATTACAGTTATGAATAGTATTTCATATTTTGGCAACAAATGACCATTTATAGTTATTTTACTTCTTTCCTTAGGCACTTATTTATATTTTGGTATATTGAACAAGAAATTATCCTGTTCTCTTTTATTAATATCAGAACGACCTATAAATTTGCAGTTTCTTCAGAAATTGGTCTACTCGTTCTTGATGTTCTGTTTCTTATTACTTCTACCTTACTTTTACTATTTAGCTATGGTTGTTAGAGTTTACTGGCACATTAAACTGGATGTGGGTATATGTGGACCTACCCTATTTGGTTATAGTGTGAATTGGGTCATTATTTGCCTGATTGATTACCTCTGGATATGCTACTTTATAAATCTGTTGTCCACTGTATGGTCAATTTTGGATTTACCATCCAATTCGACACTTATATTGGTTTACATATATTTGGTATTTTTATTGTTACGTATATTGTTTTATATACGTTTAGTATTTTTATTGTTACTTATTATTGTGTATCGGTCCACCTATTTGCCTGATTGATTATTCCTTGGATATGCTCTCCTATAAATCTGTTGTCCATCGATGAGTCAATTTTGGAACCAGGGTCCGATTTCACATTACATTGGATTATTTGTATTGAGTATTTCTATTGCTCGTCTATACTATGCTATGTTAGAGCTTTACTTTACTTTAATTTTACTCTAGATAGTATGTGACTTCGTACTTAGATACATGTGGGTATCTTTAGATGAAACCCTTTCTTTATTTCTACATCACTCATAATCTGTGGTTAATTAAAATCGTGTGAATCGATGTAGATTGTTTTGGAAGTATTCTTCTTCTTCTAGTTCCATGACCGCTATCGATCGTTGGATATCATGTTGGCTACCATATTCGCTATCGTGACTTTATTGACAGCAGCTCTAAATAACGATGTAGTTGATTTTCCATACCATTGCCTTAGATTTTTCAGCCATGATGTTCTTCTTCTACCAGGACCACGATTACCTTGGATCTTTCCCTGAATGATCAGATGTAAAAGATCATATTTTTCAGGGTGTCTCATAATATGACCGAAGTATTCCAGCTTGCGTTTTTTTATTATATTGACCAGTTGTGTTGTTTGGTTCAGCCGTCTAAGGACCTCCTCATTTCTAACTCTGTCGACCCAGCTTATTTTCAGTAGTTTGGAAGTATGATAGTGAGTTAATATAATAGCTGTATTTGGCAAATTGGTGCCATAGCTATAATTTTTTATATATATGTTTATATATTTTTTTCTCGATTCTTGATTGTTCCACATATGGTTGAAGTATGGGTTAACCGACATCTATCCAACCAGTCAAGTGAAAGTAAAAAAAAATTTTTTTTTCACTTTAAATTTTTTTTTTTCTCCAAGTAAGAGGGGAATGTAACGAGTCCGTTACTTAAATACCCATTTACTGCTTTGTCACTGGAATCCTTTAATTTAATTACAAATTAAATTCATTTTGAAATATTCTTAAACCAAACATTTGAATAACTTCGGTAAATTTTATTTTTAAAAGTTGGCAATAAATCACGCCCTCTGCCTACGGCTCTGATCGTCGTAACAGCTGCAGCGCCATCAGACCGGCACTTGCTTGGAAGTCCGTGAATTGAACAGATGTGTTCAAGGCGACTGAGAGTGCCACGTTTCAGAGTTTGGTTTAAGTTTTATTTTATTTCGAAGAAGCTGTTATTTTGTGGAAGAAAAACAGTTGGTTATTTTATTTTGTTTTGTTTTTGGTGAAAATACATTAAGTTGGGATCACTCTCAGTCGGTGAGTTAAATTACAAATAAATTATATGTAAAACACGTCATATCATCCGCCATTGTTGGTGAAATTTAAATCTATTTATAATCCTCTCTCAAAATATAGTCTGATCCACCTATCTATCTATCTGCTATCTTCTATGTACTATTTCATTCATTTCATAAATACCTAAACAGATTACAAGTAATAAATTTTTATGATAACATCAAATTTTATTTCTTTACGAGGATGAAAGCCAACAATTATCTATTTCAATTCCATACCGTTTAAACCGGCTAATATTTCCTTGTTTTTTGTCCCATTCTATGATCTATACAGCTTCCGTAAAAATCATCTATTTAATATATCCGTTAAAACATTGTCAAATCTAAATTCCAAGGTTATTTTTTTTTTCAGAAACCATAGTTTTTGCGTCAATTTAAAAGCAACTTTGACCTTTCTTGGTTCTTTTTTACTTTCTTGTATGAACAAAGGATTTGTAGTAACAATTGTAGTGTTTTGTAGTGTTTTTTTAGCCAACGTCCGGAATCCAGTGCAGGTCTGGGAAGAAAAAACTTTTTATTTAATTTTTGGGAATTGGAATACAAGAAGTAATTTTTATTTAATGGGTTAAGAAGAATTTCAAGGACTTAATTTAAAAGTACCTCCTTTTTTTATATGGTGTCCAGGTTTGGCGTATCACCCACCTGCGACTAGTTCTCCCAGAGGATCTCGAGGGAAACCTGCAGAAACTAATAGGAAGAACTAATTTTTTTTTCTATTTAAATATTTGTAGCAACTTTTTAACGCCCTCTTCAACTTTTGTTTCACTTTCAATTTTTTTTTCAAAATATATCCTTAATAATAATTACATTCATTTTTTCTAAAATATTATTCATTGTAAAGTTAGTAAAACATTTATTGTCCACCAAGGGTTGAGATTGTAACTCCCCTGGAATCTCTCGTTATCAGGTTATAGTGTGCACACATATCCGGAGAGGTTTATTTCATTTATTTGATAATTGTAACGTTTATATTATTATATATTTCATTTTATATTATATACTTAACTATTGCATAACCTTAGTCAAAATTTGGAATATCAATCTTCCATTACAGACCATTCAGAAACATCCTGTGGGAATATCAAGCTTCCATTCAAGGGTATTTACAAGAAATAAGCAACAGAAACTGTAAGCCTTTAATTTTTATTACTATTTTTGTGTTAAACTTGCAATCACGGCAACAAACGATAAACACAGTTATTCGCTTAGGTCGACGATGGTTTTTAGTTCAAGCGAATCAACATCAGCAGAAATGTCTTCAGTAAATTTAACAAGCGAACAGTTTCAAGCCTTATTAAATACAATAGCAAGGCCTATTTCGGACTCAGGTAGTTTAGCAAAATGCGCTTCTCGCTTCGATGGATCAAAGGGGGCTGATGTAAAAGCTTTTATAGATGCGGTCGAGATCTATAAAGAGTGCACCCACGTGTCTGACGCGAACGCATTAAAGGGTATACCCATGCTGCTAGACGGTTTCGCCGCCACGTGGTTTCAAGGTGTTAAAAATACGGTAAACACGTGGGCCAGCGCCATTAATTTATTACGATCGACTTTTGGACCTCAAAAACCAGCCTACAGAGTGTATCGGGAACTGTTTTCGACGGAACAAGATGCTAAAACTCCGTGTGACATTTTTGTATGCAAAGCGCGCGCGATAATAGCTCAGTTACCGGCAGATACATTAACCGAAGCCACTCAGTTAGATATGGTATACGGTTTGTTGCATAGGAGAATACGTGAAAAAGTAGGACGTGATAAGATCAATACATTTAGCGAACTCTTAAAAGAAGCGAGGCAAACTGAAGAATCGTATGAAAATCCGGAAATAAACATTAAAAACGAAAACGAATCAAAACGGGTACGGTGTAGCTTTTGCAAAAATCCGGGTCACGTGAAGGATGAATGTCGAAAATTGGCCGCAGCCAGAACCAGGGAAGCAGATTCTCGAAAATCTTCGGTTGAGCCCAAACCTAATCCTCCTCTAGTAACTTCTCGTACTAGCCCTAAACCAACCTTTTCTACTTCGAATCAGATTTCGTGTTATGGATGTAAGACTCCTGGATTCATTAAGAGTAATTGTCCAAAATGCAAATCATTCAGTAAATCCTCAGCAGTATCTGAATTTATGCTTGCTGAAACAGTTAATGTCGACCAACAGTTTGCCACAAACCTATCAACTAAACCCATTGTTCAGGTCACTATTGAAGGTCATGTAGGTCATTGTTATCTTGATTCGGGAGCACAGTGCAGTATTGCTGGCTCTCAGCTAAGAGATATCCTCTTGAAGGATGAGGTACCCTTTTCCACAAAAAGTGTAGACATGACTCTAGCGGATGGTAGGACTACTTCTACCACTGTTTTGGTCTTTGATTTAGTTGTTATTTTACAAAACCGCTCTCATAGCATTTCCTTAATTTCTGTGCCCACACACACAAATAGTCGTACCTTACTGGGGGCAGACTTCTTAAGAAAAGCTAACATCATTCTAGACATTCCTAATGACTCATGGTTTTATGGTGATGTCCCTAATATCCCCTACTCATTTGCTCCAGATCCAGCTCAGGTCAGCTCTCCTTGCCAGGTCAATAGCGTTACTCTTGCTCATTTAGAACTACGAGCAGATGAAGGAATTTCTCTATCCTTAGAAGAAAGATCCAATCTTAACAACATTGTTAAGGAAAATGCTGATTTATTCGTATATAATAGAGACCCTACTCCATATGCTGAACACTCCATTGTATTGGTTGATGATGTACCAATATCTGTTCCACCTTACCGTATGTCAGAGCCCAAAAGGCAATTACTGCGTCAGGAATTAGATAAACTTTTGGCTCAAGGCATAATCGAAGAGTGTGAGTCCCCATATGCTTCACCCGTGGTACTTGTGCCTAAGAAAGATGGAGGTATCAGATTAACAGTAGACTATCGACGCTTAAACGCGATAACATGTGCAGATAAGTACCCCCTACCACGTATTGAAGATATTTTGCATGCAGCAAAGGAAACCCGATTTATGACTACCCTCGACTTAAAATACGGTTATCATCAAATCTCTGTACGAACAGCTGATCGTGACAAAACAGCCTTTGAGTGTCTATTTGGCACCTTTCGTTACACACGCATGCCCTTTGGTATGTGTAACAGTCCCGCTAGTTTCCAAAGGATGATTGATAAAGTTCGTGCTGTGAAACCTCAATACTCCGGGAGTATTGGATTTTAGGAAGTGTAGAACTTCCAAATTTCAGAAGAACTGAAAGAGAAGTGATGAAAAAAAAACTAAAAATAGGGCTAAGCTCAGAGGAACAAATTTAAATGGCCAAAGAGACACTAAATCTCAAGTGAGTGTTCGGGCTAGCTTCAATGCACTGGATTGTGGCTTTAAAGATATAAACAACAATAACAAGAGATAATGAGCTAATGAGACAAGAAAGAAATGAGACCTGGTAATATCAAACGTGATACAACTGAAGAAGGTCACTGGGAATAAATTTATAGAAAGAGAACAATAAGAAGAGAAAAGAAGGGCGCCAACTCAACGATAGTTGAGATTTTGAAGTAACAAATGAATCTGGAGATAATACTCTGAAATACAAAAATACTAAATAATAATCTTGTTTTGCTGTTATATACTGGTTAGTAGAACTGAAATAAAACTCAAAATAGCAACAATAAATATATTTATAAAAAATGTATATAGGTATATGTGTATAAACAATTTACATATAATGCAAAGCCAAATAACAGTGGTAGTGGATGGTGTACACATACAATGGGACCTAATAGCCCCTCAACAACGAATAGTCACTACCACTGGCCAAATAAAATATGAAATATTAGTATAAACCACGAATAGTCCGTAGGGTAGCCTAAGTCTTAACACTAAGGTTAGTAATTTAGATTTAAATAGTTCTACTAAAATGAGAAATAATTACCGTATTGTACAGATATCAACAATGATAACTCTGTTACAATTATATTACCTCAAAAGTGAGTTCTCAATACTCAATATATATATTTAAAAAAAACCACATTAAATTTATGTCCCTCCCTCAATATCAAATTGTATTATATTAACAAAAATATTATATCAAAAAAAATGAGTTTGGTCAGACTCTGTATATCCTATTTAAAAACCCAATAAAAACATGTAATGTATTTTCTTCTCCCCAATATTTTAGAATTAGATTATATCAAAAATTAAATTATCACAAAGGTATTCACCTGATCATATGCATATGAAGAGGGTATACTACTAAATAGGAAGTAACAAAAGTTAAACAATTAAACAACTTATCTTAAAATCACTACAAGTCCATAGGAAAACTCCTCTTGGCACGGCAAAATTAGTTCTGGGCTATGATGACAAATCCATGGGGGTACACGGTAGTAAACACCCGGCGCTGGTCTATCCGGTCCGAGAAATCGGTAACTCCAGAGACAAGTTGCTAATTAGTTTAAGGATTCAAAGTTATTTCAATGAACTTAAATTAATATTTTCACGTGACGGAATCTAAAATGATTATTTAATTTAATAAATATGTAATATAAATGTAGCAGCATGGATTGACTTCACATTAAACATTAGGTTAGGTCAACATCATGTCAAAATTTATGAAGTTATTTCCGTAGCATGACAGGCTTGAACATGCGCAGAATACAGAAGGCTGTAGAACCTTGTAAAGCCTGTGGATTATCTCGTGGCGTGTACGTCATCGTGCGCCAACGGCCGATATTCGTCTGACGGTCGTGGTTACTAACGGATCTAAAAGCATTGCCACAAATTTTCTATCAACCGAAGCAAACGGATCGCTTCTACACGTTTAATAATTAGTCTAGTAAAAATAGTGTGTAGTTAGGTACTAAGTGTCTAGTAAAGTTAGTGTATAAGTTAGGTATTAAATATAAAAACTTTTTTGAATTAACAGTTTATTGAAGAGTTTAACAATTTTCTATTTGCGGTAAATATATTTTTATTTACATTGTTATTTGTACAAAGTTATTTATAACGAATGAGTAATATCTAATAAAAGTTTTCTACTCAGTGTTATAATAACCGATTCACTGTTGTTGATTTGTTCTTTCAGGAGACGTATTTGTTGAACTAACATATTTTATGTGCTGTCTTTGGTAACTTAACGCAAAGTTTAATTTTTTTTTATAATTACAGATTTATGTTAGGAGAACTTATTATCAGTATTTATTTTCAAGAATATCAGTGAATACAGCTAGTCGAAACATTAATCGTGTTATACAAAATTAAAGTCAAGTTGCATTACTAGAACAAGCTAGTTTAAAACGTTTTTTCTAAATCACTTAGTGTTAACTAGCATAGCAATTATTTGTTACGTTATTAATTTGAGCATGTTATCTTTGCTAAAATATATGTGTTATAATGAAGAAAAAATGTTACCATGACACAAACATATGATGAGTCTATAGCTATAGACAAAATATACTGTGGTCAAATACAACAATAAAAACATTTATATAAACACACTTGCTTCATGCCACAAACAACCATTTGTTACAGAACTGCATAATACTTGTTGTTATAACAAATTGTATTTTCTTAAAACTATATTTAAATGTTATACAAAAGAATATTTTTTCCATAAAATATGCAAGTTACATCCCAATACGTTTTACATTAATTAATTACGATAATTGCAATCAAATTTTTTCTACAAAAATATTCATATTTTTCTCAAAAACATATAAATAAGGTTTAAATAAATTAATTCCGCTAACTTAAGTTTGTTCCCAATTCAATTAGAAATTCCACTGTACTACGTTTAAACCCATGTTTTTACAATTCACTTATACAGCTCCTGTCGGACTTTGCCCTGCGCGCAAATATGACGTAGACGCCACGAGATATTCAATTTGCTATATATTCCACCAAAAAAAGTTAGGTAAAAAAAAGAACCAAAAAACTTAATGATAACGACATGGACTAAAACAGAATTTAAGTTTAACTATATAAAAAAAATGACCTTCTGTTCTTTGCATATAAATCATGGAAATTTCATATTTAAATTATTTCGGAACTCAAAAATAAATCTCTAAAGAAATACTAAATACAATGATAAATTTGATTGTATGATAAAGAGATAATACGTATAAAATGATTTACTTACATGGAGCCGCAGCACGCCAAAAAAATCTTCCTTTTATGTGGAACTCTTATAAATATTGATTTTTAAAATTTACTAATTATTATGAATATATCTATTTTATATATGAATTAATTTATTCTTCCCCAAATTATTTTTCTGCTCCAATTCCGTCACTTTGAAGGTGAAAAAATTTCACCGGTTGACGTGGCTGCGTATGAGTTCTGACCAAAACTGAAACTTCTTTCGCACAACCTCGATCTTCCTTTCAAAGCGCTAACAGCGCGTGGGTGGAGAAATGTCGATTTAAAAATCGATCACAGGCGGGTTATAAGAAAATTTCTTGAGGGGTTTAAATTGGACTAGTCAGTAGCGTAAACGCTACAGCTGGTCTTCAAAATCTGAATATCCTAGCTTATTTAAATGATCTGATAATATTATCCCCATCCTTCTCTGATCACATAGACGATTTGAAACAAGTATTCAACCGGATGCGCCTATTTAAGTTATGTCTAAATAGAGCAAAATGTTCATTCGCCTGTGAGGAAGTCCAATATCTCGGACACATCCTTTCTTCACCTTTGGGTATCCGGCCAAGTGAAAATAAAGTATCTGCCATATTAAACATGACACCACCCCTAAATGTTACTCAACTGCTAAAATTCCTGCAAACATGCTCATGGTTCCGTAGATTCATCGAAAATTTCTCCCATGTTGCTAAACCTTTGTCGAATTTAACCAAGAAAAATGTGAAATGGACCTGGGGAGCAGAACAACAAGAGGCCTTTGAATGTCTGAAACAATTATTGTGTTCCGCCCCAATCCTACAACAAGCTGACTGCAATTTACCTTAAATACTTCGTACAGATGCTAGCAATTATGCTTTGGGGGCATGTCTTCTCCAGGGGGAGAAAGAGAACGAACGACCTGTAGAGTATGCTTCGAGACTCCTGACTCCTGCTGAACAAAACTATAGCACTACAGAACGAGAAGCTCTCGCTGTGGTTTGGGCAGTGAAGAAATTTCGAGGATACTTAGAAGGCGCTACTACAATAGTGCAAAGTGATCACCAAGCCTTAAAATGGCTAATGACCTTAAAGTCCCCTACTGGACGGTTAGCTCGATGGGCTTTAGAGCTCATGCCATATGACCTAAAAATAGAATATATCACAGGAAGAAAAAATGTAATCGCCAATACTATATCGAGGCCTCCCATGACAGAAGTTCCCATCATAGCTGAAGTTCATCTAGTAAGAGTAGATTTTCCAACTCTTAGTGTTGCTGATGTTCGAGAAGAGCAGCTTAATGATCCAGATGTTGCCAAGATTATTAGATGTTTAGAAGATCCCTCTTCTGACACAAGCGTAGATTTCAAGAGGTGGGCAGAAAGAGGATATATCATGAACAATGGGATATTATACCGTTATACTCCTGAAGTAGATGAAGAAGAGCCCCAATTGGTAGTGGCTAGTACACGTATTCCTCACATACTGCATGAGTACCATGATTCCGCTACTGCTGGTCATTATGGAGTGGAGAAGACATATCAAAGAATAATAAAACGCTACCATTGGCCTGGAATGAAGAAAATTATCTCTGACCATGTAAGTAAATGTCTTAAGTGCCAACGCTATAAAGTCTCTAACCTCAAACCCGCTGGTCTCCTACAAACCCCTGTTCAGTCCCAGAGGTTTGAAGTGCTATCTATTGATTTATTTGGGCCTTTGCCCCTCTCTCCTCAAGGTTATACATGGATTCTGGTAGTGGAAGACACTGCTAGTCGTTGGGTAGAATTATTCCCGCTAGAATCTGCTACTGCCGCTGCCTGCGCCAAGTGTTTCATAGACAACATAATCTTACGATACGGAATCCCCGTCGAGTCATCAGTGACAACGGTACTCAGTTCGTGAGTGCGGTAATGCAGCAAGTGGCGCATTGTTTCGGATACCAACAGAACCTTATACCTGTATACCACCCGGAAGCTAACCCCGTCGAACGAAAAAATAGAGACATTAAAATTCAGTTAGCTATTCTAACAAATAATGACCATAAGTTACCCGCTATACGGTTCGCGATGAACACTGTGAAGTGCAACTCAACCGGTTTCACTCCTGCGTACCTCACGTTCGGTCGCGAGTTACGAACTCCTGATGATGCAAATCGTGATTTTCGAAGCATCATAGCCAAGGACAACTTCGTGCCACAAATCACGCCCTATCTACTAACTTTGAGTAAAGCTCTTAGTGAAGCCCGCGAGACACATGAACAATCTCAAGATAGACGTAAGAAGTATAAAGACTGCCACCGCCGCTCGGTTTCGTTCGAAGTAGGTGATATTGTGCTAGTCGATTCGCATACACTAAGTGACGCGTCTAAGTCCATAACTTTGAAGTTCGCGCCGCGTCGTGACGGACCCTACAAGGTGACCAAAATGCTGTCCCCTACAACCTATGAAGTTTCACACATCGACACTCCGGATGTTCCTGCTGGAAAATATGATGTCTCAGCCTTGACGCCTTTCCATGCCGATCCAGAAGATCCGTGCCCTGCTCCAGTTCAACCTCTCCGTAGAAGAGGTCGTCCAGTGAAATCCTCAGAAGCCGACCCTCCTGCTCCACTGGTTTCCTGCCCAGAGTCTTTGACCCTTGGGTTAGACGATAGCGAAATGGGCCCCCATGTTGGAGATGACCTTGCTCAAATTGAAGCTGAACCTGCTCCTGACCATATTGCCAGACGTAGACAACCCCGACCAAAACGTTGTCATTGCTGTCCTGTAGAGCTCTATTCCTGCTTAGACTCTGTTACCCCACCCGCGAGTCGCCAGGGTGGTGCAAAGGGGGAGGATGTAACAGCCACACCGTTCCGTGGCTGAATACCACTGAAGTTACCATGACAGTGTCCACCGAGAGTGAACGATGACAAGAGACAGATACATATGTTTGTTGTTGTAGGATGTAGGTTAAATTGTAACACATGGTTTTCTTTTAATAAAATCGTGTAAATCAATATTCACAGTCATTACCTAACTATTTTTTACTAATACCCACATCACAAACTTCTTTTTATACAAGAAAATAATATGCACATAACTTCTTCATCTGTTTGTATTGGATATCATAAATGAACATGGAAATCCTTCTCTCATATCATCAAGAACCAATAATGTCACCAATTCAAATCCATAACTAGTTAATCCATATGTTCCATCTACACAGATGCAATCACCCCCAAATTTGTCAAGCATCTCCTTTTGACCTTCAGTCATTAGAATTAAAACAAAATCTTCTCTTTTTAAACATAAGTACTCTTCTGATAATTCATCTTGTGGTTTATAGAAAAGTACACTATTACTTTTTTGCGATTCATTTACCCATGCTTGGACACTTATGGCATTATTACTATGTTTAACAGGTGTTGCATTTAGATTATATGCATGTTCAATATTATGTAAATCTTTTTTAGTGAGAAGATGAATTGAAAATTGATGATGAAGATGAAAAATCCCAGCCAATAGAATCTTTGCAGCTATTTTATTAGCTAATTCATGTTTTTGTTCTTGACTTAAAAATAAATGAGCTAGGTCATTCTCATGCCCAATATGTACTTTAACATAATCTACCTGGCAGATATTTGCTTCTTGAGTGACAGTAATACTGGCTGGACAAAATGCATTTATTTTATTAGAGCCTTGGCATTTTAAATGCCTTTCATTATTTCCTTTAGGAATGTATTTTCCAGATCTATGACACACATACACTGTTTTAGTACCATTTGAAACATTCTTGGAACCATGTTTGTTTATAAAAAATGATCTTGTTGTATTTTCTTCTTTCAATTTCCAAAGATGAAATTCTTCTAATGTATCAAATTGCCTTTTTTCAGATTCAACAAAATATTTCATGCCTTTCTTCAAAATGGTGTATTAACTTGGATTTTCAGTTATCTTAATATTTACATAAAGGGCACTTTAATTGTCTGGGTTTACAGTTGGAAACAATTTCAGTTTTATGTATTTTTTATGAGCATTAAAATTTGCTAATCCTGAAAATTGCTTTGAACATTCACTGCATTTGTAAGGATAAACACATAATCATACACTTTAATATATGATATATCTAGTTTTTTTCACACATTTATATAATTTCACACAATAATAATAATATCTGTACTTAATGGTTATAAACATGAACTTACCTGGGTGAAACTTTTTGACATGAGCCCTAAGATTGGATTGTTTTGAAAAGGATGGTCCTTTACAAATACACCATATAAAATTTCGCTCAATATTACTCATTTTATTTCGTCTCAGAATGTAATAAAATAAGGTAGAAAAACAAATCCAAATAATTTAAACTTCGAACTTCACAACTCAAACAATAATAAAGCAGATTTGAAATTTGAATGAAGGTTTTGGCGCTAATGGATTTCGAACATGTCAGATGTCAATATTCTTTCAATACTGTCAAGAAGCTTGGCAGCAAAAATATTCAGGGTACCTCCAAACCAGAGATGTAAGAGAGATATATCTCTTACATATCACTGCTCCAGACGCAAGTATTCACAGAGTGCAGGATATAGCCGCAAACAGTGTTGCCAACCCCAGCACAGAGCAAAACTGTAGATATGCTTGAAAAAACTGTAAATATCAAATTAAAAAACAGTAAAGCTGGATTTATAGTTTGGCGGACTGTAGACGTAACAAACGGACTGTAAATATTATTTCAATTTATAAATCGATGGAGTGGAATTTTTGGGTATGAGTAGAAACAGTGACTATGGTCTGTTTTTTAACCAGTTGGAGTAATTCAAATTTTCCGCGCCGCAATGCTTGTTTGCAATTGGTCCAACCGCAGGCAAGTTCACTCCACTAAATTATGACATATTGACACTAATGACATTTGTGAAATTTATTTATTATTATTTTCGTCTAATATATAAATCGATTTCTGACTCTTTAAGTTGTTTGTAATAACTTGGACTTGGTGATATGCGAATAGTATTTAATGTGATATTTTTCTAGATGATATTTATACCAAATATAGTTTAAAGTTTTTATAAATGTATGTTATTTATATCTAATTATCATAAGAAAAACGGCAACTATCTTTTAAATTTAGTGTATACTTGTTAAGAAGCATTTCCATTTTGTTTTTATCACAATAAAAGAACATTAGTAAAGTAATGTTGTGTTTTAGTTTGATTGTATTGATACAGTTGGTTTTGTTCTTCCTGATTGTAGATTATCAAAAGAAAACTACAAAAATATACAAGAATGTAACATAATAGATTGGATTTGTTGATTATCTCACAGAAATCCAGTATTTTTTAGTAAATTTTATTTGTTGATAACAAATGAGACAAACTCACTGTCAAAATTAAACAAGAATCCAGCATTAAAAAAATTGTAAGTACACACTTATTTATACAAAGTATCTGGTAAGAATAAAAAACTAGATTCAAGAAATTGATCATACCAGAATAAGAATATGGTCTACTATTAAAAGACAAATTTCTGAGAAAAACCATACTTAGATCTGTAACATATGACTCTCTCGATCAAACTATTCTCTAAATTATAATTAAATACCATAGACTCAAGAGATCTATAAAACTGAATCACCCGATATTTAAATATATATACATGGGACCAAATGTGAAAAACGTCCTTTTTTATTGTAATAATTGTAATGTATATATATATATATATATATATATATATATATATATATATATATATATATATATATATATATATATATATATATATATATATATATATATATATATATATATATATATATATATATATCAAGGACAGGACCATCATAGAAATTACTGCTGTAAATGAGTTTTTTTAAAATATGTTTAGGATAGCCGTTGTTTCGAAAAATTTTGTATAATATGTATTTGAAGTTACATTCAGACATATATATTTTACAATCTGACAAAGGTGGTTGTACGGTAGCTATGAACAAACAAGATTATATCGACAAAACATTAACGTTGTTAAACGACAGATCGACATATATTGATTTGGACAAAGACCCTACTACAGTGATACAGAAAAAATATAATGACTTAATAAAAACATTAAAAAACCAACATCAACTTACTGAACAAGTGGCAAAAAAGTTAACAATATATGACTCATATTCTCCTAAACTTTATTGTTTGCCTAAAATCCACAAATTGGACGTTCCTCTCAGACCTATTGTAAGTTCTTTAAAGTCCACTACGTATAATATTTCTAAATTTCTTGCTGGTATATTAAATGATGCCTTTGAATATCGCAACAATTATAATTCTAAGGACACATTTACTTTTGTCAATGCTGTTAGGGGAATGCAGTTGCCAAAAGATTATGTTTTGATTTCTTTGGATGTGGTTTCTTTATTTACAAACATTCCACTAACTATGGTCACGAACATTATAGAATCAAATTGGAACCTTATAAAAGACTACACGACATTATCTAAAGGTAATTTTCTACTAATTCTCAGGTTCATTTTTAATAACACCTATTTCAGTTTCAATGGAAAATTTTACTCCCAAATTTTTGGAACACCTATGGGTTCCCCGATTAGTCCCATCCTTGCTACTATTGTAACTGATCATCTCTTAGACAATTTGATCACGCAATTACCTTTCGAATTACCATTTATATATAAATATGTCGATGATATCATATGTGCAGTTCCATCTTATCACATCAATACCACATTAAACATCTTTAATTCATTTAACAAACATCTTCAGTTCACAATTGAAACAGAGACAGATCTTAGTATACCATTTTTAGACACAAAGGTAATAAGAACAAATGACAATATCTTGACATTGGATTGGTACCAAAAGCCAACTGCATCGGGCAGGTATATGAATTACTTTTCAAACCACACCACTCGTCAAAAATATAATACAATATTGGGTATGAAAAATAGGGTAATGTCCATTGTTGATGATAATTTATTACAGAAAAATCTGGACATATTATACAAAATTTTTCGAAACAACGGCTATCCTAAACATATTTTAAAAAAACTCATTTACAGCAGTAATTTCTATGATGGTCCTGTCCTTGATTCCAACAATGAGTCAATCAAATATAAAAAACTTCCCTTTATCAATGGTCTAACTCATTCAGTCATATCCATATTTAAAGATATTTCCAATATTAATATTGCTAAATACAATACCATAAATAGCAAACAACTTTTTTCCAAAATTAAAGATCCAGTACCAACCTTATATAGGAGTAATGTGGTATATGAAATACCGTGCCTAGAATGTGAAAAAAGCTACATTGGCCATACATCGCAGTGGCTAAAACAACGTATCACACAGCACAAAAGTGATTGCCGCTTGGGAAAAAATAGTTGTGCAGTAGTCGAGCATTATAAAAACACCGGTCATCTGTTGGACTATAACAATACTCGTATTTTGGCACAGACTGACAATTACAAAAGTAGGTTATTTTTGGAGATGTACCACATCAACAAAAATAAACAAACTTTAAATTATAAAACAGACACGGGGCAATTAAGCAACATATATTGCAATATATTGAACAAAATTTAAAACTCACTCACCTTAATGATTAATCATACTAACTAGCCTTAATGATTAATTAAAGAAATAATATTCCTCTGTTTTCTTATATTTTAGTTTTTGCATTTGAAATAATTTTTGGTTGTTTCCATCTCATTTACTTACTGTTAACGAACGTGCTCATATATATTTACATTTTAACAAACTTATATATTATCAAAAAAATGTTTATTTTAATATCAAATTTATTTATGTGTGAAATCTTTTAAGTCTGTAAGTATTGTAAATCTAAGTGTACGTCAGTTTTTTTTTTAAATGTTTGTTTTTTACAGTTACTCCTGATGAAGCTTTTAAATAAAGAGCGAAATATTGAGTTTTAGAAAAAACAAAGATTTTTATTTTAATATAGACCACATACCCGATACTTCCAACATACTGATATATATATATATATATATATATATATATATATATATATATATATATATATTATATTATATATATATATATATATATATATATATATATATATATATATATATATATAATATATATATATATATATATTATCTATATATATATATATATAATATATATCTATATATTATATATATATATATATATATATATATATATATATATATATATATATATATATATATATATATATATATATATACATATTGTAACGTGATTAAATAAAACGAGCGGTTCGAATTTATATAAATATATTTATTTATAACTTTACAGTTCGATACTATCTTATCAACTAAACTAAACTCCTAATTTCGTTACATATATATACCAAAGTATTATGTTCGAGAATATTCGGGACTAGTCCCACCTCTAATTGGTTATTTGATGGGTGGAATTTTACAGCGCTTTGATATGTCGCCGAAACTTCTGGGTGCTTCGAGATGCGACCGTTAGGCGAGCCACGTTCGTAACACTGCTCCCCTCTTAGATCTGAGCGTCCAGATCAGGAACTCTATCTATAGGCCCAGGATGGCGGAATCTACAGGATTCTCCAGCTCTGCATGAACCCCTCAGAAAGAAATAACAGTCTACTGTCTTTGAAGGACACGATCTCTTCGGATTAATGCAACACACAGTAATTCTTACACCGGTTTCTCGGAAGATCACTTCAAGCATGCTTCTGACAATCTTCCAATCCAGATTATCTAGTGCATGGCCTATCTTGGGTAAAGCCAAGTTCTTAATGTCGTAATTGCAGACGATTTTCTTCAAATTAGTTAGAGCACACCATATATCCTCGTAGGTTGCCCTGTCTGTATACGACTTCCTGGTCACCATATACAGCAAAGATCGAGAACCATCTTCTAATCTCAGCACTCTTCCAACTTTAGGCTGCTGGTTTTTTAACTCGTCCAAGCGACCAAATTTCTTATAAAATACGGATGAGATTCCTTTAGTCATCTCAAGATCTTGGGCAACACAGTGGGCTAGAGAGACGTTATGCGGAACACTAAAAAGATCCTGCTGAACTTCTGTCGTCACGCCGAATCTAGCACTCTTTCTCTCTGCGTAATTTGACATAAACTCATTAAAGCTTGGTCGCCGATCATCTTTGACCTCATGTTGAAGGGTTCGGACTTCTTCGGTTTCATTTGAGCCAGCATAAGGTGCGAGACGATTTATGTGAACTACTTTTGGTTTACCTTTCGGCAACTTCTTAATTCGGTATATTACGTCATTTATTCTCTTTTTAATTTCATATGGACCCTCCCATTGTCTTTGCAGTTTAGGAGACAAGCCACGACGACGTTGGGGATTATAAAGCCAAACAAGATCACCTACTTCATAGCTTTCATTCTTGCATCGAGAATCGTATTGATCTTTCATTCTGTCACTGGCTAACTGGATATGTTGTCGGGCAAGTTCATGAATGTTGTTCATTCTTAACTTTAGGCGGTCGACATAATCTTCGCTTGCAACATGTTCTTCGGAAGGTCTGCAGCCAAACTCTAGGTCGCAGGGCAAACGAACTTCACGACCTAACATCAGGCAGGTTGGAGTCTGGCATGTAGTTTCATTCACGGCCGAGCGGTAGGCCATTAGGAATAAATGAATGTGCTGGTCCCAATCTCTTTGATGTTCTGATACAACTTTGGACAGGTGTTTACCCATCGTTCGGTTAATTCTCTCGACCATTCCATCTGATTGAGGATGCAGTGGTGTCGTTCTGGTCTTATTGACACCTATCAATTTACAAACGTTTTGGAAAAGGTTTGACTCGAAGTTTCGCCCTTGGTCGGAGTGGATCTCCAAGGGAACACCAAATCGGCTAAAGAATTCTTTAACCAATACCTCTGCAACGGTAGCAGCTTCTTGATTTGGTAGCGCATAGGCCTCAGTCCATTTCGTAAAATAATCCATGGCTACCAGGATATATTTATTTCCATCATTTGTCTCTGGAAGTGGACCTGCAATGTCGATTGCTACTCTTTCCATAGGACTACCAACATTGTACTGTTTCATGGGTGCCCTCTTTTTACCAACTGGACCATTACTGGTTGCACACAGTTCACATTTCCGGCACCATCTTCGTACATCATCTTTACAGTTCACCAAATAGGACCGTTCTCGAACCTTTTGCAGAGTTTTCGTAATACCAAAGTGTCCACCTGATGCACCGTCATGTAACTGACGCAATACTTCTGACACTTTACTTTTAGGTACAATCAACTGAAGCTTAGATTCTGTACCATCATCGTTCTCAAAGGTTCTATAAAGAAGATAATCTTTTAGCACTAGGCAATTCCATTGGCTCCAGTAACACTTGACTTCAGGACTACATGCACTAATGTCTTGCCAAGAAGGTCTTTCACTTCGACGCATCCAATCCAATACTCTATTTATACATGGATCATCTGCTTGAGCGTCTTGTAGCTGTTGTGGCTGCCATTGGTCATTAATGACGGTGGTTCGTCTCACGGGGCAAAGCCTTTCTTCTAATTTAAGACAGTGATTACAATGTTTACTGCACGGCCTTCTCGAAAGCGCATCAGCATTTAAATGAACTCTTCCAGAGCCCTGTGTTCGATCTCGTAATCATATTCTTGTAATCGTTCTAACCATCTTGCCATCTGGCCCTCTGGATTACGGAATTGTAGGAGCCATTTTAGAGCAGCGTGATCCGTGCGAAGAAGAAACTTTCTGCCATACAAGTATTTATGGAAATGCTCGCAAGCCTTTACTACACCTAGCAATTCTCTCCTGGTAACGCAATAGTTTCTTTCTGGTTTCGACAAGACTTTGCTAAAGTATGCGATGACTTTCTCCTGCCCATCTTGGATTTGGGAGAGAACAGCTCCTATTGCACTGTTGCTGGCATCGGTGTCCAACACAAATTTTCCTGCCTGTCTAGGGTAGCTTAAAATCGGTGCGCTGATCAGAGCCATTTGTAAGTGTTCGAAGGCTATCTGGCACTCTTCGCTCCATGTATATTCTTTGCCTTCTTCTGTCAACTTTGTTGATGGCTTGGAGATGTTGGCAAATCCTTTGACAAAACGTCGGTAATATGTACAAAGGCCAAGAAAACTTCTAATTTCGTGTTTATCTCTTGGTACTGGCCAATCCTTAATTGCTGCAAGTTTTTCAGGATCAGCTGTTACTCCATTACTTGCTACAATATGTCCCAAGTACTTCACTTCTCGTCGAAACAAGTGACATTTCTTCGGACTTAACTTCAAATTCGCTGCCCGCAATCGTTGAAAGACTTCGGTCAGATTATTTGCATGTTCATCGAAGGATCTTCCAACTACAATTACATCATCCAAATAAACCAGGCATGTTTTCCATGTTAGACCTCTTAAAACTGCCTCCATTAATCTTTCAAATGTGGCCGGAGCATTACATAAACCAAAGGGCATAACTGTGAACTGCCAAAGCCCTGATCCTATCGAGAATGCGGTTTTCTCACGATCAGCTGGCTCCATGTCTACTTGCCAATATCCACTTTTCAGATCGAGTGTGGAAAACCAACGAGAACCAGAAAGTGTATCCAAAGTATCGTCTATTCTGGGCAAAGGATAACTATCTTTTTTAGTTACCGAATTGAGCTGTCGGTAGTCAATACAAAAACGTGTTGAACCATCTTTCTTCTTTACTAGCACTACTGGTGATGTCCATGGACTGTTTGATGGTTCAATTACCCCTTGTTTGCTCATATCTTTGATGATGTCTTCGGCTTCATCTCTTTTCGCAAATGGAAGTCGTCTAGGTTGTTGTCTGATTGGCTGAGCGTCTCCGGTATTAATTTTGTGCTTTACTATGCTTGTTTTGCCATTATCCTTCTTATCAATGGCAAAAACATCTTGAAATTCTATTAGCATAGACTTCACTTTTTTAGTTCGTTTATCATCAAGATCTTGGCACGTTTTGAATTATCGTCTCAACAAGCTCCTTTGGATACTTAGATTTCGACGTTTTCTCATTAGTACTCATGGAACAAATCGAAGCCACGGGAACACACTGTCCGATCAAAGTTCTTTTACTTAGCTTAATATCAGTTCCCTTTAAATTCATAACTCTTACAGGAACGACATCTCGAATTCTCACCAAAGCTTTTGCCGTTAGGAACTCGGCATTGTTCACCTCTTCGACCATCCTTAAACTTCCCTCTCGGCAGTAACCATCAGGTCTGGTCATCAA
Organism: Diabrotica balteata; assembly: GCA_918026665.1. Lineage (NCBI taxonomy): Eukaryota > Metazoa > Arthropoda > Insecta > Coleoptera > Chrysomelidae > Diabrotica > Diabrotica balteata. The sequence goes on along the minus strand of OU898278.1, from coordinate 68,067,088 downwards.
AATTTTCTCACTATTACCGGGTATTGTTACGTCGCAAGTAGTTATTAAGCTGATAACATCTTCTTTCTCTTCATGAAACGGTAACTCTTCACCACTGATCTCGAGAACTCCATCTTTGACATTCAATACAGCCCCAACTTTCCTTAGTAAATCCATCCCCAATATTAACTCATCGGAGATCTCTGCAATTAATACTCTATGTTTCACTGTGGTCTGGCCAATGGATACTGACATATTAGCCTCGCCATATGTATTAATTATCTCACCAGTTGCTGTTCTAATCTTTACTGTTGCAGGCGATAATTTAAGATGGTCTCGTACTACTTCTGGCCGTGCAATAGTTCTTGTTGCACCTGTATCTACCAAAAACGATCTACATTTATTGTTAATACGACCCTCGATGTACAAGCTATGAATTCCACCGGAGGACGTAATGTTCACAGTTACTATGGGGGCTGTGTTTCTCGAGGTCGGCAGTTGCCCCTTAGTGTCGACCCGTTCTAGTTTTCCGACTGTTGTATCATTTTCTTGCAATTACGGCGAATGTGACCTACGTCACCACAATTCCAACATCTGGGCTCGCGTCTCTTCGGCATCGTGTTATGAACTATTTTTCGTACCATTTCTGCTAGACGTTCATCGTTTGGTTCGTCGCCTTCTTCAATGGTTCTTACTCGATGGCTCCGTGAAGTTTTACTAGCTGTTTCATGTTCTAAGGCAATAGCGAGCGCTTCATCTAGAACTTTCGGTCTTGCTAGTCGTAAAGCTTTCTCTAATTCACTTTCTTTTAACCCATTGACGAAGGTATCTACGGCAATTTCTTCCAAAATGTTGTCTGGTGCCTCCGGATAAGCCAACCGCACTATACGAGCAACATCTGCTTCAAACTCTTGCAAATTCTCACTTGCTCGTTGAGTTCTATTTCTTAGTTGCGCCTTGTAGACTTGTTGTAGATGGGCATCTCCGTAACGTTTGTCTAGTCTAGTAAACAAGGTCTGGTAACATTTTTCTTGACCCTTAGGAATCGATCTTAGGATATCTGCAGCATCACCTCGTAAAGCAGCAGTCAAGGAAACAGCCTTTTCTTGTTCTGTCCAATGATTGGCTGTCGCAATAGCTTCAAATTGTCTAAGGTATATGGACCAAGAGGACTTTCCATCAAATGGTGGCAATTTGAATCTCATATGATGTGTCATTTCGTCTCTAGGTGATTCTTCTTTCACTACCGGTTCTAAGGCTACCGTATTAATTGGTGGTAGCATTTTCGTGTTAGTTATCATGATCTCTAATTGTTTGATTTTCTCTTCTACGTTGTTTACATTTTTCTGCATCTGATCGAATGTTTTAGAGACTTCTTCAAATTTCTCATTATTCTTTTTAAAAGTTTCTTCCATCATTTGAGAAACATGTTCAAATTTCTCGTCGAATCTTCTAGACACATTTTCGAGTTTCTCGTCGTTTTGTCTACCTACTTCTTTAATAATTTGAGACGTTTCATCCAATCTTTTAGAAACGTTCTCGAATTTATCATCATTTTTTTTCGAAGATTCTTCAATCATTTGTGACGTTTCATCGAATCTTTTGGAAACAGTCTCGAATTTTCCATCAATTATTTTAGTTAAAACGGCTTCTTCTGCTGACTGGAACTGGAATGTCTCTGGGTCGTCTCCATTCTTGTGGAGAACAGTCTTTAGTCGTTCTTGGAGTATCTTCTTGGACCCGCTGCAGTCTTCATCGCGTTCTTCTAGTTGCTCACGCAACTGTTTCACTGAAAGTTCTACTAGCAGCATCTTTGATCAGGCACACACGTACTTTTAAAATGTTATTTCGTACAACGATCACTACCGAACTACGCGGATGTTCCCGACGAACAATACTTTTCAAAAGTTCAAAAGTCTCTTTTTTTCACTGTTAAATTTATTTTTAAGTAAATCAATTGTCCTCACACGGTGACACCAACTGTAACGTGATTAAATAAAACTTTTAAATAAACTTTACAGTTCGATACTATCTTATCAACTAAACTAAACTCCTAATTCCGTTACATATATATACCAAAGTATTATGTTCGAGAATATTCGGGACTAGTCCCACCTCTAATTGGTTATTTGATGGGTGGAATTTTACAGCGCTTTGATATGTCGCCGAAACTTCTGGGTGCTTCTAAAAAACAATTTATCGGTATGTTGGAAATATCGGGTATGTGGTCTATATTAAATAAAAATCTTTGTTTTTTCTAAAACTCAATATTTCGCCATTTATTTAACAGCTTCATCATTAATATTCCTCTAATGTTTTCTTACATTGTGAGTTTTTGCATTTTAAATAACTTTTAGTTGTTACCATCTTATGTATTGTTAACGAACGTGCTCAAATATATTTATATTTTAACTTGCATTTACATTATCAAAAATGTTTATTTTAATGTCAAATTTATTTATGTGTAAAATCTTTTAATTTCTGTAAGTATTGTAAATCTAAGTGTACGTCAGTTTTTTGAAATGTTTGTTTTTTACAGTTACTCCTGATGAAGCTGTTATATATATATATATATATATATATATATATATATATATATATATATATATATATATATATATATACTATATATAAATATAAATTAATGAGCAGAGAGATTTTTTTGATTATATCCTATTTGGTGATGAAGCTACATTCCATCGAAACGGTTCTTTTAATAGACATAACTTTCACTACTACTCAACAAGTAATCCTTATTACATAGTAACACATAGTCAAACAAGATGGTCTCTAAATGTGTGGGGAGGTATCGTCAGTAACCATGTAGTAGGACCATATTTTTTTGAAGATAATTTAAATGGTGAGATTTATTTATATTTTATCGTAAACAGTTACCGATATTATTAGAAGAGGTTCCACTTAATATACGTGAAAAAATGTGGTTTCTACATGACGGTGCTCCTGAGCACCACAACGAATTATTACGTGGTGAACTTAATAATCAGTTTGGGGAAAGATGGATCGGAAGGGATGGACCGGTAAGGTGGCCCCCAAGGTCACCAGAATTCAATAAAATGGACTCATTTTTTTGGGGTTACGTTAAGAACGAAGTATATAAAGTACCCCCAACAACAAGGGATGATATGAAAAATAGAATCCGAATTGCATTTCAATATATTTCTTTACAAATGCTTAGTAATGTAACCATCTCTTTCAATAACCGTTTTCAAGCATGCATGGATGTTTTGGGAGGTCATTTTGAACACATTACTTAAGTAAGATAAGTTAAACTTACTGTTGTTTTTAATTTTTCTATGTGTTATATTTTTTTTTATTTTCCGTAGGTTATTTTTTATAAATTTTATTTTAAATAAATTCTTTTCTTTTCTGTGTCGTTATTTCGTTACTAAATTATTAAACAATAATGTCAAACTGTCAGTTTTTGACAAATCAATCATAACCAACTCACAATAATTATATTGTGAGTTGGTAAACGTTAAAATATCTACCAAATTAATACTTTGATGAAAAAACAATAATATCTAGAAAACTGATAACTTTAGGTATAGGGAGTACTTTATAAAATTTGAAGTAAGATATTATTACTTTTTGATAGTGATATAAAATACAGGGTGTTCTATTTAAAATTACCAAGAAAATAATGTATTTGCATTTTGACTTACCCTGTATTTGATTTAACGAATATTATGGAAACGAATATGTTTTATAATTTTTAACAATTATTTAAAAACTATGGTTGCAATAGAGCAATGTTCCTATACTCCTTTTTAATTGCACAGGGTGTTAAACTTGATACGATTTTCAGGTAATATTGGTTATAACTTTTTAGATACCCGGTATAACATAATAAAACTTTACATTGTTGTGATGTGGAAGTGAAGCCGATTTTAAATTTAAAATAAAATACAGGGTGTTTCATTTAAAAAAACATAAGTTTGGTCTGCCACCATCTTATGGAACACCCTGTAAGATTGTAACTAATTTTAAAATGTGGAGTTTAAAGCTGCCTATAATTTTTGTTAATAACTTTTTTTAGTAATTTTTACTATAACAGATCTACTGAGCTTCCTCACACTAATCAATCACCTTGTATATATATATATATATATATATATATATATGTACAATTACATCATATTTTTGTAATGTTCTTTTTGTAATGTAATGTAATGTAATGTAATTGTTTTACAGTTTACTCCTGATGAAGCTATAAAATAAAATATTCTATTTTATATTGTATTTAATTATAACTGTACAATTTTTTAAATAAGTAATATTAATATTCTAAATTTGTATTAATTTTTATTTGGTAAGGAAAGGTTTTATGAAAGGAATAAACACTTAACTAAAAGGAGGGAGTACTCTTTGTACTCAGTAAAGACATACTTGCTTAAGTTGTCTGAGCATAGTGAGTGAAAAACCCTCATTTATTTTAAATTAAAACATAAAAAATAAATTTTTATAAATAAAACAAAACATAATATATCTAACATAATGTAGGTATTCAATAATGTATTCTCAAAATAAACAACTTTGAATTGAACAGATGCTTAGAAGATCAGATATAAGAAAGAAATAAAATATTGAAATTTTAAAAATAAAAAATTAGAAAAAAGATCATGAACAAAAAGTGTAATCAAGCTAATAATTATTATTCTGACATTTTGATAAATAAAATAAAACATACTACATCTAACATAATACAAGTATTCAATACAATTGTGTCGCATTTTAGACTATTATCGTTAATAATTAATTAAAACTTTGTCGTCCAAGACACATTATGAAAAATATTATATAGCTACTGTTGATAAGTGTCGGAAAATTTAAATTTGGCGCATTCGCATTTGCGGATATGTCCGCCATCAGAGGCCACTTTTTTGGTCTACTTTTCATAAGGATTAGATTCCCTGTTTTATCTTTTTGCTCGATGGCATAGAGAAATAAAAATAATTTCTTATTTTTATTTCTCTATGGGTATAAGCAAGAAATACAATTACATATTGCAATTTTAAAAATTAAAAGAACAAATCATGAATAAAAAGTGTTATCTAGCTAACGATGATGCTAACATATATCTATAATAAGATAAGTATTCAATAATGTATTTTAATTCTTATGCAAAATATTGGTGAAAAATTCAAGTTAACCCATAATCGTTGATTGAATAACTCAATCAACGCCATAATTGTATAGTATGTCTGTAGTATCGTGAGAAACCATCGAGCAATAAGACAAAAGAGGGAATCTAATCCTTATGAAAAGGAGACCAAAAAAGTGGCCTCTGATGGCGGACATATCCGGAAATGCGAATGCGCGAAATTTAAATTTTCCGACACTTATCAACAGTAGCTATATAATATTTTTCAGAATGTGTCTTAGACGAGAAAGTTTTAATTAATTATTAATGATAAGAGTCTAAAATGCGACACAACTGTTAAAAAACTTCAATATAAATAAGATTTCATGTGACATTTGGGACAAACAATAACATAACCCAACTAAATTTGATGTCAAACAAGGAGAGAGACTCTCTTTCCTTGTTTAATGTGGCCTCTAAAGATTGCACTTCCTGTCTAACAATATGTTTGCCCCCACTACCTTTACATTCCCTCTATTGTCTTTTTGCTCGATGTGAGAAACATATCGTGTAGACCTGGCTTAACACATATGACAGCTGTTGGTCACACTGGCTCCGGTACAGGGGGGACACTATGTTCAAAGAATATAGACGCTTAAGACGCTTAAGCGTCTATATTCTTTGGATGTAGCCACGGTTCCTAGACTTACTCCGGTTGCCTCTTCCGCCTAACCAATGAACATTAAGCTGAACTGTACTCCTGTGACGTAATTTGAATCTTAAAAATCAGTCCTGTGATTGGATGGATGTATCAAAACAAAAATGTTTTATAAATAAAATAAATGTTAAATAACGTTATATTCTAAAAATTGATGTGATGTATCACAGATAACGTTTCTAAAAAAAAACGTTATGTGGTAACGTTTTACGTTATCTTGCTAACATAATATATTATATTCTCTGATAACAGGTTCAATTTAAAGAGATGATTTAATCTCATACTATTTGTAGATGGGAATAACGTGTAGTTAATAAAAATATAAAATGAACAATTTAGTCCAGAATTTTGGCCGGATTCTAAACGATGAGTTATTAGAAGAATTAGATGATGCTATTAGAAGGTTTGTTAAAGATATTTTTAATTATAGTATATTATTTATTTAGGTTATGTTTTGTAAACAAAATTATTTTATTGATAGGGATGAAGAAAACATTCAGAGAAGACTTTTGCGAGATTTGGTAAATCCAGTGGAATTAGTGGAAGCCGTATTTCAAAAGATATTTAAGTTATCGAGGAAATTGTCTTTGCATTTGGTTCGAAAGTCTCCAGCCCCATCTAAGACAAGTGCAAAGATCAAATGCTTTAGCACATGAAACCAAGATATGTTGTTTATATTAAGAATTGAGTGAATATATTCCAATATGTTATATTTTATTTACTTTTTATTTTATTATATACTATATTTTATTTTTTTTACCATGGAAAGGTCCACTTTTAGTAAAGTATTGACAGAAGTAACTGATGCGATGGTAGAACATCTGTTGCCAAGATATGTTAAATTTCTTGTCACCCCTGCAGAATGCCAAGCAGTAACAGAAAGGTAAAACATATGTAATTAATGTTGTTCTGAAGCTATTTTCTTGTGGCATTTTAAATTAATTACTATTTAACTGGGAATAAGCCCCAATTAAAGGTTAAAATATGTTTATTAACATTTCAATTTCCACTTCAGAAATTGTTCTCAAAATACAAACACTAAAAACAAATTTTGTTTTTTTGTTACTTAGTGAAAAATTCTTCTAATAATTTAATTTTATCTGACTCATTTATATTGACAATTCAGACATACATAATACATTGGAACGACTTTACTTATAAGATAGTTCATTCGATTACATGAAATCAACATTAACTTGAGAATATCTGTCAGAAAAAAATCATAGCATGTAATTCATCTTTAAAAAGACAAACACATGCCATGATGACAGTAAAATTCTCCTGTTAGTGATTCCATAGTAAATTATGAGGGAAAAACCAGGAAAAAACCTCATAATGCTATCTCGACATGGTAAGTATTTGGTCGTGCATTTAGTTTGCCTTTAAGTCCCACATCACAAAAAGAATAATAAGTGTGAAGAAGATTCAGAGAAGGAAAAAATAAAATTAAGTATTCTTAAAATTAGAAAAGAAAAGGAAGAGTTAAGTAGAGACGTTTTAAAATTAGAAAAACAGAAACGGAAACAGAGAAAAGAGAAACAGACACAAAAGAGTTGGTAGTTAAAGAAAAGATTCTACAACTGAAACATCAATATGGGGTTGAGTTCGAGAATTTAGAAATTTAATACAGTTTGGTTAATTTTCTATTATTGTAAATTAGTTATTAAAATAAAAATTGGTTATCTTATTATTGTAGAAGTATCATATAAATGACATCATATACTGGTACACAAGCAATATTTAAGAGGAAATAATAATTTACAAACCTTGCTGTGTCCTCTGGAAAAGTTAAGGAATGCTTATTTCATCTAATATTTTTACAACACAAATTCGGTTTTGCCGTCTTAAAATCAAACACTTTACTCAAGAATAATAATAAACACAAAAAACTGAACAATGAAACTGAAATATATGTACATACCTACTTTGTTTTTCAAATACCGTAACATGAAAGGATTATGTATCTACTTGCTGATATGATCTTATTTTCATGACTTCCTTGAAATGACAATGTATCGCTTGAGAATATTATATATAAATGAAATACTAATAGATCCCGTAACATTTTGCCTATTTTTCACAAAGTTATCTGTTAAAAGTGGGTATAAACACTTTCTTATAAGTATGTATTTATTGTAGAAAAATTCTGTAATAAAAATACATGTTCATTATAGTATCATAAATATCATATTCATTAAGTAACTGGTGTTATATTTAGTTTGTTTCATAGATTTATTACCAGAGTTTAATAAGAAAAAGTTGACACAATTAAGTTAATTTTATTTCTGTGACTATTTGAATTGTCAACACTTTTTTTGTTAAATTAAAAATACATATACAATAATTAAAACACTCATAATTCTTATATTATGTTTTATTGAACCGTAAATAATTTTAAAATAAACATTTTATTTAATTAATAAATGCAGTATGAATGACAGCATTTCTTACAGCAAAATTATCTTGATTTCTAGTGACCTTGTTTAAATTTTTATCTTCTGACTCCGCGTGATTACTGCCATCTTCACTATCAGTCAGCACATCATTCCTCCTTCTACACATATTATGCAATACACAAATTGCCACTATAATTGGAATAGCTCTATTTACACTGACTAGACACTCTTTACATTTTGGAATGAGGTGATATAGTCTTTCAACTGTATGTGATTCATTGTCACTTTATATTCACAAAGATAACACACTTTTTTCTCTTCAACAAGTTTTCATGTGTTGTAGAGGTGTGTCCTAATCTGAGACTTCTTATTGGGATTTGATGTTGTCGCTTTGAAGGCCTGAAGTATCATGGAAGGACGGAAGATTTTATTTCTATCAATTTAGTGGTGCTTCTATTCCATTGGTCCCGTAGACAAACAAGGAAACCTTCTCTTTAAGACACCAAACATTCTTTCAATTGTATTCTGTGTGTGGATATGTGTATAATTGTATTTCCTTTCAGCTGGCGTTTGTGGATCATGTAAGGGAGTTAAAATATATTTTCGGCATGGATAACCACTATCACCCAGTCAATATGTTTCACAAAACTCATTGTTTTCAAACTGAGCTCTTATCAGAGAATTATCAAATACATGACTATTGTGGAAGTAACCAGGCCATCTATCAACTACATTGATTACATTTAAATTTGCATCACAATCCATCTATATATTTATTGAAAAATACAGGTCACTATCAACACTAGATACAGTCGGAGAATTAACATCTGACACTGATGATACTGAAGACATTTCAAAATATTATTAAATCTAAATATTTTCACACCAGCCGAAAAGACATTGAAACTGTCATATTTACTTGTTAAATAAAATTTACTTGGTAGAAAACTAAGGAATAGTTTAGTTTGCAGATATACTTCCAGTATTAATTTAATATGTGTTTATAATAAGCAAATCTGTAGAGTAAATTATTTTACTTGGCAAGTAAAATGTTTTATAATACCGCAATACCAGGCATAAAAGTGGTATAAACAAACCAGACAGCTGTTGATTTGAATATAATTATTAATTATTTTTAGTAAATTTCAGCATTATGACTACGTTAAAGTATTTTAAATCCAATCTAGAATAAACTGAAAAACTAATTTATTATGCAATTATTATATAAAAAAATAATTTATTATGCAATTCTTTAAAGACAAATCATGTCCTATATTTTCTGAGAGGTGATCTCAAGTTAAGGTTAATTTCATGTAATCAAATGAACTATTTTACAATAAAGCCAAGTTAAAGTTATTTATTTATGTTAATATACAATAAAGTACTTACATATGTCAAAAAATAGTATAAAATAAAATAACATATTAAAAACATAAGATATAATAATGCATATATACGTTAAGGCAAACATTACACAGAATATTATATTCTGGGTTCCCAGGTATACACAAAATAGGATTCATCATCAATACACAAGCCAGTTCCAAACATTAAAGTTAAAATTTAGGAATTCATCACTTGAAAACTGCTTCCCCTTCAACCAATGGACTCTTTGCTTCACCACAATACTCAAAGATATCATTAAGGTTAATTTCCATTATTAAATGATACAAATAACTCGTCTTAAACCAAACTAAACATGGAAAAGCAATGGTAAATATTCGAATGTTATGTTTGTTTTTTTTTATACCATTTATATCGGCCATGACACTGCAATCGACCTGCCCTCTACATTCAGTTTCAATCGCGAATAAATGGGTTTTGTATTCTTGTGTACTCCTGTGACGTAACTCAAGCATCCCCACCCCAGTCGGAAGAGGCAACCGAGTAAGTCTACGAACCGTGGGATGTAGCCACGGTTCCTAGACTTACTCCGGTTGCCTCTTCCGCCTAACCAATGAACATTAAGCCGAACTGTACTCCTGTGACGTAATTTGAATCTTAAAAATCAGCCCTGTGATTGGATGGATGTATCAAAACAAAAATGTTTTATAAATAAAATAAATGTTAAATAACGTGCACGTTAACCTGCATTTACGTTATATTCTAAAAATTGATGTGATGCATCACAGATAACGTTTGTAAAAAAAAACGTTATGTGGTAACGTTTTACGTTATCTTGCTAACATAATATATTATATTCTCTGATAACAGGTTCAATTTAAACAGATGATTTAATCTCATACTATTTGTAGATGGGAATAACGTGTAGTTAATATAATAAAAATATAAAATGAACAATTTAGTCCAGAATTTTGGCCGGATTCTAAACGATGAGTTATTAGAAGAATTAGATGATGCTATTAGAAGGTTTGTTAAAGATATTTTTAATTATAGTATATTATTTATTTAGGTTATGTTTTGTAAACAAAATTATTTTATTGATAGGGATGAAGAAAACATTCAGAGAAGACTTTTGCGAGATTTGGTAAATCCAGTGGAATTAGTGGAAGCCGTATTTCAAAAGATATTTAAGTTATCGAGGGAATTGTCTTTGCATTTGGTTCGAAAGTCTCCAGCCCCATCTAAGACAAGTGCAAAGATCAAATGCTTTAGCACATGAAACCAAGATATGTTGTTTATATTAAGAATTGAGTGAATATATTCCAATATATTATATTTTATTTACTTTTTATTTTATTATATACTATATTTTATTTTTTTTACCATGGAAAGGTCCACTTTTAGTAAAGTATTGACAGAAGTAACTGATGCGATGGTAGAACATCTGTTGCCAAGATATGTTAAATTTCTTGTCACCCCTGCAGAATGCCAAGCAGTAAAAGAAAGGTAAAACATATGTAATTAATGTTGTTCTGAAGCTATTTTCTTGTGGCATTTTAAATTAATTACTATTTAACTGGGAATAAGCCCCAATTACAGGTTAAAATATGTTTATTAACATTTCAATTTCCACTTCAGAAATTGTTCTCAAAATACAAACACTAAAAACAAATTTTGTTTTTTTGTTACTTAGTGAAAAATTCTTCTAATAATTTAATTTTATCTGACTCATTTATATTGACAATTCAGACATACATTATGCATTTTAAAGTAGACGACTTTAAAATGATATTGCCAATATTGTTGAGTTGCGCTCTTGGAACGACTTTACTTATAAGATAGTTCATTCGATTACATGAAATCAACATTAACTTGAGAATATCTGTCAGAAAAAAATCATAGCATGTAATTCATCTTTAAAAAGACAAACACATGCCATGATGACAGTAAAATTCTACTGTTAGTGATTCCATAGTAAATTATGAGGGAAAAACCAGGAAAAAACCTCATAATGCTATCTCGACATGGTAAGTATTTGGTCGTGCATTTAGTTTGCCTTTAAGTCCCACATCACAAAAAGAATAATAAGTGTGAAGAAGATTCAGAGAAGGAAAAAATAAAATTAAGTATTCTTAAAATTAGAAAAGAAAAGGAAGAGTTAAGTAGAGACGTTTTAAAATTAGAAAAACAGAAACGGAAACAGAGAAAAGAGAAACAGACACAAAAGAGTTGGCAGTTAAAGAAAAGATTCTACAACTGAAACATCAATATGGAGTTGAGTTCGAGAATTTAGAAATTTAATACCGTTTGGTTAATTTTATATTATTGTAAATTAGTTATTAAAATAAAAATTGGTTATCTTATTATTGTAGAAGTATCATATAAATGACATCATATACTGGTACCCAAGCAATATTTAAGAGGAAATAATAATTTACAAACCTTGCTGTGTCCTCTGGAAAAGTTAAGGAATGCTTATTTCATCTAATATCTTTACAACACAAATTCCGTTTTGCTGTCTTAAAATCAAACACTTTACTCAAGAATAATAATAAACACAAAAAACTGAACAATGAAACTGAAATATATGTATATACTTTGTTTTTCAAATACCGTAAAATGAAAGGATTATGTATCTACTTGCTGATATGGACTTATTTTCATGACTTCCTTGAAATGACAATATATCGCTTGAGAATATTATAAATAAATGAAATACTAATAGATCCCGTAACATTTTGCCTATTTTTCACAAAGTTATCTGTTAAAAGTGGGTATAAACACTTTCTTATAAGTATGTATTTATTGTAGAAAAATTCTGTAATAAAAATACATGTTCATTATAGTATCATAAATATCATATTCATTAAGTTATTGGTGTTATATTTAGTTTGTTTCGCAGATTTATTACCAGAGTTTAATAAGAAAAAGTTGACACAATTAAGTTAATTTTATTTCTGTGACTATTTGAATTGTCAACACTTTTTTTTTTGTTAAATTAAAAATACATATACAATAATTAAAACACTCATAATTCTTATATTATGTTTTATTGCACCGTAAATAATTTTAAAATAATCATTTTATTTAATTAATAAATGCAGTACGAATGACAGCATTTCTTACAGCAAAATTATCTTGATTTCTAGTGACATTGTTTAAATTTTCATCTTCTGGCTCGGCGTGATTACTGCCATCTTCACTATCAGTCAGCACATCATTCCTCCTTCTACATATATTATGCAATACACAAATTGCCACTATAATTGGAATAGCTCTATTTACACTGACTAGACACTCTTTACATTTTGGAATGAGGTGATATAGTCTTTCAACTGTATGTGCTTCATTGTCACTTTATATTCACAAACATAACACACTGTTCTCTCTTCAACAAGTATTCATGTGTTGTAGAGGTGTGTCCTAATCTGAGACTGGTTATTGGGATTTGATGTTGTCGCTTTAAAGGCCTGAAGTATCATGGAAGGACGGAAGATTTTATTTCTATCAATTTAGTGGTGCTTCTATTCCATTGGTCCGGTAGACAAACAAGGAAACCTTCTCTTTAAGACACCAAACATTCTTTCAATTGTATTCTGTGTGCGGATATGTGTATAATTGTATTTCCTTTCAGCTGGCGTTTGTGGATCATGTAAGGGAGTTGAAATATATTTTCGGCATGGATAACCACTATCACCCAGTAAATATGTTTCACAAAACTTATTGTTTTCAAACTGAGCTCTTATCAGAGAATTATCAAATACATGACTATTGTGGGAGTAACCAGGCCATCTATCAACTACATTGATTACATTTAAATTTGCATCACAATCCATCTGTATATTTATTGAAAAATACCGGTCACTATCAACACTAGATACAGTCGGAGAATTAACATCTGACACTGATGATACTGAAGACATTTCAAAATATTATTAAATCTAAATATTTTCACACCAGCCGAAAAGACATTGAAACTGTCATATTTACTTGTTAAATAAAATTTACTTGGTAGAAAACTAAGGAATAGTTTAGTTTGCAGATTTACTTCCAGAATTAATTTACTATGTGTTTATAATACGCAAATCTGTAGAGTAAATTATTTTACTTTCAAACTAAATTTTACTTGGCAAGTAAAATGTTTTATAATACCGCAATACCAGGCATAAAAGTGGTATAAACAAACCAGACAGCTGTTGATTTGAATAGAATTATTAATTATTTTTAGTAAATTTCAGCATTATGACTACATTAAAGTATTTTAAATCCAATCGATATTGTTGTGGTCCTCAATGCAATTCAAGATTTATAAAAGATATGTCCCTATTTCTCTTTCCTAAACTGAAAAACTTGAAGAAAAAATAATTTATTATGCAATTTTTTAAAGACAAATCATGTGCTATATTTTCTGACAGGTGATCTCAAGTTAAGGTTGATTTCATGTAATCAAATTACAAACTATTTTACAATAAAGCCAAGTCAAGTTAAAGTTATTTATTTATGTTAATATACAATAAAGTACTTACATATGTCAAAAAATAGTATAAAATAAAAATTAACATTAAAAACATAAGGTATAATAATGCATATATACGTTAAGGCAAACATTACACAGAATATTATATTCTGGGTTCCCAGGTACACACAAAATAGGATTCATCATCATCAATACACAAGCCAGTTCCAAACATTAAAGTTAAAATTTAGGAATTCATCACTTGAAAACTGCTTCCCCTTCAACCAATGGACTCTTTGCTTGACCACAATACTCAAAGATATTATTAAGGTTAATTTCCATTATTAAATGATACAAATAACTCGTCTTAAACCAAACTAAACATGGAAAAGCAATGGTAAATATTCGAATGTTATGTTTGTTTTTGTTTATACCATTTATATCGGCCATGACACTGCAATCGACCTGCCCTCTACATTCAGTTTCAATCGCGAATAAATGGGTTTTGTATTCTTGTGTACTCCTGTGACGTAACTCAAGCATCCCCACCCCAGTCGGAAGAGGCAACCGGATAGTCTACGAACCGTGGATGTAGCCGGTAGCGATACTTTTTTACGCTACCAAATTTGACAGGCCGCTCCGGAAGTAGCGCCGCGGTAGCGGTTGCATTTTGCAGACTTTTACTCAACAGTTGTGGAGCAGCTCCGTCTGCTGAACGCGCCCATAGATTAAGTATTTATAAGTAGAGAGTGGAATAAGTGCTGGTCGAGTTCGATGCCTCAATGTAAGTTTTATTCAATAATTTATTAAATTAAGGATATAGAGCTTTTTGAATTCACTTTTTGGTAATTATGTTTTATACGCTGCATGTGACCTTAAATAAAAATTGTGTTTCTTTCCATTATTAATTTTTTTCAACTATCATTAGTCGGCAAATACAAAACGGGCAAAGTGGCATAGCATTATGGCGGGCAAAATAACATACTATGCCATTTTGCCCGTCTGTTTTTGAGGTTAAGGTACATATATAGTTTTTTTTGCAGATGGTTTATTCATACAAAAGGAAGTCTAACCAAAATAGTTGGAGTGAGGAAGACATGCAAAGAGCTTTAGAGACAGTCCGAAATTCCGAAATGGGTTGACTTAAAGCAAGCAATACATTTCATGTACCGTTCTCAACACTATGACGTCGAGCAGATAATAAAAATAAAATTGCCATTGAAGCAAAAAAACATTTGGGCTCCCTGGCAACAGTTTTAAACGAAGATATGCAGACTGCAATAGTTGCCCACGTTCTGTATCTTGAATCCCGTTCAAAATACCATGATATTCAACATGGACGAATCAGCCTTGACCACCGTCCAAGTTCCGCCAAAAGTGTTTGCTCATAAAGGAAAAAAACAAGTGGGCTTATTCACGAGCGCAGAAAGGGGTGTACACACAACAGTTGTAGTGTGCATAAGTTCTGGAGGAACTTATGTACCACCATCAATAATTTTCCCCCGAAAAAGATTTAACCCACTTTTATATGACGGCGCACCTATAGGAATATTAAAATTGCATAATGAATCAGGATAGATGACCGGAGATTTGTTCATAAGGTGGATGCAACATTTTATTGACCATGTCAGGCCGAATCCTGCGCAGAAAGCATTATTAATTTTAGACGGACACTCCAGTTATAAAAGCTACGAAGCTTTAGAATTAGCTAAACAGAATTCAGTGGTATTACTTTGCCTGCCGGCACACTGCACGCACCGCCTTAAGCCATTGGATATTGCCTTTTTTGGACCACTCCATGAATATTAAAATCAAGCTGTTACTCATTGGCTCAGAGAAAATCCTGGTCGTGCAATAACCATCAAGTTTCCAGTCTCTTCCAGAAAGCATATGAAAAAACAGCAAATATTGAAATCGCAATAAATTGTTTTCGGGCCACAGGAATATCATCTATAAATCGTGACATTTTCCCGGAGCATGCATTTTTGCCTAGTGCAACTACAGATGTGCCTGAGGATGTGACTGGTTCTACTAATAAACCTGACATTGCTTCTACATCTTTACCTGTTGATGTTAATGTTCCTCTAAGAAAATCTACCAAACGTAAATCTGGTTAATACCAAGATGTATTAACCGAGAGCCCCTTCCTGAAATATCTCTGCGAAAAAGAAAATGAAAAAAAAGCACAAGAAATAAAAAGCAGAAAAGGGGACGTCGTGAAAAGAAAAATAGTCAATGATTGATGGAATGATGAAGTGATGGAAGACGCATTGTGAACAAAGATAGACATCAGTTGGAGAGAAAAGGCAAGAGAAATATTGTGACCAGATCAATACTGAACAATATATCAAGTGATGAAGAAGAACCCTTTAGTATTGATGATGATGAACAAGAGGACTGCACTTGCATTTACTGCAATGATACGTTTAGTAGGTCCAAATCTAATGAAGGGTGGTTAAGATGCCAAATTTGCCAAAACTGGTCACATTCAGAATGTGCTGGACTTCATAAAAAAGCAAAACAATTTATTTGCGAAATTTGTATGAACTAAAATGTTTAATTTCAATTTTTTTTCTTCGTAAAAATAAAAATTTATAATTATTTTTGTATTTAACACTATTGTTTATGTGTATGCCATTTTGCCCGCACTGGGCGGGCAAAATGGTTTTTTGTTACATTTTGATTTTGATTTTTTTTTAAATAAATCTCTTTGTATGAGTGATTTTGTGTTACTTAGAATAGTAGAAAAATGACCTGGCTATCATTATATATCAAAAGAAATGATTTATCTCTATTTATGTCTCAGATATATGGACAATAAACTAAGTATGCCATCTTGCCCGCCCTTCCCCTAAAATGAAATATATAATAATATAAACGTTACAATTATCAAATAAATGAAATAAACCTCTCCGGATGTGTGCACACTATAACCTGATAACGAGAGATTCCAGGGGAGTTACAATCTCAACCCTTGGTGGACAATAAATGTTTTACTAAATTTACAATGACTATTATTTTAGAAAAAATGAATGTAATTATTATTAAGGATATATTTAAAAAAAAAAATTGAAAGTGAAACAAAAGTTAAACCTTGAAGAGGGCGTTAAAAAGTTGCTACAAATATTTAAATAGAAAAAAAAATTAGTTTTTCCTGTTAGTTTCTGCAGGTTTCCCTCGAGATCCTCTGGGAGAACTAGTCGCAGGTGGGTGATACGCCAAACCTGGACACCATATAAAAAAAGGAGGTACTTTTAAATTAAGTCCTTGAAATTCTTCTTAACCCATTAAATAAAAATTACTTCTTGTATTCCAATTCCCAAAAATTACATAAAAAGTTTTTTCTTCCCAGACCTGCACTGGATTCCGGACGTTGGCTAAAAAAACACAGTTGTGTTACTACAAATCCTTTGTTCATACAAGAAAGTAAAAAAGGACCAAGAAAGGTCAAAGTTGCTTTTAAATTGACGCAAAAACTATGGTTTCTGCAAAAAAATAACCTTGGAATTTAGATTTGACAATGTTTTAACGGATATATTAAATAGATGATTTTTACGGAAGCTATATAAATCATAGAATGGGACAAAAAACAAGGAAATATTAGCCGGTTTAAACGGTATGGAATTGAAATAGATAATTGTTGGCTTTCATCCTCGTAAAGAAATAAAATTTGATGTTATCATAAAAATTTATTACTTTTAATCTGTTTAGGTATTTATGAAATGAATGAAATAGTACATAGAAGATAGCAGATATATAGATAGGTGGATCAGACTATATTTTGAGAGAGGATTATAAATAGATTTAAATTTCACCAACAATGGCGGATGATATGACGTGTTTTTACATATAATTTATTTGTAATTTAACTCACCGACTGAGAGTGATCCCAACTTAATGTATTTTCACCAAAAACAAAACAAAATAAAATAACCAACTGTTTTTCTTCCACAAAATAACAGCTTCTTCGAAATAAAATAAAACTTAAACCAAACTGTGAAACGTGGCACTCTCAGTCGCCTTGAACACGTCTGTTCAATGCACGGACTTCCAAGCAAGTGCCGGTCTGATGGCGCTGCAGCTGTTACGACGATCAGAGCCGTAGGCAGAGGGCGTGATTTATTGCCAACTTTTAAAAATAAAATTTACCGAAGTTATTCAAATGTTTGGTTTAAGAATATTTCAAAATGAATTTAATTTGTAATTAAATTAAAGGATTCCAGTGACAAAGCAGTAAATGGGTATTTAAGTAACGGACTCGTTACATTCCCCTCTTACTTGGAGAAAAAAAAAATTTAAAGTGAAAAAAAAATTTTTTTTTACTTTCACTTGACTGGTTGGATAGATGTCGGTTAACCCATACTTCAACCATATGTGGAACAATCAAGAATCGAGAAAAAAATATATAAACATATATATAAAAAATTATAGCTATGGCACCAATTTGCCAAATACAGCTATTATATTAACTCACTATCATACTTCCAAAACAATCTACATCGATTCACACGATTTTAATTAACCACAGATTATGAGTGATGTAGAAATAAAGAAAGGGTTTCATCTAAAGATACCCACATGTATCTAAGTACGAAGTCACATACTATCTAGAGTAAAATTAAAGTAAAGTAAAGCTCTAACATAGCATAGTATAGACTAGCAATAGAAATACTCAATACAAATAATCCAATGTAATGTGAAATCGGACCCTGGTTCCAAAATTGACTCATCGATGGACAACAGATTTATAGGAGAGCATATCCAAGGAATAATCAATCAGGCAAATAGGTGGACCGATACACAATAATAAGTAACAATAAAAATACTAAACGTATATAAAACAATATACGTAACAATAAAAATACCAAATATATGTAAACCAATATAAGTGTCGAATTGGATGGTAAATCCAAAATTGACCATACAGTGGGCAACAGATTTATAAAGTAGCATAGCCAGAGGTAATCAATCAGGCAAATAATGACCCAATTCACACTATAACCAAATAGGGTAGGTCCACATATACCCACATCCGGTAATATGTGCCTAACCTAAAAATTCATCAATTAAATTATTGGATCAAAATGTGGGACTAACGGCTTAAACAAAAGGACAGCCATAAAATCGATTCCATCCTGATGATATGCCATCAGTACATTTGGGATCCAAAATAAAGACCAAAAATAAAAACTAGGAGGTGTTATAAACTCAATCATTCTAGAAAATGCAAAGCTAAACAACTTGAGCTCAAAAGGGTAGAGTACCAAAGCACGTGAACTGCGGTGGTAACTTCTTAGAACAAAATTAACTTATGCTGATACTCGATAACTATAGCATGTAGCTACAACAAATTTATAAGAATATCTAGCATAAGAGCACTAAAAAGAGTTTAATGTGCCAGTAAACTCTAACAACCATAGCTAAATAGTAAAAGTAAGGTAGAAGTAATAACAAACAGAACATCAAGAACGAGTAGACCAATTTCTGAAGAAACTGCAAAGTTATAGGTCGTTCTGATATTAATAAAAGAGAACAGGATAATTTCTTGTTCAATATACCAAAATATAAATAAGTGCCTAAGGAAAGAAGTAAAATAACTATAAATGGTCATTTGTTGCCAAAATATGAAATACTATTCATAACTGTAATCTAAACTTGCTAGCTAGGGAATATGTCATGGATTGCTTCCTCCAATAAACTATATAAGTAAGAATAATAAATCAGCTAAGGAACAATTCAGTTATTAGACCAAAGTCTGAAAATATTAAGGAGCTAATAAAATATTAAGGAGCTAAAATATTAAGCTAAATATTCAAATCCTAATTAACATTAACAATGGAAGACATTCTACTGCCTAGATAACTGTACAACTTGTCATGAAAATGGTGAATTCCGAAATTCATTGAACAACTGTGGCCACTAATTGAACTAAAACTTCGAACCCACGTATTCATTCACCTATACACAGGCAGAATAGTCTATATAATATAGGAATGTACTAAAATTATGCATACTGATTTTCCAT
This sequence comes from Diabrotica balteata, assembly GCA_918026665.1. Taxonomy (NCBI): domain Eukaryota; kingdom Metazoa; phylum Arthropoda; class Insecta; order Coleoptera; family Chrysomelidae; genus Diabrotica; species Diabrotica balteata. Next base: position 68,047,069 of record OU898278.1, on the reverse strand, counting down.
ATAAATTCCTAATGACTGACTTTGAAAAAAAAACATCCCACATAGCAAATCGAGATACACGTTATTATAAACTAGTCATGACCAATAAACTTAATCCAAATACATAAAAATTACAACATTCTTTCCAAACTGGCAAAACAAGTAAGTAAAATGGGAAGAAAGTGATACAACACATAAACATATAGCACAGTACAGTAGCATTACAATATTTAGTTCCATACCAGTGCAACACCTAATATAAGCAAAAATCTCTAATGGCTTTAATAAATTTAACTTATTATAAATAAATACTAATCAAATTATAAGCTGTAGATATTCCAAATCTGGTGATTAATAACAAAAATCTAAGAAAATACCCAAATCGTAACCAAACCGAGCCAACAGTAGAGAGTACAAGTAGTATACCAACCATGGACGTTTTTTATACGTTCATGATACCAACAATTGCGTACCTTACTTCAAGAAACAGATGTAAAAGCATTTTCACTTATGTTGGAGACATTTTTGAAAAGCCTCTCTGAGAATGAGGCTACCGTGGAGTTTGCAAATTATTTTAAAATAAATTATGCTAATAAAGTTGATACCTAAGCCTATAGTTATCGTCTAAATAGCGGCTTAAATACAAACATGCATTTAGAACGTATGCATCACACTATAAAGTATATCTATCTAAAAGGCAAACATAACAAGAGATTAGATAGGGTTATTTCTGCTCTATTAAAGTTTGTAAGAGATAAACTGTTTGATCAATTAATAATAACCCATAAAGGCAAATTGTGCACTAAATTAAAAGAACTAAGGTCCAGGCATAAGTCTAGCCAAAACCTTGATCACAATTTAGTGATAAAAATGGATACTGTTTGGCAAGTTCCTTCATTAACAACTGAAGAAATATATTTGGTGGAGCAAAGGAAACTTGATTGTGCTTGTAAACTTATTTGCTTGGAATGTGATGCTTGCTTTCACCAATATTCATGTACATGCATAGATTCAAGCATCAGATATAATATGTGTAAACATATACACTTAGTATGCCGATATGAACATCAACTGGGTGAAAAAAATGCAGTATCACTCATAACAAAAATGGACTTGGATCAAGGTTTGTTGCGTTTTAAATATACATGAAAATAATGAATATTTAAAAAAACAGCTTTAAAGTTTTAAAGTTACTGATCTAAATTAATAATAAATGTTTTCAAGTTTATGTCAGTATGTTTGCGGGGGGAGGGGTGTTATAATTTGTAGTGGAGTTATACTGGTAGCTTGTTTTCTGTATTTCTTTGTTACATTGTATAGGTACAAAATTTAATTTGATTAAAATTGTTGTTAACTTAAACCTGAATAGCAATCAAAGTATGATTTTTTTAATAATCAATATCTTTTTCATATTTCAGATGGCAATACCCTAATAATTCGAGAATCTACTTCTGAAAATAAAATAGAGTTTAGTTAACATATTAGGTTTTAAGGAAACTGAAGATGGTAATAATGATAATGCTTAAGTTAGACAATGAAAAATTACATTTAAAGAATTGGATATGTACTCAGATTGATAAAATTTCTACAATGCAAGAATTATCTGAAATCAAACGTTTAACCGCTCCAATTGAAGCTGTGCTAAATGCTGTTAAAGAAAGAAGCAGATCAATAACAGTACCAGAGAAAAATAATATTATTCCACATAATAAAAATATTCCTAAACAAAGGAGATTGTTTTCAGTTAAAAAAAAACCTAAAAAGAAAAATCATCCATTGAACAAACCTTCTACCATAGAAATTCAAAATAGTGCTGTACAATTACTACATCCCCAATAAATTTGTAACACAACTACATATTGACGTTTATTATTCTATTTAAAATATTCCTAATGCTGTATAAAAGGGTTAATAAGTATATTTTGAATTTCATTTATATAAATAATCTACCAAGTAAAGGGAGGTCTTTCATTTAGTGACTTATACTAAATAAATAAGATGTTTTGTGTATTAATTCATACACATCACTAGTTTATCTATTTAATGAACCATACAGATTAAAAAATAAAAAATGTTCAGCTTTAGTTATCAAAAACAGAACTAAGTCAGTTTTGTAAATGTTCAAAACATAGAAAATAGAATTGTATAACAAAACAAAAAAAAACTATGGAAGACAAAGTTCCGAATTAGGACTGATATTATTAAATAATAGACATTACTATGGTTTATATTTAACTGTAGGTAACATTATTTAACCCACTTCTTATAAGCAGTAAAAGACAAATTACTTTAAAATATATATAGGTATCCAAGATTGGATTGTTTTGAAGACGACGAGGATGGTCCTTTATGAATACAATATATAAAACTTTGCTCGATATTACTCATTCTATTTCGTCTTAGAATATAACGAAAAAATTTATATTTTTTGTCATAAGATCATAAGGCAAACAATTATTAATAAAGCAGATTTCTATTTAAAAGTTTTGGCCAATTATTGCATTACGAACATGTCAACAGTGTCATGTGTTTACTTCACTTCACTACTTCACTTCGTCTTTTTGGCTTGCAATGTGTCATGTGTTTAATAGTATTTCAATACTGTCACCTGTCACTACTGTCAAGAAGCTTGGCAGCAAAAATATTCAGGGTACCTCTAGACGCAAGTTGTGTACATGTAAATGATGTCTGTATTGGCCCTTGGAATAAACGTGCAAGTTTATTTAATTTTTATATTTGATTTGTTGGCATCTATTTCGGGCAAATTTTGAAAAGATCAAAAATTTAAAGCATAATACATTAATACAAAATTTAATTCTTAAATGATTTGTGTACAAGTGCAGTATGATTTTGAAGGTATGTACAATTTTTGTTCCAAAATTAAAACTCACTCTTTCTTTTAGTTTTTTTTTGTTAAAAGCTTTTGATTTCGAAGCGAAATAATAAAGTTTTGATGTTTCCCTAATTATTTAATGTATAGGTAGCTGATGTAGTTTAGATAAATATATTTCTCGTTTTTGTTTATTAAGGTACCTGTCTTTTGTGGAACTACTCTCGAGAGTAAAATCACAGTCGAATAACTGCTTGCGAGCAGTACAATTAAAAATCTGAGAGTAGATCATTTTCAATTGAGAGAGTTCAAATTTAACATACCAAATATTGTTTGGTAAAGTGATAATCAATTTTGTCAAAAAAGTGTAGGATAAACATATTTTCTCCTTGCAGTCAGAGGTAACCATGAACAAATATATTGCCATATATTCTTTTCTAAACTAGGTACTTAGGTACTTACTGTAAGAAATAAAGTTCCAGGCTTTCTCATTACTGTTTCTGCCAAGATTTTTTTTAATATAATGTCAAAAATCATGGTTTTCAGCTTTGCGAACCATGATATTATTATGTGTTTAAAGTTATATTTTTATTTGCCAAAATTTAATATGTCTAAGGACAATATTATTAAAGATAATGTTAAAGACTAAACATGATGTATTAAATTACCTCATTTTAATATTTGCCTAAAGTTGAATAAGGCAACATATCAAGTTTTGTCACTATCAGACTTAAAATGTGGACCAATGGTTTATATAGACCATGGGTTAGAATCTATGGAGAGGGCATCACCTGACTAAAAATGACCTAACTTCGGCCATATTGGTATTGTTTTGAAACTTTTGACAGATCGTATATGTTTGGTTATATTTGTTGTTTTTCGAATATTTTCAGTTTTATAATACTTTTATAGAAACTGTAATATATTGTGATAGTGCATAATAATGGTTTCTTGTTCTCAACATAGTTGCGGTAGCAGAAGTAATGGTAATAAAAAATTTTCAGGAATATCGTTCCACAGGTTAGTATACAAATATGTAAACAAAGTAATGGCCCTTACTTCAGAGAATAAATTAATACTATTTGACTGTATTAATTTATTTTTATGTATAATATATCGTGTTTTTAGTGTTTACCGCGGGATAAATAAATCATAGTTTATTAAAAATGTATTGCACTTTTTTAGATTATGATTAAATCTTCTGAATAACTAGTCATATTTGTATAGTAGTTTTATTATTATTGAGTCTGGCCCTGATGTCACCGCCATATTGGTATTATCGTTAGCCACTCCTACCTATGCCGTTTTTAATACATACGTTAATATGCTCATAGCTTCTCCATAGATTCTAACTCGATGATATAGACATATCAAGTTTTGGTTACTAGCTGACAATAACATAACCTAATTTTATTGTTGTGCATTTTACTAAATTAAGGTGGTTCTTTGGTTGTCTTAAGAAAACTATTAGTAAAAGTATGTCGCGTGGAAAGCTGTTAGTTGATATGGTTATTAGCCAACATGAAGATTCAGCGGTTTTAGTAAATATCGAAGAAACAGTATTACACACTGAAAGTGAGGACTTTAAAAATCAGTGGGAAGTCATATAAGAGGATTGAAAAGGTGTTTAGTTGATGCCGAAATTAAAGAAATAAGTTCTACTTCTGGATCCACTGGCCATTCTGAAGAATTAGTGTCATATTTGAATAGTGATAATTCAGATATAGATGAAGATTATATTCCTTCGGATACTTCATCTGACACAAGTGACAATGAGAGGCCAGGTAAATATCAAGCAATGACATCTAACTTATAAAAGTATGAACCAACAACTACTTCCAGTAATAATACGGATGATATAGTATGTAATGATACTTTTACAAATAAAAGTGACAATGGCAAAGACCAAATAAATAACTATTGTTCAAAAAAAAAAAACCGAAATATAACAGAGTAGAAATGAAAGAAAAGAATATGTTAGGCGAAGAACATATTACAAGAAAAGGTATACAAAAACCTGCAAAAGTATTTCAAGCTCTTTCTAGTTGCTGTCACAATAAATGTCAACGAGAAACTCTCTGTAGATTAACCAAAAGAAATTTTTTATGATTTTCTTAAAAAAGTGCAAGACACCAAGTAATTTCCGAAAGAGTGAAGATTGAGTCATAGAAGACAGAAAGAAAAGATAAAGGAGAACAAGGAAATAATAAAAACAGACAAATTGTGGTATCCTATAATATCACGTATAATGACAAAACGTTAAAAGTTTGCAAAAACATGTTCCAGAATCTACATGGTATCACAAGAGCAAAAATTGATATTTTGATAAAAAAAAAACAAATATAACCCACGGGTTTTATAGAACCTAATAAATCTAGAAAACGCCAACCACATAACGCTCGACCAGACGAAAAAGCTGAAGCTATAAAACACATAGAGTCTTTTCCAAAATATGAGAGCCATTACTCTCGAAGACACACAAGTCGACTGTATTTAGCTCACAATCTAAATATTAAACTAATGTATGATCTTTATGTATCAAACAGAACGATGCCTGTATCATATTCATTTTTATGCTAAGATTTTTAAAGAACTTGGATATAAATTTAAAAATCCTAGTATCGATACATGTAAGACTTGTGATTATCTAGAAAACAAGAAAAAATCCTCTAATAGTGAAGAAATATGTGCAGCTGTGGATGAAGAGAAAAATAAACACCTTCAGCTAGCAGAGATTGCCTATGGTGAAAAAAAAGCAGATATAGAGTTATCCAGAAACAGTAGTGGTAAAATGGTTGTTTTAGTATTTGACTTACAACAGAACCTACCAACACCCAATTTAAGCACAAATGTAGTCTACTATAAAAGATTGCTCTGGACATATAACCTCACCATCAGAAATTGCACTGAAAATACCACTTTATGTTTTATGTTGCATGAGGGGTTGTCAGACTGTGGATCAGATCAAGTTGCTTCTTGTTTTTTAAAATACCTTGACAGCTTAGTTGATACAGTTGAAAAAGTTGTTCTATATTCAGATTCTTGTCCCGGACAAAACAAAAATAACATTGTTGCAGGAACACTGTCTTTATTTGTTTATAGATCAACAACCATAAATGAAATACTTCCAGGTTATCGAAATGCAGAGGAAAGGTTTTCTAGTATATTCAAAACTTTTCTAGAATATCTATGTAAAGCGTGATAAAGGTGTGAATAATAAAAATGTGAAATGGCATGATATAAAAGTTCTATGTTTTGGTAAAGAGTTGGGTGTTATAGACAATAAATATGCACATAAGGGTCTTGACGTTTCTACCCTTAATATTAAACACAGAGGGCAGCAGATGGATCCTACATTAGAACCTGTTTATAGTGGACCTAAACCCATAAAACATAAAAAAAAGGAAGACGCGCTTTTCCTGCTGCAGTAGCTTGATCCATTGTACCATCCATTTTACCACTTCTTTTTTTTCTTCTTTATGAGGGGGGTGTGGGGGTGATCCAAATTTTCGAAACATACCTCGGTCCTAGAAGGTGGGCAGAACCGCCTTCCAGCCTCGGTTATGCAGGACTCCTCCATCGTGGCCACGTTGATATCCGAGGCCGCTCGCTCGGGTTGTTCGGACAACATCGCCGTCAATGCCAGATACCTACCTGCCAAAAAAACACCCTTCTCAGCGGTGAATTACCGGCCGGATCGCCCTTATTGGGACGCAACATCGGCACGGCATTCACGCACAATTCTCATGCATTCTAGCACTTTCTCACTGCGATGGAATTCTTCTCTCCCTCTATTCCTCCCTATTCATGTTAATCTCGCTTATTCTGCCTTATCTTCTTGCTTGGTCCAGGGCACCCTGCCTATCTTCGGGTCGCCTTTTTTCTTGTTCCTTTCTTTCCAATGCTTTCCTCACATATTTCTGAACTGCTCTCCACCGATCTGACGACCAGAGCATCCTCTACCAGCTCCGTGACTGATTGCACCCTACCTCCTAGTTCTCTCTCAAGCAGGCTCCTCTCAACTATCCATCTATCGCATACCAATAGAGTGTGTGAGACAGTGTCCAATATTTCACAATACAGGCATTTGTAATTTTCTGCCTTTCCAAATCTGTAAAGGTATGCCCTGAAGCAACCATGTCCTGTGAGCATCTGCGCCAGGAAATAATCCAAACGCCGGTGCCCGCAATCCATCCATCTTCTTAGGTTAGGAATCAACGACTTCGTCCACTGCGCCACCCTTCTCATTTCATCCCATTCCTCTTGCCACACCATTATGGACCTTTCCCTTTCTTCTTTTTTTAACTGTTCTGTTGCTATGTCTTCATTTCTTCTTTCGAATATTTTTCCTCTTTCCTTCACTAGCACATGCATTGGAATACACCCAGTGATACCTCCTAACGCCTCTGCAGAGACTGTTCTGTATGCACACGCATTTCTTTGGAACCACTCTCTTTCCTGTACATTCAAATGTTATCCCGTCCCTTTTCCTTGGTCCCTTAGGAATTATAGCCTCAATTTTACCCCCAGCCAGTTCTAGCTCATGCATTTTCATTCATTCCTTAACTTGGTTGCATGTGCGCTGTGCACCAAAGATAAGGTCCTCCCTGTCCCGCGCCACTACCAGCATAGCGAGGTCGTCCGCAAATGCGAATGGGGTTACACCCTCTCCGTATTGTTGGCTCACAACCCCGTCATATGCCAAGTTCCATAGCGTGGGTCCTAGGACCGATCTCTGCGGCACTCAAGCCGTCACGTCAACCACTACTCCTTTTTCTACCACAATTTTCCTCTCTGACAAATAGTCGGAGACCAAATTCATCAAGTACCCCGGACACATTCTCTCTCGTAGAGCCTTCATTACCTCTTTCCATTTTAATGTGTTGAAAGCATTCCGGACGTCAAACAACAGTAGGATTGCCCACCTCTGGTTAACCCCCACCCGCGTAATTCCCGGAGGACTTCCATCAGCGCATCCACCGTGCTCCTGTTCTTTCTGAAACTGTACTGCCTGACTCTTCAATCACTGTGTCTATTCGCTCTCTTAAAAGCCTCTCGAATAATTTACCTATGCCCGACAGAAGGCAAACAGTTTGATACTTGTCTTCCCCCTTTGGGACTAGCACGAGCTTCGAGATCTTCCAATTTGCCGGAAATCGCTGAGTTTCAAGCAGTACATTCATGTGGTCCAAAAGCCACGTCGGCTCCAAAGCCAATGCCTTTCACCGCTTCTGGTGGTATTCCATCGAGTCCCGGAGCCTTTCGTGTCTTTAGGGCACTCAACGCCTCGTTGAATTCGTCTACGGTAAAAGGTACAGCTCGCTTAGCTTCGGCGTTCCACTGCACTCCATGCCAATGGCCGGGTGGAAATAGCTCTCGGGTAACCTCAAGCTTCCTGTCCAGTGGCATCTCATACAGATGGTACAGCTTGAACTGGTTCATTACGATTTTGTACCCCTGACCCCAAATGTCCTCATCCAACTTGTCACACAGTTCTCTCCAGTGCCTCTTCTTCTCGACTCAGATCTTCCTGTTCAGTTCCTTCTTTCGCGCATTGTATATCATATATATTCTGCTAGCTTCGGTTACTTCTCCCCTACCTCTTGCCCTCGTAGCCTGTCTTCTGATGGCAGTGCATTCCTTCCTCTTATTGGCGATCTCTTCGCACCACCAATAAGGCATTTTTCTTTTTTCATCTATGTTGATGCAATTTCTCATAGTTTCTCTTATTATTGATTCAAGTCCTTCTGCCGATGGCGGTTGGCACCTTTCCTCTCTATCAACCATCTAGAATACTCATCAAACGCTAGCCAGTCCGTTCTACCTCCACATCTGCTTTCTGTTTGGTTCGCTGATGACTCCACGTTGGTAGTCCGTACTCCGACGATCGAAAAGCCAATGTAGCGGTGTTCTGTAGCGGTGTCATCCGGCAGCACGGTCCAGTCTCTAATTTTCCTCGCCGCACTCTGAGTGGCACAGGTGACGTCGATATGTGAATGCGAATTTCCCCTCACGAACGTTGGTTCCTGACCATTATTTAAGACAACTAAGTCTTACAGAGTTCTTAAGACGGAGTTCCTATTCATTCCATAAGCATTTGTTCGCGAGCATCCGTTCTGGGAGAACCCCACTAGGCCGCTTTGGCGTTGAAATCCCCCAGCACTACACACTCTCTTCCCAATAATCTAACCTCATTCATAATCTCATCCAGTCTACTTTCATAATTCTCCACTGTACAATTAGGTGAAATATAGCAGCATACCACATTTACTCACTCCACACGTACCGTCACAAATCCCGCATGCGTATTAATACCATATACTCTCACTTTTCTATTAAGTATCCGCACTCCTACTACGCCCGACGTATCCACGAACCCTTCCCTACTGCGCACTAACGTGGGGTTTGGCTCCGCTGCTACCAGGATATCAATTTCTTTTTCGATTGCGGAGACCACAGCGAGATTGTGAGCTCGCCTAGCCATCCCAACATTTGTTTGCACCACTCTTAAGACACGTTCCCTTTCACGCTTACTCTCCATTTTGTCGCTTAGTCAGTAACCCCCTACCCTTCTTCCACCTTCACCTCTTGCTCTTCTGATAATTCCCCTGAATTTGGGACACCAAGTGGACGTAGATATATGACCTTCCTCGTCACAATTAAAGCACTTTACAGTGTTGATTTGACACTGGGATTGCACATGGCCCACCATCCCACCATCCCACACAGTCTCTTGCTATGTGGCCATGTGCTTGGCATCTATAGCATCGTGTCGCCTTCACCATCTTCTTTACCGTGACGTGTACCATCCCGGTATATATATATATATATATATATATATATATATATATATATATATATATATATATATATATATATATATATATATATTGGATTTGAAACTTCCGCGGGAGCTATAAGTGATTTCAGTTGTTTTCCGGGTTTGACTCCGCGTTAAGTAATTTTGGTTTTTAGAAAAACCATTGTTTTGACGACGTTTCGGCAAGGTCACACTTGCCATTGTCAAGTCAGATTAGTTCTGCTTCGTCTTGATGTTTCAGGAGAACTGAGAACTGATGTTTCAGTTCTCCTGAAACATCAAGACGAAGCAGAACTAATCTGACTTGACAATGGCAAGTGTGACCTTGCCGAAACGTCGTCAAAACAATGGTTTTTCTAAAAACCAAAATTACTTAACGCGGAGTCAAACCCGGAAAACAACTGAAATCATATATATATATATATATATATATATATATATATATATATATATATATATATATATATATATTGTAGTTTTGAGTTTCTTGAACCGTATTATATTTAATATAAAATTAATGTTTCTTGGGTTTAGGTTCAATAAAGATATGTTACATGTGGAACTAGATTTTATTTTCCATTGCAATCAATCAACGTTTCGGCAGGAAACCCTTGCCTTTGTCAATATTCAAAACGTAAAACGTGACGCAGACATTAATTTTATTATATATATATATATATATATATATATATATATATATATATATATATATATATATATATATATATATATATATATATATATACAGGGTGGTCCTTAAGTAATTGTACAAAAAGAAACCGCAGATTCTACGATTTAAAATATTACAATTAAAGTCAACTTGCTTTAATAAAATGTTGATATTAAAAAAGATACAGGGTGTTAAAGTGGAAATGTAAAATTTTATTTTTCGCTATAACTTTCATGTTTGTAAACATTTATGTATAAAAATTTACAACTGGGTACTATTTAATATTAGGAATTACAATTTGATGCATACTTTGATATAGCCAATAGAGGGCGCCACATATACCACATACGTGGCATACATTTGCACTTAACTTTTTTGTTCTTCAAGTTAGCGGTATTTTTGATAAAAAATATTAAAGATACATTATTTTAACAAAGAAAAGGTATACTTGTTAATAACTTCAAAACTCAACAGTTTTCGAGATAATTGCATTTTACAAATCAACTGCATAATTCTGATTTAACGCAATTACTCCAGGCAATGAAAGAAAACTAGATAAAAACATCAATACTGCTAAATTTTGTTATAAAATTCCTTTAATAAAGTTAATAGTTAACGAAATATTAAATAAAATAAATATATCAGCAGGATAATTAATAATAGAATTCGATAAAATAACAGAATAATTGGATTTTACATCAAACATTTTACGTTTTGTATTAAATTAAAGTCATAATCAAAACATTTTATTTACAAACCAAATTAAGAAATTGTTAAACTAAATAACATTAAACTTTTTGTCAAAGTAAGTGTTCGATATGTCCACCATTTTCTTTAATTCATTTGTTAATACATTCTATAAAATATTGTCTCATATTAAATAGCATCATTGGTTCTAAAGAAACAGCTGCAGTACTTATTATAAGTATAACAATAGGTATTCTTTTGGGATTTTTCTGAATTAAATAATTATATTAATATCTTACCACATAATCAAGGAATATGACTACCACGAACAATCCAACGTTCACGAAAGGTTTTTTTTAAATACTCACTCCCCCTTCTCTGTAATGTATTGGTGTACCATCTTGCATAAACCAAATATTTATAGTCACACAGATTTCAATTAAAGATGTCTCATTTACAAATTTAACTGAGAGCTAACGGCAACAATGCTAAATATCGGGAGTAAAATTCTACCGGGGTCGTTTTTATTGTGTATGCTTCGACAATGTAAATAAGTAAAATATACGAAATAATATCATACCATTTGCCCACGTAACAATATAAATTGTGCATACAGGTTCGTTTTTCGAACGTTTAGTTGGACCAGTTTGAAACGCTCAATACTCCGGGAGTATTGGGTTTTTGGAAGTGTAGAACTTCCAAATTTCAGAAGAACTGAAAGAGAAGTGATAAAAAAAAATACTAAAATAGGGCTAAGCTCAGAGGAACAAGTTTAAATGGCCAAAGAGACACTAAATCTCAAGTGAGTGTTCGGGCTAGCTTCAATGCACTGGATTGTGGCTTTAAAGATATAAACAACAATAACAAGAGATAATGAGCTAATGAGACAAGAAAGAAATGAGACCTGGTAATATCAAACGTGATACAACTGAAGAAAGTCACTATGAATAAATTTATAGAAAGAGAACAATAAGAAGAGAAAAGAAGGGCGCCAACTCAACGATAGTTGAGATTTTGAAGTAACAAATGAATCTGGAGATAATACTCTGAAATACAAAAAATACTAACTAATAATCTTGTTTTGCTATGTTATATACTGGTTAGTAGAACTGAAATAAAACTCAAAATAGTAACAATAAATATATTTATAAAAAATGTATATAGGTATATGTGTATAAACAATTTACATATAATGCAAAGCCAAATAACAGTGGTAGTGGATGGTGTACACATACAATGGGACCTAATAGCCCCTCAACAAACGAATAGTCACTACCACTGGCCAAATAAAATATGAAATATTAGTAACAATTTAAGAATAGTCCGTATGATAGCCAAAGTCTTAACACAAAAAGGTAGTAATTTAACTTAAAATAGTTCTACTAATATGAGATACTAATGACAATATTATAAAGATATCAACTCGATAAATCTATTACAATTATATTATATTACATCCAAAAAATGAGTTGTTCCATACTCATTATATCATATTTAAAAAAAAAATTAAATTTATTTCCCTTTCCCAATATTAAATTGTATCATATCCAATGTATTGTATTAAAAAAAATATTATAGCAAAAGTGAGTTTGGTCAGTACTCTTAAAATCCTATTAAAAAAAAAACTAATAAAAAAAAGGTAATATATTTTCCCTCTCCCAATAATATCAAAATTATATTTTATCAAAAATTAAATTATCACAAAGGTAATCACCTTATCATATGCATATGATGAGTTAGATATATAGTAACAAATAATACATAGTAACAAATAGATAGTAACAAAAGTTAAACAATTAAACAACTTATCTTTACAGCCCCATAAGTCCATAGGAAAATTCCTCTTGGCACGGCTAAGTCAGTTTATGGCTGTAAAGACGAATCCTGGGCACAAAACCACAACCAGTCACTGGTCTCTGGGTGACAGCAAAATCCACGGGTTACATAAAGTTGCTAACTAGTTTAAGGATTCAGTTACTTGAGTCCTTGAGGGAATATTCTGAAAAGAATATCCTCAAGTGAAGTGACGGAATCTAAAATGATTATTTAATTTAATAAATGTAATTCAATAGGTGTAGCAGCATGGATTGACTGCACCAAAACAAAACATCAAAACATTAGGTATTAGGTTAAGTCAACATCATGTCAAATTTATGAAGTTACTTTCGTAGGCATGGCAAGCTTGCGCCATGAAAAGAACATGCGCAGAATATAGAAGGCTGTCCACATTTGTAGAACCTTTTATATTCCACCAAAAAAGTTAGGTAAAAAAAAAACCAAAAAAAACTTAATGATAAGATATGAAATAGATCGGAATTTAAGTTTGACTATATAAAAAAAATGACCTTCTGTTCTTTGCAAGTAAATCAAGGAAATTTTATATTTAAATTATTTCGGAACTCAAAAATAAATCTCTAAAGAAATACTAAACTGCAATGATAAATTTGATTGTATGATAAAGAGATAATACGTATGAAATTATTTACTTACATGGAGCTGCAGCATGCCAAAAAAATCTTCCTTTTATGTGGAACTCTTATGAATGAATATTGGTTTTATTAGAAAAATTTCTTATTATTATTATTATTTATGAATTATATATATTTTTTTATTCTTGTTCTAGATTTTATTTGCCCCAATTCCGTCACTTTGAACGTGAGAAAAAAACTCACCGGTTGGCGTGTCTGCGTTTACGAGTTCTGACCAAAACTGAAACTTCGCTTCCGCATAAAATCGATCTTCCTTTCAAAGCGATAACAGCACGTGGCGAAAATGTCGATTTAAAATCGATCGTAGGCGGGTAATAAAAATTTCTTGAGGGGTTTAAATTGGACTAGTCAGTAGCGTAAACGCTACATTCTCCCTCATCTCCAGCAAAAAAAAGGAACTTTTTTTTTTGTGGCAGAACGGTCTAACGCTGGGTCGACAATGAACGTTGATACGTTAAAATTGAACATTTTCCTCACCAGTCAACCATTTGCTCAGGAATTGGAACAAAATCAAGGACGAAATAAAAATATGGAACGAAGAATATGAGACAAAGTCATACATTTTTTTTTAATGCGATAATGTATGTTAATTTAGTATAAACCAAAGATAAAAAAAATAAAAAGGTATACATTTTAAGTTAAATTCTATAACCTTACAGATCAAGTTAACTTTTAACACTACTTATCTACATTCTCAAGTATTTGTAAAAACAACCATTCGTTAAAACTACATTATAGGTGTGTATTAATAACCCCTAACACAATATCTCCCAGAACCATTCATAACAACGAAATACAAACAAAGTCCTATGAACTTTACCCAACGTTGACACTAGAGCGACCCGATTCTATTCGTCACCATAGAGTTCAATGAGGGCCTAATTACTTAGGACTAGTTGAAACTACAAACCTAAACAGATATATATGGTTCGGGATATCAACAACATATTGAAAATCCAAGGTAAAAGCTAATTCAATACACCTACTTGCTCTAGCAGCGGTAGCAAAGCACACAATCGGTAAAGGTTGTTAGTGCCTTAGATACTAGCAAGCCCACTATACTCATGGTATAGGGTATGCTAAAAAAAGGTAAGTAAGGTAACTGCAATCCCAACTCATAGTAAAGGATATGCACAAAAGGTAAAAGATAATTGCACGTCCAGATCTACTCATGGTAGAGGATATGCACAAAACTCACTTCTACCAGCTATACACTTGGTAGAAGGAAAGATAAAAGAGATCCTAACTGTAATACCTAAACTGTACTATTGACGTGTTCCAATTCTTTACTCACGACAAGAACAGGAAAGGACAGATTTTTAGGACTCTATAATCAAGATATAGATAAGAAATAACCTTATCCAGGTAAAGGTAAAGATAATTAACTTCAGGTAAAGGTACGAGATAAACTCAATTAAGGTAAAGATACAGATACGCTCAAGGTAAAGGTACGAGATAAACTCCATCAAGGTAAAGATAAACTCCATTAAGATACTGATAAAGATAACTCCCATCTACCAATCCATATCACTAGTAGAGACACAGGTAAACAAACAGTATACAATAAGATATGTTAAAACTCAAATACTTTCAAAGATAATAGCATAGTAGATTACCTCCAAGTTAAACAGACTTACTTACTGCTGAATATCAGAACGATCCAATTCTAAATGACACATTCTGATTTCAACCTAAGAGACACTCAAGGAACAACTAATATTTATTGATAGATTCCTGAGCCAAGTGAGGGCACACATCCAGGGTGATCAATCCTGAACCCACGCTAAAACACTGACACAGTAAGTAAATATGAATGCATAAGCTTTATGGTCATGATCCACAAAACTATACAACACTAATAAAGAAAATATTTGGAATGTTTTCCTAATTATCCCTGTAAATATCTATTCAACTCAGAACTCAAGATGGGGAAATTCCCATATATCCATCCTGTACTCCTATGATATGCAGTTGGACTTTTGAGAGAAAACAAACAACAAAATTAGCAAGTCCATAAACCAAGATAATAACCAACATTAAGATAAGATAAAAAAAAGCAAGATAGCACAACGTCTTATGGTTTTTTTTGCCAGGTAAACAAAATTGATAAACAGATCTTAAAAACCAAACTGGTACAGAAGTGATAAGGGACCAATGAGATCTAACGATATAAGTTGAAATGGAAAATCAATCCGTCGATAACTACCCATTAAACCTGGTTGGGGAAGATTTGTCGGTTTGCATGTAGCACAGATTTTGCATTTAGCGATATAGCTACGTACAGTTTGACGCATCTTCGGCCAGTAAAAAGTTCAGATATTCGACGGAAAGTTTTGTAGAAACCAAAATGAGCTGCAGTAGAATGGTCATGAAAAGTGGCCAAAACCTCTGCTCTATTAGGAGTTGGAACGACTATCTTCCAATCCGATATTCCAGTAAGGGCATCCATGGAACTTAAGACATGTTTATACAAAACACCATGTTCAACTTTAAAATCAAGAAATTTACCTGGTACATTCTGTACATCATAAAACATTTTTCGATACGAGTCATCTGGTTGGACAGTTTGAATACAGACTCTCAACTCATACTCTAATTCAGGAGCTAACAGATGCTCTACCTTGAAGACTAACATATTACACAACTGAACGATATACAAGAGAATGAGTAAAAGTAGGCAAAGTTTAACTTACTCTCTGACTCCAAATTAATATTCTGAGGTGATACCTATACCAGTAATGTTTAATTGTTTTGGTCCAGTTATGAAATCCAATGAAATATACTGCTACAACACCCTAAGGAACCTAAAATTTCAAAAAACTGTTATTTCGAGGTAGTGACTCAACTTCTTGACTACTCCGGACTTGTAAAATATGTGAAATAATTAACTTTAGTTATTTAAATTTTTAATTAATTTATTATTAATCTAAAATTGTTATTTAATCAATCAAAAACAAAGCAATTTATTCAGTCTACACAGTATATAGCAAAACAAGTCGATTTAAGATATAGATATAAGGTAATGTCCAAAAAAAAAAAAATTGAAAAAACAAAGATAAAAGTTAAAATGAAAATCTAAAAAGCACAACCAGTGAAAACCACAACAACCCAAGATGAAAACCAAAAATTAAAGAAGATATATATTTTTTTTAAAAGGCAGAAGTGGAAAAGAAGCCCCACGTTGGGCGCCAATTGAAACGCTCAATACTCCGGGAGTATTGGGTTTTTGGAAGTGTAGAACTTCCAAATTTCAGAAGAACTGAAAGAGAAGTGATAAAAAAAAATACTAAAATAGGGCTAAGCTCAGAGGAACAAGTTTAAATGGCCAAAGAGACACTAAATCTCAAGTGAGTGTTCGGGCTAGCTTCAATGCACTGGATTGTGGCTTTAAAGATATAAACAACAATAACAAGAGATAATGAGCTAATGAGACAAGAAAGAAATGAGACCTGGTAATATCAAACGTGATACAACTGAAGAAAGTCACTATGAATAAATTTATAGAAAGAGAACAATAAGAAGAGAAAAGAAGGGCGCCAACTCAACGATAGTTGAGATTTTGAAGTAACAAATGAATCTGGAGATAATACTCTGAAATACAAAAAATACTAACTAATAATCTTGTTTTGCTATGTTATATACTGGTTAGTAGAACTGAAATAAAACTCAAAATAGTAACAATAAATATATTTATAAAAAATGTATATAGGTATATGTGTATAAACAATTTACATATAATGCAAAGCCAAATAACAGTGGTAGTGGATGGTGTACACATACAATGGGACCTAATAGCCCCTCAACAAACGAATAGTCACTACCACTGGCCAAATAAAATATGAAATATTAGTAACAATTTAAGAATAGTCCGTATGATAGCCAAAGTCTTAACACAAAAAGGTAGTAATTTAACTTAAAATAGTTCTACTAATATGAGATACTAATGACAATATTATAAAGATATCAACTCGATAAATCTATTACAATTATATTATATTACATCCAAAAAATGAGTTGTTCCATACTCATTATATCATATTTAAAAAAAAAATTAAATTTATTTCCCTTTCCCAATATTAAATTGTATCATATCCAATGTATTGTATTAAAAAAAATATTATAGCAAAAGTGAGTTTGGTCAGTACTCTTAAAATCCTATTAAAAAAAAACTAATAAAAAAAAGGTAATATATTTTCCCTCTCCCAATAATATCAAAATTATATTTTATCAAAAATTAAATTATCACAAAGGTAATCACCTTATCATATGCATATGATGAGTTAGATATATAGTAACAAATAATACATAGTAACAAATAGATAGTAACAAAAGTTAAACAATTAAACAACTTATCTTTACAGCCCCATAAGTCCATAGGAAAATTCCTCTTGGCACGGCTAAGTCAGTTTATGGCTGTAAAGACGAATCCTGGGCACAAAACCACAACCAGTCACTGGTCTCTGGGTGACAGCAAAATCCACGGGTTACATAAAGTTGCTAACTAGTTTAAGGATTCAGTTACTTGAGTCCTTGAGGGAATATTCTGAAAAGAATATCCTCAAGTGAAGTGACGGAATCTAAAATGATTATTTAATTTAATAAATGTAATTCAATAGGTGTAGCAGCATGGATTGACTGCACCAAAACAAAACATCAAAACATTAGGTATTAGGTTAAGTCAACATCATGTCAAATTTATGAAGTTACTTTCGTAGGCATGGCAAGCTTGCGCCATGAAAAGAACATGCGCAGAATATAGAAGGCTGTCCACATTTGTAGAACCTTTTATATTCCACCAAAAAAGTTAGGTAAAAAAAACCAAAAAAAACTTAATGATAAGATATGAAATAGATCGGAATTTAAGTTTGACTATATAAAAAAAATGACCTTCTGTTCTTTGCAAGTAAATCAAGGAAATTTTATATTTAAATTATTTCGGAACTCAAAAATAAATCTCTAAAGAAATACTAAACTGCAATGATAAATTTGATTGTATGATAAAGAGATAATACGTATGAAATTATTTACTTACATGGAGCTGCAGCATGCCAAAAAAATCTTCCTTTTATGTGGAACTCTTATGAATGAATATTGGTTTTATTAGAAAAATTTCTTATTATTATTATTATTTATGAATTATATATATTTTTTTATTCTTGTTCTAGATTTTATTTGCCCCAATTCCGTCACTTTGAACGTGAGAAAAAAACTCACCGGTTGGCGTGTCTGCGTTTACGAGTTCTGACCAAAACTGAAACTTCGCTTCCGCATAAAATCGATCTTCCTTTCAAAGCGATAACAGCGCGTGGCGAAAATGTCGATTTAAAATCGATCGTAGGCGGGTAATAAAAATTTCTTGAGGGGTTTAAATTGGACTAGTCAGTAGCGTAAACGCTACAAGTTCAGTTAAATATTTTAAAACATCGGTAAACTTATCAACATTTCGCTTGGGTATATATTTACGTCCTTGGAAAAAATAGTAATGAGATGATATATTTGATTCGTTTCACATTCTTATATGTCCAGAGGCGGGGTGTGTTCTGTTTCTTGTGCATGTGACTTTTATATATTTTTTAAATAGACTTTTTTATTATTTATTAATTTTAAAATAGTTTTTGTGGTAAGTAAACAACAAATACATAGCAGAATATTATGATTGATGTTTATTCTTTTTATAGCATTAAGATGGATGACGTAGCGGGTCCAAGCAATGTACAAAGAAAACGGAAGTTTATATCGGTAGAAGAAAAGCAGATTGTCTGTAGAGTGTATAAAAATTTAAAAAATACACTTCGTACAGTAGAAGCTTTAGCTCAGTGTTCATTTTTGTAGCATTTTAAATTTGATTGATTTTTTGAAGTATATTTAAAGTCGCCTCGTATATGAAATCGTCTTAATAAAACGAAGAATGTTTTCTGTTTTTTAGTTCGTATCTTTCGAAAAGTGTTTTCAATCATTCTAACGTCGTAGAGTAATAAATCCATTTAATTGTTGTTTATTTTACTGCGGCGATTTCTTTTCATGTAAATGCGTTTCAAAGGATATCTACGTCGTTCGTTGGTTTTGCTATTTCAGCAGTTCGTTGATTTTCAAGTTAAGCGAACAAATTTTTAATTTAGTCACTCTCGGTGAAACCGCTGTCAAGAGCGTTTGTAGTTTTATTGGAGTCCGAATTTTTCTTCAAATTCGTAATGTTTTTTCGTTTTTTTTTTTGTCATTTGTCATGGGAAAATGTGTAGTGTGGTAGCAGTTAAGAGCTCGGCGTGTAATCTTCAGAGAGCCGACAGATCCTGTTTGTGGAAAGTTATATGTGTTGTATTATGTCCTAAATGGAAGATTTGTAAGGTGTTACAACGATATAAGAGGCCATCGTATTTTCAATGAAGTTTTGAAAATCCAAGCTTGGAAGTTTCCAATATTTTTTTTTGACCCGAAGCCCGATGATCCAGCCGAACTTCAACTTCCTTCGTCTATTTGTTTGTCCCTGGTCATTCCAGACCATTCTGAAGCTTGGAGACGCATTTGTGTTATTTGCAGCGTTTAGAAATCCAGTTCCAGCCCCAAAACTAATATTTAGTGAAGTCAGGTACTTTTTTTTGTTAAATTTTTTTAAAGTGAAAAATAGACATTTATCATTAATAATTGCTTTCATGACAAGTTGAAAAATTTGTAATAAGTAAAATTATAATAATTAGGATTTGGCTGTCATAATAATTATTCTTATACACATAACTAACCATAAGTTTTGAATTTGTTTTGTTTTTTTAAGTTGACCTTAATCTAAACTGCATTGAAAGATCTATATGATTTCAATTTTGTTTTTTGTAATTATCATTTGTTTTGTAACTGTTTGTGGTACACATAATTAAAGGTAAAATTTTGTTGTCTTAACTTTTTGTTTATTTTTTTTTGAGTAACCCTTTTTGAGTTTATTTGAAAAAGATATGTTTTTTATGTTTTGATTTTGTTTTCTAATTATTTCCCTAGTTACAACTAGTGGTTGTAATAGGCATAATTAGGCACCTCAAGTGGCGCCCTATATTAAATTCCTTGAGGTGTTTCTTGTTTATTTTTATTTTGTTTGTCCCAAGAGCCCTTTATTTCTTTTTTTGTAGTTCCCCCATTCCAATGCCCTTATCTTTTACTTATCCACGACCCCAGCTCTCATACGAAACCCTGAGTGCCGTTCGCACAAGTAGCGATTATTTTGCTTGCCTTATCTCAACCCCTTTAGTTTCTTCCGCCAATTTTCTACCCCCTTGTATTAATGGCCCCTGTGGTAGGCAAAATATTTTCGTTACAAAAATGTCGCCCAACGTGTGTGGCCTGTATTAGATTTTCGATATTTTTGTATCTTATCGTTACAAAAATGGCCCCCAACGTGGCTGGCGTTCTTTAGATTTTTGTCCCTTTTCCCGAAGTCACATATCTTTTTCAATTTTTCTGCCCTAGTTTTCTGCCATTTATATGAAACCCCGTCTTCCAGGTAGTGCCCCGGTGTCCCACAAACAGTTTGTTTATGTATTTGTATCAACATATGTATTGTTGTTTTTTTTATGTATTGTTCTTGTATTGACATATGTATTATTGTATATCAACAGATGTATTTGTTGTATTTGACATATGTAATGTTGTTTCTTTTATTTCGTGTACTGTAGAAATTTTTCTATATGTATTTTATGTGTATTGGTAAATGAAAGCAAATATTTTGAGTTTGAATATTTAAATTTAATTTTAAATAATGTTTTGATATTGAGAAGAATTTTAAGTTATTTACAGTAACAAATTAAGTGTACCGTTATTGTGCCATTTATTTTTGATTGATTTGACATTTCTTACAGAAAAATCGGTTTTTGTAATTTTGTTTTGTCTGGTCATTTTGAGTAAATGTGTTTATTGTTTGAGTGACTTTTCTTTGAGCTGATGAGTACAGTTGTGTTTTGTCCTTTGTCCCTTGTCCTAAGCCATTTCATTGTTTCCTCTAGGCTCTCTCTGACGGCGTTTGTGTTATGCCACGAGCTAGTAGGAGATTGTGACTGTGAAGAGTAGTCCCCTGTGTTCCCTTGTTGTTCCCTAATTAACCAGCTTTGACGGCGTATGTAATGCCACGGGTTAATAGGAGATTGTGTTCCCCTGAGTCCCCTTTTGTGTTTCCTGTCTTGTATCTGAATGATGACAAGTGTAATACTCGTGATCGGAGGTGCTGTTTAGTTTTGCCTAGGAGCAGTCTCATTTAGTTTTCAGAACAAGAGCAAGGTTTTTTATGTTGTGTTATTTTGTGTAGCTCACTCAAAAGTCAAGTTGTCAATATTATTAGTATTTTTGTATCACCCTGTATGTGAAGTTTATCGAGCCTATTGTTTTGTATACATTGTGTATTTGCTTTCACCCAAACATTGTTTTAGTATTTTTGTCCCACCCTGTATGTGAAGTTCGTTGAGTTGGTTTCGAACGGTATTTTCAGTTGTATTGTGATTTGCTTTTATCCAGTTTTCTGTTAAATCAAGTCTATTCCTGTCCCAAGTTAACTGCTACGATTTCCATTTTCTTCTATGTCCAGTTTTCGTAAAATTATGTAGAAATAATTTTCGTCTATTTCCTTGTGAATTAAAAAATACGTATTTGGAATGATGTCATTCCTTATTTGCCGGTATTTAAAATGTGAACGATATCAAGTTTGTTTATTCTTGTTCGTCTTAAGTATCATCCCATGTCTGAGAAAAGAATTTTGTTTACGTTAACGAAATAATTTATTTCGTATGTAGACGCTGTCCTTTCTTAAAGTGTTTATAAGTATTCTATTTCGTCTTATTGAGTCTTTGAGCAAATGTAGGTCAAATTTTTGCTTGATAGATATGAAGATTTTATAGTCCAGGCAATGTGTAAAATTTTTTAAGCCCCGAAAAGGAAAATGTTTTCTGTTACAGTCCACTTTTGTCAATTGTTTTTCCCTTGTTGTCTTTTGTTTTATAAGTAGGAGGAAGTAATAATACGATTTCGTTTGTCCATGGCTAAGGCCGATTTGTTAGCGACAAAGCGAAGTATTGTTATTTCCCTTATGTTTGTTATTTCTGTGTTTCCCCGTATTTTCTGTGTTCCTATTCTGTGTTATAAGTAGGAGGAAATGATGATACAATTTCGTTTGTCCTTGGCTAAGGCCGATTTGTTAGTGACAAAGCGCAGTATTGTTATTTTTCTTTTGTTTGTTAGTCTTGTGTTTCTCCCTAGTTCTTTTTTGTGTACACGTAGAAGAGAGTGATGATACGACTTCGTGTATTCCTGGCTAAGGCCGATTTATTGAGAATACATAGCGAAAGTATTCTGATGTTTTTTCTGTCTGTTACTTTAGTGTCTTTCCGTGTTTTTGTGTGGTCAGATGTAGTGGAGATATGTTGATGGTCTAAAATGTATTAGTTAGTGATTTGAGTATTGTGTTGTTGAAATATCATATAGGACGTACAGGCATGTGACCTGGATTTGTGTTTCCTTGGATATTACTGTTGTTGTGTAAGACTGCGTAGCAGCATCCCTTTCCGTGATATATTAGAAAGGATAAGCCTTTCTAAGTGTTAAAGTAAGACTATTGACCTAGTCTCAATAGCATTCCTTCTTGTTGTAGTGTTTGTGATGTAGTGTTGATGATTTGGTAAAAGCGGAGGTACAAATACTTGCATTGTCCATTGTGACGTTTTGATTTGCTGAGGTGAAAGTACCTGGCCGCCGTTTATTGTGAAAATATTGTTTTTGTCGATTGTGAGACCATGTTAGTGAAACATCTGAAGTATTTTTAGTACTACCGTTGAATGACCCACTTAGAATTCCCCAGACTTATAATGTTGTGACCCTGTTCGAGTTTTGTTGAAGAATAGTGAACGTTTTCTTTCTGATTTGTATGACGATGTTGTATTTGATTATTATCCGTGAAAAGATGAAGTTTATTTCTTGATGTTGCCGTTTTATTCCCTTCCCAAACTGTGTCTTTGACCTTATTAGTTGTCATAAGAGGAACGGCTAGGGCGATGAGTTTTGGATTCGTCCGCCAGGTGACCTGTTGAGCTTTTAAAGGAAGATAAGTCATTAGTTTTTGCCTTGTGTATATATATACTCTTCTTCTTCTTTAACCTTCTTGCCCTGCTTTTGAGATTTGTGTACCCAGTTGGAAGTTTTATTGTTGATGACGGACTGTAATGATTTTTTTGTTCTTTTGGAAGATTATAGTGTTTCTTCTGTTCCCTTGGAGATCTGTAATGATGGTTTTGTTTGTTTTGAAGTGTTGTCGTAACTTTTTTGTTGTTTTGGAAGACTATTACGATTTTTTTTGTTTCTTTTGGAAGTATTTAGTTTGAGACTGAACTGATTGTGTATTGATTATGGCTTGTATGCCATGTGCCCCTGTTCTTTCTTCTTTTCCAAGATTGTGTTTTAGCGTTTTGGATTTATGTTCTTCTTTGGTCCTTTTGGGAGTTTCCTAACTTGAAAATTTTTCGCTGTGTCGATCCCGGAGGATATTTCTATGGAACTATTGGCCATCCTGTTTTCTTCTGTTTGTGTGGTTTGATTTTCAACCAGTGGTTGAAAATTCATTGCTTGACTGTTATAGTCAAGTTTGTTATTCTTTGATATTGTTTTGGTTATCTATTATGTGGATAACCATAGCGAAGCTTGTCTAAGCTATGTTATTGGCCACCCGCCTTTGTTGAGCTGGAAGCACCTCTCTTTTCGCTCCCAGAAACTTCAACACTGGTCTGTTCCACGTTTTGGTTAGGCTAGAGCCATGTTAGTAGAAATCTGCCATTGTGTCGTTGTGCTTAAGAGCCAACGAACTGTAACTGGTGCCGATTCGTCAAATCGAGCATCCAGTTTTATTTTGTATGTTATTATGTTAGAACCATAAACAGTTATGATGTGTAGTTTTGGTTATGATTTTTGTTTGTTGTTTTTTGTTCTGTTTGAGTTATTGAAGTCATTATGTGTTGTTGCAGTAGTTAGAAAATGCTACTGTTGTTCCAACCTGATTGTTGTTCGCCCTAAACGAAAACTTTTCCTGTTAGTCCAGTTTTCGCTCTTACGTGGGGGTATTGTAGCATTTTAAATTTGATTGATTTTTTGAAGTATATTTAAAGTCGCCTCGTATATGAAATCGTCTTAATAAAACGAAGAATGTTTTCTGTTTTTTAGTTCGTATCTTTCGAAAAGTGTTTTCAATCATTCTAACGTCGTAGAGTAATAAATCCATTTAATTGTTGTTTATTTTACTGCGGCGATTTCTTTTCATGTAAATGCGTTTCAAAGGATATCTACGTCGTTCGTTGGTTTTGCTATTTCAGCAGTTCGTTGATTTTCAAGTTAAGCGAACAAATTTTTAATTTAGTCACTCTCGGTGAAACCGCTGTCAAGAGCGTTTGTAGTTTTATTGGAGTCCGAATTTTTCTTCAAATTCGTAATGTTTTTTCGTTTTTTTTTTGTCATTTGTCATGGGAAAATGTGTAGTGTGGTAGCAGTTAAGAGCTCGGCGTGTAATCTTCAGAGAGCCGACAGATCCTGTTTGTGGAAAGTTATATGTGTTGTATTATGTCCTAAATGGAAGATTTGTAAGGTGTTACAACGATATAAGAGGCCATCGTATTTTCAATGAAGTTTTGAAAATCCAAGCTTGGAAGTTTCCAATATTTTTTTTTGACCCGAAGCCCGATGATCCAGCCGAACTTCAACTTCCTTCGTCTATTTGTTTGTCCCTGGTCATTCCAGACCATTCTGAAGCTTGGAGACGCATTTGTGTTATTTGCAGCGTTTAGAAATCCAGTTCCAGCCCCAAAACTAATATTTAGTGAAGTCAGGTACTTTTTTTTGTTAAATTTTTTTAAAGTGAAAAATAGACATTTATCATTAATAATTGCTTTCATGACAAGTTGAAAAATTTGTAATAAGTAAAATTATAATAATTAGGATTTGGCTGTCATAATAATTATTCTTATACACATAACTAACCATAAGTTTTGAATTTGTTTTGTTTTTTTAAGTTGACCTTAATCTAAACTGCATTGAAAGATCTATATGATTTCAATTTTGTTTTTTGTAATTATCATTTGTTTTGTAACTGTTTGTGGTACACATAATTAAAGGTAAAATTTTGTTGTCTTAACTTTTTGTTTATTTTTTTTTGAGTAACCCTTTTTGAGTTTATTTGAAAAAGATATGTTTTTTATGTTTTGATTTTGTTTTCTAATTATTTCCCTAGTTACAACTAGTGGTTGTAATAGGCATAATTAGGCACCTCAAGTGGCGCCCTATATTAAATTCCTTGAGGTGTTTCTTGTTTATTTTTATTTTGTTTGTCCCAAGAGCCCTTTATTTCTTTTTTTGTAGTTCCCCCATTCCAATGCCCTTATCTTTTACTTATCCACGACCCCAGCTCTCCTACGAAACCCTGAGTGCCGTTCGCACAAGTAGCGATTATTTTGCTTGCCTTATCTCAACCCCTTTAGTTTCTTCCGCCAATTTTCTACCCCCTTGTATTAATGGCCCCTGTGGTAGGCAAAATATTTTCGTTACATTTTTAACGGGAGTATCCGTGTCGACAATAGAACGCATTGTACGTGAAAAAAGGTGACTGGGATTGTGCAAGCTCCAAAAGTACATTATCGTGGTAGAAAAAAATTAAATTGGGAGAGTACCAGAAAAATTTTGTACGCTCCACTATTCATTCTTTCTTTTTTGAGAATAAAGCGCCAACCCTCGAATCCATTAGGACAAAGGTAATGGAGAGTGGTCTGATTCCAAAAATGAGCAAAAAGACGTTAAGGACAATAATAAAAGAAGATTTAAAATTTATGTATGCCAAAAGATCCCGTAAATCTGTCTTCCAACTTCTTGCCAAAAGATATATTCGTTCTATTAGAGGGGTTCATTCTGCCCTCAAAAAGATTTATTATCTGGACGAAACGTGGGTAAATGCTGGTCACACAGTATCTTAGATCTGGCAAGATACTACTATAACGAGTTATCGTCAAGCATTTGTGGATGGTTTATCAACAGGGTTACGAGGACCAACGAGTAAAGAGCAACGAATAATTAAGCCAATATAGGTAGTGAGAGTGGATTTTTAGAAGATAGTGCACTAATTTTTTTATCTAAAAAAACGGGGGATTACCATGAACACATGGACGCCCAACGTTTTGAAAAAAGGTTTCAATCCCTTCTTTCATGAGTCGAGCCTAATTCCATAATAGTGATGGATAACGCTTCTTATCATAGTCGATTAATAAAACATCTGCCAACTATGGCCACCAGAAAAGCAAATATGCAGAGTTAGTCAGGACAAAAAAGAATTCCATTTTCCGAGGACATGGTTAAGACTGAGCTTATAAATGTAATTAGACAGCATCGTGACAGATATCCCCAGCATGTTGCAGATACAATTGCACGTGCTAAAGGCATTACTATTTTGAGACTTCCCCCTTACCATTGCGAGTTGAACCCGACAGAATTAATCTGGGCTCAAATAAAGGGTTACATAGATCGTGAAAACGTGACATATAAAATTTCTGATGTCCAACGTTTGTTGGAATTCGCAATGGAACGGATACGAAAAGAAGATTGTGCTAATGCCGTAGCTCATGTAATCAAGGAAGAAGATCATCATCCTTAAAAGTGTTATTTAAAGTTTTTGCAAAGTTTTGCCCAAAAAATTTTGCAATCTCAGTGTTTAACATATTGCCTAATTTTAATGGTGGAATTTTATGGTAATACGATATTCACAGATATCGCGGCTGTAGCACATATTTCTTTGTCAATAACAGTAATTTAAATAACATAAATCACTTTTTAAATGACATGTGTGAATGGAACTTTATTTTTCTAATAACAATATGTTCTTGCAAGTGCATAACTTTGTTTAGTTGGTAAACCTACATTATCCGTCACAAAATTAAACAAAAATTATTAGAATAAAAATAAATAATAAATTCACTGTATGAATACGATATATTATATTCCGTAATTCCGTAGTATATTCGAGTTTATTTAACTCTTTTTCAAAACATACTAAAAATTAACATAACAAACATCATAAGAACAATGAAGTTGTTGTATCTTCAACAGGCTTACCCATGTGAGTATTGTGTTGTAAAATTAGAAGAAATGAAAAGACATTATTAATTTGATTTTCTTTTTCTTTTTGTCTAAACTTATTACTACGGTTTCCATGTCTCTTCTATTTTTTATATTTATTTTAGGTTGGTTTGCCATAGGAAGTGTCTATGTTTATGAAAACATAGTTTCATAAACATCAGGTATCTTTGATATATTCCCTAGTAGTTACTCTTTTCCTCTTATTTTCGGCTTTTGGATGATAATAATAGATCACCTAGTAGGAGCTTAGAACGCTTAGTGGAACTATGATGGGACGTCGGTCAATATAAAATCCAAGGAAGCGGTGGATAGACGAAGTAAAAACCGATGCTAAAGAGATAGTGAGGGTGGATAACTGGAGGAGAATAGCCAAGGAAAGGGGTGCTTGGAGGAGGATGCTGGGAGAGAACAGGGCCTAACGTGGGCTGTAGCGCCATAGGAGAGAGATTATATTATATGGAGAGTTATAGTATAACAAAGTAAACTAAATGATTTCTATATTAAAAATGTCATTAATAAAATAAATTTTATTGTGTGTAATAAATTATACATAAATATTATATTCATTTCATTTGCTTTTAACGGAACAAAATCAAATTTTTTACGCAACATTAAATATACGTAATTACTATTTAAATGGGAATAAGCCACAATTAAAGGGTAAAGTACGTTTATTGACGTTTTAATATCCACTTCGGAAATCCTTCTCAAAATACAAACAGTAGTAAATTAAACAAATTTTGTTTCTTTATTAAGAATACAATAAACTTACTTTAACCTTAAATTGTGGCTTATTCTCATTTAAATAGTAATTACTTAAAACGCCACAAGAAAATAGCTTCAGAACAATAATAAAACATATGAAATTATATAATTTACTTTTTAAATGATTAAAATTAAATTTTAAAAATTGTTTGATACCCATTTATCATTGCTTAATTACTAACCATTCTTATGGCTTTTACTTTATCCGTCAAGACACATATAATAATTTAATAATTATATCGGTCTTAGATTTAATTTTTAGGTGATTACGTATGTATTTAAATAAATAATTAAAATTTTATTTTGGTACGCCACTGCAAAGTTGATAAGGGAAATATCCTTTCGTAGCTTTAAATGCGATGTTGCTAAAAAATCGTCTTTAAGTAAAAACTGCTTTAGTATAGCCTTATGTTTGATGACAATGCTTCCAATAAATCAATAAAATCATTTTATAAAAATCTAAATAAATCTAACCATCCAAATTGCAAGGTAATTCGCATATATATATATATATATATATATATATATATATATATAAAATATTTAAAATTCATATTTAAAATGCATGTCCTATGGTTTGGAATCATTGGTAATTATTTTTTACGGATATGCGAATTACTTTGCAATTTGAATGTCGAAATTTATTTACATTTTTTATAAAATTATTTTATTGATTTATTCAAAGAATTGTCATCAAACTTAAGGCGAAATATGTGGTTTCTACAAGATGGTACACCATTACGTTACAGAGAAAGTGGAGTGAGACAGTGTTTAAAAACAACTTTCCTGAACGTTGGATTATTCGTGATAGTCATATTCTTGTGGTGAGATATTAATATAATTATTTAATTCATAAAAATTTCAAAAATTTCTTATTATTATACGTATAACACTTATAATGAATACTGCAGCAGTTTCTTTAGAACCAATGATGCTATTTAATATGAGACGACATTTTATGGAATGTATTGACAAATGAATTAAAGAAAATGGTGGACATATTGAACACTTACTTTGACAAAAAGTTCAACGTTATTTAGTTTAACTATTTCTTAATTTGGTTTGTAAATAAAATGTTTTGATTATGCCTTTAATTTAATACAAAACGTAAAATGTTTGATGTAAAATCCAATTATTCTGTTATTTATCAAATCCTGTTATTTTATCCTGCTGATATATTTATTTTATTTAATAATTCGTTAACTATTAACTTTATTAAAGGTATTTTATACCAAAATTCAGAAGTATTGATGTTTTTCTTTAATTTTCTTTCGTTGTCTGGAGTAATTGAGATAAATCAGAATTATGTAGTTAATTTCTAAAATTTTTCTAAAACATTTCGAAAACTGTTGAGTTTTGAGAATATTAAGAAGTATACCTTTTTTTTTTGTTAAAATAATGTATCTTTAATATTTTTTAATAAAAATACCCATAGCTTGAGGAGCAAATAAGTTAAGTGCAAATATATGCCACGTATGTGGCATATATGGCGCCCTCTATCAGATACATCAAAGTATACATCAAATTAAAATTTCTGATATTTAATACTACTTAGTTGTAAATTTTTATACATAAATGTTGACAAACATAACAGTTATAGCAAAAAATAAAATTTCAAATTTCCACTTTAACACCCTATATCTTTCTTAATATTAACATTTTATTAAAGCAACTTGACTTAAATCGTAATATTTTAAAGTGTAGAATCTACGGTTTCTTTTTGTACAATTACTTAAGGACCACCCTGTATATATATATATATATATATATATATATATATATATATATATATATATATATATATATATATATATATATACAGTGTAGGAAAAATTTTATGGTCGGTATGGACCTTACGTGAGATGGAGTGAGAAACAGCTGTTTAAAAAGAGAGAGGTATATTAGGTACGCCCTTTATATCGCCAAACTCTGTGGCCGAACCTTCATGCCTAGAAATAACAAAAAAGGGGAAGTTCAACGTTGCCAAACTTATCGGTTTTATTTGACCTGTTGTCTTTTTTGCATTTGAACAATGTTCTATCAAGAAGATAAAATGCTCAAGATAATCAAATTTGGGCGAAATTGATTTAAATGGCAGGTTACTGTTTTTTTTTATTGGGAATATGCCACAAGTTTTCTTTACAATAATTGTAATATAACATATTGATTTCCATTTCGGAAATCGTTTTATATAAATAAAATTTATTAATGTTTCGTATTTTAAGTACGATTTCCGAACTAAAAATCTAAACATCAAAATAATTTCCCAATATGAAATAATAAACAATTAAACATGCATACAATAACGCCACATTAAAAAATATTCATACACTAATTCTTTGGCAACGTCTAGTCTAGATAGTCTTCTGGTCAAAAGATCGAGTAACGAGAAGTAGAGGTGGGTCGTGCTAGTTTATCGTTAAGAGCGTAGAAGCAAAATGTTTTTTAAAAGCATTCATTTTTTTCGAATCCTGAGAAAACTAATAAATATTTTTGAAAAATTTAAACGCAGAATGAAACAATACATTATTACCGAGAGCCGAAAGTCCCTGAAAACTTCTATAATGTTTATTTTAATAAGTTATAGCGATAAAAAAAAAAACAAAATTTAGTGTGATTTTTAATTTCAAATATCTCATTAAAAAAACTTTTTGTTTATTCTAAGGGACTTTCGGCGCTCGGTAATAATGTAATCTTCCATTCTGCATTTAAATTTTTCAAAAATATTTGTTAGTTTTCTCAGGATTCCAAAAAAATTTAAATTTTTTTAAATGCTAAAAAGCATTTAAGCATTTTTAAATGCTAAAAAGCATTTAAAAATTTTAATTTTCATAAACAAGTAACTATGATTGTTTAAAAGTAGTTTTAAGTAAGAGAGTACCTACATAAACAAACATAATGGCTATTATCGTTTATGTGTATATCTTTTGAAGTGAAAGAAACTACCTAATGATATATTTATTATAACTTGAAAAATAAACTAAACAATACAAATAGTAAATCGGACTTACATTTACATTACACGTTATTATTAAATCGCGAATAGTCTAAATTGACATAAAAACATAAGTTTTTCTTGTAATGGACTCTCGATGCAGGTGTACGTGTAGATGAGTCATCTCCAATTAATTGATCAAAAATACACCATGGACTTAAATCATATTTATTGGTTTCTTTTTCTTGTACTGGTTGATTTTCAATAGTACAATCTTCTTGTTCGTTAATTATAGAAGTAACCAGCTTCTTAACTTTTTGTTTTGTTCTGCACTTTAAATCGTGAATCCATAAATGTACATAATGACAATGTGCCACT
Organism: Diabrotica balteata; assembly: GCA_918026665.1. Classification (NCBI taxonomy): domain Eukaryota; kingdom Metazoa; phylum Arthropoda; class Insecta; order Coleoptera; family Chrysomelidae; genus Diabrotica; species Diabrotica balteata. Next base: position 68,015,386 of record OU898278.1, on the reverse strand, counting down.
CTGTTCTATCCCTCTAAATCTTTTTGCTAAACCCGATATTAGTAATTGTACTATGTCGGATACTATGGATGTAAGTATGCCGTTTGCTAAAATTTTATTGCAAGATTCTTGCAGGCAGCGTACCACAACAATCACTGAACTAGCATTCAAGCATTTTTGGTCACTCATTGTACTTGTTATTTCTTTAAACGGCCGTAAAATTTGGGAAAGTTGAGAACAAATAATTCAGTGTTCTTTATTTAGATTAGGTTTAAGTCTAAGTCTGTATTATTTAATACCAATGTGGAACGGGTTGCCTCTTCTAACTCGGTCATTCTTTTTAACATGTAATAGGTGAAGTTCTACCTAGTTTCCACGTCTTGGATTGGCCGTTTGGGAACTGTGTTCTGTTGTAATTAATACTTTAAAAGCCTTTCTGAAGATAAGGTACTTTTTTGAAATGTGTTTTTTTGCAGAATTGTCGAAAAAAGGACTTTTTATTTTATCTATTTGTACACGACAGCATTTAAGTGCGTCCCCCACCAATAAATTTAATCATCATCATAAATCACAATCATCATAAAACAAAACATATTTAATAGCTTTGACCATATTTGAGGAATTATCAGTTACTGCAAAATTTACTTTTCTTTTTAGACCCCACTGATTAATAATTTCAGTAATCGCTGTTTTCTGGATTATGGTTTCCAGAAAAATGGCAGCAGCCTAATAAAAAAGTTTTGAATACTAAATTTTCGGTTAAATATTGTCCTGTTAATGCGAAGTAACTCTCAGTTACTCCAGATGTCCAGAGGTCAGTAGTAATACAGATATTTTCTACTTCTTTAACAACTTGTGATCTAATAATTTGCTCACTTTTGACATAACATTCCTGAAGTAATGAACCTGACAAAGTTTTTCTTGTTGGCGGTTTATATCCAGGAATCCACCCTGCAAACTTTTTAAAAGCTGGTTCTTTAACTATCGAAAACGGATGAAACGAAAAGTTTAGTAAATCTTGAAAATCAATCAGTCCAAGAAAAAGAAACTGATAAAGATGACTTAAGTCCATGGTGTATTTTTGATGAATTAATTGGACATGACTCATCTAAACATACACCTGTATCGAGAGGTATAAAAGAAGTCGACATGTAATTGTCTGATGATATATTACCTACAAACAATTTCGAACGGAGATTGGAACTGTCCATTACCGTGGTGAAAAAACCATCGCCATGTATATCGTAACTTAACCACTATATTCATAAAATGTTGTAGTATTGTAACAAAATCTTTTCCTTGTGAACACATGTTTAACATCTGGTATAATTTTAAATAAAAGAAGAACGCGACTAACAAGAAAAGTGGAAAAACTTATGTTTTTAAATGTCAATTTAGACGATTCGCGATTTAATAATGTGTAATGTAAATGTAAGTATTTAAGTACCATTTGTATTATTTAATTTATTTTTCAAGTTACAATAAATATATCCTTCGTTAGGTTCTTTTATTTCAATACTTATACACATAAACGATAATAGCCAATATCGATACATTTTTGGCAAAGTAACATAAGTGACATTTTTGGCGAAAATAATGTTTTTCAATTAAACTAATGCTATTACTGTTAAAAAGGTACTGAAAGAGTGTAGTAAGCCTAGATTTACTTTAAACCTTTTTTAGGACAAGTTTTTTCAGTCATAATTTAAATAAGTTTAAGCAGGTTGAATTAAAAAATTGTTTTTTCTACAAATCGTTTTTGGTGACTTACGTTACTTTGCCAAAAATGTATCGATATGTTTGTGTACTCGCTAATTTGAATACTGGTAAACAATCAACTAGTTACAGTTTACGAAAAACGGTTCCGATAAAAATTAAAAAAACGAGAGGACCCACCTCTAGTTTTTTAGGTATATTAGGATCGGAACCAGAGAATATCTGATCGGAACTAATCGTCTCACTAATGGGCAATGGCCAATGAGTGTTAAAAGGATTTTAGGAGGGGAGACGAAGGGGAAATATGATTGTTATCTTTGTCTAATTCGCTGAAAATATGATTTTATATCTGCGTTAGATATCCTGTTAAATTTTACCATACCGACCTTAAAATTTTACCTACACTGTATATATATATATATATATATATATATATATATATATATATATATATATATATATATATATATATATATATGTATATATAAATATAACCCGTATTCACAAAGTGGAATTTAAAGAAAGCCGACTGAAAATTATATGAACAATTTTCGGAAGATATCTTCTCTCAATCTGAAGATATAAATTTATATGAAAATTTTTTGCACAATATAAATACTACTGCATCCCCAAATTTAAAATAAAAAAGCCAACTTCCAGACGAAAATACTGGTGGGATTTAGAATGTGAGGAAGCAGTCAGAAGAAGACGGGAAAGTTTTTGTATATTCAAATATAATCCAAACAGAAAACCTACTTAAGTATAAAAAAGATGATGTCCACGTGAAGAAGATCACTAAAAAAGCTAAAAGAAATATTTAGCACCAGGTGCTGATGAAATCCATTACTCGATGCTATAAAATCTTTCAAAAATTAGTAAGACTGTGCTTCTGAATATATACAATGAAATTTGGTCACGGCGCATAAAGATTCCTGACGATTGGCATCTAGATCTTGAAACCCGGAAAATCGTTAAATAATTGGGATTTTTACCGTTCAATAGGACTGGCTTCATGTATGCTTAAAACATATGAGAGACTTATTACAAACCGTCTGGAATTTTGGTTAGAAAAGGACGACCTATTACCAAAAACTCAGTTTGGTTTTAGAAAAGGTAAATCCACACAAGAAAGCCTGAGTCATTTATTGATAGACATTTATGGTTCCTTTACTTATAAGAAAGCAGTTAATGCTTTGTTTCTAGATATAAAAGGGGCTTATGACAATATTAATCTCCACATTCTATATGCGAAAATGTTGGAAATAGGAATACCTGAAACTGTAACATGGAATATCACTAATTTGTATATTAATCGATCAGTACACGTTAGATTAAATGGTGATAAATCTAACACACGGTGCACATCTTTGGGACTACCACAAGGTAGCATCTTGAGTCTTCTATTATATATTCTGTATACTGCTGATTTAGAAAGTAAACTTCCTCAACATATAAAAATCTTACAGTATGCTGATGATGTTGAAATCTATGTAGAAAATAATTCATTAAATAAATGTAATGAGAACCTTAAATCAGGATTGAATATTATAAAAAAATGGGCGGCGGATAAGCTCGGAGAGTAAATCAACCATTGTTACTTTTACCAGAAAATGTTCTCCTCCAAACCACCTACAATTTGATAATTATAAATTTCATTATAAAACTTCAATAAAATTTCTTGGTGTGTTCTTAGACTCAAAATTAAATTGGAAAGAACACACAAATTATATATTACGAAGAACGGAAAACGCAATGAATATCATCAAGACTGTAAGTGTCACTAACTGGGGAGCTGATTCAAACATTTCAATATTACTATACAGAAATTTACTAAGATCGATCCTAGATTACGGATTTATATTTTATGGCTCAACATCAAACGATGTACTCCAAAAAATCGAAAGTATAAAAAATAAAGCACTTAGATTAAGCACTGGTTATCTTCGAAGTACTCCCATATTGGTCATGGAATGTGAGCTTAATGAACCTCCATTTTCATTACGCAGAGAATTCTTAAGTGAAAAATTTATAGAAGTGGCAGTTAACAATAAACTGTTGTTGAATAAAATTGTACAACTAGCCACTACATACCTAACTCATCATTACTGGGAAAAAAAGAAACAGCTTTTAGTTGTGGAAAGTTTTCTCAACGTTTCTAGTTACATTGACGACATATGCCAAATGGAACAACCCTCATCTCGAGAATTAAACTATGAAGATTATTTATCTCCATTTAACTGCCATTTAAGTAATATTCTTGCCACAGATTTTCTTACTAAAATAGATCACCTCAGTACGTACAAAGTCATTGGGGGAGTTATCAAAAATTATTTACAGATGGTTAAAAAATGGACGGCAAAGTTGGATATTATGCCATATTCTACCCATAAAAAAGTATAAAGATAAACAGCAGATTACCCGACAAAATGACAACTTTCACAGCTGAACTCATAGCAGTCAAAGAAGCTTACAAAATATGTATTAATAAAAAATAACTAAACTATGTTATATTTACAGACTGCCAAAGCATTGTACATAAACTGAAATATAATTTACATAATTTTGTAGAAAATTATATCATCAGTGACGTCATAGCACTGAACAGTGAAGCTTTGAAATCGGGCAAAAATATCATATTGTGCTGGATAAAAGCACATATTGGTATAAAAAACAACGAAATAGTAGATGATCTGGCTAAAAAAGCAACAATGAAAGAAACTTCTGCAAACCTTTCAACTTCCTATGGGAGATTTAATATCTGTAATCAGTTCTCCCAAACGGAGAGAATACTTAGTTGTAAATTTTTATACATATTTCAAATTTCCACTTTAACACCCTGTATCTTTCTTAATATTAACATTTTATTAAAGCAACTTGACTTAAATCGTAATCCACAAGGAATCTACGTTCCTGTAGTTGGCTGTATACCATGTATTAAAAATTTAATTAAAAATCCTTTGTAAAAGGTGTATTTTAGGCCCAAACGGGCTAAGTTAAAAAGACAAAACGTTTTCGGAAACCATGTTCCATCATCAGTGTCCTAGAAAATAGTTAACCACTTAATTAAAAAGAACATAGGTTAAAATTTTGACTAAGGTTAAAGAACAATGTGGTTAATACTTACTAGGGGTACATGAATGAAGCCACCAAGATTAAATATGTGGGTAAAAACCCGATTACATATGTTTAATTACATTTAGTTTTAAATTAATGTTGAAATAATATAAGATTACAGAGTTACCGATGGATTTGGTAACATGGCGACATATGACTCCACGTTGAAGTTGCTAGTCCTGAGACGGTATGTCTTCGAGGACTATATGAGTGCAACTGATTGGCAATGACATTTGATGACAATATAATTAAGTTATGACGGAAATAATCACAGAGCAGTCAATGTAGCTGTATGTTTCTACTTAAGACAAAAGCCAACATTATTTAAAATTGTGAGAATTAAGTACATTAATATAACAGTATCAACCATCAAAGTTGTAGTTTTTAATTTATGAAATTGAGATGATATAAGGGGACAAAATTTTTATGGTTGTAGTTAGGCAACCAACTATGCATGTATGTAGAAATGAAATATAGAAAGATTTTTAATTATATGGCCCTTTATGTTACTTAAACATTTGGTACCCAGAAAATATAAACTAGACACATGTTGAAGGTTGAATTATAGAAAATATTGATGTTAATGGTTGGATCTAAATATATTTATTTATAATTGGAGGTGTTCTTGTTTGAATAAAATAAAACTGTTTTAGTGAATGTTCACATGTTATTTAACTTTCAACTCAAATATAGAGGTCCTGTATGTCATAAGCAACATTTGGTACCTAGCAAATGTGAAAATTTATTTTGAGTAATAAGTTCATGAACATAAATGTCTGATAAGGTAGTAACAGACTAAAAGGTGTGGAAGTTTTATTGTATTAACTATTGTATGTAATGAACGAAAGATTTTATTTTGATGGTTGGAACATGATTATGTAGTATGTTGAAAGTGTGGTAATCTGCTTATAACTTAAGAAAGGTCCTATCTGTCATAAGGCAACACTAGGCACAAGAGAAATAAAAAGAATAAGTTATAAGTTAGGTTTGTTGAAGGTATAAGTTGTCTCAAAGTGTGATGGTGGTATGGTTGGCTTTGTTGATATTAAGTGAAACTAAAAAGTTTTTGCAGTGTCATCTTTGCAGAAGAATAAGTTGTGTGATTGGATATTATTCAAAATGGATATGAGGATCTTAAGGTGTTCGTTCAAATAATGTGTGAAATTAACAAAATTTAAAGGTTGAGATGTGATTATGTATTATGTATTTCATACAGAACTCGAATTATAACTTAAAAAGGCCCTATCTGTTATAAGACAACACTAGGTACATGAAAAAATTTTAATGAATAAGTTATAAGTTGAATCTGTCTGCGTTGTGTACTGGATTTAACTTGAAAGATAAATAGATAGCTATGTTTAAATTGAATAAGAAAGAAATTTATGGTTGTTTTGAATGGATGGTGGGATACTGGACCACTGCAGAAAGCTGAGATCACCAGAGGTCCGCTACCAAACCCTACGGAAGATGTGAGAAAATGTAAGAAGGGGACTGAAATGTTTGTCAGAAAGGGTTGCTGAATAGTTTGAGATTTTTGGGGGGCTAACAAGAAGCATGGACAGTAATAGATAAAGAGGTTTAGACTTGAAGTTTGGTTTAATGAATAGAAGAGGGAAGAGCTGAAGAGTGTGTTAAGTTGAAGTAAAAGTTTTGGAATGGACTGAAGTTTATTGATAAATGTGAATTTTAGTTGAGAGGTAAATTAGTGGTGAAAAATTATGAGAACAGTTGGCGATGAAGAGGAAGGAAGTCTCGATTAAAAGATACATGACGATTGACACAATTTGGGCTTTTTTGTTTTTCTTTTAAAATTTCAAGATCTTCATATAAATCTAATTTGAGGAAGTTTTTTTGGGGATGTTGTGGATAAGTGAAACGTCTTCTGGGATATTGAGGGTATGGTTATGTTCTTTGAGATGTTGGGAGAAGGTGGAAGTATTTTCCCTTTTTATGTGTTCTAGAGAACGTGAGGATAATGATCTGCATGTCCTACCTATGTAGGAAGCATTGCAATCTGAACATTTTAATCTATATACTCCACTCCGATCCATATAATTGATGGGATCTTTGGAATTAGAAATGTGTTGACCCAAATTGTAGGGTACTTTAAATGACACATGGATCTCATCCAACGTTCGGTCGAAAATATCCATGTGTCATTTAAAGTACCCTACAATTTGGGTCAAAACATTTCTAATTCCAAAGATCCCATCAATTATATGGATCGGAGTGGAGTATATAGATTAAAATGTTCAGATTGCAATGCTTCCTACATAGGTAGGACATGCAGATCATTATCCTCACGTTCTCTAGAACACATAAAAAGGGAAAATACTTCCACCTTCTCCCAACATCTCAAAGAACATAACCATACCCTCAATATCCCAGAAGACGTTTCACTTATCCACAACATCCCCCAAAAAAACTTCCTCAAATTAGATTTATATGAAGATCTTGAAATTTTAAAAGAAAAACAAAAAAGCCCAAATTGTGTCAATCGTCATGTATCCTTTAATCGAGACTTCCTTCCTCTTCATCGCCAACTGTTCTCATAATTTTTCACCACTAATTTACCTCTCAACTAAAATTCACATTTATCAATAAACTTCAGTCCATTCCAAAACTTTTACTTCAACTTAACACACTCTTCAGCTCTTCCCTCTTCTATTCATTAAACCAAACTTCAAGTCTAAACCTCTTTATCTATTACTGTCCATGCTTCTTGTTAGCCCCCCAAAAATCTCAAACTATTCAGCAACCCTTTCTGACAAACATTTCAGTCCCCTTCTTACATTTTCTCACATCTTCCGTAGGGTTTGGTAGCGGACCTCTGGTGATCTCAGCTTTCTGCAGTGGTCCAGTATCCCACCATCCATTCAAAACAACCATAAATTTCTTTCTTATTCAATTTAAACATAGCTATCTATTTATCTTTCAAGTTAAATCCAGTACACAACGCAGACAGATTCAACTTATAACTTATTCATTAAAATTTTTTCATGTACCTAGTGTTGTCTTATAACAGATAGGGCCTTTTTAAGTTATAATTCGAGTTCTGTATGAAATACATAATACATAATCACATCTCAACCTTTAAATTTTGTTAATTTCACACATTATTTGAACGAACACCTTAAGATCCTCATATCCATTTTGAATAATATCCAATCACACAACTTATTCTTCTGCAAAGATGACACTGCAAAAACTTTTTAGTTTCACTTAATATCAACAAAGCCAACCATACCACCATCACACTTTGAGACAACTTATACCTTCAACAAACCTAACTTATAACTTATTCTTTTTATTTCTCTTGTGCCTAGTGTTGCCTTATGACAGATAGGACCTTTCTTAAGTTATAAGCAGATTACCACACTTTCAACATACTACATAATCATGTTCCAACCATCAAAATAAAATCTTTCGTTCATTACATACAATAGTTAATACAATAAAACTTCCACACCTTTTAGTCTGTTACTACCTTATCAGACATTTATGTTCATGAACTTATTACTCAAAATAAATTTTCACATTTGCTAGGTACCAAATGTTGCTTATGACATACAGGACCTCTATATTTGAGTTGAAAGTTAAATAACATGTGAACATTCACTAAAACAGTTTTATTTTATTCAAACAAGAACACCTCCAATTATAAATAAATATATTTAGATCCAACCATTAACATCAATATTTTCTATAATTCAACCTTCAACATGTGTCTAGTTTATATTTTCTGGGTACCAAATGTTTAAGTAACATAAAGGGCCATATAATTAAAAATCTTTCTATATTTCATTTCTACATACATGCATAGTTGGTTGCCTAACTACAACCATAAAAATTTTGCCCCCTTATATCATCTCAATTTCATAAATTAAAAACTACAACTTTGATGGTTGATACTGTTATATTAATGTACTTAATTCTCACAATTTTAAATAATGTTGGCTTTTGTCTTAAGTAGAAACATACAGCTACATTGACTGCTCTGTGATTATTTCCGTCATAACTTAATTATATTGTCATCAAATGTCATTGCCAATCAGTTGCACTCATATAGTCCTCGAAGACATACCGTCTCAGGACTAGCAACTTCAACGTGGAGTCATATGTCGCCATGTTACCAAATCCATCGGTAACTCTGTAATCTTATATTATTTCAACATTAATTTAAAACTAAATGTAATTAAACATATGTAATCGGGTTTTTACCCACATATTTAATCTTGGTGGCTTCATTCATGTACCCCTAGTAAGTATTAACCACATTGTTCTTTAACCTTAGTCAAAATTTTAACCTATGTTCTTTTTAATTAAGTGGTTAACTATTTTCTAGGACACTGATGATGGAACATGGTTTCCGAAAACGTTTTGTCTTTTTAACTTAGCCCGTTTGGGCCTAAAATATACCTTTTACAAAGGATTTTTAATTAAATTTTTAAATCGTAATATTTTAAAGTGTAGAATCTACGGTTTCTTTTTGTACAATTACTTAAGGACCACCCTGTATTATACATACATATATATATATATATATATATATATATATATATATATATATATATATATATATATATATATATAAATATAACCCGTATTCACAAAGTAGAATTTAAAGAAAGCCGACTGGAAATTATATGAACAATTTTCGGAAGATATCTTCTCTCAATCTGAAGATATAAATTTATATGAAAATTTTTTGCACAATATAAATACTACTGCATCCCCAAATTAAAATAAAAAAGCCAACTTCCAGACGAAAATACTGGTGGGATTTAGAATGTGAGGAAGCAGTCAGAAGAAGACGGGAAAGTTTTTGTATATTCAAATATAATCCAAACAGAAAACCTACTTAAGTATAAAAAAGATGATGTCCACGTGAAGAAGATCACTAAAAAAGCTAAAAGAAATATTTAGCACCAGGTGCTGATGAAATCCATTACTCGATGCTATAAAATCTTTCAAAAATTAGTAAGACTGTGCTTCTGAATATATACAATGAAATTTGGTCACGGCGCATAAAGGTTCCTGACGATTGGCATCTAGATCTTGAAACCCGGAAAATCGTTAAATAATTGGGATTCTTACCGTCCAATAGGACTGGCTTCATGTATGCTTAAAACATATGAGAGACTTAAACCGTCTGGAATTTTGGTTAGAAAAGAACGACCTATTACCAAAAACTCAGTTTGGTTTTAGAAAAGGTAAATCCACACAAGAAAGCCTGAGTCATTTATTGATAGACATTTATGGTTCCTTTACTTATAAGAAAACTGCAAACCTTTCAACTTCCTATGGGAGATTTAATATCTGTAATCAGTTCTCCCAAACGGTAAAAATGGCATGGATACTACAACAATTCAGACAAAGGCAAATTTTATAAAATAATCCAACCCACAATTTCCGTCAAGACATGGTTTAAACAAGTTTCCAACAGAGGCTTCATCAAAACTATTTGTAGAATAAGAAGCAATCATTGTATGACTCCAGTCTACAAAAGAAAAATGGGACTGGCAAATAATAATGAATGTATATGTGGAGAGCTAGCTGATCTACAACATATGCTGTTAGAATGTCCTTTACATTTTATTGAAATATCAAATTTTTTTACCAAGTTAGTTCAAGTTAATGTTCAATTACCTTCTAATCTAACACATCTTTTAGAGTCAAAGCATCTAGATGTATATAAAATTTTATATAGTCATATTAATTGCTTAAAATTAAAGCTCTGACAAAAAAAAAACGACAAAAACAAATAATAAAGAATAAAAAAAATGAAAAACAAAATAAAAAAAAAATAAATAAAATAAAAAAGTTACTAAGAAGATCTAAACCTCCGAGGTGTCGAAAAAAATATAAATAAAAAAATATAAATAAAAAAATATAAATAAAAAAATATAAATAAAAAAATATAAATAAAAAAATATAAATAAAAAAATATAAATAAAAAAATATAAATAAAAAAATATAAATAAAAAAATATAAATAAAAAAATATAAATAAAAAAATATAAATAAAAAAATATAAATAAAAAAATATAAATAAAAAAATATAAATAAAAAAATATAAATAAAAAATTATAAATAAAAAATTATAAATAAAAAATATAAATAAAAAATATAAATAAAAAATATAAATAAAAAATATAAATAAAAAATATAAATAAAAAATATAAATAAAAAATATAAATAAAAAATATAAATAAAACAAAAAAAATAAATAAAATAAATAAAATAAAAAAAATAAAAAAAATAAAAAAAATAAAAAAAATAAAAAAAATAAAAAAAAAAAAAAAAAAAAAACACACACACACACACACACACACACACACACACACACACACACACACACCACATTTTTTTGTTTGCGTCCCTATTTTTTTTACTTTTTTCAATATGTTCTGTAGTGCTATACATTAGCTCTCTAATGTTTTTTCATTTCGCACAAAATCTGCCGTACCTTTGTGGCTCCCTGTTTTATCTCATTCTTTGTATTTGCCACCGCCTTTGTTAGATTCACTAACTCGTCGATGCATCCCTTCATTTTTGACATTTCTTTCTCTGTTTTACTTCTTTTTAAACCTATCTTATTTTCATTTTTATTTCCACCAGCTCCTATGTCTTTCTCTCCGTGCGATTTCCTTTTCTTTTTTCTGTTAGTGTTGGTCGTCCATTCACTCTCGTCATTAATATCCCCCGTTTCGTTTTCACTGCCATTCTCCCCCACTGTTTCACCTATGTCATCGTTTTCTCCTTCTTTCTTCTCCTTTTGCTCATCATTTCTCCCCCGACTGTCCTTTTCCTCCTCTTCCGCTAATGTCGCCAGCCTCTCTTCGCCTGTATCCTCCATAGACTCTCCTACCCCTATGCTTACCTTCTTTTTTATTAAGTATTTTTCCATTTTTATTCCCACGAGTTGGGTCGATTCTTCGGTCCAGCGGGGCAGTGCGCCCATACTCCGCCAAGGCTATAATCTCCTTCGGTTCGCCTTCTCCTTAGGGCATCGCTTGAGACCCACTTTTCCCTTGGGCCATGAACTCCTTCGGCACGATGGTGTTACACCTTGAGGTTAGGGTGGCGATATATTAGAATGATGCATAGCCGCCTGGTCTATGCATATCCATTTGTTCTCAATGGTTTTTTCCACTGGTTTTTGTATTAGTGGAGGTTTTCTCCTCGGGTATAGGTTTGGGTATCAGGACGTGTATGATGGGTAGAGGTGGAGGTCGTATGACACAGGAACAGGTTAGGAATTTGGGTAGTGGACAGCGGACAGCTACTCCATTTAGTCGCCTTTTACGACATGCAGGAGAAGCCGTGAAGGTATTCTACTTGAGTGGCCCGCCTTCACACGGGGAAACGGACTCAAGATTAGTGAGAATGTAAATGATGGAATTTAATGTTTTATTCTTAAATGATAAACATCGCTTTTTTATGTAGATTGATAACAGTGAACAATAAAAATAATTTTGCTAATTGTTATTACTCATTTCAAAGAGATTTAAACTGAAGTTTAAATTTAGATATTCAATCAATTTGTGAATTGTGAATTTTACATTATTTTTTTACCTTAAGATATTTGCCAAAACATGATATGTTAGTAGAATCATTTTTCACAATAGTATTTCCCAAATTAATGTACACTATTTTGTTTATTTGTATACGAAATTTCATAAAAATCTAATAAAATTAGAGCGAGTTAGAGTTTTGGCAAATAGCCACAGATATATATATATATATATATATATATATATATATACACACATATATATATAATATATATATATATATATATATATATATATACATATATATATACATATATATATATATATACATATATATATATATATATATATATATATATATATATATATATATATATTCTCTTAGAAAGAATATATATATATATATATATATATATATATATATATATATATATATATATATATATATATTTACGGCATAAAGTGAACTCCGCCCATGTTAAAATTCAGGTTTAAGTGAGCTCCGTGGTCAAGTGGACACCGATATACGGAGCTTACTTGTCCATTCCATAATATTGGCTCTGTCGATTCGTTAAGATGTATAGTTTCATAATTCTTAATAAAATTTTGGAGCTCATAAGTACCCCTGTATCATAAATGTATTTCGCTTAGTTCACGTGTATATATTATAGGGGTCGTTCAGATCTTTTTCACTGTATATTGGAACCATGGGAATATCGGTTTAAGTAAGCTCTGATAGTTTGGCAACTTTGCAATTAAACCGTAGAGCTCCAGCGTTCTTGATATATACATTTTATATATTTTAAACGGTTCATACGGACTCCTGATTTTTTTTATCATTCATACACATTACAATATGTAATATATATGTATACTACCAAATACCTGTTTTTGGTAGGTACGTGCTATTCTAAAAATAGATTATAAATACAAAAGTATTTCATTACCAAATTGGATGTGTTTTTCATATGCTAAAATTTCCTAATGTATTATGTTAACATGAGTATGTCTTTATACGATTTATTTAAGAATACGATTAATAGGAACGTCTTTTATTTCATTTATTGTTTTACGAGATCTTGTATACAGATTATTTATTATTTTATTTCTGGTTTTATCTGAGTACTACATATAATTCTGGATGGGTTATCTTCAAATAAATATTTAAATGCTAAAATTGATATTTTTATGTAAAAATGGGTAGTAGTGCACAAAAAAGAGAAGAATGCTTAATTTATCTAACAATAATATACCACTTAACCAATATTAGATACTTCTAAATGTCTTATCTTCTAATTAGGGGTATATGTACTCAATATAAGTAAAGTTAGTGTCAAATTTGCGATAATCTTTATAAGCAGTAGCTTACTGACTGTACTTTATATATTCAATGCAATTAATTAAACCTTGTCACTTCAGAAAAGAGCGATTTGAATGGCAAGTCAACTAAGAAGGTGTGATGAATCTTGTACTGCCCCACATTCGCACAGGTTAACCGGCATTTACAGGCAAGAGTCCTCCTGCCAGATTTTAGAAAGATAACTACCATAAGGAAATTCCTCTCGAGGGTTCAGATGGCGAGGAGCGACTTATCATTTTTTATATCTTGCTGTGTGTATATGTATTGATCTGGTCAGTGTTTTCTCGATTTTAGGCATAAATTGGTCTGGTATTCGTTGAGTGGATGTTGCGATTCTAGACTTTGTATCTTTTATTCTATCGATACTTATATTCGGATATGAGGTCAATTGATAGCTACGATATTGTAGAGCTTATGTATGGATGTGTGTGTCTTAATATCCGCTGAATTTGGCTGAATCATTTATAGCTAAATCTACGTGTTAAGTATGTGTTGGTTTCATCCATACTTGCAGGGTATATTCGGCAGCAGAAGCACAGAGTACAAGCGTCTACGTTTTAAGGATGGAAGGATGCGCTTCTTAGCAATTTAGCTGACAAGTTTGCAGAGATTATTTTTCTGGTCCTCAGTTTACCTCTTAGTTTTAACAAAGTTCTGTGAATGACAAAGTGTGTTTCAAACTATCTTCAAGGTATTTATAGCAAGTCCAGAGTTTAAAAATTTCATGATACTATTGGATGTTTAGATTTGTGAAAGCGTCTCTGTTAGGGACATTGAAGGAGCACACCGGACATTTTCTGAAATTTGGCTTAAAATTGATTCGTAGTCTATATTTATTGTGTTTAAGGTATGAATTAGATTTTTCTCTACTTCAGCAACACAAGTTTTTTGTTGTGCAACAATATAGATGTATCGTCTACCTAATAAAAGTTCTAGTATTTACTGATATCTTCTTCTTAAAGTGCCTATCCGTTCCGGATGTTGGCGATCATCACGGCTATCTTTACTTTGTTCACTGCAGCGCGGAACAGCTCAGTGGTAGTCGTGTTATACCACTTTCGTAAATTTTGAAGCCAGGAAATGCGTCTTCTTCCTGATCATCTCTTACCATTTACCTTTCCTTGGAGAATCAGCTTGAGAAGGCCGTAACGTATCGACTGGTATAGGTTGTGTAAATAATAAACAGTTTAGGTGCCATTACGCTACTCCAAAGGAGACCGTTCTTCTGCGTTCTCGATCTGTTATTTTTACCATTAAGTAATACGAAAAATGTTCTGTTGTGTGGGCATACGTGGATAATACAAGTGAGCTTATTACCTAAGGAGATGTCACATAAATTTTAAAAATGCACTCTAATTTAAGGTGCCGTAAGCGGCATTTAGATTGCCAAATACCACTTCTCATACCTGATATCTTTCGTACCCGTCTTTGCTGTGTTGTTCAAGATTTAGTATTTGTAAAGTACGTGATCTTCCCTGACTATAACCACTTTAGTCTTTTAATTTGAGGTTTTCTTCTATTATCAATAAAATTATATTGAGGATCACGTGCAGAAGTATTTTTTATAACTGACAAAATAAATAGATATATTGGCCGATAGCTTCTGTGGTCGTTGGAGTTTTTGCCAGATTTAAGTAAGGCAATAACTTTGGATTTTGGATTCAGCCATTGTTTTTTTTTGTATTTTTGATCCAAATGTTAGAATTAGTTTTGTGCTCATATCCTTAGTCAGGAGCCGTAATATTATTCATTTTATACGTAGATAGCAGATCCAAGCTCAACACCGTTGAAAGATTCCCTCAGCAGACTGGTTTTGTCCCCTCATTTTAAGTTTTTCTTTACGTCTTTGCTAGCATTTATTATGTGATTTTCAGCAATCAGCTTAATACCAAATACCTTATGTTTGGCCTTCAATGTGTTTCCTGCTCTAGAAATACATTACATTTGTTAAGCGCATATATCTGATAAAGTTAAGTAAAGTAAAGTGTCTTTATCTCTAGATATTCCCTTAATATTTATAGACATAATAAGGATAGTTGGCCTTAAAAGGGCCGATTTGGCCGATCTTTAAATCCTATAAAAATGGCTAATATTTTACTATTCATTAAAAATTTTAATTTTACATACTGTTACTTTTAGACAATATTTAGATCAGATTTGTATAATAACTGTAGTTAATATAGAGTCTCTTTGTGAAAAATAAATGAGCATAATATCGGTCACAACTCATATATGGATAATAACGAAATAAGCGGTTAAAATAGGTGTACAAAATTTTAACTACATATATCGGCGCCATTGTTCAGGAGTTGGGTTTATCTCAGAGATCAAAGGTTATGTTACATGCATATACCAGGTTCTATTTACGTATTTTTATTCCTAAAAAAGTATATTTATTAATTAGCAAATTAAAAAATAAAGACAATTCTGAATGGCCAACTTGAGACAAATAATTATCCCCTCCTCTACTTATTTAGTTACAAACTATAACGTGTAAACGCATACCTCTTTTATTATTAAATAAAATGAATTTTCATCAAGTGACGGTCGAATCCATCACTTACTAATGAGTAGAAAAAGACATTGTTATGCTTTAGAGTACGGCTACTTTACTAAAAAGTACCCTTTGCTTTTGCCAATTGTTTTTTCACTTTATCAGC
Organism: Diabrotica balteata; assembly: GCA_918026665.1. Taxonomy (NCBI): domain Eukaryota; kingdom Metazoa; phylum Arthropoda; class Insecta; order Coleoptera; family Chrysomelidae; genus Diabrotica; species Diabrotica balteata. The sequence goes on along the minus strand of OU898278.1, from coordinate 67,999,041 downwards.
GATGGGTCTGCCTTTTCCTCATCAAAAGTTCTCCCTCGTTATAGTAATTCTAAGAAATTCAGATTTCACTATATGCTCTACATTTGATTTTATCTCCTATAAATTTACAACTATGACGAAATTTTTATAATATTTTATGCATTGATATTAAACTGGTGTAGAGTACTTTGTAGATAATATTTATTTGTTTTGAGTAAAAGAATAAATATTTGTGTGCTTAGTGTTTTCTAAGTCTGTCAAGCATAAACAGGCGTCCATACTAGATTACACATTTATTAAGAATGTCCAATCTCTGAATTAAAGATTTTATCTCAAAATGTGACTGTACTTTATACAGATATTATTCTTTTCTGAGATACCGCTATAAATATGAATTTTGAATTTTGCAATGATTTTTTAAAACTGTTAGAGAATAATGCTGGGAATAAGGTTCAATGCGATTTTATATTTTATTTGACGTTTTAATATTTAAATCTGAGTTCATTTTTCGAAAAACTATAAACTTGTGACAAAAGTTGCTAAACAAATTGCTATTTAACAGTACGAGGCAATATTCTTGTGCTGTGAAAAAATCATCATATTTGCTTTACATTGCCGTTTTTGCTGCCGTATCATATTTTAGCAAAGTATTCTGATTTATTTTATAGACAAGCGATAGTGGATATGCAAAATTCGTCTAATAATATTGTTTTAAAAACAGCTGTGCTTCTATGCTCATTCGTTCACCTTTTGTAAAGTAACCTGAGTTATGATTAACTACTTTTTTGTATTTTTAGGAGGCATACTTTCAGTATACTTCTACCGGGTATATTTTAATGTGTGAATATTAGGGATTTATATAATCTCTTTGTGTATATAATTTGTTTATTGATTTTACTTTTTAGCTAAAATTTCATAATTATAGTTCTCTTGCTTTTATTTTCTATGGTAATACATAAACAAACCCAATTCGAAAGAGAGAAAACCAGCGAGTTCTAGATTGAACATATACATTTGTCTCTCTTTGTCCCTATATGTCATTATAAAGGTCATCGTCATCATATAGTCAGAACGCAACAAGGTTCTATTGCCTTTTCTTCTTTTTGTCTCTTCATTACTATTAAAAACTCGTCACGTAAATGACGTTTTAAAAATTTATGTTGCTATTTCTGAAGTGCCTTTCCTGGGATAACTTTTTTTAAGCCTAGTTCATTGGTTACATGTAATTGATTTGATAATCCCTAACAAATAAGTTGTTGATTGTAGGTAGGATAGCAGGTGGTTGAACAGACATATGTTGATAAGATGTAGATAGTCTCAATATTCCTAAATCTGACCATATGTTACTTCCCCCCTTCATTCGTGGACGTCCTGAGGCCATTTTTTCTCTCGAAGCATCCTCCCAATTTAACTTGACAATGCAGTTGTTACAGAGTCTTTGGATATATCCAGCGCAACTTTGGCGTTGAGACTTAGTTTCTTGTACGACGTTGCTATCTTTGTATATGTGTTTGACATTGGCATTAGTTCTGTTTGGCACTGGTTAGTACTAGGACCTTTATATATACTACCTGAGTTTTACTTACATTTTGTTTTGTCAGTGTTCTCGTTACATATCCACACAGTAGCACTGGTTTAATCATCGACTTATATATCCTGATTTTAGAGATTCGTATTAGACTTCTGGTTTAAAAGTGTTATAAGGGTTATATATACATCAGTAGGCTACCTGAATATTTCCTTTTATTTCTTATGTGAGAACGTTATCTACGATATCTAAAACGCTGCAATCTTTTAAAATTATATGGGTTTATTGTTACGTTATGCCCTACTCTACATAATCTTTTTTGCATGTTAAAGAACATTTATTTAATTTTTACTGATTATTAGACAATTTTGTTTGGTGCTAATAGCATTATTTTATAGCATTCCAATATTTATTCTATGGATTAAATCTGTAAATAAAAATTTACAAATCTTACAGTACAAAAACTTAAAAAATCCAAAATTATTGATAATTCTAAGACTATTGCGAACAGTATGAAACCCATAAAATATTTTATTATTAATAAACTTTTAAAAACTAATAATAATACCACCGATATTAAATTTTGAACAACTAAATTTTTTTTTGAAAATGCTTCTAAATCTCCAGATAAATTGAGTCTATCTAACACTTATACAGAAGACACAATAGGCTTAATTATTTTATTATACCAAAAAAACCCACATTATATCAAAAAAAAATAAATAAAATCGCGATGTACTAAAATAATTAATTCAAATACTAGAAAATTAAAACATCAGCTCGATAGCGACTCCTCATAGAACCTTCTGCATAAGCTCATATTGAAGTCTATTTTACAGTGGAATTTGAACTGATATTATACCGATTTAGAAATGTTACAATTAAAAATGGCTCAAAATTCTTCTTCTATAATTTGTCTACAAGTAATCATTTTAAAAACAACAAAATTCATAATTTAAGAAATTATACAAGCGTATCTAAAATTAGGCAAAATCAAAAACATGCCAGTGGTGGAATTTCAATTTTTTATCGAGAATTCCTATGAATATTGCAGTATTCCTCTAATAACAAACTAGAAGCTGTAGCGGTGTGCTTAGTAGGTCCACTTAAAATGTGCAGTCTTTACATCGCTCCTAATTGTGATCCAAGTATAGCAGACATTTCTAATCTTGTATGTCAGATTCCTAATTTATTCCAAAAAAAATTGACTAAAATGGGAAAAAAATAGAAACTATCCTAAATAATCTCAATTTAAAACTACTTATGACGGCAGGAATACTCGATATAATGCAGCAACAAGAGAGTTTTCAGCAATTGAGTTGTCAATTTGTGAAGCAACCTAGTTTATCGTGGGACGTTTTACCTGATCTATATGGAAGTGATCACTTTTCTATCTTAGTTAACAATCTGTTGTACCATAAGCATAATACACACATCACCAAATGGCCCTTAAATAAAGCAAACTGGACACTGTTCTCAACGTTGATTTCTTTATCAGCTATGAATCTTAGTCTTAGAGAAATGTTAGACTCAGAACAAGATATTACCGAGAAAACATCCTTTTTCAATAAAGTCATCATCTTAAAATCATTTGTAATTTAAAAGAATAAGAGCTAAATGCAATTTTTTTTTAAAAAAAGCAAGCAAGAGTCATGGCAAAAGTTTGTTTCAGAAATCAATAGATCTACTCCAATTGGTCAAATCTGGAACATGTTTAGAAATATATCTGGGAAAAATTCACAACACTCTCTAAAATAATTAATAAAATACATCAGACATTTACGTCCTAATGTAATATATCTGAAATAATGGCAAATCAATATTGTACCGCTTCTAGTGATGAAAGCTATTCAATAGAATTCTTACATAAGAAACGATTTGAAGAAAATAAAGGAATACCAATAATAAATGACCCTTAACCAATAATCAATTCTATAAGCTTGACTGAACTTATTGAAACTCTTAACTCCGTTAGAAATACTAGTCCAGGACCAGATAATATACTTGTGCTTTTTCTACAGAACCTACCACCAGTAAATCAAGAACTATTATTGCAACTATTCAATTTTATATGGACCAATAAAGTATTGCCACACATATGGTACTCGTCAATCATAGTTCCAATACACAAACCAGGTAAACGTAAATTTGAAGCAGAATCCTATAGACAAATTTCTCTCGTGAATGCAATGTGTAAGTTGCTAAAAAAGATCACTGCCAATTGATTCATGTGGTATACTGAACGTAAACATCTTATTATACCCGAACAAAGTGGTTTTACTAAAAATAGACCAACATTAGATAACTTAATATCATTGGAATCAGAAATTCACGAAGCATTTATATGCAATCAAGAATGTTTAGCCATATTCTTTGATCATGAATTGGAAGATTCACGCTAATATGGATTTAGGAGAAATAGATTAACATTAGATAACTTAATATTATTGGAATCAGAAATTCACGCAGCATTTGTAAGCAATCAAGAATGTTTAGCCATATTCTTTGATGTAAAAAAGGCTTTTGATGCAGTATGGCGCTATGAAATTTTAACGTAATAATCTCTCCATAATGATCACTCCATAATCGAAAGATTCACGGTAACATGTTTGCTTTTATTTCAAAATTTTTACGGAAACGATATTTCCAAGTTCGAATCAATAACCACTTGACTGAATCTAAATTACAGAAAAATGGGATTTCATAGTACAAGAAAATAAGCGTAGCGCTATTTTTAATTGCATTATTAACAATGTTGTATCATACTGCAATGTCACAATTAAAACTTTTTTGTATGCTGATGATCTGGTAATTCTAACATATGGTAATATGAGCAGATAATAAAAACATATATTATTATCTGCTCATAATCGTGTTGCTGCAGCTCTTCAGTCGATAGAATCGTGGTCTAACAATGTTGGGCTCCAGTTTTTCACCACAAAAACAAAAGCTATACATTTTTCACGAACATTAAATCCACAAATGCTCTCAAATCTATTTTTATACAATTCTCCTATAGAATATACAAAATAAATCAAATTCCTAGAGATGCAACTAGACTCAAAATTAAGTTAGACAAGTCATATACACTCGCTAAGACTATCGTGCCAAGCTGGACTAAACATTATGAAATCTGTATCACATAAAAATTGGGAAGCAGATTTTCCAACTCCAATAAATTTATATGTGTATAACACTGCAAATCAAACATTGCTCAAAACTTTGGATACTCTTCCGAGTTCAGCCGTTAGACTTGCTCTAGGAGCATATTGCTCCAGTCCTTTGGATAGTCTACTCTGTGAAGCTGAAGAACCACCCTAAACCTAGGAAGTAAATGCTTAAATCTATCGTATGTCTCGAATATAAAATCTAACTCAAAAAATCCAGCTCTTTATCATGCTGTTGCTAACAGGTTCTAGGAGGTCTATCAAAAAAGAAATAGGGGTCCTGTACCTCTCTATGAACGAGCTAATAGATACTTATTAGATTTTAATTTTGAACTACCTCCCATTTATCCTACCTGTGAAATAAATTTATGTTTTTCTTGGGTTGTTCCCTCTCCGCTTTGTAACCTTTAAACTTACAGCATATAAAAAAAAATAACGTGATACCCAATTTGTTTAAACCTCACTTTCTCCATGTTCTTACATAGCACAAAAATTACCATTTTATATATATGGACGCACCTAAGACCATAAATCGAGTAGGAGCATGCTTTGTAATATCACATGAACATTCCATCTATAAATTATCTCCTAAGACAAATATTTTTATAGCAGAACTATTTGCCATCAATAAGGCCCTAATCTTTATTCTAGAAAAAAACTTCCCAAATCTCTTATAATATCTTATTCACTTAGTTGTCTGACATCAATTTCTCAGATTTATCCCTCTCATTCAACATTACAGAAGATTAAGTTAATTTTATACCATATATCCCAAAACAATTTGACAGTAGAGTAGCTCTGGGTACCGTCACACGTTTGAATAGATGGTAACGAAAAGGCAGATAGTCTTATCTGCCTTATGTCTTATCTTAGAAAATCTAACGGTGCATTTAGATTTAAGACCTTACTTAAAATCAAAATTGCACGATGTTTGGCAAAAACAATGGAATAGAAGCACCACTAAATTGATAAAAATAAAATCTTCCATTCTTCCATGGAACTTCTAGCCTTCAAAGCGACAACATCAAGTCCTAATAACACGTCTCAGATTAGGACACACTTCTACAACACATGAATACTTGTTGAAGAGATAAGAGGAATCAGTGTGTTTTGTTTGTGAATGTAAAGTGACAGTAAAGCACATTTTGATTGACTGTCCAATATACTTAGTTGAAAGACTATATCACCACATTCCAAAAACATTAAAAGAACTTCTAGGAGAATTTAAATACGTAGCTGACTTAATATAATTCTTGAAATCTATAACTTTTTAAATAAAATTTAATACAACACATCAATAATTAAAGTATATATTATATACATTATTATGTAATTGATATTTGGTATATGCCTTAAGTCTTTATCCCTTTTTGTATTTTTCTTATGCTAATAACCCTAAGTGGTTGAAGCAAGATAAATGAAACAAAAATAATAGGAAAATTTTTTTTACCTCATTATCATATCATACAAATCCGTATCGAATCAGAACACATACTGAATAAAGAAAGCTCGTATAAAGATATTGTTCAAGAAAAAAATCGCTTAAGGTAGATCGGACACATGCATAGACGCCAAGATGTCAAACTTGTAAAACTGGTATCGATGGAAGTTAGCACAGAAGAATGCCACTTGGGCATCTCAATATACAATGGAGAGAAAACATACAATCAAATTTTAAAAAATAAACATTTCATTTGATTGCAGATTCGTGGGAAGATCGGTCAACTTGGAGAAAAATTGTAGTTAGCGAAGACCCACCCAGTGTTGTAGCGCTACGTAATGAAGATGATAAAGAGAAAGGAGAAACAGTGACAAAAATCAACAAAAATGGACTAATGGAGCAAAGCTGCTTCAAAATCTTTGATTGGAGAGGCTTAAAATAAAAGTATAAGAAATGCAATGGCTGATTGATGGATTCGAGAAACTTGAGACTTGAGAAGAGCACTCTGCCGAAAAAGCTGTGGTGATACGATAGAATTAATTTGGTGGAAACTTTAAAAATAAAGTTTTTAGTGTTTTATTGTTAAATAAAATGGAATTTACATACGACATTATATACGCTATAATAACTAGACAACTTATATAACATTGACATATAAAGAGAAAGTTTACTGAAACAATAAACTACTCAATATTTGTTATGAGTGGAAACGATATGAGTAAACTAAATGGAGATAAAGAAACAGAAGACGACAAAGTACGTTTTAAATTGAATAATGTATACAATTTTTAACAATGTATATTTAAAGGTCATTGTCAGAGCCAACGTGCTAAATGTATGTAAAATAAAACTGTTTAAGGTAGATATGTTACAAATATACCCAAAACTAAAAACAATCGATGTTTATATGAAAGATGAAACCATGCGACACCTACACATTATCACATAATAATTGTGGACGGTATATTTTACTAATTTTACAGGATCCGGTATCGTAAAAAGAAGTAAAATTTCACTTCCAGGCCATTGAAATGTGTTAAATTTTACTTTAGATATTCTTTTTATAAATATAATAAGTAAAATTCATCTTCTTATTGTTAGTCGTCGTCCAAACTTGATCGAGGACGGTTGTAGATAAAACAATTACTGTTATCAATTTTACCATTTAAAGCTAATTATACCTTAATGGACTTGAAATATTAAAAATAAATCTGGTGTAGTGATACAAAACAGATTTTATATATTTAAATCAAATTAATTAATTATTCCAAAACAAATTAAATAATAAAAATAAAGTAACTATATTAATATTAGTGCTGGCGATTGTGTCAAAAATGTGTTGCGAAGCTAATTTTTTGGAATCCACAAATCAAAGGTAACATCTTATACTAATATTAATAGTTAAACCACAATGTCGAACGGATATAATCAATATCCATTTCCATACTCTCAATGTTCAACATCTAGCCAGATGAACCTCAGCGACCAAAACTTAACAGTTCAACAACTAGGATATTTTCCACAACAAATGCAAACGGGACCATATCCCGCATCACAAATCCAGCAAAATTTCGCTCCAAGCCAGCTAAACCAGCCAATGCAGTTATATCAACCTCAATACCAGTATTCAGTCCAAAGTACATTACCACAATATCAACCCCCAAGCACATCGAAAGCAAATGATGAAGAATGGCAAATAGTACCAAATAAAAAACGTGGGAGAACCAGTCCGGAACAACACCCCAAACTTAAACAAACCAAGATAGATAACTACTGGCTCAACACACCAACAGCAAATAAATTTAATGTATTAATCAATGAAGAGACACACGAAGCAGATACTGAAGAGGAAAAACAAAAACAGGAAGAGAAGCCCCCACCAATATTTATTGCCGGTGTTAAATACATCCAACCATTAAACGAACTATTAAACACTATAGCCAAAGACAAACATTTAATCAGAGTGTTGAATGAAGAACAAGTCAAGGTACAGGCCCAAACAATTGAAATATACGACAGTATAATAAAAGCACTTGATGAGAAAAAAACCGAATATCATACATATCGTAAGAAGCAAGATAAACCCTTTAGAGTAGTGATTCGTCATCTTCATCCCACAGTGGATATAAACGAAATCAAAAAAGAACTAGAGAGCCAAGGACATATCGTTCTACAAATAACGAATATACTTCAAAGAACTACAAAAAAACCCCTACCGCTATTTTTTGTGGACTTGAAAATGCAAGAAAATAATAAAGAAATTTATCAGATAGAATATTTACTCAACGCAAAAATTGATGTCGAAGCCCCAAGACTAAAAAGAGAATTAGTACAATGTACCAGATGTCAAAGATATGGTCACACAAAAAATTTCTGCTATCATCAATACAGGTGTGTAAAATGTGCTCTAAATCACAAAACAGCTGACTGCCCTAATAAAATTCGATCTGATCTTGTTAAGTGTGTACTTTGCGGTAAAAACCATCCAGCGAACTATAGAGGATGCAGTGTACATAAACAACTGCAAGAAGCAAGATTTCCAACCTTAAGAAAGAAAGAGTCACAGAATCAACTACAAAACCAACAGCTACCAGTGGCTACAACAAATATAAGTACAACACAAAGACCTACATATGCTCAAATGATAAATACCAACCAACAAGATACTACAATGGTCACTCAGGCAAATGACATGCAGGAGTTAAAGAATATGATGAAAGGGCTTATGGAACAAATGAGCACCATGCTAAACTTACTAACAACACTTGTCTCAAAAATGAACTAATGGCTAATACACTAAAATTTACCATATGGAATGCTAATGGCTTGACACAACACAAACACGAGTTGTATGCATTTATAGTTAATCATCAATTAGACATAATACTGATTTCAGAAACACACTTCACGAAAAAAAGTTTCATAAAATTTCACAACTACAAAGTATATCACACAACACATCCAGATGGAACTGCACATGGTGGGACAGCAATCATTATAAGAAACAACATCAAACATTACCAGACAACTCACTATCAAAAAGCACATATTCAGGCCACAAATGTAGTTGTAGAAGACTGGACAGGACCTATAACTTTTTCAGCTGTATATTGTCCACCAAAACATTCAATTAAACAACCAGAATTTAAAACCTTTTTTGATACACTTGGACCGAGGTTTATTTGTGGCGGAGACTACAATTCAAAGCATTTAATGTGGGGCTCTAGACTTATTAATACCAAAGGCCGGGAACTACAAAAAGAAATACACATGGATAATCTAAACATAGTAACCACAAGGGAACCAACATACTGGCCTACAGACCCTGCAAAAATTCCAGATCTTCTCGACTTTGCTATAGTGAGAGGAATAAATGAAAAATACTTTAAACCAAAGTCCTGTTACGATTTATCCTCTGACCATTCACCTGTTATCATAACTGTAAGCAAAAACATAACAAAAATAGAAAGGAGCTGTATACTACACAACAACAAAACAAATTGGAGTTATTTTCGACATCAAGTAGACAATCAAATCAATTTAGACATCCCACTAAAGACAGATAAACAAATCGAACACGCAGTAGAACATTTTAACACAGTTTTACAGGAAGCAGCATGGAACTCCACACCATTACCTACACATCGACATATGAACAAAAACTGTTCCAATACAATACATGGAAAAATAATTGAGAAAAGAAGACTCAGAAAACAATGGCAATTAACAAGATCACCTCAAAGTAAAACAAACCTTAATAAAGCACAAAAAGACCTAAAAAAATTGATAATGGCAGAAAAAAATGCAAGTTTTCAAGAATACCTACAAAAACTAGATGCAACTCAAGCCACTGACTACTCGTTATGGAAGGCTACAAGGACTCTACGAAGGCAGAACTATACAGTCCCACCAGTAAGAACACAAACAGGACAATGGGCGAGAAGTCCACTAGAAAAAGCCGAAACATTTGCGACACACCTTAAAAAAGTCTTTACACCAAATGAGGGAAATTACTCACTACAAACTGAAGAAGAAATTATTTCGATACTCACAAAACCTTATCAACTAGAACTTCCCGAAAAAAGTTTCACAAAAAATGAGGTAAAAAATATTATACAACACAACATCGATCCAAAAAAGGCTCCAGGATACGACCTGATTACGGGAAAAACTCTTCAGCAACTCCCAGAGAAAGGCTTCCAATTTCTGACACAGTTATTCAACTCTATAATGAGATTAGGCCACTTCCCATCACAATGGAAACTAGCACAAATAACAATGATACTAAAACCAGGAAAAGAACCAGAAAGTGTACAGTCCTACCGTCCTATTAGTCTTCTTCCAGTGGTATCCAAAGTTTTTGAAAAGCTGACACTTACTAAGCTAATGCCTATACTAGAAAACAAAAAACTAATACCACCACACCAATTTGGGTTTATAAAACAGCATTCAACGATACAACAGGTACACAGAATTGTAGAGAGAATCAACGAGGACTTTGAAAATAATAGGTACTGCTCGGCGGTATTTCTGGACGTAAGTCAGGCATTTGATAAAGTCTGGCATAAAGGCTTATTATGTAAACTAAAACAAAATTTACCTACAAATTACTATATACTCTTAAAGTCCTATATCACCAACAGAAACTTCCAGGTAAAGTATGAGAATGAATACACAAACATACAACAAATTCTCGCTGGGGTGCCCCAAGGAAGTGTACTAGGACCTATATTATACCTTATATTTACTGCTGACCTACCGACAGAAACACACATAACTACAGCTACATTTGCGGATGATACGGCAATAATATCGTCGAACAAAAATCCCAAAATAGCCTCAGAAATCTTACAAAATAATCTAAATCAAATCCAACAATGGATGACAAAATGGAGAGTCAAAATTAATGAAAACAAATCGCTACACCTAACATTTACCACGCGTAGGGAAACATGCCCGGCTGTTTACTTAAACGGTACAGGAATTCCACAAGGGGATGAAGTCAAATATCTAGGTATGTACTTGGACAGAAGATTAAACTGGAGGAAGCATATATTTACTAAGCGAAAACAACTGGGTCATAAGTTAAGAACCATATATTGGCTGTTGGGCAAAAAATCAAAACTATCAACCGAAAATAAAATATTAATCTACAAATCCATCCTAAAACCAGTGTGGACTTATGGGATAGAATTATGGGGAACCGCCGCACATTCCAACATTGAAATAATACAAAGATTCCAGTCCAAAACATTGAGATCAATACTAGGAGTTAGCAAAAAGTTTAGTGAATAAACCGCGTACTGTTCGTAGGCTAAAACGAAAAGTTCCGTTAGAGTTAAGTGAACAATAGTTTCTAAAGTAATGTGTACAAGTCTATGTCAGAAATAGTCAGTGTTGTAGGCTAAGTTTTTAAAAAAAGGGGTGCATCACTGGATGCCTCCCTACATGTCATTCCAAATTATTGTCAGTCCTATTACTTATTGTCTATTATCTACCTAAATATTTAGGTTTAGATTGTACAGATAGATTGTAATAAATGTGGGGTTAATAAAAAAAAAAAAAAAAAAAATCTTCTTATTGTGCCGTATTCTAATACAGGTTGATGATTACTTCTTTCAACACTTTCCATAAATTATTATTGTTTAAATTTAACTACTTTATAAAACAAATATTGCACGTCGTAAACTGCAGTAATTGAAAAACTATAATGATCTGTTTTCAGAGTTCTCTTTAATTTTATGTGGTTTATCATAATCCTACCGAAAGGCTTCTACTTTCTTAAACTATTACAAGATAACTCTGTTCGATATTCGCACAGTTAGAGACTAAATGTTTAAGTGCCCATGCATTTTAACAAAAAATGATAATATATTAAATGGAAACTAACCTTTTTCAAGTATATAATAGATACTTTTTTAAATTTGAAAATAATTAAACTAATTAAGTTCCAAAATGTACCGGCTATAAAATTTGAAAATCTACTACTAATAAAATTATTGGCAACATCGCAGGAGTTTAAAAGTGTACGCGAAAAGTTATACGGGCCCCAAAAATGTTTTATCCTATTACGGAGTCCACTTGATCCGACGTGTTGGTCGGAGTCTACATAAAGCGCTACTTAGATAATAATATACACGGCGTATATTCTCCTGGAGTTCGTATAATACCCTTTTAGTACGGAGCCTACATTAACCGCTAGAAGTATATATATATATATATATATATATATATATATATATATATATACATATATATATATACATATATATATATATATATATATATATATATATATATATATATATATATATATATATACGGGTGGTCGGTCCAATAAGCCGATCCCTCGGCTATATATCAGGAACTATTCATGTTATAACAATCACTTTCAAGTTTCTGGGTTAACCGCTAGGGGGCGTAACCTGTGAACAAAACTTTGAAAACCAGTTTTTTGGGAAATATGCCCAATTATACCAAGTGTTAAATAAGTAAACTAGACATAGGCCTAAATTCGGCACAAAGTTGTTCAAGCACCTTTTAATTTTTTTAAATAAGGGTGGGGGAGAGTGGCAAAATATTTGTGGATAAATACCTATAACTTTGGTTTGGATCAACCAATTTTAACGAAATTAGTGCCATTAGAAAGAGTGTGGATGATTTTATTTACATCTACTATAAAATAATTGCATTTAGTTTTAATTGTCATAGGTAGACGATACTTTCGAATAGAAAAAATTAAAATTTGTTTTTCTTCAAAATGTTTAATGGAAATAGCTATTTATTGTAAATTATAATGGAACTGGATTAAATTCGTAACAAAATGGCGCAAACCGCATGGTAATGGCTTTGTCGAACTCGAGATATGAATTAAAACGCATAAACATAAGTAAGTATAGTATTGACTCACCCTGTATTATAAATTAAATTAAAAAAAAGTCAGTAGGTACTTTCAATTTTTTTTATAGCAGAAGAATCTTAATGTTGATCTATTTTGACCATTGTTATTTGATATGATTAAAAATAGTTTTTTCGAAACTAAGTAGGCTACGACAATTAATTTGACGGGGAGTTCATATTGTTTATTTATTGACAGCAGTTAAAACATTGTTAAGAAGTGTTATATATTATAATTCGAGTTGAAGATTGCACTTTTTTCAATAGATATAAATATTGGTAATATTAGTAATTAATTATCAATACTAATAATTCGTGATGAGTATATTAAATGCAGAATTGTATGATATGATTGGAGTTTATTTTGAATGTCACCAAAATGCCGCTATTGACTGACGTATATATTCTGTAAGATATCCTTACAGGAGACATTATGGCAAAGAAATATTTGAAATAAAGGCAAGAAGATTAAGAGAAACTGGCAGTTTTCATCGTCCTTTTTTTAAACGACGTAGTAGAGGTATGACCGAAGATAATTAAATCAATGTTCTTGCTTTAATTAAACAGAATCCACATATAAGTAGTCGGCAAATCTCTATAGAATTAAACATACCCAAAACTACTGTTCTAAGGATTTTAAAATATCACAGGTTGATTTTTCATATTATTAAGTGAACGTTTGGGTCAGAAACTTGGAATTCCCTTTAAACTTTAGATTTAACTGTTATTTTAACATTCCGATAAAAACGGCAACACGGCGATTTTATCCTTTTATCCGTTCTTTAAAAATACTTATGCACAATTTATCTTGTGAAACAATTGTGGATTTTTCAATGTTTTTTTTTGAGTTTTAGTAAATATAGTGGTTTCTTTTTCACCATCATTTGTTTTGTTTTTTAGACTGCATCCTTATCATGTAGTTCTCCACCAAGGTTTACATGGTGGATTACAAGGCTGGATTACTGCAATTGGATGTTAGGTCTGCTAGAAGAACAACCGCATCTCAAAGATTTTGTGGACACACGAGGCTACGTCTTATAGTGCCGGTGGTGTTAATCTGTATAATACGCATTATTGGGCTGAAGAAAATCCGCACTGGATACATGAGATGCAGGTTCAAGGTAAATGGAGTCTTAATGTTTGGTGTGGTATAGTTGATGGAAAGATCGTAGGTCCATATTTCTTTGATAGAACTTTAAATGGCGAAACATATTTGGATTTTCTGGAAAATCAGTTGCCTGTTTTATTGGAAGATAAAGTTCGAGATGGATTGAAAGGGAAAGTATATTTTTATGGCCAGCTAGATCTCCAGACTTAACATCTCTGGAATTTTATCTGTGGGGAAGATTGAAGGACTTAGTGTACCGAACTCGACCAACCACGCGAGACGACATGAAACAGCGCATTATAAACGCAATAAATAGTAAACCAACAGCTGATATTGAAGCAGCTGTTATGTCTACGCGCGGAAGATTACATCGTTATGTGGACAACGATGGAAAACAATTTGAACATTTAATTGAACATTAAGTTTTAATGATCGAGATATTTGTATGATCTTTCACATATTTAATTTAAATTATAATAAACGATGAGTCAATACTATACCTACTTATGTTTATGCGTTTTTATTCATATCTCGAGTTCGACAAAAGCTATCATCATGCGGTTTGCTCCATTTTGTTACGAATTTAATCAAGTTCCATTATAATTTACAATAAATAGGTGTTTCCATTAAACATTTTGAAGGAAAACAAATTTTAATTTTTTCTATTCGAAAGTACCCTCTACCCATGACAATTAAAACTAAATGCAATTGTTTTATAGTAGATGTAAATATTAAATCATCCACATTCCTCTAATGATACTAATTTCGTTAATATCGGTTGATCCAAACGAAAGTTATGGGTATTTATCCACAAATACTTTCTCACTCTCCCCCACCCCATTTAGAAATTGTATAATAGATAACGCTACATATTTTAACAACCAAAAATTTCAGACATTTTGTGAGAAAAGGGGATCAACATTTATTTTACACGTATCAGACATCCTCAGACAAATCCTGCAGAAAGATATATTAAAGAGGTTATAAAATACTTAAGAATAATATGCCAGGATCAACATGGGACATGGCAGCAACATATAGATCACGTAGAATATTTTTTAAATAATACACATAATTTCAATACAGAGGAAGTACCAGAATATTTAATATTTGGTCATATAGGAAACAGAAAATGGATTAGTGACTATAATCAGAATAAATCAATATAAGGTTGAATGTTCGAATAATTAAACTTTGAGGGTATACAAGGAAACTATCGAACACGGTGATTAATTTAATCTTGCCCAAGTACTTTCGATCAATAGATCATCTTCAGGGGCATTTCGTCAGTTGTGGCCTATCCGACATAGTAGAATGTCATAAATGTAAAATTTGGACATAATACAAAATACAATACACTAAGACAAACAAACACTTTAAAATTTATAAGGAGAAGCTACATGTTGTATAGAAGCCGGAGACAGAATTCAGACATTCAGACAGAAAGACATTCTGTCTCCGGCTTCTATAAAACATGTAGCTTCTCCTTATAAATTTTAAAGTGTTTGTTTGTCTTAGTGTATATAGTGTAAAAGTGTATAAAACCTACCCTTCACATTGATGAAAATCTTTTAAACAAAAAAGAAAGACAATGAATAATTTTCTAGATCTTGTCTATAAATAAACACATAACGTGGTTAATAGGGCAATTTTAAATAAAAAATTGAATTATCTAATTATATTAATATTATATTTACGAGTGTGTGTAGACAAGAACAATTAATGTTTAAAAAAATAATAAATGAATTATTTCTTTTAAAATTAATTTTGGGGTATTGAGATAATATTTAATATCAACGAAAGGAAGGCAATCACAATGTTTAGAAACCTAGAATGAACTTAAATGGCGATTAAAGAAGTAATTTATGAGATATATACTAGAGAATATTATAAAAAGTATTTATATGAGGGCATCCCTAAGAAATTAGCATAATAGTTTGTTTAAAAAGTTTTTATTTTGCAATGTATCTGGTTATTTTGATAGTTATGATATTATAAATAGATTAAGATGAGTAAATTTGATATATTGGGACATTTTGTGAATAAAAGTGATATGAGATAGTGAATCCATGTGAAATTGAACAGAAAGTGGACATTTGAAATAATAATTATGGATTAAAATAGAATATCTATAAATACTCTGTCACTTTGAGCGTAAAGAGGATTAATTTTTAAGAAGTCAAACTGTCACAATTCATTTTTGGAAAAAGTCAATTTTTTATTAAATTTTAATAGAAAAGAAATCAAACAATAATATATAAATTATTAATAATAAAAAGTCAATCACAATAAAGCAGAAATAATATTTTACTCAAGTATAAATTTTAATAAGAAGAAAAATAATTTGAAATGGTGGAAGTTGACAATTGAGAATTGAAACATTGTGGTCTATTTTGGAAAGCAATTTCATAAAAAGAAGGATAACAAGAGACATTGAGTGGCGATTAAAACCTTTATTTTGGAAAACAATTTCATTTAGGCATTCAGTGACTCGAACTGATCGAATCCTAACATAGCAAATAAAAAGGTATTTAAACAAGGCGACTACGAAAAGGGTATTACACAGTATCTTTATTAATAATGACATTTTGCGACATACGAGATATCATAGGGCGTGGTGGATAACAATCGATTTACCACAAGACAAATGTTGATTTATTGACTTAAAGAAGGCCTCAGGCCGAGTACAAAATACACAACTGATCGAATTTTAATGTGCGACATGGCAAATGAAAGGGGAGTATATAACGAATAAGACATATATATATATATATATATATATATATATATATATATATATATAGAGCAGCGCTAGAGGCCGTATAGGCCCCTGGCTTCTAAAAACTTGATTTACCTCCATTTTTTAGGTACCTTGCTTTCTCTCTCCAATTTGTCACGCCTATTTCTGACAAGTCTTGCTTTACTGCTTTGTTTTAACATTTCGATTCTCTGGCATTCGTATAATGTGACCAAACCATCTAGCCCTTTGGGCTCGAATTTTTGCTGTAATTGCTGGTTTTCCATACACCTTCATTATTTCGTTATTCGTTCGTCTTCTCCAAATATTCTCTGTCGTCTTTATTCCTCCGAAGATTTTTCTGAGCACCTTTCTCTCTCAGATATCTACTTTCTTTTCTTCCTGCTGGTGCATAATCCACGGTTCACCGGTATACATCACTGTGGGTTTGATTACTATATCGTAGACTCGCAGTGTAGCTGTTTTTGACACATGTTTTGCTTTCAGTAATGCATTTAGTACCTCCATCGCTCTGCTTCCATTCATTAATCTTTTGTCTATCTCTTTCTCCTCTTTTCATGTGTTTGTTATAGTTACTCCTAAGTTTTCAAATTCTGAGACTTTTTCAAAACTATAGACAGTCTCTGCTCCTTTCATTTTGATATATTTGTTATTATTTGTTATGTCTCAGCTCATTTCTATATATTGCGTTTTTGTTTGGTTTATTATTAATCATTATCTTTTCGCTTCTTAAAATTTCTGGAAAACTTTTTCTAAATGTTTTTTTTTGTTCTCGCTAGTATCACCACATCATCCGCTTACGATATGCACTGGTCCCTGCTATTGAAAATAGTCCTGTTTGTGTTTATATTTGATCTTACAATTACTAGGTTGAATAAATTCGTTGATAGAGGATCCCCTTGTTTTAAACCTCTATTCACTGTGAACTGTCTTGAAAAGCTTCCTTTCATTGTTACCCTATTCACCGTGTTCCTAAGCGTCATTCTCACTAGCCTTATAAGCTTTTCTGATATTTCTAATATTCTCATTTCCTCATATAGCATCGTTCGATTTAGGGAATCATGCTTGTTTAAAATCGATAAATAGCATATGTAATCCTAAGTTTTGTTCGTAGCTATTATTTTGTATCAATTTGCTAGATGAGATACTTATAGTTTAAGATCCCAATGCAGGATCAGGTTGTCAGTGAAAAAGTGGCCGCAATTTTTTTTAATTCAATTAATAGTAATTTATTTTTACAAAAAAATTATTTTGTTTATTTATTTTTAAAATAAACTAGGTTGCTTATAACCATATGAATGTTTTTTATATCAAACTAAAGTTTTAAAGTAATTTTTTTCTTAATATGATGATATAAGGTTGCTTGAGAAAAAAAAGATCGAAAATTAGGTAAAGCCAGCTATTAAAAGCGCGAGGTATCAAAGATAAAATAATAGACGGCTATCGCGCAACGCTACTGATTTGAAGTTTTTGACAAAACACCGGTTTTCGGTTATACCGGTTTTTTTTGCTTACGGTTTAACCTGGCAATTATAACCGGCCAAAAAAACCGGTTTTTTCAAAAACCGGTTTTCGGATTCCAATAGATTAGAAAGTTACATTTACAATGCACTTTAGTTTGCGATACTACATTCGACTCGATATCAGTATGATCAAAATTAGTACTATCGAAAGACATCAATATCAATGTAAATACAACACAATTTTTTGTGTTTTTTGAGAAAAAAATTCCCCAACAAAAATTTCCCAGACTCTTTCAAATGGGATTTAAAGAAAATAATATCAACATAATATTTATTTTTAAGTAAATATTTTACTTAAAAATAAATTGGATAATGCAATTCATCTTTTATTTTTACTACCATCAAAAAAATTATCATGTATTACTTTTAACTCATTTACGACTTCCGGTATGGGTATAAATCGTTTTAAAAACGTAGTGAAATCCTTGGAGATTCGTATTCGTAATTGGTAACTCGATATTAATAGTAATTATTTTTGGTAATCAGAAAAAGCCATTTACCCACTTTCAATGTCAAGAGTCAAGTGTGAAAAATAGATGATGTATAAATACCAGATCAGTTCTTATGTAAGAATATTATGATTACAAATACTTTTTCAACTAAATACTATAATAAATTGTCTTAATTGTTTCTGGCTGATGTGAGTGACTTTCAGTTTGCTTCTGTATTTATAAAATAAAATAAAAATTGAATTTTAGTTTTGTTTGGAATAATTACTTGAGAATAATAATTATGATTGGGTGGGATCCAAAATAATACCTAACTTAATCCTAATCACTGTAAAAACCTAATAACCGGTTTTTACTTTAAAAATAAAATACCGGTTATAACCGGGACAAAAAAACAACCGATAAAACCGGTTATTTCGAAGTAAAAAAACCGGTTTTCGGTTAAAACCGGTAGGTTTTTCCCATCCCTAGTCGCTGCGCCGTAGGTCTAGTTTACTTTATCTTTGATACCTCGCGTTTTTAACAGCCGACAACCCTAATTTTCGACCATTTTTTCTCAGGCAACCTTATATCATCATATTAAGAAAAAAATTAGCTTTAATTTGATATAAAAAATTTGTGATTATATCTTTTCTAAAGGCGTTTATTTTAATTTTATCCCATGTCAAGAAATTTAACTATCAAAAATATAGTATTTACATAACAATGAAATTACACTTTTATTTTGTTCTAGGATACATTGTATCATTCTTAAATGATGCGAATTAAACGCACTACACTAATATTAGGATTACTGATAATAATATGGTCATCAATATTTTATTTAACATATTATTACCATCCTGTTCACATATATAGTGAAATACCTAGTAAATTGAGCCAGCAGATGGTGATCTTAGAACAAGGCATATCAAGAGAATTTTTAAAAAATAATGTCATGATAAAAGATGCTCAACAAATATTAGAAATCAAGAAAGAAAATGAAAAGTATCAACATAGTATGGATTTATATGAATTCCGTGATGTTAAGATTCCAGTGTTGGTCTTTGCCTGCAATAGAATAACTGTTACTAAATGTTTAGATAGTCTAATTCAGTATAGACCTAGGATGGATCAATTTCCAATAATTGTTAGTCAGGTAAGTGTTCTATATATTTCAAATTATTATATATATTATATATATATATATATATATATATATATATATATATATATATATATATATATATATATATATATACATCCCGCCATCATTTTAAACTCGTTTCACGTTGCAGTAATTTAGCATCACCAAGAAAATCCAATATTTTCTATATATAAGTCGTGTATGTTCGTTTAGTGCACCTCTGTTGGCTTAGCACCGTTGTCGGTTTTTCAATAGTCTGATTTTTTTATATATTTTATTTTTTTACATTAAACCTACGTTTTAACATCGATCATTTAAAATCACTGTATTTCCTATCATTTTAAAGCCAATCGATGTTGCCGATAATAATACTTAAAATAACATCTAGATACATACATATCGATCCGTTTTGGGTGGGTCAAGTTCAAACAACGACATTGATACTACCTGCTAATATGTTGCGGTCTAACTGGTTTCTTCGTTGTTTAGATAAAAGGTATATTTATTTAACGTAGGTATTTTTCCCAGAGAATTATGTAGGGGAATATTTTACATAAATTTCAATTTACAACCTCTTTAATCCAAGCTATCGGTGAATAGTTTGAGGTAAATATTATGTTTTTATGGGATTACGCCTCAATTATTGGTTGTAATTGTGATAAGAATCACATTTTTAATTAACTTATGTTTGACATTTTGATTTTTATTCCGGAAATCGTTCTCAAAAACGTTTTTTTGTACAAAATGTGTATACACATTTTAGATAATTTGTACAATATACAATAAATATTAGTTAATTAAAAATGTAATTAATATTACATTTTTATATACATAATATACATAAAAAAATAATATTTAACTTAACCATGCAACCTCGGTAAATAGTTTTCAAAAATCTTCTACAGTTATTTAAATTTAAATTTTTGCTTGTAAAACGTTTTTTACATTATAAAGAAAAATGATTCAAATAAAAGTTGTAGACCATAAAAGGTTTTTTATGTTGAGGGATACCAAATTAAAATATATAAATAATTGGGCGAGGTAATTGCAGAAAACCCTAAACTCTAAAATATTATATTTTTAGTTATTTATAAATGTTAATAATTTAATTTTTTGCCCAACGGCAGATAATATAGCTACTTTAAATTATGGCAATTAATGGGTTTTTAAAGTGTGCTAAATATTAAGCAAATCACTTTGTACTTGTCCAAATACTTGTCCAATACTTGTATGTACAAGTATTTTGAAATTTGCAATCTCAATGGCTTATCAGAAAAGAAAGAGACAAAAACAGAACCTTATTTAACCAATAAGAACTAAGATAGCATTTAATTCTTAAAATCATATTTTCATTGTTTATTAATACTAAGATCTAAAAATTGAAAGGATTTTGAATTAAGATCTATAATATATGATCGAAGTTATAGATGGCATACACAGTAAAGGAGTAAACTGTTATAACTCATTAAAATAATGGTATTCGTAAATTACCGCCACGGAAAAGTACCACGGAGGTAAGAACTGTCTGAGCTTGTTTTTTTTTTAGATTCGGACTTTAAATTGAAGCACGCTTGCAAAATAATTAATATCTCGGCTTTTGTGGCACGTAGAACCTTCATTTCTTTACTAGGGTAGCTCAACCAAATAATAAGAATTGTGCTATTTTGACCTATCTTACTAAATTTTTCCGT
The DNA here is from genome assembly GCA_918026665.1 of Diabrotica balteata. NCBI lineage: Eukaryota > Metazoa > Arthropoda > Insecta > Coleoptera > Chrysomelidae > Diabrotica > Diabrotica balteata. The sequence goes on along the minus strand of OU898278.1, from coordinate 67,977,374 downwards.
TGAAAAAATGAACTCTTATAAAAGCGAGTTCGATTTACAGAATACACGTGTGTATACAGAGTACAGAGTGACTTTCTGGGCAAGTACAGTCGTTTAGATAATCGCTCTTTGGGATTAACAAATTGGATAACTTTGTGATCTATGTGAAATATACCACACTTTAATAACTTATTAACTGCCCCAATTTAAATTAGTTATATTAAATGTCATTATGTACAAACGAAGCTAATAACATTTATAAATTACTGCAAAATAATTTAGGGTTTTTCGGCAAAATACGAAAATACGTTTGTATTTTGAGAACGATTTCCGAATTGGAAATTGAAATGCCAATAAACATACTTTCACCTTTAATTGTGGCTTATTCCCATTTAAATAGTAATTATGTCTTGTTTATCTCTGCACTTGGTCACACATATTCCTTCAGGGCTGTAAATACTGACCACTTTACGTTTTTCTTAGTTTCTTTGACACGTGGGGATTGTCTATTCGGTTATTTCTTAATATGGGCTATCAGTAATTGTCTAGTAAAGTCAATACTATTATAGAAGTTACCCATACTTTTCCAGTAGTCATTTAGACGGTCCATTTTAATTGTCCTCATTTGGAATATAAGCCCGAGAAAAGTCTTAAATTCTGTTTGTGTCGTCTGTTTCCAAAAAGCAATCCTCGATTTTTCTAAACGACTTTGTGCAAATATTTCGTCAGAGTCACTTCCACCATTCATTTAATCTACATCATCCTCGGCAGATGCTTCTAAAAAGATTGTAATTCAGCAGTGGTCAATCTACGTGTATGTTTATGTCTAGCTTTTTTAGATGTCGAACACATAATATTATTTACATCCAATTTTTTACAAATACTATAACTTACTTTAACATACGTAATTAACAATAAAAACATACTACTAAAAACTATCAATTTATGTTTTCCAATACTATAAGGGCACTTGAGGCACAACACGTTTTTACTCAATAATAGTTCCTGTATAAGTAAAATTGCTTTTTGCAGTTTTGTCATCACATTCTTTACAGTATGTTTTAACTTTTTTAATTTTTCTATCGGCCTTTCTACTAGTCACGCTTATTCTTAAAATTTTGTAACCTCTTGTACACTTCCTTCTCTTATTATTATCTACATCGCTTTGCCTGAGATGGTATTTTTTGGGTGTAATTAGTCATCAGGGTTTCAACATTTCTTTATTTGCAAACGCCTTCGCTAATTCCAGTCTGAACTCAAGCATAGGTTGTCGCTTTTTTCGCGTTTTCTATTATTTATCAACTAAGTATTGACTACTGCGGTATTAAATATTAATTCCACTGCCACTTTCCGGTACCACTTTAGTATTTTGCGTATTGGGCTTTTGTAAAAAGCCATTTGATCACTAAAATCAACTCTTTTTTCACGTTATAATCTAGAATAGTTTGTGGATTTAGCACTTATGTCTAATTTTTCTTTCCACCTGAATAAACCAAGATACAACTATTATGTTTAAATGTTGTAGTAATTAAAACTGGTTCTTTGTCGACCCATTTTATCACTTGTGAAATCAATAATGGGGTTTAATGGGGGTCAAGTGGGTTTCAGTATAAGTAGTTGCGACTTTTTTAATCTAGATTTTGGTTTTGTATTTTTTGTAGTAGAACATCTGCACATAAATTCGTTTCTTGAACTATGATTTGAATTCATCGACCGATATTCTAAAAGAAATGTGTTTTTACGTTGTCGGGAATATTATAAATTGGTTATCTTTCACAAAGCATTCGAAATATAATTTATATTTTATTTCAGAAAAATTTTTTACTGTAACTCTTGTTCGACATAAACTAAATTCTTACTCAAAACAAGTAATCTATTTTTTTTTTTTGAAGAAATGTAGAAATAAAATTTCCTGTCGAAGTTTTATGTGTGCCATGAGTCACTGGTGTCTCGTATATACGGTCCTCTTATCGCATTACAAACATAATTCTCAATTAACAGTGCAGTACAAGATATATTTAGGTTATATAATCAAGCCGTAATACTTGTCGTAAGACCATAAGACCGTATGTTATAAATAAATATATTCCTACGAGAATTATCCTGAAAAATGAGAAAAATACAATAAAAAAGTGCAATATGAAGTGTTATTTAAAAAATGACAAGTCATTTACGGGCGGACAGTTAAAAACAAAAGTATTCTGAAGTATTATGAAAATGTTGACTTTTTTCCTGGTCTGATCTTCCTCAACTAACGTTATCTTCTTAATTGGTGAGTTGTGTTTTTCAGGTCTCTTTAAGGGTTTTTGGTGCTATCCATACCAAATGATCTTTGGACAATGTATTAATGTAGTGTTCAAATGTGGCATTGCGTGCATCATGTAGCTCTGATCTTAATTGTCCGATTAGTCGATTATATGTGTGTTTGTCATTAGGATTTTGGCTTCTTTGTCATCTACCTCTGGCTCTTTATTTTCCGACTATTAGTTATATAATATAATCCGGAGTGTTATTTGTGTTTTCTTGATTTGGAATTCTTGATCCAGCACACTCATCCATAAAAAAAGGAAACGCGATAAAGGTATCCGAAACAACTGTTTTTTGTTATCAGAGATAAAATAGCCAAAAATTACCAAAACAGATATACAAGGCACCATACAGAGGTTGTAGAATTACCTATGAAACACCTTGAATGGAGAAAAGAAGTGGGCTTGGACCAAATACCAGCAGGAATTATTTAACTAATTGTCGAAAAAAATTAAATGGATAACAATATTCACCCCATTTACAGAAAAGGCGGTGATACGCGAAAATTTTAAACATTTCTGTAATAGCCTCCAGTCAACAATTTTCTAATCATGTTTAAAAAACGTACCGAATGCACTGTGTATACTAACGCAAGTCGTCAACATTCGTGTTGTTGCAGTTATGTATTACGATCAACTTAAAGGTTATGCATGATTTCCTTTGTAAAGGTACATAGGCGTGCTCCCGTGCGAAACCAAAAGATTTGTCATACTGTCATACCGTTACATTATATCATATTATAACGTTAAATATTTTATGGTGCCCTTTGGGTACAACGAATGATCGACTTTTTCCCGCACAGATGCAAGCCTATGTACCTTTACAAATGGAGTCGTTTGCTGGGTATTAAAGAACCATCTATGGTCATCATATAATTTAACGCCAATATTTCACGTTCTACAATGCGTTTCACGTATGATACACTATCTTCTTTAGTTTTCTGTCATTCTGTTTGTTAAATCCTATCCCATTCACGTCACAGCGTCAAGGAGCAGTAAATGTGAGCAGTTAACGGGAGGCATATGTCTAACAGTGAACGTTAGACTTTTTCGCGTTTATCATATGTACAGTAGTTAACTAAAAGTGGAGGTGTGCAAAGAGATGTATGACGTAATCGTATACTATTCGCTAAATCCTGTCATAATAAGAAATAATAATAATATCATCAAAGTAATATGCCATACACCTCTGTGGGTTAATACGTTGTATTGCTGCCAGTTTACGGTGTTATTACATGCCGCCATGTTGAATTTGTCTCCACCATTGTATTATCTCCGTAAAATCCTATCATTTTAAGCTCTATATGTCATGATTAGACCTATAGGACCGGAGATTCGTAACTAAGGCTCTTTTGACACGGCATATATAGGAGCAAACATATATACCTAAGGTTTTTTTGACGTGTTGCTGTATTTGATTTCTACGTCGTAGTATTTTATTGGTTATATGCTAGCATTTGAGGTACTGTACGTCACGATTGGACTAATAGGATAGAAGACACATAACTAGGCCCTTTCGCCACGCTACTCTATTTAATTTTTATACCTTATTGTATTCTATTAGTTAAATTCATGATACTATGAACTAAAGATAAACCCACGCGCACGTGATCAGTCTATCTCTTTTGCACGTGTGACGTCACTTGGCGACAAATATCACCAGAAATGTTCTGTTTTGCATGGAGTTTTGTTAGATTTAGTATTGTTTTATCGTTTATCTTGTACGTTGACAAATAAATGTGTGCACTTTATATAAAACATATTTCAGAATATTAAATTAAAGATAAACTTTTATCACCAAGTGACGTCATGCGCATCGACGTACAAAATTCGATTGCGAAGTGGTTTTATCTCGGAAACCATAATATTGTGAGTTAAATTCTATCATTTGCGGTACGAAACGTCACGATTGGACTAATAGGATCTCAGAAACATAACTATGGCCCTTTTGACATGCTGCTGTATTTTATTTTTCTTTCTCATTGTATTCTATTGGTTAAATCCTATCATTTGAGGTGCTGTAAGTCACGATTGTGCTACTAAAAAGAAGATACGTAACTAAGGCTCTTTTTACGTGTTGCTGTATTTAATTTCCAATTTTAAGTTATTGTATTCTATTGGTTAAGTGCTATCATTTGAGATATCGTACGTCACTATTGGCCTGATAGGACCGAAGGTACATAACTAAGGCCCTTTTGACATGCTACTCCATTACCTCATTGTACCTCATTGTATTTTATTTTTAAATCCTTTCATTTGAGGTACTGCACGTCATGATTGGACTTACAGAACCGAAGATACACAACTAAGGCCCTTTTGACATTGTGCTGTATTTGATATTTATATCCCATTGTATTCTTTACGTTAAATCTTATCATTAGAGGTACTATACGTCACGATTGGACTAATAGTATCAAAAATACGTGACTACGGCCCTTTTGACATGTTTCTGAATTTGATTTTTCTATTTCATTGTTTTCGCTTAATTAAATCCTCTCATTTGAGATACTGTACATCACGATTGGACTTATAGAAAGGAAGATATATAACTAAGGCCTTTTTGACATGCTGCTTTTCTGTCTTATTGTATTTTATTGGTTAAATCCTATCATTTGAGGTGCTGTACATCACGACTGGACCAATTGGAGCAAAAATATGCAATATATTATAACCCGTTACTTTTAATCACACCAGATGCTAGAATGATTTGTGGATGAAAAAAAATATATAATTCTTAAATTTACTATTTCGTTGTGGGTAATATTATATTCAACAGCGATGCCAAATTTCTGATGCTAAAATGATTGATAATGAAAGTGCGATATACATTTTCATGTATATAATGGCAGCGAGTAAACGGTAAAACACTGAACTAAATATATATAATATTTTCACTGTACCATCATTTTAGACTCAAATATTTCCTGGAATAAACTTATATAACTCAGTACGGGATAAAAAGAGAAAGCGGACATTTTAAAATACCAACACGGTATCAAAGCTCTAATCATTGAGATGGTTAAAATTCTTGTAACAAGTACAGGAAAAAAGTTATTAAGGTCTTGTAAAGTAGCGTCGATATACAGATGCTACTTTGCAAGACGATGCTAAATTGATGGTAAAAACATAATGTATCGATGCCAAAATGATAGTAGGATGTATATATATATATATATATATATATATATATATATATATATATATATATATATATATATATATTAGTTACGAACATGCATTCAGCGTGTCCCGTATAGCGGCTGCATCTCGAAAGCGACTCGATGTTTACAGAAAAACCAGTCACGTACGCGAATTAGAGGTGGGAATGTTCTAGAACATAGTAACTTTGGTATATATATATATATATATATATATATATATATATATATATATATATATATATATATATATATATATATATATATATATGTAACGATCTTAGGAGTTAGTTTAGTTGATAAGATAGTACCGAACTGTAAAGTTATAAATATATATTTATATAAATTCGAACCGCTCGTTTTATTTAAAAACGGTACAGTTGGTGTCAGATGTGAGGACAATAATTGATTTATTAAAAATAAATTCAGCAGTGACTTTGAAAAAAGAAAAGACTTTTGAACTTTTGAAAAGTATTGTTCGTCGGGAACATCCGCGTAGTTCGGTAGTGATCGTTGTACGAAAGAACATTTAAAAAGTACGTGTGTGCCTGACCAAAGATGCTGCTAATAGAACTTTCAGTGAAACAGTTGCGTGAGCAACTAGAAGAACGCGATGAAGACTGCAGCGAATCCAAGAACGACTGAAGACTGTTTTCAACAAGAATGGAGACAATCTAGAGACATTCCAGTTCCAGTCAGCAGAAGAAGCCGTCTTAACTAAAATAATTGATAGAAAATTCGAGACTGTTTCCAAAAGATTCGATGAAACGTCTCAAATGAGAAGAAACGTCTAAAATAATAATTTAATTAATTATTATTTTATTCTTCCCCCAGATTATCTTCCTTGCTCCGATTCCGTCACTTTGAACGTGAGAAAAACTCACCGGTTGGCGTGTCTGCGTATACGAGTTCTGACCAAAACTGATCGTTCTCGTATAAACTCGATTAACTTTCCTTCCAAAGTGATCCTTGCGCGTGTGCGGAAAAATGTTTTAAAATCGATCGCAGGCGGGTCATAAGAAATTTCGTGAGGGGTTTTATTAATAGAATTTTTAACTCCGATAATATTGCACTAATCAGTAGCGTAAACGCTACATAACACAAAAATGCTACCACCAATTAATACGGTAGCTTTAGATCCGGTAGTGAAAGAAGAATCACCGAGAGACGAAACAATACATCATATGAGATTCAAATTGCCACCATTAGATGGAAAGTCCTCTTGATCCATATACCTTAGACAATTTAAAGCTATTGCGACAGCCAATCAAACTGTTTCCTTGACTGCTGCTTTACGAGGTGATGCTGCAGATATCCTAAGATCGATTCCTAAGGGTCAAGAAAAATGTTACCAGACCTTGTTCACTCTACTAGACAAAGATTACGGAGATGCCCATCTGCAACAAGTCTACAAGGCGCAACTAAGAAGTAGAACTCAACGAGCAAGTGAAAATTTGCAAGAGTTTGAAGCAGATGTTGCTCGTATAGTGCGGTTGGCATATCCGGAGGTACCAGACAACATTTTGAGAAGAAATTGCTGTAGATACCTTCGTCAATGGGTTAAAAGAAAGTGAATTACAGAAAGCTTTACGACTAGCAAGACCGAAAGTTCTAGATGAAGCGCTCGCTATTGCCTTATGAACATGAAACAGCTAGTCAAACTTCACGGAGCCATCGAGTAAGAACCATTGAAAAAGGCGACGAACCAAACGATGAACGTCTGGAAGAAATGGTACGAAAAATAGTTCATAACACGATGCCGAAGAGACGCGAGCCCAGATGTTGGAATTGTGGTGACGTAGGTCATATTCGCCGTAATTGCAAGAAAGTGATACAACAGTCGGAAAACTAGAACGGGTCGACACTAAGGGGCAACTGCCGACCTCGAGTAACTGTAAACAGCCCCCATAGTAACTGTAAACATTACGTCCTCCGGTGGAATTCATAGCTTGTACATCGAGGGTCGTATTAATAATAAACGTAGATCGTTTTTGGTAGATACAGGCGCAACAAGAACTATTGCACGGGCAGAAGTAATACAAGGCCATCTAAATTATCGCCTGCAACAGTAAAGCTTAGAACAGCAACTGGTGAAATAATTAATACATATGGCGAGGCTAATATGTCAGTATCCATTGGCCAGACCACAGTGAAACATAAAGTATTAATTGCAGAGATCTCCGACTAGTTCATATTGGGGATGGATTTACTAAGGAAAGTTGGGGCTGTATTGAATGTCAAAGATGGAGTTCTCGAGATCAGTGGTGAAGAGTTGCCGTTTCATGAAGATAAAGATGTTATCAGCTTAATAACTACATGTGAAGTAACAATACCCGGTAATAGTGAGAAAATTTTGATGACCAGACCTGATGGTTACTGCCGAGAGGGAAGTTTAAGGATGGTCGAAGATGTGAACAATGCCAAGTTCCTAACGGCAAAAGCTTTGGTGAGAATTCAAGATGTCGTTCCTGTAAGAGTTATGAATTTAAAGGGAACTGCTATTAAGTTAAGTAAAAGAACTTTGATCGGACAGTGTGTTCCCGTGGCTTCGATTTGTTCCATGAGTACTAATGAGAAACCGTCGAAATCTAAGTATCCAAAGGAGCTTGTTGAGACGATGATTAAAACGTGCCAAGATCTTGATGATGGACGAACTAATAAAGTGAAGTCTATGCTGATAGAATTTCAAGATGTTTTTGCCATTGATAAGAAGGATAATGGCAAAACAAGCATAGTAAAGCATAAAATTAATACCGGGGACGCTCAGCCAATCAGACAACAACCTAAACGACTTCCATTTGCGAAAAGAGATGAAGCCGAAGACATCATCAAAGATATGAACAAACAAGGGGTAATTGAACCATCAAACAGTCGATGGATATCATCAGCAGTGCTATTAAAAAAGAAAGATGGTTCAACACGTTTTTGTATTGACTACCGACAGCTCAATGCGGTAACTAAAAAAGATAGTTATCCTTTGCCCAGAATAGACGATACTTTGGATACAGTTTCTGGTTCTCGTTGGTTCTCCACACTCGATCTGAAAAGTGGATATTGGCAAGTAGACATGGAGCCAGTTGATCGTAAGAAAACCGCATTCTCGATAGGATCAGGGCTTTGGCAGTTGACAGTTATGCCCTTTGGTTTATGTAATGCTCCGGCCACATTTGAAAGATTAATGGAGGCAGTTTTAAGAGGTCTAACATGGAAAACATGCCTGGTTTATTTGGATGATGTAATTGTAGTTGGAAGATCCTTTGATGAACATGCCAATAATCTGACCGAAGTCTTTCAACGATTGCGGGCAGCAAATTTGAAGTTGAGTCCGAAGAAATGTCACTTGTTTCGACGAGAAATGAAGTACTTGGGACATATTGTAGCAAGTAATGGAGTAACAGCTGATCCTTAAAAACTTGCAGCAATTAAGGATTGGCCAGTACCAAGAGATAAACACGAAATTAGAAGTTTTCTTGGCCTTTGTACATATTACCGACGTTTTGTCAAAGGATTTGCCAACATCTCCAAGCCATTAACAAAGTTGACAGAAGAAGGCAAAGAATATACATTGAGCGAAGAGTGCCAGAGAGCTTTCGAACACTTACAAATGGCTCTGATCAGCGCACCGATTTTAAGCTACCCTAGACAGGCAGGAAAATTTGTGTTGGACACCGATGCAAGCAACAGTGCAATAGGAGCTGTTCTCTCCCAAATCCAAGATGGGCAGGAGAAAGTCATCGCTTACTTTAGTAAAGTCTTGTCGAAACCAGAAAGAAACTATTGCGTTACCAGGAGAGAATTGCTAGGCGTAGTAAAGGCTTGCGAACATTTCCATAAATACTTGTATGGCAGAAAGTTTCTTCTTCGCACGGATCACGCTGCTCTAAAATGGCTCCTACAATTCCGTAATCCAGAGGGCCAGATGGCAAGATGGTTGATGGCCAATGATCAATGGCAGCCACAACAGCTACAAGACGCTCAAGCAGATGATCCATGTATAAAAAGAGTATTGGATTGGATGCGTCGAAGTGAGAGACCTTCTTGGCAAGACATTAGTGCATGTAGCCCCGAAGTCAAGTGTTACTGGAGCCAATGGAATTGCCTAGTACTAAAAGATGATCTTTGAACCTTTGAGAACGATGATGGTACAGAATCTAAACTTCAGTTGATTGTACCTAAAAGTAAAGTGTCAGAAGTATTGCGTCAGTTGCATGACGGTGCATCAGGTGGACACTTTGGTATTACGAAGACTGCAAAAGGTTCGAGAACGGTTCTATTGGGTTAACTGTAAAGATAATGTAAGAAGATGGTGCCGGAAATGTGAACTGTGTGCAACTAGTAATGGTCCAGTTGGTAAAAAGAGGGCACCCATGAAACAGTACAATGTTGGTAGTTCTATGGAAAGAGTAGCAATCGACATTGCAGGTCCACTTCCAGAGACGAATGATGGAAATAAATATATCCTGGTAGCCATGGATTATTTTACGAAATGGACTGAGGCCTATGCGATACCAAATCAAGAAGCTGCTACCGTTGCAGAGGTACTTGTTAAATAATTCTTCAGCCGATTTGGTGTTCCTTTGGAGATCCACTCCGACCAAGGGCGAAACTTTGAGTCAACCCTTTTCCAAAACGTTTGTTAATTGATTGGTGTCAATAAGACCAGAACGACACCCCTGCATCCTCAATAAGATGGAATGGTCGAGAGAATGAACCGAACGATGGGTAAACACCTGTCCAAAGTTGTATCAGAACATCAAAGAGATTGGGACCAGCACATTCATTTATTCCTAATGGCCTACCGCTCGGCCGTGAATGAAATTACAGGCCAGACTCCAACCTGCCTGATGTTAGGTCGTGAAGTTCGTTTGCCCTGCAACCTAGAGTTTGGCAGACCTTCTGAAGAACATGTTGCAAGCGAAGATTATGTCGACCGCCTGAAGTTAAGAATGAACAATATTCATTTGTAACAATATTTGTATCCATAGTTTACAATGTGTTTTTTATTTAATTAATAACGATATATTTACTATAAATCTAACCACAAAGAATTGAAAAATTTATACGTAGTTTAAAACAATCTAAAAGTAATGAACAATTTACGGCGGTGTCACTAAACTTGTTTGAAATAGCAGAATAATTTAAAATGTAAACATGACATATAATCTAAAATGTTAACAACGAATACTGAAATAAATATAAAATATAAAAAATAAAATAATTACAATTGGCATTAAACGGGTTGATGGAAAATATAATAAAATAATACAGATGAGGAATGTTTTTATAATAATGATGGAGATATAGTATTTTTTTTATATTATATATTTTTAAATTATAATAGTTAAAAATCTCACCTATATCACTCATATATCTAGGCGACAATTTTTTTTTATTCCAGAAATATTTTGTTTAAACAGGAAGGTGTAGATTGAACTTAAATTATCCACATCCTTCTTGTGATTGATGGCATTTTTCGCATTATAAATGTAACACATCTCAAGTATTTTACGCTGAAATCTCTATTAGATACATCTATGATGAATGTGTCATTATAGAGGGCTCTGTGGTCTTTGCTATTGACGTGAATACTAAGACTTGTAGATTGTGGTTTGAGTCTGCAATCACTTTTATGAAGGGCCAATCTTTTACTTAACCTTTGTCCAGTCTGACCAATATAAAATAATAATAATAATAATAATATATATTGAAATGATTTCAATATGTTAAAAAGGATACAACTTAAATGGATTTTTATATGTTGTTCATGAATTTCATGAAGCCATCACAATGTGGGTTCGACTCTGAAATAAAAGAGAGAAAAAGATTTGTAAATTGTTAAATAAATTAATTTTGACTTACCTGGTATAGTGTTAATAATTTCTGAATAGTATAGTTACCTAGTCTATAGGTGAATCGTCTAAACCTTAAAAAGAACAAAAAAGAAGAATTCTTAAAGAATATGTAAACATAGAAATTTTAAAAAACGTCAGAAAATAAACTGTCAAGCAAGTCTGTGGGAGCTAAATTAATAGGGGTTTTGTTAAATAAGAAATTACAATGATGTGGAGATGAAAAGAATAAATTGTATTAGTATTGTAATAGAATAAGTTTTATCTGAACATTTTTTTTTAAATTCCCAAATTAGATGTGATTAAAGTGATTATGAGAAATTAATGTGGATTGACAAATGTGTCAGAACAGGACAGTTTTATGGTTTAAAAAAAGAGAAGACGAAAAGAAAGAGAAGGTTGGTTGCTGTTAGCAACGGAGAATTGGTTTTTTTGAGGAAGGCCGACGAGGATTTTTCGACGAAGGGGAGCCCTGAAACTGTGGAATAGGTCGGGAGTGTTTTTTTAACTCGTCTAATTAGAATTTTAGTGACAGATTGCTTAGAACACATAATTGAGCTAGCTGAGGTATATATTAAATTAAACAACGAACCACATATTTTAAAAATTACAACATTTATTATAAAAAAAAAAATAAAATTAATAAAATACAACTTTTTCAATTGACGCTAACAACGTGGGGCCTCTGGGAAAACAGAAGTAAGGGTGTTTTTAAGCAGATTTATTAATATTACACAGATTAGAGTAAAAATAAATTGGTGTGATTAGACTTTCAGAGATTCTGGGGCAGTTAAAGTTAAATTTGAGAATAAATAGATATTAGGATAAAATGGCAGACCGAATGACTTTAAGAAATGGAAAAGAAGTCGTACCGAAAGAGAGTAAAGGAGAACAGGTGTTACAACAGGAACAGGATATACAGGTAGATGAAGAAAGCAGAGGAGGATCAGGAGAAGTTGTAGTATATTTAGAGCAAGGCATACAAGAAGCAGGACAAGTTGATAGAGAGGGAAGTCTAACAGGTAGTTTGAGAGAGGAGTTGGATGAGACAGTGAGAGATAGACGTGATGAAAGTGAGGATGAAAGTAGAGTGCAGGAGGAGAGACGCAGGGAAGGAGATGTTGGAGAGTCAGGGATGACACAGATGGATATGAGGCAAATAATGCGGATGCTACAACAGATGGATCATAATATTGTAACGATAATATTTTGCTTACCTCAGGGTAAGAACATGAGGGGTAGAAGATTGGGCAAACAAAATAATCGTAACAAGTGCGATATGTAACGATAAATATTTTGCCTACCACATGGGGTAATAATACAAAGGGTAGGAAATTGGGGGGAGAAACTATTGGGGGTGGAGATAAGGCAAGCAAAATAATCGCTACTGATGCGAACGGCACTCAGGGTTTCGTAGGAGAGCTGGGGTCGTGGATAAGTAAAAGATGGGGGCATTGGAATGGGGAAACTACAAAAAAAATGAAATAAAGGGCTCTTGGGATAAACAAAATAAAAATAAACAAGAAACACCTCAAGGAATTTAATATAGGGCGCCACTTGAGGTGCCTAATTATGCCTATTACAACCACTAGTTGTAACTAGGGAAATAATTAGAAAACAAAACCAAAACATAAAAAACATATCTTTTTCAAATAAAATCAAAAAAGGGTTAGCTCAAAAAAAATAAATAAAATGTTAAGACAACAAAATTTAACATTTATTTATGTGTCACCACAAACAGTTACATGGAGAAATACAGATAAATACATTCAAAAACTTACATGTGTCATCCATTAACAAACTCCATTGCTACAAAACTTACAAAATTGCATGGAGGTTAACCTTTTAAAATAAAAACAAAACAAATCAACTTCAAAAATACTAAAACGAGCTGTCATAAATTAACATTAAATTTCAAAAAAAACTAAACACAAATTGACAGCTTTACTCAAAACCTAAAATTTACAATTTTAAATGTCAACGAAAGCAATTATTATTTAAAAAAATGTCTGTCTTTAGTTTAAAATTTGAACAAAATGTTACCTTAATTCACATGACACACTCAACTTTCTGAAACCATAACTGGAACCTGGAACTGAGGGCTCCACTCTCTCTGCATGACGAAAACATCCATCTCCAAAACTGCCAAAAGCCTTGAATAAAAACAGGAACAAAAAAAACAAAACGAGGATGTCCTCCAATCCTTACTCAAAACATTAATAATTGAAGCATTTACTGCCACAAAACCAATAACAAACTGCTACATATTCTTCATAACAAAAGACGAAAACAGGATACTTTACAAATTCGACGTGAATTTGGACATAACGTTGAACCACTCTTGAAAGCTGCTACAACGAGAGTGACGAAATTATCTCTTAAAATTGATCGCATAACATGAAAATGAACAAACACTTGACACAGCAAAATCAACGAAACGGCGTACATATCCTTTTGCGATGTATGAACATTAAAAGAAATTGCCGAAGTAAAATAAATAAACAACTCTAAAATGGTTTATTTCAACTTGGCCGACCTAAGAAAGAAATGAAAAGATATTTGGGTTTAAATACGTACGAAATATTTTTAGATCTATCAAAAATATATAAGGTGATTTTAATATTTCGTATACGAGGGGACTTCAATATACTTAAAAGAATCAATGAAATTGAAAATGCTACAATACCCCCACGTAAGAGCGAAAACTGGACTAACAGGAAAAGTTTTCGTTTAGGGCGAACAACAATCAGGTTGGAACAACAGTAGCATTTTCTAACTACTGCAACAACACATAATGACTTCAATAACTCAAACAGAACAAAAAACAACAAACAAAAATCATAACCAAAACTACACATCATAACTGTTTATGGTTCTAACATAATAACATACAAAATAGAACTGGATGCTCGATTTGACGAATCAGCACCAGGTACAGTTCGTTGGCTCTAAGCACAACGACACAATGGCAGATTTCTACCAAAATGGCTCTTGCCTAACCAAAAACGTGGAACAGACCAGTGTTGAAGTTTCTGGAAGCGAAAAGAAAGGTGTTTCCAGCTCAACAAAGGCGGGTGGCCAACAGCACAGCTTAGATAAGCTTCGCTAGGGTGATCCACATAATAGATAACCAAAACAGCATCAATACAATAACAACATAGTTGACTGCGACAGTCAACCAATGAATTTCCAACCACTGGTTGAAAATCAAACTACACAAACAGAAGAAAACAGGATGGCCAATAGTTCCATAGAAATATCCTCCGGGATCGACACAGCGAAAATTTCCAAGTCAGGAAACTCCCAAAAGGACCAACGAAGAAAATAAATCCAAAATGCTAATACACAATCTTGAAAAAGAAGAAAGAAGAGGGGCACATGGCATACAAGCCATAATCGATACACAATCAGTTCAGTCTCAAACTAAATACTTCCAAAAGAAACAAAAAAAAATCGTAACAGTCTTCCAAAGAAAACAAAAAAGTCACGACAACACTCTAAAAGAAACAGAAACATCATTACAGATCTCCAAGGGGACATAAGAAACACTATAATCTTACAAAAGAACAAAAAAAATCATTACAGTCCGTCATCAACAATAAAACTTCCAACTAGGTACACAAATCTCAAAGGCAGGGCAAGAAGGGAAAAGAAGAATATATACACAAGGCGAAAACTAATGCTTATGTTCCTTAAAAGCTCAACAGGTCACCTTGCGGACGAATCCAAAACTCATCGACCTAGCCGTTCCTCTCGCGACAACTAATAAGGTCAAAGACACAGTTTGGTAAGGGACTAAAGAGGCAACATCAAGAAATAAACTTCATCATTTCACGGATAATAATTGAATACAACATCGTCATACAAATCAGAAAGGAACGTTCACTATTCTTCAACTAAACTCGAACATGGACACAACAATATAAGTCTGGCGAATTCTAAGTGGGTCATTCAACGGTAGTACTAGAACTACTTCAGATGTTTCACTAACATGGTCTCACAATCGACATAAACAAAATTTTCACAATAAGCGGTCAGGTACTTTCACCTCAGCAAATCAAAACGTCACAATGGACAATGCAAGTATTTGTACCTCCGCTTTTACCAAATCATAAACACTACATCACAAACTCTACAACAAGAAGGAATGCTATTGAGACTCTATCGCCAATAGTCTTACTTCAACACATAGAAAGGCTTATCCTTTCTATTAATTCACGGAAAGGGGATGCTGCTACGCAGTCTTACACAACAACAGAAATATCTAAGGAAACACAAATCCAGGTCACATGCCTGTACGTCCTATATGATATTTCAACAACACAATACTCAAATCACTAACTAATACATTTTAGACCATCAACAGATCTCCACTACATCATCTGACCACACAAAGAAACAAAACTAAAAGACAGAAAAAACATCACAATACTTTCGCTATGTATTCTCAACAAATCGGCCTTGGCCAGGAATACACGAAGTCGTATCATCACTCTCTTCTACGTGTACACAAAACAGAATTAGGGAGAAACACAAGACTAACAGACAAAAGAAAAATAACAATACTCCGCTTTGTCACTAACAAATCGGCCTTAGCCAAGGACAAACGGAATCGTATCATCATTTCCTCCTACTTATAACACAGAATAGGAACAAAGAAAACACGGGGAAACACGGAAATAAACAAACATAAGGCAAATAACAATACTTCGCTTTGTCACTAACAAATCGGCCTTAGCCATGGACAAACGAAATCGTATTATTACTTCCTCCTACTTATAACACAGAATAGGAACAAAGAAAACTCGGGGAAACACGGAAATAACAAACATAAGGGAAATAACAATACTTCGCTTTGTCACCAACAAATCGGCCTTAGCCATGGACAAACGAAATCGCATTATTACTTCCTCCTACTTATAAAACAAAAGACAACAAGGGAAAAACAATGGACAAACTTGGACTGTAACATAAAACATTTTCTTTTTCCGGGCTTAAAAAATTTTTACACATTGCCTGGACTATTAAACTATAAAGATACGAAAAAATTTGACCTATATTTTTCGTACAACAGATGATTTCTGAAACGCAAAGACTCAATAAGAAGACGAAATAGATCATTTATAAACACTTAAAGAAAGCACAGGGTCTACATACGAAATAAATTATTTCGTTAACGTAAACAAAATTCTTTTCTCAGACATGGGATGATTACTTTAAGACGAATCTGGAAATAAACAAACTTATCTTACCACTCAGAACACCGCGAATAAGAAAATCGCATGGCAAGCATAGCATTCTAAATACGTATTATTTAATTCACAAGGAAAAATAGACGAGAATTAAATTTCAACGTAATTTTTCGAAAACTGGACACAGAAGAAAATGGAAATCGTAGCAGTTAACTTGGGACAGGAATATACTTGATTTAACGAAAAACTGGATAAAGCAAATCACAATATAACTGAAAATACAATTCGAAGCAAACTCAGACCAACTTCACATACAGGGCGGGACAAAAATACTAAAACAATGATTGGGTGAAAGCAAATACACAATGTGTACAAAACAACATACTCGATAAACTTCACATACAGGGTGATACAAAAATACTAATAATATTGACAACTTGACTTTTGAGTGAGCTACACAAAATAACACAACATAAAACAACCTTGCTCTTGTTCTGAAAACTAAATGAGACTGCTCCTAGGCAAAACTAAACAGCACCTCCGATCACGACTACTACACTTGTCATCATTCAGATACAAGACAGGAAACACAAAAAGGAACTCAGGGGAACACAATCTCCTATTAACCCGTGGTATTACATACGCCGTCAAAGCTGGTTAATTAGGGAACAACAGGGGAACACAGGGGACTACTCTTCACATTCACAATCTCCTATTAGCCCGTGGCATAACACAAACGCCGTCAAAGAGGGCCTAGAGGAAACAATGAAATGGCTTAGGACAAAAGACAAAACACAACTATACTCATCAGCTCAAAGAAAAGTCACTCAAAGAATAAACACATTTACTCAAAATGACCGGACAAAACAAAATTACAAAAACCGATTTTTCTGTAAGAAATGTCAAATCAATCAAAAATAAATGGCACAATAACGGTACATTTAATTTGTTACTGTAAATAACTTAAAATTCTTCTCAATATCAAAACATTATTTAAAATTCAATTTAAATATTCAAACTCAAAATATTTGCTTTCATTTACCAATACACATAAAATACATATAGAAAAATTTCTACAGTACACGAAATAAAAGAAACAACATTACATATGTCAATATACAACAAATACATCTGTTAATATACAATAATACATATGTTAATACAAATACCATACAAAGGAAAAACAACAATACATATGTTGATACAAATACAATAAAAAAACTGTTTGTGGTGCACCGGGGCACTACCTGGAAGACACTGTTTGATAAAAATGGCAGAAAATCAGGGACGAACTGAAAAAGATATGTGGCTTCGGGAAAAGGGACAAAAACCTTGGGCACTTGGACCCACGTTGGGGGCGCCATTTTTGTAACGATAGGTACAAATGGCGTAAATCTAAGACATGCCACACACGTTGGGCGACATTTTTGTAACGATAATATTTTGCTTACCTCAGGGTAAGAACATGAGGGGTAGAAGATTGGGCAAACAAAATAATCGTAACAAGTGCGATATGTAACGATAAATATTTTGCCTACCACATGGGGTAATAATACAAAGGGTAGGAAATTGGGGGGAGAAACTATTGGGGGTGGAGATAAGGCAAGCAAAATAATCGCTACTGATGCGAACGGCACTCAGGGTTTCGTAGGAGAGCTGGGGTCGTGGATAAGTAAAAGATGGGGGCATTGGAATGGGGAAACTACAAAAAAAATGAAATAAAGGGCTCTTGGGATAAACAAAATAAAAATAAACAAGAAACAACTCAAGGAATTTAATATAGGGCGCCACTTGAGGTGCCTAATTATGCCTATTACAACCACTAGTTGTAACTAGGGAAATAATTAGAAAACAAAATCAAAACATAAAAAACATATCTTTTTCAAATAAAATCAAAAAAGGGTTAGCTCAAAAAAAATAAATAAAATGTTAAGACAACAAAATTTAACATTTATTTATGTGTCACCACAAACAGTTACATGGAGAAATACAGATAAATACATTCAAAAACTTACATGTGTCATCCATTAACAAACTCCATTGCTACAAAACTTACAAAATTGCATGGAGGTTAACCTTTTAAAATAAAAACAAAACAAATCAACTTCAAAAATACTAAAACGAGCTGTCATAAATTAACATTAAATTTCAAAAAAAACTAAACACAAATTGACAGCTTTACTCAAAACCTAAAATTTACAATTTTAAATGTCAACGAAAGCAATTATTATTTAAAAAAATGTCTGTCTTTAGTTTAAAATTTGAACAAAATGTTACCTTAATTCACATGACACACTCAACTTTCTGAAACCATAACTGGAACCTGGAACTGAGGGCTCCACTCTCTCTGCATGACGAAAACATCCATCTCCAAAACTGCCAAAAGCCTTGGATAAAAACAGGAACAAAAAAAACAAAACGAGGATGTCCTCCAATCCTTACTCAAAACATTAATAATTGAAGCATTTACTGCCACAAAACCAATAACAAACTGCTACATATTCTTCATAACAAAAGACAAAAACAGGATACTTTACAAATTCGACGTGAATTTGGACATAACGTTGAACCACTCTTGAAAGCTGCTACAACGAGAGTGACGAAATTATCTCTTAAAATTGATCGCATAACATGAAAATGAACAAACACTTGACACAGCAAAATCGACGAAACGGCGTACATATCCTTTTGCGACGTATGAACATTAAAAGAAATTGCCGAAGTAAAATAAATAAACAACTCTAAAATGGTTTATTTCAACTTGGCCGACCTAAGAAAGAAATGAAAAGATATTTGGGTTTAAATACGTACGAAATATTTTTAGATCTATCAAAAATATATAAGGTGATTTTAATATTTCGTATACGAGGGGACTTCAATATACTTAAAAGAATCAATGAAATTGAAAATGCTACAATATTAGGGAGGATATGCACAAAATGGATAGTAATATTAACAATATTAGGGGGGATATGAACAAAATGGAAAATAATATTAAAGGAGAACTTAGGTGAGAGTTAATTAAAATGAGGGAAGAAATCAAAGAAGAAGTGAAGATAGTCAGGGAAGAGATGCTACACATTACCCAAGGTTTAGAAGAGAAAGTAGAACAGGTCAGAGGAGAAAGTGAGAATTTTAAGAGGAATGTACAGGAGGAGATATCCAGAGAAAAGGCCATAATTAGAGCGGAAATAGGACAGGAAATTGGGAGCAGATTTGTAGAGTTGGGAACATCCATTCAAGAGAATTTACCAAGGGAAATAAACAAAAAAGTTAATAAGCAGAATAAAGAGATTGTTAGGGAGGTAGAAAGTGTTAAAAGGCAAACTCAGGATCATGAGGAAAAACTTACCATTGTCAAAAACAATATAAAGATGGGATTGCAGAATTTGGAGCTGGAAATGGGTAGGCATGCAAATCAGGCGGAAAAGGGAGATAGAGTATTACAGGGACAAGTTGAGGAATTGAGAGAGAAATTTAAAAATGCAAGTGAGGAGATTCAGCGTTTGGAATCAAATCTAGGACAAACAGGGGGAGTGAGTACTGTGATGCCGAGTTATAATGATGGGGGAATTAAGTTTGACGGAAACCTGAATCACTTACATCCTAGAATATTTGTAGATATCATCAAAATAAGGTAAAGAATGTAAGGGATCCGATAGAAATGAAATTGAATATTCGAAACATGTTAGTGGCCATTATTATGGTTTTGCAATAATGAAAATTTCATAAATAATGTGCAGGAATTTGAGGCCAAGTTTATTAACTATTTTTGGGGAGAAAACCAACAGGCTAGTTTCAGGGAGCGGTTGTATTTTGGGAAATTCAATTATGAAAAAAGTACCAACTACAATCTGTACGCAATGCAGTTATTCCAGACAGCACAATACTTAGAACCGGCTATGCGAGAAGAGGAGATTGTCCTATACATCGCCAGGCAATATAACCATAACATGGCGGAAACAATAGCTCTCCACAATATAAAGACGATGGAAAGTTTGACAGGATATCTTCAGAGGATTGAGAGGAGTGTAGGGACGCAGAATCGAAATGGACAAGAGCAAGGGACATATAGGAATAACACAGCAAATAGACAGGGATATGGAAATCGAGGGAATAATTATAGGGAAAGAGAATTTGAGAGACAAAATAGAAGCAGGGATTTTACAAATAGCGGAGAGAATATGAACATTGTCAGGAGAGATATCGGAAGATATAACTGGGAACGTAGACAAGGGAATCCAAATAATGATAGAGGGAATAACTGGAGACAAGGAAATGACAGAGGCAATAATTGGAGACAGAACCAGGGAAATTATCCACAGGAGATGAGAAATAGGGAAGTTTACAGAGAAAGGAATCCAAGATATAATAGGGGAGGGGGGGGGGGGAGAGAAGACAGGTGAATGTAGTTAAAACAGAGGAGAATAGGGGGGAAGCAAGTGTTGATGCAGAAGGGAGAAATTTTGTTTAGACCGCTCCTATGTGCATAATATTGTCTACTTATCAAAGTATGAACATCCAAGGGAGTTTATTAGAGATACTGGGGAATTAAATAAAAATAATAACACTAATACTTTAAAGTTTATTGAAGGGTACATACAAGATTCAGTATACAAGTTATTATTAGATACAGGTTCAGAAGTAACTCTAATCAACAAAAACATTGTAAATAATTTAAATAAGGACAATATTATGGTGATAAAACAAATAAATTATCATTAATAGGGGCGAATAATAAAAAATTATATGATACTAATAGTTCTATAATCTGTAATGTAAAATTGGGAAATAAAATGTATGAAATATAAATGTTAGTGGTAGATCACTTAAATTTTGAGATAGTATTGGGAAATGATGAAATGGAAAAACATAAAATGATTATTAACTATGTCAAACTTTACAAATTGATCAAGAATTTATTAAATTTTGTAAATTAAATAAAGAAGAATTTCAGATTTGTTAAGTAAACAGTTCAGAAGAAATTATTTTAGTGCCAAAGGAACATGAAATGGAGATAAGAAGTTTGTTAAAGGAACATCAGAGGTTATTCAATCAAGAGGTGTGTGTGGCAAAACAATATGTACATAAATTGGAAATGAACAAAGAAGTCAAGAATTATAAAATGAAGACATATCCCATTCCGTACAAATTAAAGAATGAGGTGTACCGAGAGCTGGATAAAATGCTGAGGGATGGAATAATAGAAAGAAGTCATTCTCCTTATATTAGTGCCATCACATGTGTAAGAAAAAAATCAGGAGAAATCAGGATATGCCTGGATGCTCGTAATATCAACAGCTATACGAGAAAACAATATGAGAGTCCAATGAATGTGGAGGGTATTTTTGGAAGAATCACTAAAGCTAAAGTCTTTTCAAAGTTGGACCTTCGGCATAGCTTTTGGCTTATTCCATTAGCCAAAGAAAGCAGATATTATACAGTATTCATGGTGGATGGTATTGTGTACCAATTCTGTGTGGTACCATTTGGACTCCAGAGTTCATGTGCAGCACTGGTCAGAATTTTGCATTCCATTCTGAACAAATATGAAAGGTTCATTCTCCACTACATAGACGACATCTTGGTATTTTCTGAAGATGAGTTGTCACATCAGGATCACCTAAAAACATTAATGGAGGAGTCAGAAACAGCAGGTTTAAAATTAAATTTGGAAAAATGCTCTTTTTACCAAAAAGAAGTCAAATATCTAGGATATGTGCTCAATACACAAGGAGTCAGTATGGATCCAGAAAGGATACAAACGATTCAAGAATTTGCCACACCACATAATCTCAAAACACTCAGAGGTTTCTTAGGAATATTGAATTATTTTAAACGATTAATTCCAGACCTAAGTAGGATGGAAGTGCCACTAATAGAACTGTTAAAGGAAAACCAGAAATGGGCATGGACTCCAGAAAGAAATACAGTTTTTTTACAATTAAAACAAATTTTTACAACTAATTTGCATGTGTATCATCCGCAGTATGATAAGGAGTTTATACTAAGAACGGATGCATCATGTGAGAGATTAGCTGGAGTGTTGCTACAACAACAAGAAGAAAAGGAAGTTTCTATAAGTTTCGTATCTAGGGTAACCAAAGATTTTGAAAAAACATATTCAGCAACGGAACTAGAAATGGCAAGTGTGATCTACTGTGTTACCAAATTAAGATTTTTTTTGTTAGGAGCACATTTTGTATTGGAAACGGATCATTCTGCTCTGACAACTTTGTTTAAAAACAGGTTTGCCAACAACAGAATTCATAGATGGAGCCTTTTGTTACAAGAATATGACTTCGAAATTAGACATATTCCAGGCAAGTCAAACATTGTAGCAGATGTACTACGCAGAGAAGCACAACAAAGAAGTGAAGGAAGAAAATATCAAATTGGAATCAGCAGAATGAAGAAGGGCTGTATTCGTTAGAAAGAATCTTGGAAGATCAGAGAAGATTGGAAGAAGCAGAAAAGAAGAGAGCAATCAACATCAATGGAGTATGGTGTAAGAAGTTGGAAACCATAGAAGTTTATGTCGTAACCAAAGAATTAGCAGAAGAAATCATGAGAGATCTACATGCTGAATATGGTCATATAGGGAGCAGAAATTATGTATGTTGTTTAGGGAAAATTATTTTACAAGAAAAGATATATCCATGGCGAAAAACATCACTAAAAGTTGTACCATTTGTCAGTTAGCAAAGGAGAAGAATTTCCACAATGTTAATGTAGCAAAATCCATAGTTGCAAAAAGACCTTTAAAATTAGTTGCTATCGATTTTGTCAGTAATTTAGCCATAAGTGAACAGGGTTGAAAAAATATTTTTATAATGATCGACATACATACAAAATTTGTAAAGTTATATCCCAGCGAAAAGACAAATGTAAAAACCGTAAAATACTATCTAGAAAAATACATAGAGGAAATAGGTACTCCAGAAACAATTATCTTAGATCATGCCACATATTTTGAAAGTCCAAGATTAAAAAGAGTTTGTGAAGAAAAGAAAATCCAATTAAATTTCATTAGTATCAGAAGACCTGCATCTAATCCTGTAGAAAGATACGTCAAAGAGGTGGTAAAATTCTTAAGAATTTTGTGTGCTAGACAACATTATTTATGGCAGGAAAATTTGCCACAAGTTGAAAGATTTTTAAATGAGACACTACATGGAATCACCAAACAATGCCCATATTTCCTAATGTCTGGAAAGTATCCTAAAAAAATGTAAGGAAAGTAAACTGGACAGGACTTGGATTTGAGGAACTCTTAAGAGCAGCTGAAGATAGACAAACGTTTGCCACCATAACCGCTAACCTCCATTGATGGAGACGGCACTTGAAGAAGAAGAAGGAAAGCATCCAGAAAGACCCTGGGAAATCAGTAATACAGGAGACATTCAGGAAGTAATGAAGAAGGTGAAACAAAATTTAATAAGAAATGCTAACCGTTATGTAAATAGAATCAATAAGAAGAGAAAGAAAAGAGTTACTTTTGAAAAAGGGGAGAAGGTACTTATAAGGTCACTACACGTGCCTAAAAGGGACGAAAATCTGCGTGGAAAATTACTTTTGCCATTTGAAGGACCTTATGTCATTAGTACTGAACATGGGGTAAACAGTTATGAACTAAGACATCCAGAAACTAATAAAACTAGAGGGATATTTAATATAGAGGGAATTTATAAGTATTATGAATAAACATACAAGGGTAGGCAATATTATGACACGAATTTGGTATTATAAGATATAAGTTTTATAAATAGAAGGATAATTAATAAATAAGCATATCTTGAGATAAATTTGATAATAACATGACTTAAATAATTTATTAGGAACAGATGTACAGAATAATGATGAATTTATATAAACAAAAAAGGTTGATTTATTTTCAAGTAGATTTATAGGAGTTACAAGTATAAATAAATGAGCAAAGTACTATGGACAAATCGATATTTTGTAGAAATTGCGAAATAGTAAATATTATAATGATAAATAGTATATGCGGAAATAAGATGAAAAATAGAATTATATGAAATATTGAAATATTAAATATAGAGAGTTATATGTAGAGATGATGAAATGAATATTATGCGGATATAAAAAGAATTAAATAATAATGCGGCAATGAATAAAGATACTGAAATAGTATATGCGGAAATAAATAAATAAAGATATAAAATAAAGAGGGGAACAATTATAAGAATTTCTACGAAAATAGTACAAGAAATAAATAGTACAGGAAAAGAAGTAAAGAAATTGGGAAAGTACTTGGAAATTTGATTCTGAAGTTGATATAATTAGTGAAAGATTTGTAGATTTTGTTTGGAGAATTCTGTATTTGTCATAGAGTAAATTATAAAAAAAAATATTCAAGAGATATGCTTATTAATAAAAGTCAGTTTATTGTTATGTTAATATTAATAAAATATTTAAGTTTACCGGTAAGAATTTAGATTTAGTAAGTGCTGTTAGTTAGCACTGAACAAAATCCAAATTGGGGGGAAGTTGAAATGATTTCAATAGGGGTTTTGTTAAATAAGAAATTTCAATGATGTGGAGATGAAAAGAATAAATTGTATTAGTATTGTAATAGAATAAGTTTTATATCTGAACATTTTTTTTTTAAATTCCCAAATTAGATGTGATTAAAGTGATTATGAGAAATTAATGTGGATTGACAAATGTATCAGAACAGGACAGTTTTATGGTTTAAAAAAAGAGAAGACGAAAAGAAAAAGAACGTTGGTTGCTGTTAGCAACGAAGAATTGGTTTTTTTGTTGAAGGCCGACGAGGATTTTTCGACGAAGGGAAGCCCTGAAACTGTGGAATAGGTCGGGAGTGTTTTTTTAACTCGTCTAATTAGAATTTTAGTTTTTCCACAGTTTCCACAGCAGAGATATCCAGAATTTGTTCCAGAGAGTAAGAGAAACAATTTGACTTATAAATTATTTTGGAGTACAGAAATGTCATTTAAATTGAGAAAATTAAAAATAATGAATTAACATAATTGCGATAGGCCTTAAAAATTTAAATATTAATGATCATTAAATTAAAAATAGAATAGTACGTACCTTACCTTCCGAAGAGAGGATTGATATTCCAGTATCACCGATTATTTTGCGAGTAGTTAGTTTTCTTTAAAGAAATCAGAACTGTTTTAAAGTGAGGTTGGATAATAATTTTGGGGATCATTTGAAATTTTGATTATATTTGAATGCAAGTTGAAAGTCAGCGGAATAAAGTGTTCAGTTTCTTTTTCTTTATAGTTCATTTAAACACTTTATAAAGTTGCAATATTTATTTAGTTTTTAGGTATTTGTAGAGAGTCTCCACATTTTGTAATAAATTTTTATTGTCACGACACTAAACCACATTAAGATTTACACGATTCCTATTTTTGTAAATTTTTAAAGGCAACCCAAGTTGCAGACGAATTTTATTGTTTATATTAAATTTGTTCAATATTAATAATTAACGTGCTTCATTTGGGTTAATTTATCAAAAGTCTAAAGTAAATTTTGGTTTAATTTCTTTTTGAACTCTACCAGGAGACTATAGAGTCGACGTCACACAGTGACATATTGCTTAGAACACATAATTGAGCTAGCTGAGGTATATATTAAATTAAACAACGAACCACATATTTTAAAAATTACAACATTTATTATAAAAAAAATAAAATTAATAAAATACAACTTTTTCAATATATATATATATATATATATATATATATATATATATATATATATATATATATATGATTTCAGTTATTTTCCGGGTGTGACTCCGCGTTAAGTAATTTTGGTTTTTAGAAAAACCATTGTTTTGACGACGTTTCGGCAAGGTCACACTTGCCATTGTCAAATCAGATTAGTTTTGCTTCGTCTTGATGTTTCAGGAGAACTGATTTCTCGGTCGCTGCTCGCTAAGTTTAAATACCTTGAAGCGCTTCTTGTGATTGGTCCTGTGCGCAGAGTGGGCCGGGTCTTCTTCGCTATTTTAATTTCTACGTTTTTCTGCAGAATTGGTTTCCACGTATTTGGGAGTCTTTGGGCATCGTCACTGGTATTTAAATTTTTTTGGAGGTTTTTCGATCTCTATGGCTTCCCTGATTACACGTTTGGCGTTATTTTCGATATTGGCTAGCATTGTTGTTTCATTTAAGTCGATTTTGTGTCCTGTGTTGATGGCATGTTGTGCTAGAGATGAAGTTTTCTGTTTTCTTTCGATGGCGTTTCGATGTTCTTCGCGTCTAACTTGTATCTTTCTTAGAACGCTGTCGCGACGAAAGCATAATACCCACTTGTATGAAGTTAAGTTTCCACAAAAACAACCATAAAACTAAGAATATTTTAAAAAGGGCAAGTCTAGCACTTACTAGAGAAGTAATTCAAGACTCTAGACGAGACATCGATAAAGTAAATTCAGATTTACTAAAGCTATATCTCACACTAAGTAACAAAATACATCCGACTCTGTGGAACATCTTTGACAAGCTCACAAACTTTCGATCGGAGACAGATGCTGATCTCACCAAGAAAAAACAAATCAAAAAGTTTGAGAGATTGATACTACAACAACGACCAAAGAATAAGGAACTACCAACAACAGAATCCAGTAATCTAGTCTACAATTTCTCAAATATTACTTTGGATGAAGCTACAAATAGTGTTCTTTCCAAAGGGTTCAATTTTGCTATTGCACCGACACGGATTCCCGTCGAAAACATCATTACCGAAGTGGAAACCACTATCACTAAGTTACCATCAGAAACAGCCGAAATTATTCGACAAGATGTAGCACAAATATTAAGAACAGCCAAGCCTCCGAAAAAGAATTTAACTTACTAAGAAAAGAAAGCCTTGAAGAATATACAACAAAACAAAGACATCATCGTACTTCCAGCTGACAAGGGCAACGCTACTGTCATAATGAATATTGAAGACTACGACACAAAAATACAGAACATACTAAACGATAGTGCATATCAAAAAATCGCAACAGACCCAACAACATATCTGGAGAAAACAACTAAAGCCAAAACACAAGCGTCAAACATCAAGAAAGAACAGCAGTTCCAGCTTATTCCACAAGAAAAGTCGTCAAGATGTCCAAAACTTTACGGTTTACCCAAAGTACATAAGGCAGAGTTACCATTACGACCAATAGTCAGCTCTATCGGGTCACCGCTACAATCACTGGCAAAATTTCTGGCCGACCAGCTACAACCATATGCAGAGAAAGCAGATTCTTACGTCAAGAATGCAAGCCACTTTATCGACCGTATCAAGGACGTTGTTCTGGAACCTGAACACTTATTAGTTAGCTTTGATGTAGTCTCATTATTCACCAATGTGCCAGTAGAAGAATCATTAGAAATTATACGCAGAAAATATCCAATACCACAGGATACATTAAACCTGACGAGGCACTGCTTAAACAACACCTATTTCATCTACAAGGATCAGAGGTACAAACAAGTTGAAGGGGCACCGATGGGTTTACCACTGTCACCCGTAATAGCCAACCTTTTTATGGAAGATATGGAATCAAAAGCAATAGAAACAGCAGAGCATAAACCCAAACCGTGGCTTAGGTATGTTGATGACACATTTATTATCTGGACGCATGGAGAAGAGAAGCTTAACGAATTCCTACAACACAATAATATCCACCCAAAAATACAGTTTACCATGGAACGGGAGAATAACCAACAACTTCCATTCCTAGATGTGTTAGTTATTAAAAAAGAAGACGGAAGCATAGGACACACAGTATACCGAAAACCAACCCATACTGACAGGTACTGACACGCAGACTCACACCATCATCCTGCACAATTAAATTCGGTAATAAAAACCCTAATAACAAGATCTGAGAAATTGGCAGATAAGGAACATAAGAACGAAGAAATGCAAAAAGTCAAAACAGCTCTAAAAAAAAATGGCTTCTCCATGTATACGATTGAAAAGGCACAGAAATCCCGAAAAAAAATCAAAGATCCAGAAGAAGAGGAAAAACCAGTCGGAAAAACTATCTTGACCTATATAAAGGGTACGACAGCAAAATCAGCAGAGTGCTACGTAAAAACAACATAGAAACTATTTTTAACACCGACAAAAAAATCGCAACCATATTACCATCGGCAAAAACAAAACTTGCACTGGAAAATCAAGGTGTATACAGAATCCCGTGTGAGGACTGCGATAAATCGTACATCGGACAGACAAATCGAAGGATACAAGTTAGACGCGAAGAACATCGAAAGAAAACAGAAAACTTCATCTCTAGCACAACATGCCATCAACACAGGACACAAAATAGACTTAAATGGAACAACAATGCTAGCCAATATCGAAAATAAGGCCAAACGTGTAATCAGGGAAGCCATAGAGATCGAAAAACATCCAAAAAATTTAAATACCAGAGACGATGCCTAAAGACTCCCAAATACGATGTCCCAAATACTCACAAGAGTGATCGCAGAATTCCAGATTGTTCCAGCAATAAATCATGTTCGAAACTCTTCATCTCATTTTCCAGAAGATTCTTGTGAGAATCCTATAGACATTTAGGCTTTTTCAGATCAGAATTCACTATATATATATATATATATATATATATATATATATATATATATATATATATATATATATATATATATATATAAACTAAATATCTTACACTAATATACTACTATTTTACATCCGTAATTATATTTAAATTAAACATCCCAAATAATAAATATGTCAAATATGTAAAAATGTCAAATACCACAGTGTATGTTTGGTTGCCTATGCACATGGCTCAATTAAATATGTTTATAATTAAAAAATACTTTTAACATTTAGTATTATGCTAAATTCTTAAAAATACCCTCATATAATTATTTTTTAATAATATTCGCTAGTATATAATTTATAAATTATTTATTTAACCACTCTTTAAGTAAGTTTATTAATTAAACATCATAATATTACTATGCTAATTTCCTGTATATGTATTATTATTCCAATATATATATATATATATATATATATATATATATATATACAGATTGAACGAATTTAAAACGGATCATACAATTTAATATATGTCTGTTTGAACTGCATTTAAAATAGTGGACCAATATAAGGACAAAAATAAATCCATACCTGGGTTTAGACATTGTATAAATATGTAACAATGTTGTTTGCGTAACAGTGTTGCCAATCGCCGTGTAATAATCCGATTTGCGGATCTCTTTGAGAGTTATATCTTCTTCGTATCTTTAAATAAATCGGATATTTGCCTATATTTTTCATTATATTTACCAATCTACTACAACAGACTAATAACAAGAATAAACCTTATGGTTTGTAGTTATTTTTTTTTCTTGTAAATATTTTATGGATAACACCTTATTTGAGAAACATCTAAAGGAATGAGGTTGACAACACCGCTCAAGAAGGGCTTGTCTAAAGAAGCGATAACAGGTTTGACAGCATAATAAAATCGTAGATTTATGTGTAGCTTTCAATTTTTATGATTTCAGAATCCAGCAGCCCGTTGAAGTATTTGATTTTTATAATATAATTATTTGACAACCTTTTGTTGGCCAACCACTTACAGCAAAATTGAGCCGAAATACATAATATTTCGTATGTTCCGAATTTATTTCGTTCAATCTGTATATACATATATACATATATACATATATACATATATACATATATACATATATACATATATACATATATACATATATACATATATACATATATATATATATATATATATATATATATATATATATATATATATATATACTTCTAGCGGTTAATGTGGGCTCCGTACTAAAACGGTATTATACTAACTCCAGGAGAATATACGCCGTGTATATTATCTGAGTAGCGCTTTATGTAGACTCCGACCAACCCGTCGGATCAAGTGGACTCCGTAACTGGATAAAACATTTTTGGGATCCGTAGTATACAGCTTTTAGCGTACACAACTAAGCTCCTGCGATGTTGCCAGTAGTTGTATTAGTCGCAGATTTTCAAATTTTAGAGCAGGTACATTTTAGAACTTAAAATTTATTTAAATATCCACCAGGTTAGTCATCGAGGAATTCCAATAATATTTTGCTACTGTTTTTAAATATATTATAATATAAATTGTTATTATAATTTTATTTTATTTTTATGTTTAATAAGCACGTTGATAATTTAAATTACTTGCTCTAATTATTTTCAAACTTTAGTATCCATTATAAACTTATTAATGCTAATATATAGCATTATTTTATAGCATTATAATATTTTAGCTATGAATTAAATCCGAATAGCGTTTTGATATTACTTTACTTTCTCGGAGACATTATATTGTAACACAAGGATCTTATTAAATTACCAAAACCTCCCTTTCATATTTTATTCACTTATAAGGGGCAGCACTAACATCAGTAAGATAATAAGGCTTACCTATAGTTCTGGGCAGCTTAATAGAAAACTTGAATGTAGCAATTTTATTGGTCTCGGGACTGCTAACTGCATTGGGGAAGCAGGATATCAGCATTAAGTTAATGCATATAGGAATTGTTGCTTGACGGTTGAAATATCAAATACCAGAAGGCACGACGGTAGCAGTCTGAGAAAGCAAAGCAAAACAACTTAACTATTATTAGATAATATCATATTTCCTAATAAACTAATATTCACTTTATAACGGGACAAAAAGATATCGAAACAGTATGTACATACTAACGGGTTTCCTATGTCGGCATCCAGCAAAATTGTTGTAATATTGATACGGGAAACAAAAACCTTGAGAGAGAAATTGGCCCCAAGAAACTCTGCCTTAATAAACAGTCGAATAAAATACAGATTCTCGATTTAAATAGTCAAAAAATTAAAGAACAATTTATTAAAATAGAAACAGCGCCGATTTACGATGTAATCCATTAACGGCCCAAGGTACAAAGCAGCTCCTAGTTATGCTGATGATTACATCTATAAATATGTAAACGACACGAACAAAGTCCAGAGAGCACGAAAAAAGTTAAGTAAAATCAACGAAGTGAAAACCAAATACCAGCGCATAAACATAAGAGACCGTCAGTAAATCTAGATACAACGTTTAAAGTCAACAATTTCAATTTCGAAAGTATGGAAGACATTAAATATCTTAGAACAATAATCGCAGTTGGTAATACTACCACTGAAGGAGTTTAGAGCATAATACAAGCTTTAGACCTATTTTTATGTACGGATGCGAATCATTACAATGACTAAAACAAAATTAAAAAAAGACTTCAAATATTGATAGATAATTGATAGGGAATAAGCACATCTATAGATAAGAATGAACAGATCATACAAGGTGGATAGCAAGGATTTTGGATTGGAGCCCAATAGGAAGGAGAAAAAGAGGTAGACCCCGAAGATCATGGAGGGATGAAGTGGACGAGGCCATGGAAAAACGAGACCTTAGAGATGGAGAATGGCAGAACAGAGAGGACTGGAGACGTTGGCTGAAAGAAGGAAGGCGGCGACAGCTGTAAAAATCCTTATATAGATAGATAGATAAGAATGAATAACATATCTTAGATAAATAAGCGGAACAAAAGAAACTGTGTATAAACTTGAAATTTCAGAAATAATAATTAAATGAATTAATGTAAATCGTAGGAAAAGAAATAAGAGGAGCCATGACACAGTGAAAAACTAGAAATCTTATGGAAAAATACAATAAACTATTACATTTGCTCTTTAGCACCGTAAGAAGATCAAAATACAAATCTGCATACATAATTATATTAAAGAAAAGTTAATAAAAACTTCTGTTCGTCAGCAGCCAGAGAAATTACACATTATAATATATTGAATAATGCTTTTAGCATAAAAAAAAAACGGTGTTATAGTCAATAACAAGAAAACCAAAAAAAAGTTAATTAACAGACAAAAGGTATGATATAGAATGGAGCATTAATGTAACAATAAAACCATACACTTTTGAAGGATTGGAGCTATTTAGATATCGCTGATAACTTTGTCACATAAAAGATAAAAGCGAAAATGCATGTAGCAAACCATAGACATATAGTACAAATAGACTGAATACTGCCATACATTCAAGTTTCCGCAATGCGACAGAGAAAACTGACGACAAACAATATCTGTATCTTTTTCTAATGGGATGGGTTTATCGACCACGTGACCTTCTCATTGGTCATTTAGGTCACGCGTTCAATAAACCTGGCAAATTAGAAAGAGATGCAGGGACTGCTTTTCGCCAGTTTTCTCTGTCGCACTGAGGAAACGGACCTGTATTGCAACAGTCAGTCTATTTGTATTTTATGTATATGTAGCAAACTGATATCCTCATATCACTATTAAATCTACAAAAAGAAGAAACTGCAATATAAACAAAATTTGTTTAGTACGTGTCAGAAAAGAACTCTAAAAAAGAATTTGGAGATAGAAACGTCAACTACATGTGTAATATAAAAATCAAATTTATTCTTTTAACCAAAATGTTCACACCAAGTTTTAATGTATTTAAATATCCGCTAGCTCAAACTACTTGTATGCTATAATAGTATTCAGTAATCCGTCTCAATATGTATGACTTTATTTTTTTTTAATTTTTTGGATAAAATGAAAGAAATACGCCACAATATTTATTATGTACTACATATGTTATTTGACGCTTCAATGTTCAAATAGGAGTTCGTTCTTAAAAATGTACAATATTATTTTTACAAGATATTACGTATAAGATGTTATTTATGTTTTTACTTTATATAGTTGGTCATAATAATCAATTAGTTCGCGGTTGTTTCGCACTCTGTATTGATTTGTAATATTATCGATAACAGGTTTATATATTTCTTTAATAATTCTTCTTTCTGCGATGCTCAATCGGCTCTTATTTTGTTTTTTCGTCGTCCATGTTTCATGTTTTAATTCTCCCCGTATAATTAGCCCATTAACAGAGAGTCATTCCATCCAATAAGAGTGGAGGCTGCTCAGTCATCAAAGACAATCATTCCATCCAGTAAGGATGAAGACTGCTTAGTCATCAAAGACAGTCGTTCTATCCAGTAGGGGTGAAGGCTGCCTAGTCGTCGAAGAGACAAGTGCTATCTGCCAAACAAGAGAGTCGTGTCTTGGTTAAGGGGTAGCTGCCCTTTGCGCTATCGCCGATTCTTTTGTGGTTGCTGTATGTCAAGGGGTAAGGTCAGCCTACATATCTGTTGCTAAAATTACTTCGCTGCTGTAACGAGTACCATTTACTGGTATATGAATTTTGTTACGAATTTATCTTATGTGCTAAACTCTAATAAATCTTTTACCGCGAATTAAAAAACATGTTTTAACCTTTACGTTTATCTAAATAAGTATTTACTATATTGTATAATAGTTGTTTATTATGTTTGTTTTACTATTTGTATCTCTATAGGTATAATTTAGAATATAATATTATTTGTCTTATGTACAAAATCATACGATTTTCGTTACATTGATATGTGGCAATTAGCTATAGAGTCATTAGTCTTTCCTGTCATATCATATTTTCCTTAATCAACAAACCATAATCAAGCGGTTTAGTTTGTGTAATACAATATCCCAATTCGTCTCATAATATTTAGTTTTCAAAACAGCTGTTACGCTAATAATTCGTTCACCTTTGTTAAAGCACTTTGGGTTATGACTACTTTTTCTTGGCTACGCAATTTTAGTTTTTAAATTACAGTATTTATTGATATGTTATTGATAGGGTATGCAAGTGTTGAGGAATAGTTTGGGATTAATATATGAGGTTGTGAAATATTAGGTATTGTTGATAACTGGGTAGTTGTTATATTTTTATCTGTGTATGTAGTTTGAGAACTTGGGAATAATGTTAAGGGTGATATTTGAGATGGAGTTAATATTGGTATAGTTAATTAAGTAGGTATAGTCGAGGACTGTAAGGAAAAGGACTTCGCTGAAGATGCTGATGTGATCAGGACGTCATGTGTGGAAGAGTATTAACTACTGTATTTATAGTAGTAGTTGGCACTGTTGTTGTAAAGTTCTGATTTGGATTTGTACAGAATGACCAATTTGCTACAAAATGGTCAGATTTTTTAAAATAGTAACACATCTGTTTTCTAAAGATAAGAAAATACGATTAGATATTTGATCGTGGTTTCTGACAATTGAAGGAGGAATTAATGTAGCTTTCAAAGGAAAGATAAATGTATGTCTTGGAAAGCTCAATATATATCTATATACTGGGTTTGTTGTACCTCTTCGTAAAAAATTAATTGGAGGTAATAAATTGAGGCCTAATTTTTTAAGTTCATATTCTTTGAAAGTGTGATAAATACTAGTACAAACATTAGAGATCAGTAATCTTTCATTTGGTGTAATTAAGCGTCGAGCATAAATTATTTGATGATTGATAGTTATTCTTTCGTTGTCAGCCTTCATGACAGTTTTTTCTAATTCTTCACTAGCTAGGTAAATACAAATACGGTGATTTGAAATTCGTAACGAAAAAATTTATATATCTTGGTTCTATAATTTTTCACAGTGCAAGTAGATATTGGAATTTTGGAATTGAATTGATTAACGCTACAGAATATGAAGAAGTTTTATATGATGTCAATAATGTTTGGGGCCTCGACGCTACTGGACTATTAACATCATCCATTTTCGTTGTTTAATGACATCAGGTGATATAAATAATATGAACTTGTTTTGAAGTAAGTATCTAATTAGATTAAAATTCCTTACCGATTTTCTCCATTGTTATTCTCCATTGTTATTTACGGTATCACAACAATTTATTACACTTTTAATATTAACTGGATATAAATAAAAGCACAAAAACTAGGTGCGATTAGACTGGTAATTAAATAAATCTAGCTTCGACGAAGGTTCAAATCGTTGTCTCTTATTTTCTTTTCAAATATTCGGAGTTCTTCCTCACTTGTTTTAGTCATTTGCTATTACTCATATCCATGTATTAAAATAGGTTTGAAATTAGTAGCAATATTATTTCTCCGAGAAAGTGAAGAATATCTATTTGCTATCCAGATTTAATCCATAGAATAAATATTGGAATGCCATAAAATAATGCTATTAGCACCAAAAAAATTTGCTGATAATCAGTAAAAAACTAAATAAATGTCCTTTAACATGCAAAAAAGACGATATAGAGTAGAGCATAATGTTACAATAAACCCATATCATTTTAAAACATTGCATTATTTAGTATATCGTAGATAACGTTCTCACATAAGAAATAAAAATGAATATTTAGGTAGCTAACTGATGTATATATTATAACCCTTATAACACTTTTAAATCCAGAAGTCTAATAGGAATCTATAAAATCAGGATATATAAGAAGATAATTAAATCAGTGCTACTGTGTGGATATGTGACGACAACACTGTCAAAACAATGTAAGTAAAACTCAAGTAGTAATTTGATCAGGATTGCTAGAAATGTCATCAGAAGTATTTTCCAACCTATATAGGTCCGAGTACTAACCAATACCAAACGGAACTAATGCCAAGGTCCAACACATATACAAAGGTAGCAACGTCGTACAAGAAACTAAATCTCAACGCCAAAGTTGCGCTGGCTATATCCAAAGGCTCTCTAATAACTGCATTGTCAAGCTAAATTGGGAGGATCGAGAAAAAAATCCCTGTTCAATCACATGCTATCCTACCTACAATCAACAACTTATTTGTTAGGGATTATCAAATCAATTACAAGTAATCAAATGAACTAGACTTAAAAAAGTTATCCCAGGAAAGGCACTTCAGAAATAGGGAAATATATTTTTACAACGTCATTTACGTGGGTGAGTTTTCAATAGTAATGAGGAGACAAAAAGAAGAAAAGGTAATAGAACCTTGTTGCGTTCTGACTATATGATGTCGATGACCTTTATATAACATATAGGGAGAAAGAGAGACGAATGTCTATGTTCAATCTAGAACTCGCTGGTTTTTCTCCATTTTGAATTGGGTTTGTATATGTATTACTATAGAAAATAAACGGAAGAGAACTATAATTATGAAATTTTATCTAAAATGTAAAATCAATAAACAAATTATATATACAAAAAGATTATATAAATCCCTAATATTCACACATTAAAATATGCCCGATAGAAGTATGTCTTCTAAAAATACAAAAAAGTAGTTATTCATAACTCAGGTGGCTTTACAAAAGGTAAACGAATGAGCATAAAAGCACAGCTGTTTTTAAAACTTAATATTATTAGGCAAATTGTGGATATCCATTACCGCTTGTCTATAAAATGAATCAGAAGACTATGCTAAAATATGATACGGCAGGAAAAACGGCAATGTAAAGCAAATATGATGATTTTGTCACAGCATACGAATATTGCCTCGTACTGTTATATAGCAATTTGTTGTCACAAGTTTATAGTTTTTCGAAAAAGAACTCAGATTTAAATATTTAAACGTCAAATAAAATATAAAAACCTATTTAACCTTATTCCCAGCATTATTCTTAAACACTGACATAACGTCACAAGACAATAATTTTAAAAAATCATTGCGAAATTCAAAATTTATATTTATACCGGTATCTCAGAAAATAATAATATTTGTATAAAGTACAGTCATATTTTGAGATAAAATCTTCAATTCAGAGCAAAAAACTGAGCACACAAATATTTATTATTTTATGTACTATGTTGTAAAATAAGTATACTCAAAACAAATAAATATTATCTACCAAGTGCTCTACTCCAGTTTAATATCTTCTTCTTCTTCCTCCTTCTTTATAAATAGGCTTAATGCCTGTTTTACTTCGGTTTTGAGCCTCAATTGACGTTGTCTGACCATCTTTTCCTCGGTCGTCCCAATGATCTCCTTCCATTTGGCGATTTGTCTCTTGCTATTCGTACTATTCTATTTTCTGTCATTCTTTCGAAGTGTTGATTCCATTCCGCTTTTTTCTTTTGGTCCACGCGTTTATTTAATCTAAACCATATCTCGCTCGTATTTCTTCACTTCTTAGTCTTTCTCTTAGAGTTTAGTTTGTTATTTTTCGTAAGACTTTCATTTCTGTTGTTTCTAGCAGTCTTTGTGTTTTCGCCGTATCTGCTCTTGTTTCCGCTATGTACGTCATTATCGGTCTTATTGTTGATTTTTATATCCTCAGTTTAATATCAGTTTAATATCAATGCATAAAATATTATAAAAATTTCGTCATAGTTGTAAATTTATATTAGATAAAACCAAATGTAGAGCATATAGTGAAATATGAATATCTTAGAATAACTATAACGAACGAGAACATTATTGATAAGGAAAAGCCAGGCCCATCGCTAAGAAAGTGAGAAAGCAATTGGCAAAAGCAAAGGGTACTTTGTACTAAAGTAGCCGTACTCAAAAGCATAAGCATGTCATTTTCTACGTAAGTGATGGATCCGACCGTTACTTGATAAAAATTCATTTTATCTAACAATAAAAGATGTATGCGTTTACACGTTATAGTTTGTAACTGAATAAGTTAAGGACGGGAGAATTGTTTGTCTCAAGTTGGCCATTCAGAATTATGTCTTTATTTTTTAATTTGCTAATTTCCATAGATTCTACTTTTCATAGAATCTAAAGGTAGCTTCAGGGCTTTATTATAAATATACTTTTTTAGGAATGAAAATACGTAAATAGAATCTGGAATATGCATGTAACGTAACTTTGATCTCTGAGATAAACCCAACTCCTGAACAATGGCGCCGATATATGTAGTTAAAATTTTGTACACCTATTTTAA
The DNA here is from genome assembly GCA_918026665.1 of Diabrotica balteata. NCBI lineage: Eukaryota > Metazoa > Arthropoda > Insecta > Coleoptera > Chrysomelidae > Diabrotica > Diabrotica balteata. The sequence goes on along the minus strand of OU898278.1, from coordinate 67,939,086 downwards.
CCGTTTATTTCCTTATTATCCATATATGAGTTGTGACCGATATTACAAACTCATTTATTTTTCACAAAGAGACTCTACATATATTAACTACATTTATTACTATACAAATCTGATCGAAATATTGTCTAAAAGTAACAGTATGTAAAATTAAAATTTTTAATGAAAAGTAAAAGGTTAGTCATATTTTATAGGGTTTAAAGATCGGCCAAATCGGCCTTTTTAATGCCAACTATCCTAATTATGTCTATAAATATTAGAGAAGGGAATATCCAGAGATAAAGATAGGTACTTTACTTTACTTAACTTTATCAGACATATGCGGTTAACACAAATGTGACGTATTTCTAGTGCAGGAAACACATTGAGGGCCAAACTTAGGCAAACAAGAAAAGAAAAACTTAAAATGAGAGGGGACAAAACCAGTCAGCTAAGGGAATCTTTCAACGGTGTTGAGCTTGGATCTGCTATCTACGTATATAATGAACAATATTACGGCTCCTGACTAAAGATCTGAGCACAAAACTAATTCTAAAATTTGGATCAAAAATACAACAATGGCTTGTATTGTCTGGGTATGCCTACACAACAGAAGATTTTTCGTATCATTCAATGGTAAAAATAACAGATGGAAAACGCAGAAGAACGGTCTCCTTTGGGGTAACGTAATGGTACCTACACTGTCTAGAATCGCAACATCCACTCAACGAATACCAGCTCAATTTATGACTAAAATCGAGAAAAAACTGACCAAAGAATATTGCAAATTTGACACTAACTCCACGTTTATTGATTACATATTACCCCTAAATAGCAGATAAAACATTTAGAAGTATGTAATATTGGTGAACTGGTACATTCTTCTTATATAAATTAAGCATTCTTCCCTCTTTTGTGCACTACTACCAATTTTTACATAAAAATATCTATTTTTGCACTTAAATATTTATTTTAAGATAACCTATCCAGAATTATATGTAGTACACAGATAAAACCAGAAATAAAATAATAAAAAAGCTGTATACAAGATATCGTAAAACAATGGATTAACTAAAAGTTCTTATTAATCGTATTCTTAAATAAAACGTATAAAGACATATTCATGTTAACAAAATACATTAGGAAATATTCGCATATGAAAAAACACGTCCAACTTGGTAATGAAATCCTTTTGTATTTATAAAGCTATTTTTAGAATAGCAGGTACCTACCAAAAACAGGTATTTGGTATTATACATATCTATTACATATTGTCAATATGATCGCCAACATTCATAACGGATAGGCACATCAAGAAGAAAAAGAAGATTACATATTGTAATGCGTATGAAAAGGAGTCCGTATGAACCGTTAAAAATATATAAAATATATATATCAAGAACGCTGGCCTAAGTGCATAGTTGCCAAACTATCAGAGCTTACTTAAACCGATATACTTATAGTTCCAATATACAGTGAAAAAGATCTGAACGGCCCCTATAATATATACACGTGAACTAAGCGAAATACATTTATGATACAGGGGTACTTATGAGCTCCAAAATTTTATTAAGAATTATGAAACTATACATCTTAACGAATCGACAGAGCCAATATTATGGAATGGACAAGTGAGCTCCGTATATCGGTGTCCACTTGACCACGGAGCTCACTTGAACCTGAATTTTAACATGGGCGGAGTTCACTTTATGCCGTAGATATATATATATATATATATATATATATATATATATATATATATATATATATATATATATATATACATATATATATATATATATATATATATATATATATATATATATATACAGATTGAACGAAATAAATTCGGAACATAGGAATATAATGTATTTCGGCTCAATTCTGCTGTAAGTGGTTGGCCAACAAAAGATTGTCAAATAATTATATTATAAAAATCCAATATTTCAGCGGGCTGCTGGATTCTGAACTGAAATTGAAAGCTACACATAAATCTACGATTTTAATATGCTGTCAAACCAGTTATAGTCCAGGAAATGAAGCATTTCACCTCGCAATTTTTTCGTGCTGCGTGGGTTGACTTGAAATTTAACAGAAGGTAGGTAATAGCCTAAGGATCAAAATCTATATCGAACCAAAGTGCGCCAAAGCCTAGGGGGTGGTTGCCACCCCATCTCCGGGGTGAAATTTTTTTTTACGTTTTAACTACAGGTTTCGATTAAAAAAGTGATTCTAGACAAAAAATGTGCTATACATTTTTTTATAAAATGATATTTTCAAGTTATTCGCGATTGAAAGTAACAACTTTTAGACGAAAAAAATCCACGTTTTTAATCGATTTTTCGCGAATAACTCGAAAATGGTGCATTTTATCAAAAAAATTGTAGAGAACAAATTTGTAGCTTTTAAAAAGACAAATACAACTCATTTTTTAAAATGTTTTTGCGATATAATAGGAACCGAAATACGGCCTATCAATGTTCAGCGGTTTTCTTCAAATGCCAAATTTGAAAGATTTAAAGTCAGATATCGGGAAAATGATGCATTTTTGGAAGAAAACTCACAAAACCTTTTTTAAAGAGCATAAACAGACCTATCATAAAAAAATACTCTAGCTCAAAAATTGAGTGAGTTATGATGAAAATAAGGTCAATACCTCATTTTTTACGAAAAAAATCGATGAAAACAACCCCCTAACCACCGCCATAATTAAAATCGATCTTCACCCTTCTGCAATTCCCTTTGTACATGTATTGTTAATACGTCCAAGAAGTTTGACCCATTTAAAATGCTTAGTTTTAGAAAAAGTACAGCTTAAAGCGAGAAACGATTTACAATTTCATATTTTTTACCCTTCTTTTTTTAAATATGCCCGAAAATACTGAATATATGAAAAAAATAAAAATAACCAAATTGTAGCTTTTTTAATGACTAAAATTATCCTTTATTTAGATTTGTTGTACAATGAATATTTGGCGAGATATAGCCGTTTAAAGCATCGATTTACGATCAAGCACCATCTTTTTCGGGCCCTTTAAACTCACCCTATTAAAAAACCAAGGGTTCCAAAAAGATTTAATTCACAGATCCTTGTAGCTCTTAAAAACCTCTACAAATCGTTTTTAAAGAAACACTCTATCGTGAAAAATTAAAGGAAATACGTTAAAAAAACCAGTTAATTTTTTTCCGGAAAATTCCATTAGTATAGTACAGTACATTTCGGAGCATAATAATCTACAAAACCGGTATATTAACTAGTGGGGCGTTATACGTTCGAAATTGTAAGCGTTCTTATTTTGAAATCCCATACAACAGAATAAAACATCTGCTCATGTGTCTATGGCTTGGCAATAAAAATATCAGAGCAACAGATTGGGGATGGTATTCCAAAGATGGTTTGTTATTACCCGTATGCATGAACAAACAACCTGCACCCGATGAACTTTTGAAAATTACTTTTTGCCAATGTAAAAAAGGATGCGGCGTTTCATGTGGGTGCAGAAAAGTTGGTTAATACTGTAACTCTACTTGTTCTGGGTGCTCAGGTGAAGGGTGCAATAACAGTCCACCAATAATTGAAGAAGATGAGGATGACATAGATCACGATGAAGATGTAATTGATGACGAATAAAATTAATATTATAATTGTTTTACCTATAAATGTAAATATTTCCAACTATTTATGTAAATGTATAAGAATATAATTATGGTGCCTTTTTATGTTGATAAATTTTTTTGTATTTAATTCTACTTTTTTCAATTTACCTATATCTTATAAATTAGTTTATAAAAACTGCAATGAAATATGATGGAACTTTATTCAAAAGCTCGAAACTATCATTATTTAATTAATTCAAACCAAATTTTACCCATATTCAGATTTAATATGTTATTTTATAATTTTTGACAATTAGGGGTAGTTTTCACCCCTAAGAACAATCAGGGGTCGTCGACATGACATAAACTATAAAGCAGCGGGTGAATTGAGCTTAAATCCAAATTTTTATCCAAATCGATCCAAGGCGAAATCATTTTTTTAGAATTAGTAATTTTTTACATTAATCTCTAACAAGGGTTGCTTTTTAAGGGTTGAAATATGATGGAACTCTATTCGAAAGTATAAAATAATCATTATTTAACTAATTCAAACCAAATCTTATCCATATTCTGGTTTAATATGTTATTTTATAATTTTTGAAAATTAGGGGTAGTTTTCACCCCTAAAACCCCTCAGCGCACTTCGGTTCGATATAGATTTTGATCCTTGGGCTATAACCTACCTTCTGTTAAAATTTCAACTGGATAAATGCAGGACGAAAAAATTGCGAAGTTTTAACTTTTTTCGAGCTTCATTTCCTGAACTATTATCGCTTGCTTAGACAAACCCGTCTTACGCAAACAACATTGTTACGAGACAGATAGTTGAACGATATTTTATACAATGTCTATACCCAGGTATGGATTTATTTTTGTCCAAGTTTTATACTGGTCCACTATTTCAAATGCAGTTCAAACAGACATGTATTAAATTGTATGTTCCGTTTTAATTTGGTTCAGTCTGTATATATATATATATATATATATATATATATATATATATATATATATATATATATATATATCACTGTTTTTGATGGGTTGGAGTCCATAAAAGGGGCTATTTGTTGACTATTTTTTACTCGAGCTTTCAATTGTGATTACAATTTTTATCAACAGCTTCTAAAAAATACAAAATGTCTTACAAAGTTGAACTAGAAATAAAAAATTTTTTGTTAACTCACCAAATAAAATTAGTTTTTTATATAAAACTACTGCTTACATATTAAATACAAAAAATATTAATAAAAAAATGTCTTATTCTAATAAATGTTTCTCTGAAAATTTTTGATGAAGTTTCTTAAGAAAAAAAATTGAATTTGTAAACAAAAATAGAATAGCTACAACCAGCCTAAATGTCATAAATACTAACTTAAAAATTTTTATTTTTGACGTATTGTCAAAAATAAAATTTTGTTTAAAAAATTCTTCTTTGTTTAGTAACAAAAAAGAAGAAGATTTATTCACCATTGATAGATGCCCGAAAAAATGTAACAAATACATGGAAAATTCAAAATCTGATATTTTATTGACTGCATATATAAATTAAATAGAAATTATATAATTATAAATTTTGCTTAAATTTTGAATTTCTGACCTTTTGTTTAAATTATTATTACTTTTGCTAATACAAACCATTTCCAAAAACGTTCTTTTAAATTTATTACTTTCATTACATAAAATTTTAATATTATCAAAATCCATAATATGGTCTTTGTCTATTACATGCTCTGCCAAAGCACAAGATGGTTTCTTAATTCTACAATCACTCTTGTGAGAAATAATGCAATTTGATTTCTCATTTCTCACCCTCAGATAGGTATACCGTCTAATAAAGACTTCAATCATCATAGGAGATTGTTTGTTTTCTTGTTTTTTTTTTTTTTTTGTTTTTTCCTATAAATTTAGAACCTAAACATTTATATAAATTAACTCTAGTCTACGTTGTTTGGAAGTAGCAAAATGGGTAATAACGTCATCGTAAAATTTATTAGAGTTTTGGAGAGATTTTAAAAGTTTTTTTTCTATTGACATTTGAGACAATAAGTTTTGATTCTTTTGAGGCAAGAGAAATCGCGTTCATTTGAGGCAGACGTTGGTGGTAATGAGAGAATTAATGACAATAATTTATTAATTTCGGTAACAGTTTGTTGTAATGAATTGCAGTATATAAAATTATACATATCTTGTAACTTATCCCATCTTCAGAAAATATTTGGATCAGCATATAAAACTTTTAATTCATTTTCTAATTTTATTTTATTAAAGAATGATGGATAATTTTTAATTAACCTGTCTAATAAATATCTTGGAAATTCTTTGGCGTAACTTTCAAATTTTGAATCGTCAAAGTGGTCAAAAATTTGCAAATCTTCAAAATTCGAAAAACGAAAGTTTTCAAACCGATTGCTTCACGGATCGAGATATCATCACTTTCAAAATCGTCACATTCAATAATAAAATCAAAAACTTCCAAAAGCTGTTCACGAAAATCTGCTACAGTGAAAACTAACCGAGATTTAAAATTCCATCGCGTCTAACAAACTGTTGGCATTTTTTTCGAAACAAACCGTTCTAAAACATTAGTCCGTTTAGGCTAGCTTGAAAAAAATGAAGCAAATCCGCTTAAACTGGCAAAAAAAGACGACATACTTTAATTTTTTTCATGTATCTTGCAAAACTAAATTCATTCTATGCGCATGACAATGAGTAAATAAAGCTTGCGGTGCAATAGTTTTAACTTTTGCCTGGAGACCATTTAATTCACCAGACATCACGGCAGCGCCGTCATAAGTTTGCCCTACCAATTTATTTTTGATATCAAAAAATTTTAATCTGTCCTTTAAAACACCAAAAATATGTTCTGCCTTATGGCTTTTACTCACGTCTGTAAAACCTAAAAACCTCTCATAGATGTTACCACGTAACGCTAACAACAATTGATAATTGTGAATGACATATGTCGGTAGTTTCATCTACTTCTAGTGAAAAGCAAATGGTTTCCTGAATCTCAGATTCAATCTCAGAATCAGAAAGTAAATTATAAAATTCCAAATCGTATTTCTTAAACATTTTTATTAGTTCTCTAGAATTACCTTGATTTAACGAATGCTCCGATTCATCGTGTCCCCTAAAAGATAATTCCTGACAACTTAAAAAAAATTACAATATCAATTAAACGACGTAAAACTGCGTGATTATTTTTCACAATTTCGTTATGTTTAATAGCATTTTCACGTTGGGCATTATCTAATGAAACATGGATATTTTGTTTTCCAAATAAATCTAATTTAATCTGGCTGTAAGTATGATCTTTCGAAATATCATGTTTATGTAAAGCCCTAAATAATTCCTTTAAATTATCGTAACCAGATTCACACCACGGATTTTGATGTTTGCCCCTATTTGTCGAAAATAAAATGCAAGGCCAACAGAAAAGTTTGTTTTTTTATTTCACTCCCGGTAAGCCATGAGTACTTGCTGTACCAATTATCTGAAAATGATCTATTACTTCCCTTACCCGCATTAATATTTATAAGCCGGGACATTTTAGGCAAAGGACGCCCCTTATTTTTAATATCGATTTGTTCTTCGTATGGAATAGATAAAAACCCATTATGCAAAATATAATTTACAATATCAGACTTATCAATAATTACAGTTTCTCCCATGGCTTGCATTTTTTAGGTATTTACTGAATTTGTTTACACTTTAATTAAAAAAAACTTCTAATATGTCAAAAAACCCTTTAACCTTTAACTATTTACGGCAGACGTAACGTATCACAGTATTACTTTAGAAAATAAAAATAAATCACAAAAAGAAAGGCTAGTTCTTGCACTGAATATCACTTCAGTTTACTACTTATATGAAATAACATTTCGTCCCACGCTCGCAATGTACAGTTCGCGACCAATCACCAATCGAAATGAAACATCGGCAAATTTAAATTTGCCTTACTTGGTAATTAAGTTCATATGGAAAGAAATGTATATTTGATTGCTAATCAACCAATATTCCGTTGATTTTTACAGGTAAAGTCAAGGTTGGGATCGGCTAGCCGAAAAAACAAAACGTGCCTTTTTAAGAATTCGTAGGCGGATGGATGTCTCCGATATCGGAACATCTATTTGAAAAGTGTCTACGCAGGGATCACTTAACGCTTAGATTGGACGAATTCTTTTAAAAACCATGAATAAAATTTAGTCTAGTCGAATTCTTTTAAAAACCATGAATAAAATTTAGTCTTTATTATCTCACAGATATTTTTTTAGTTCACAAAAACAAATGACCTCAACTGATTACCTGCCACAATTATTTATTGAAATACTGGTTAAATTAAATATTAAAATAATCTATAATATCTATAAAGATATGGGTCGGCACTGCCGACCCTGACCGGCCGCCACTGTTAAAATGTACAATATGAGAACCACACCATCATGGAGAAGATGTTGTAAGTGTTACCTTAAAAAGACATGTAGAAGTCAATGATATTATCGAATATGTGAGTAAACTCAAGTAAATGGACATTATACGGTAATATTGTATAAACAATCAATTAACTAGCATTTAGCAACTTATTAAAAAATTAGCACAGCAACAGAACATGTGGTCTAATGTATATGTAATATTTTATTTTAATATTAAGTAGTGAAAAAGAATTAAGAATATCATAGATTCACTTCCAACTATATGAGAATTTATTAAACTGTTTATTCGGGCTGTTGGGCCGTTGTCTTCTGTTGAGATTAGTTCTCGACGTTTCGCCAACACTAGGGGTTGGCATCTTCTGGAGATGTTGATGCTTCGCTTGTAAGCAGAAACTGACGACGCGTTGTACTACGGAGGCAATATTTTAGTAGTACAACGCGTCGTCAGTTTCTGCTTACAAGCGAAGCATCAACATCTCCAGAAGATGCCAACCCCTAGTGTTGGCGAAACGTCGAGAACTAATCTCAACAGAAGACAACGGCCCAACAGCCCGAATAAACAGTTTAATAAGTTAGACGATGGCCGTGAAAGCCTAACGCAATTTATATGAGAATTATTTATGCTTTGATTTTGACTTAGGTAGCATTATTAAAGTGATTTATATTAAAATTAAAAAAAAAAGTATAGTATAAAATGAAGTTACCACTCAAAGCCTCACGACTGCCGTCGGTAAAATGGCGTTAATAGAAACAGATCGAGCCAAAACCGTGAAAAGACAGCCAACCTTGAGGTAAAAAATTTTGACATAACAGCAAGGTTGAAATACCAACCCAAATAATAGGGCGGTGTATTTGAAAAGTTCAAATGAGTTTGGATGACAACCCGCTTGTAAGAGACCAAACAATGCAAGAAATTGGTATTAATAACAGCAATTCCTCGCATCAACCAGTCTAGTACGAACAAACAGGCGAAATTCATTCAACCTCATATATAAATAAAAATCGTCAACGTTATAGCTGGATATTCAGCCACAGATGATCAACGAAAATAATTTCCACAGTCCAAGGTTCATCCACTTGGAACTGTAATTTGTAGGAGATTCTATGAATCAATTACATTATTTGTATTATAATATTTAATCATTAAACAGTTCACACTAATCTATGTATGAGAAATAATGAAAGTATGTACATGCAATGTGAGTTGCATACGTTTATATGAGTTAAGTGAAAATATTGAATTATTTTATTTAATTATGAATTTATTTCTATTTTAATATGTTATTATATTTTAAATTATTTAATAAACAAATGTGTTAAATTGTACACCTTACAAGACACTTATATAGTAAATAGATCATAAAGCCTAATTCTGCAAAATTAAAGCATGATATATTTGGCTCAAGTTACTTATGTCAGTTCTCTTATTTAGAGCATTCGGGTGTTTAGGAATTGAACACATTTCCAAAAACTGTCTTTTAACGAGATTGCGTTCAGTACCAAGAATCTTAACTTCATTAAAATTCACCTTATGTTTAGTATAGATCGCGTGTTGCGCCAGAGCACAAGTGTGCTTTGATAGATTAATGTCACTACGATGTGTAGTGAGACGACCTTTTAATGATCTCCCAGTCTGACCAATATAAAATGAATCACACTCAGCACAGGGTATGTGATAAATGATGTTAACTTGTTCCAAAGTGGACAAGGGTGTTTTAGTTTTTGAAAACAAATTTCCAACAGTTTTAGCATTCTTGACCGCAATTTTTACAGGTATGTTATTCTGTTTATATATACAGTTTAATAAGCTTCTCAGTAACTTGAGGAAAATAAGGTAAAGATGAGTAATGGGTGGTAGGATTCTCAAGATCAGTATCAGGCGGAACAATGCTATTAATTGAATTATTTGATATGGTTCTGAGTTGGTCACCATTGGGTATGTCATCAAACGAGGATCCATAACTTTGTGAGTAAATGTATTTATTTATTATAGAAGGATATGAATTCTCAATTAGAATATTTCTTAATAACTTAAGGGATTCCCTTCGATTAATCGGATGTGTCAATTTATTTAATCGGCAGCTTAGAGCTTTAATAAGGTTTAATTTGTATTTCATAGGATGACAGGAATGGTAGTTAAGGAACCTATTAGAGGTTTTCTATACCAACTTGTGGTTAGGGTGTTGTCTCCCATTCTAATGACACGCATGTCTAAAAAGGGAATACTATTGGTGACAGTGTCCTCAAGTTCAACAGTGAACTGTAAATGAGGATCAAACTCATTGAAAAAGGATAGGGTGCCCTGAACCTTGTCAGATGGTAAGGCTAATAATAAATCATTCACATACCGCTTAATAAAAGGGATTTGAAAATCCAAAAGACCTAAACGGTCAGATACCAAATCATCCAGTACATAGTTAACTAGGATGGGAGAGATTGAGGAACCCATAGGTGTGCCAAATATTTAGAGATAAATTTTGTCATCAAAGACCAAGAAATTAGTGTCGAAAACTAGTTAGTTAACACCTAATATTAATATCTCTAAATTTCGAACGGATATCTTATCCAAATCATATAATTACAATAATAATTTCAATATTGTTGATTCTTTTCACTTTAGTGAATTTATTAATAATTTCAAACTACCACAAGGCTACATTTTAGTAAGTTTTGATGTGGTGTCTCTCTTCACTAACTTACCTTTGTCCAGCGTTATCACCTCCTTGAGAAATCATTGGAATTCTATTAAACCTAACTGCCCTATTTCTTGGGATGTATTTGCAGAACATTTGCAACTAGTTTTCGACACTAATTTCTTGGTCTTTGATGACAAATTTTATCGCCAAATATTTGGCACACCTACGGGTTCCTCAATCTCTCCCATCCTAGTTAACTATGTACTGGATGATTTGGTATCTGACCGTTTAGGTCTTTTGGATTTTCAAATTCCTTTTTTTAAGCGGTTGTGGATGATTTATTATTAGCCTTACCACCTGATAAGGTTCAGGGCACCTTATCCTTTTTCAATGAGTTTGATGCTCATTTACAGTTCACTGTTGAACTTAAGGACACTGTCACCAATAGTATTCCCTTTTTAGACATGCGTGTCATTAGAATGGGAGACAACACCCTAACCACAAGTTAGTATAGAAAACCGATGGCCTCTAATAGGTTCCTTAACTACCATTAATGGTAGTTAACTACCATTAATGGTACCATAGGATGACAGGAATACCATTCCTGTCATCCTATGAAATACAAATTAAACCTTATTAAAGCTCTAAGCTGCCGATTAAATAAATTGACACATCCGATTAATCGAAGGGAATCCCTTAAGTGATTAAGAAATATTCTATTTGAGAATTCATATCCTTCTTCTATCATAAATAAACACCTTTACTCACAAAGTTATGGATCCTCGTTTGATGACAAACCCAATGGTGACCAACTCAGAACCATATCAAATAATTCAATTAATAGCATTGTTCTGCCTGATACTGATCTTGAGAATCCTACCACCCATTACTCATCTTTACCTTATTTTCCTCAAGTTACTGAGAAGCTTATTAAACTGTATATATAAACAGAATAACATACCTGTAAAAATTGCGGTCAAGAATGCTAAAACTGTTGGAAATTTGTTTTCAAAAACTAAAACACCCTTGTCCACTTTGGAACAAGTTAACACATTTATCACATACCCTGTGCTGAGTGTGATTCGTGTTATATTGGTCAGACTGGGAGATTATTAAAAGGTCGTCTCACTACACATCGTAATGACATTAATCTATCAAAGCACACTTGTGCTCTGGCGCAACACGCGATCAATACTAAACATAAGGTGGATTTTAATGAAGTTAAGATTCTTGGAACTGAACGCAATCTCGTTAAAAGACAGTTTTTGGAAATGTGTTCAATTCTTAAACACCCAAATGCTCTAAATAAGAGAACTGACATAAGTAACTTGAGCCAAATATATCATGCTTTAATTTTGCAGAATTAGGCTTCTTGATCTATTTACTATATAAGTGTCTTGTAAGGTGTACAATTTGACACATTTTTTTATTAAATAATTTAAAATATAATAACATATTAAAATAGAAATAAATTCATAATTAAATAAAATAATTCAATATTTTCACTTAACTCATATAAACGTATGCAACTCACATTGCATGTACATACTTTCATTATTTCTCATACATAGATTAGTGTGAACTGTTTAATGATTAAATATTATAATACAAATAATGTAATTGTTTCATAGAATCTCCTACAAATTACAGTTCCAAGTGGATGAACCTTGGACTGTGAAAATTATCTTCGTTGATCACCTGTGGCTGAATATCCAGCTATAACGTTGACGATTTTTATTTGTATATGAGGTTGAATGAATTTCGCCTGTTTGTTCGTACTAGACTGGTTGATGCGAGGAATTGCTGTTATTAATACCAATTTCTTGCATTGTTTGGTCTCTTGCAAGCGGGTTGTCATCCAAACTCATTTGAACTTTTCAAATACACCGCCCTATTATTTGGGTTGGTATTTCAACCTTGCTTTTATGTCAAAATTTTTGACCTCAAAGTTGGCTGTCTTTTCACGGTTTTGGCTCGATCTGTTTCTATTAACGCCATTTTACCGGCGGCAGTCGTGAGGCTTTGAGTGGTAACTTCATTTTACACTATACTTTTTTTTTTTAAACTTAATATAAATCACTTTAATAATGCTACCTAAAGTCAAAATCAAAGCATAAATAATTCTCATATAGTTGGAAGTGAATCTATGATATTCTTAGTTCTTTTTCACTACTTAATATTAAAATAAAATATTACATACACATTAGACCACATGTTCTGTTGCTGTGCTAATTTTTTAATAATTTGCTAAATGTTGTTAGTTAATTGATTGTTTATACAATATTACCGTATAATGTCCATTTACTTGAGTTTACTCACATATTCGATAATATCATTGACTGCTACATGTCTTTTTAAGGTAACACTTAAAAGGTTAACATCTTTTTAGATGAACTGATGATGCTATCAACTTTGTCTTTTATTTCTCCACCTTGAGACCGATATAAGAACCCACCACTCGTCTGAGTGATCCTTATATATATATATATATATATATATATATATATATATATATATATATATATATATATATATATATATATATATATATATATATATATATATATATATATATATATATATATATATATATATATATATATATATGAGAAAGATCAGACATGGAAAAATCTCGGAAAAATACCAACCAGAAAATAATAATCAAGCAATAGTACACTGAAAACTTTTGTATTTATCTGTACGCCCGTGAATGACTTGCCATTTTTTAAATATCACTTAATATTGCCGTTTTCTATTTTATTTTTCTCATCTTTCAAGATAATTCTTATAGGGATATATTTATTTATAACATACGGTCTTATGGTCTTATTACGGCTTTAGGAACATAAAACCTAAATATATCTAGTATAATACCGCACTGCTAAATTGAGAATTATGTTTGTAATGCGATACGAGGCCCGAACATACGAGAAACCAGTGACTCATGCCTTACTGATAAAAGTCAGACAGAAATCTGCATTTCTATAAAAAAATAGATTATTTGTTTTGTGTATTAATTTAGTTTAGGTCAAAGAAGAGTTGCAATAAAAGATTTTTCTAAATATAGAATGTAAACCATATTTCCAATGCTTTGTGAAAGAGAACCAGTTTATAATATTATGGACAACGTAAAAACACCTTATTTTTCGATGAATTGAAATCATGGTACAAGAAATAAATTTATGTGCAGATGTTCTACTACAAAAAATGTAAAACCAAAATCTCGATTAAAATTGTGGCAACCGGTTACTTATAGTGAAACTTATAGAAACACCCCATTATTGATTTCACAAGTGATAAAATGGGCCAACAAAAGACCAGTTTTAATCCGTACAATATTTAAATATAATAGTTGTATCTTGGTTTAATCAGGTGAAAAGAAAAATTATACACAAGTGCTAAAACTACAAACTATTCTCCATGATAACTTGGTGAAAAAGAGTGTTGATTTTAGTGATTAAATGGCTTCTTACCAACGCCCAATAGCAAAATTCTAAAATGGTACCGGAAAGTAGCAGTTTAATTAATATTTAATACCGCAGTAGTCAATTCTTAGTTGTTAAATAATAGAAAACGTGAAAAAAGCGACAACCTATCCTGAGAGACTGGAGTTCGCGAAGGCATTTGTAAATGAAGAAATGTTGAAATCCTTACTACCAGTTACACCCAAAAATACCATCTCAGGCAAAGCGATGTAGGTATAATAAAAAGAGAAGAAAGTGTTCAAGATGTTACAAAATTTTAAAAAGAAGCATGGCTATAGAAAATGTCACACTGAGAGTGCAGTACGGGTAAGATAGGGCAATGCTATTCTTATGGAGAATAAACGCACAGGGTTGTCGGTTTTCTCCAGCTGTTGATTGCTCATTGTCTCACAGGACCGTCTTGGATAAAATGCATCTGCCGGCAGTACGAGTAAAATATTTTATATCATTTATACGTATACAGTAGAATAAAAAGGCATTGATGAGTTATTGATAACGAAAACTATGAATTTTGCATATAAAACGTCAACATGAGATATACAATTGAATTATATTCATAAAAGTAACATTTGAACACCTCTTTACAAGAACAACATACAATAACTGTAGTTTTAATGTTTTACATAAAATAGAAAAAACCTACATAATTTCTAGGAAAGAATTTGGAAACTTGGAAATGATATTATTTATAGATTTTATATATAATATTCAAATTTCCAATTCTTTTATAGAAATTAGATTTTTTCTATTGTATGTAAAATATTAAAAATACAGTTATGTTGTTTCTATAAATAGGTCTTCATTTCTTTTGTAAAACTTCTGCTACAAATTACCATCATTAACATAATCACCTAAATATGGCCATAAACTTGTTTGTCATAATTAGTATTTATTGATAAACTCCAATCTTTCCCTATTTCACCCCCTACCCATCCTAAGGATGGGTAGGGGGTGAAAGTGCTTTTGGAAAACGAAACTACACTTCAAAATTTAGTCCGAGTTGCAACAGAGAGCATGGAGTCCCATAAGTTTAAATCCGGTGAATTATTTAACGGTTGCGCTAAACTCGTAGTGTTAAATGTGTTGTGTTTTTTACAAAATACGGAACAACTTAATGTAAGTGCGGCTGTAAGACGTACTTCGTTGATGACTGGTGTTAGCGAAAGAAGCATTTAAAATTTCAAAAAAAAAGAACAGAGTGGAACGTTGAAATCGCCAAAAAAAACGTAAAAAACGAGTGTATCAATCAAATTCTAGAATATTCACATATGACGAGGTCGTAAGAAGTATTCTACGGAGAATTGTTCATTGTGAATTTTTCATGAAAAATTTGCCGCCATTCTTAAAGCATATACATAACTTCATACAAGGTAATGAGAATATACATCCGTTGTCTCTTTCTACTTTATACAGACTTCTGAAAGATATTGGATTTGTTTATAAGAAACGTGGCCGAAGAAGCATCATGGTGGAGCGAGAGGATATTATTCATTGACGCCATAATTATTTGAAAACTATACGACGTTTGCGAAAAGACCATTGCAATATCATATATTTGGACGAATGGGTGGGTTAATGTTGGCCAATCTATAAATTACGAATGGTGCGATACTACGATACAAAACAATCTTGATGATTTTCTCAAAGGTTTAAGTACTGGCTTAAAAGCACCTACTAAACGAGGTCCACGATATGTTTTATTGCATGCAGGTTTTTCAGGAGGTTTCCTTCCTGGCACACAGCGTGTTTTTCTGGAAAAGAAAAATGATGGCGACTATCACGATGAAATGGATGCCGCATATTTTGAGTCGTGGTTTAAGGAGACATTAATATCAATGGTAATGGACAATGCATCGTACCACTCCCGTAAAGAGAGATTCCCTAACAATTCCTGAAATAAAGCTGCAATCAAGGAATGGCTAGTGGAAAAAGACTTTTTTCGAGGAGTGTTTTTTAAAATCCGAGCTATTAGAAGCAGCGCGTGCTTTTAAAGATCAATACGATAAGTATCATCTTGATGAGTATGCTTCACAACATAATGTTTATAAAAAAGAGGTTAGTCTTCGTAAGTGGGTATATTTATTTAAAAAACCCTTAAAAGGGCTACATCAAAAAAACAAACGTTTTCGGACTAAACAGTCCATCATCAGGTTTAAATTTTAAAATTGCCTAAAATAAGTATAAACCATTTATTTAAAACAAACGTGGTTATGAAATTTTGACTATGGTTAAAAAGCAAAAATGGCTATACTTACTAGGTTAAAATGCCTGAGCCGCCAAAATACATACCCTTTAAATTACATATAGTTGTAAAAGATTATTGTCTTGTTGTTAAAAAAAACTGAGATGTTCAATATTAAATTAAATATGACTTCAGGTAACATACATTGTTGAATTGAGTTCCAGAGCCGGGGAGTAAACCTCCACACACGGAGAACAGCTGGAAACTGATTGACAATATACCTATGAACGGTGTCAAAAACAAAATGTCAATGTAACATGGAACTATATTAGTTATACCTAGTATTACTACAACCAAAAGATTCAAAAATTATTTTGATGATTTTAAAAAATAATAACAGCAATCTAGGTGTTGGGATTTAAAATTTGGGTTATAATCGATGTGAAATCACCGATGGTGTTAAAGTCATGTTTAAGAGGATGACCTGTGTATTAGGCAACCTATGTTACTTTTTGTCGTATGGAATGTGGTCTAAAAGTGTATTTTATGTTAGATTAGCTTATATATATTTTTCATATGTGTTTGTATTTTATGTTAGATTAGCTTATATATATTTTTCATATATAAGCTAATCTAACATAAAATACACTTTTAGACCACATTCCATTCGACAAAAAGTAACATAGGTTGCCTAATACACAGGTCATCCTCTTAAACATGACTTTAACACCATCGGTGATTTCACATCGATTATAACCCAAATTTTAAATCCCAACACCTAGATTGCTGTTATTATTTTTTAAAATCATCAAAATAATTTTTGAATCTTTTGGTTGTAGTAATACTAGGTATAACTAATATAGTTCCATGTTACATTGACATTTTGTTTTTGACACCGTTCATAGGTATATTGTCAATCAGTTTCCAGCTGTTCTCCGTGTGTGGAGGTTTACTCCCCGGCTCTGGAACCCAATTCAACAATATATGTTACCTGAAGTCATATTTAATTTAATACTGAACATCACAGTTTTTTTTAACAACAAGATGTATAATCTTTTACAACTATATGTAATTTAAAGGGTTTTTACCCATGTATTTTGGTGGCTCAGGCATTTTAACCTAGTAAGTATAGCCATTTTTGCTTTTTAACCATAGTCAAAATTTCATAACCACGTTTGTTTTAAATAAATGGTTTATACTTATTTTAGGCAATTTTAAAATTTAAACCTGATGATGGACTGTTTAGTCCGAAAACGTTTGTTTTTTTGATGTAGCCCTTTTAAGGGTTTTTTAAATAAATATACCCACTTACGAAGACTAACCTCTTTTTTGTGATACGTGCTATACAGCTAGCTACAGGAATTGTTTTCCTTGTGGATAATGTTTATATTTTAAGGCTTCCTCCATATCACTGCGAATTGAATCCTATAGAAATGGTGTATAACCAAGTTAAGCGATATGTAGGTAACTCATAATACCACTTTTAAAAACGACGAGGTACGCCAGTTGATCGACGACGGTTTCGCACGCGTCACAGAGCAAAATTGGCGCAATTATGTCACTCATGTTGTTGAGAAAACGGAAAGTGACATGTGGACTGCGGACAACCTGCAAGATGACGTAGACCAATTGATAATACACGCGAACACAGGGGAGAGTAGCGAAAGCGAATCCGACATCTCGGATCTAGATGACGACTTTAGTATAATTAATTGAATATCTGTGAGTAACCTCGATTATTTTACACTGTATAACCAATAAAATGCATTTACCAGTCCAATCAGAGTATGGGCTTTTCGGATATTGGGCTGGGTGCACGGAAATCGAGTTCCCGGAGGTTCCACCCTGTATATTTATAGCTATCAAGAAATTTAATTTAAAATATATTTGTTAGTTTAATAAAGTATAAATATACTATAATGTTAAATAACTTACACTATAAACCTTATACCTGCTCATCTGGTCAAGTGTGGGCAAGGCAAACCATTATCCCATATGGAATAACACAAGGTTTCGCTGAAAACTACCAGGTTGCTATGCCAAGGAACTAGGTAAACTTATGTGGTCTGTAAAAAATGCGAGACTGCATTATGTTTTAACAAGGACAAAAACTGCACTTCAGATTTCCACAAAAAAAATTTCATAGTAGGTGTTCAAATTTCGCAGTGATTCAAGTGCGCAACTTGTATTTTTAATAACATCGCCGGGATTTAAAAATGTGCAAAGCTTTTTCGATATTTGTTAGTTTAATAAAGTATACAGTTTTATAATAAAATTCTCGCTAAAAACTTAAGGTCTTTTTATTCTAATTCATGCCTCTTATTTGGCTACTTGAAATCAATTATTTTATCAATATATTATTTTATAATAAATAACAGAGTCCGGCGTAGAGATCTGGGTACGGTTCTGTGGCTACCACTTGGACCTGTTTATATCGCCAAGCACAAGGCGTGAAATCCGACAATTGTGCATTCCTATATTAGCCGTACTGCACTCTCGGTGTGACATTTTGTATAGTAGAAATGCCCATAGAAAAGTTAAAAAAAAATAAAAAATACTGAGAAGAATGTGATGGCAGAACTGCAATATCTCTAGTGTGCTTTAACGAAGCTCATTAAAAAACAATTTTACTCATACAGGAACCATTATTGAGTAAAAACGTATTGTGCCTTAAGTGGAAGTCGTAAGTTGATAGTTTCTAGTAGTACATTTGTATTGTTAATTACCTCCGTAAAAGTACCTTATTTTTCGATGAATAATATGTATGATGAATAATAAATGTTAAATACTATTATTAATTATCATGCTGATATATTTATTCTATTTAATATTTCGGTAACTATTAACTTAAATTAAAGATATTTCATACCAAAATTCAGAAGTATTGATATTTTTCTCTATTTTTCCTTCGTTGCCTGGAGTAATTGCGTTAAATCAGAATTATGCAGTTAATTTTTAAAACGCGTTTATCTCGCAAACTGTTGAGTTTTGAAGTTATTAACAAGTATACCTTTTTTTCGTTGAAATAATGTATCTTTAATTTTTTTATCAAAATTACCGGTAACTTTAAGAGCAAAAAAATTAAGTGCAAATGTATGTCACATATGTAGGATATGTGGCGTCCTCTTCAGCTACATCAAAGTTTGCACCAAATTATAATTCCACTGGTTAAAAATTACTCAGTTGTAAATTTTTATACATAAATATTCACAAACATAAAAGTTATAGAGAAAAATAAAATTTTAAATTTCCACTTTAACACCCTGTATCTTTCTTAATATCAATATTTTATAGTTCATTTAAATCGTAATATTTTAAAGAGCAGAATCTACGGTTTCTTTTTGTACAATTACTTAAGGACCACCCTGTATATATATATATATATATATATATATATATATATATATATAAATATATATATATATATATTAAGGATCACTCAAAGAGTGGTGGGTTTTACGGTCAAAAGTTGGAGAGAAGAAAGACAAAGAAGGTGGCTCATCTATTTATTGAAGACGTTTCGCTTTTTAATCAGAAAGTATCATCAGTTCATCTAAAATGTACAATACGAAAAACCAAACATCCATAGAAAAGTTATTAAGTGTGTTACCTCAAATAGTCAATGATATTAAAATTGTAAAGAAGCTTATGACAATGGATATTATAAGATTATGTTGTATAAACAATAAATTGAACTAAATACAGTTAACAATTTTCTCAAACTTAGCACAGTAAAAGAACATGTGGTAGTTGTACATGTTTATAAAAATTATGTAAAAAAACTTACGTAAAAAAAACATTAATATGAAGAAAAACTAAAAAGATCCAAGATGCACTTCCAACAGTATATCAATAGCTAAAGTTTAATTTTAACTTTAGGTAGCATTATTAAAATGATTAGATTGAAATTTAGTAATTTAAAAGTATAATGAAGTTATCACTACGAGCTTCTAGTCTGCTGCCGGTGAAATGAACGCAAAAGTATTAGCAACACCAACAAAGTGAAAAGACAGTGGCCTTGAGGTCAACACATGACAGAACAGCAAGGCGAAATACCAACTCAAATAATAGAGCGGTTTATTTAAAAAAATATGTCAAATTTGGTTGACAACCTGTCTGTAAAAACCAAAAAATGAAAGGAAAAAGTGGTTGAGAATACCATTTTCCCCCCAGTGATCGGTTGAGATAAACAAAGAACAAACAAGCGAGGTCAATCCCAAAATTCATATATTAATAGTCTACGTTGTGGCTGCTTGTGCCAGCCACAAGTGAAGATTTATTAAACTTCCAACAGTCCAAGGTTCATAACATTTGGAACTGAGATTAATAAATATTCCATGAATCAATTACATATACCATTTTTCAAAGTAACACACTTGCACGTCACGATTTATACAAAGTGACGTCACTTGTATTTAAAATTTCCAGAACATCAACCTCAGAGTTCAAATTTTCCTAAGACAGCTAATAATCCGAAACCCATACGGAACTGCTCGATCTTTCATAGGCGTCATCATGGTGTAATAATTAGAAAAATGTAATCATCATTATATTGGAAATTTTAAAATTATATGGTGTTATAGGACTATGGTGTTTCTGCTGCTTTGACAAGATCTAGAGCATCAGTAAGATCTTTGTAGAATGCTTCTAATTTATCTTCATCACTGGATGGTGTTGGGGCATAGACCTGAATTACGTTGGTAATGAACGGCTTTGAACTAAATTTTACTAACATTACTCTATCAGATATGGGGATATAAGTTAATACTGATTGAGCTAATTGTTTTGCTACTACGATTGCAACTCCATTATAGTGATTGGCAGCGATATTTCCGGCATGGTACACTTGATATCATCTACGTCACATACTCTTGATCCCGGCCATCGCATTTCACTTATTCCTAGGATGCTGATTTACATTCTTTTTATTTCTTTTATGGCATTATATATTTTACCTGACTCAAACATGCTTCTGACGTGATTGTGATATGCCAAAACAAATAAATAGTCTGTAGAAAGCTGATAAGATTTCATATAAGATAGATTATTTTGAACAAGAATTAATGGCGGGACGTTTTTACTATTAAATCCCTAAAAGAGGTAAGTTTAAAATTTAGAATATATAATTTTGCATTAAAATGTTTTCTTGTGTATTTTAATAGGTTGCAGTAGTCTTAAAACTAAGTGTATATAGTGTAAATATAATAGTTTGACAAATAGTTGACATTTTAAAAATTCCTCATTTACTAACTATTCTGATGTTTTGGCAATGCTGTGGGGTTCTGACGACGTAAATCTTGAATATTGTTCTGAAGCTATTTTCTTGTGGCATTTTAAATTAATTACTATTTAACTGGGAATAAGCCACAATTAAAGATAAAAATACGTTTATTGACGTTTCAATTTCCACTTCGGAAATCATTATCTAAAAATTAAATCTCAAATTAAATTCTTTAATTGTGGCTTATTCCCAGTTAAATAGTAATGTAAATCTTGAATGACGTGCAAGCTTTTTTATATGAAAAACGCTATATATGTAAATGCAACGTTGACCAAGTAATCAATGAAATGTAAGTTGCATAAATTTAAGATAATTTAAAGTAGGAAAATATTATTGTATTTTATTTATATTTCAAAATTATTTAATATTTTCTCTTATTAAGAGCGTTAGGGTGTTTAAGTATTGAACACATATCTAAAAACTGAATTTTAACGAGATTGCGTTCAGAGCCAAGAATCTTAACTTCATTAAAGTCTACTTTGTGTTTAGTGTTAAAAGCATGCTGAGCAATAGCACAAGTATGCTTAGATAAGTTGATATACTGAGGTGTGTCGTAAGACGCCTTCTCAGTGATCTCCCAGTCTGACCGATGTAGCACGAGTCACACTCAGCACAAGGTATATGACATATATATGACATTAACTTGTTCCAGAAGGGACAAGGGTGTTTTAGTTTTTGAAAACAAATTTCTAACAGTCTTAGCATTCTTAACTGCAATTTTAACAGGTATGTTATTCTGTTTGTACAGTTAATTAAGTTTTTCAGTAACTTGAGGAAAATAAGGTAGAGATGAGAAATGGGTGGTACAGTCCGTCCCAAACCCTTCTTTCAGTCCGTCATAGTTGTTCGAATTCTCTCTAACGCATTAAGCTAGAAGTGACAGAAAAAAACGTGAGTCGCTGATTATTATACATAGAACTTAAAAAATTAGGTATCGGTCACGGGTATTCGCATATTAAAGCGAATTCTACTTACGAACGTATAATTGGTTGGAGTTTAGAATATGCTAAATAGATATCCAATCAATTATGCATATCCATATAATTTGACACAGATGATCTTGATAATGACAGTGACAGTACTTTCACAATATCAACTGATAAAATGATAATTCCGTTTACAGACATTTTACCTACAGTGAAAATTAAATTTTGTATTTATTGTCAGAAAAATATTTTAAATATTTCGAGATATACCGAGAATGAACAAAGACTAATATTAAAATTATTAAATTAGTTTCAATTAGAAAAAGAGGCAGAGTTATTTTTATTATCAGTTTCTGTCGTTCGCGAATCAGATTGTGAATTCCGGAATGATATTGAGAAAATATCTTAAACTAATCCCGTTATGGATATTTATATGTATTAAAACGGTTCTTTTTAGAACCACGACATTTTCTTGAAATGTAAGATATAATTGATACCAGCCACATATCTAGTGTAATCATTGATTTTAAAGAATCAGATTCTGAATGGGATTATGGATTGTTTGAAATATAATATTCATTTTTGTTATTCATAAAAAAGAAGGTAAACTTACATTCGGTATCTTGTTTTTTAACTAAACTCCATTAACACGATTTCATCTGGATACCGGAACTGGTAGATTAACTTAAAAATCAACGGCTTCACTATTTAAACTATTTATATTGTTTTTTTAACTAAACTTTATAACCTTCTTTCATTTGCACACCAAATCTGGTAGAATAACTCAAAAATCAACTGCTTCACTATTTAAACTATTTCCACTATTTAATGACAAATCTTCACAAAATTAAACTATTGGCTGCCACAGAAACTTATCAGAAAATTACTTATCCAAATATGACTGATTTAAATCGATGTTATTTTATCACAGGAATGGTTACTTTGATGCCTTGCAATTGCAATTGTCATTGCAATATGCCTGTGTGTTTGTAATCAATAATAATAAATCCATAAACAAACCTTAGCTAATTAAGCACTTTCCTTGGAATGTATAAAATAGAACAGAATAGAACAATTATGATCCTGCAACTGTCAGATTTAACTAAAATGTCATGCAATAATTCTCGACATTCTTTAAATCCTATATGACGTCAAAATTAGTGACGCACTGAAAAAAGGGTTTGGGACAGACTGTAGGAGTCGTAAGTACAGTATTAGACAGAACAGTGTCATTAAATGGAATTATTTGATATTATTCTAAGTTGATCACCATTGGGTATGTCATTCAAAGAAGAGCTTTGTACATAAAGGTATTTATTAATGAGAGAAGATGGATAGGAATTCTCAATTAAATTTTTTTTAAGTAATTGAAGGGATTCCCTTCGATTAACCGGATGTGTTAGTCTATTCTTCTCTTTTTACTAACTACGTCGTTTTGCACGAGATGGTATTTTTAGGTGTAATTGTTCGTGAGGGTTTTAATATTTCTTTATTTGCCAATGCCTTTGCGAGCTCCATTCTGAACTCAATGATAGATCGATAATAGCTTCTGGTTTTATCACTGGTGTATAATTTTTCTTTTATCTGATTAAACCAAGATACAACTATGATTTTCAAATGTTCTAAGGATTAAAACTAGTCGTCAACCCATTTTATTACTTGTGAAATCAATAATGCGGTGAAGTTTCATCATAAGTAACCGGTTGACACTTGTTTAATGGAGATTTTGATTTTGATGTTTTTGTAGAAGAATATCTGCACAGATATTCATTTCTTGAACCATGATTTCAATTAGGGCATCATCGACCAATAATCTAAAAAAATCTAAAGGTGTTTTATATATATATATATATATATATATATATATATATTATAACACCGGGTTCCGCTATATTATAAACTGGTTCTCTTTTAAAAAGCATTGGAAATATCTTTTCATCAGTTTCAACCCGGTTTATCAATCACTTAATTTAAGCATAGCTTGTGCTATTTCCACCAATTTTCTTTCACGGGACATTCTATATTCAGAAAAATCTTTTACTGCAACTCTTGTTCGACCTAAACTAAAGTAATGCACAAAACAATTAATCTATTTTTTATAGCCATGCAGATTCCTGTCGGATTTGTATCAGTGCGGCATAAGTCACTGGTTTCTCGTTTATCCGGACCTTTTATCGCATTACAAAAATAGTTCTCAATATTAGCAGTGCGGTATAAGGTATGTTTAGGTCGTATGATCTTGAGGCCGTAATAAGACCATAAGACCGTATGTTATAAATAAATATATTCATACAAAAAGTATCTTGAAAAATGAGAAAAATACACACTTCCTAAGATGAGATAATTTTCGACATCGTCTACGCATAGCCAACCGTTAGTGTAATACAAGATCTGTGTCTTGTAACGCAGCGAAGATGTTAAACGTAATAATATATTGTTTGAGAGACCAATTATAGTCGCTTGGTGCTAATGTACACAGTATAATATGCAACGATTTCTATCAAATGTAAATTTTCACATAAGACTTTTTTTATAAAACAATATACAAGTCAATAGGTATATGTGGTTTTTAACACTTCACTGGGATGTTAAATATTTATACAATGTAAGGGACTTGGGGTCACTTTGACTCCAAGAAAAGAATAATATTATAAAAAAGATGTTTTTATAACAAACAATTGTAACTTTTAATAAATGTATTACTATAAATGTGAATTTTTATAATTTATATTTTGCAAAGAAAAGTAAAAAACTATCTCAAACTGAAAATAATAACACATATAAGTATTTTAAATAACTGGAAAAGTAAGAAAACATTTAAACAAATCAAAAACCACTCGGCAATGAAAAACAGATTGCAAACAACGTACGTTCATCATCATCATCAACCTGTATCCGTATATTGCTAGACGTAGGTTTTCCTCAGCTCTTTCTATCTCTCCCTGTCTTGTGCGGCTTGCACTCAGTTGGTGGGCGTCCTCTACTCCGTATTGCTTCTTGGTCTCCACTCAACAATACGTTTTGTCCATCGGTTGTCTAGTAATCTGGCGAGGTGTCCTGCCCAATTCCATTTTAGCGATTTTTTCGATGGCGTCTGTTGCTTTTGTTGTACATTACAATATGAAGTGTTATTTAAAAAATGGCAAGTCATTCACGGGCGTACAGTTGAAAACAAAAGTTTTCAGTGTTTTATTGCTTCATTATTATTGTCGGGTTGGTATTCTTTAAAAATACCAGCTAAGTATTCTGCAGATGTTCATACTTTTTCCTGGTCTGATCTTCCTCAACTAAGATCATCTTTCTTAATTGGGTTGTGTCCTTCCGGTTTTTTTAAGCGTTTTTGGTGCTATCCATACTGAATGATCTTCTTTAGACAAGGTACTAATGTAATTTTCAAATACGGAATTGCGTGCATTGTGTAGCTCGATATAAAATAGTAGAAGAACACGGCAGTATATTCCTCGATAAAAAAAAGGAAACGCGATAACGATATCTGGAACAACTGTTTTATGTTATAAGAGACAAAGAAGAGCCGGAAATTACCAAAATAAGTGAACCAGGCATTATAAAGTGGAAGTAGAATTAGCTATGAAACAGCTTAAATGAGAAAAAGAAGTAGGCTTAGACCAAATACCAGCAGGAATCATTCAACTAATTGAGGAAAAAAATTAAATGAATAACAATATTTACTCCATTTACAGAAAAGGCGTTGACCCGCAGAAATCTTAAGCCCTTTTTTATTAGCCTGGAGTCAACAATTTCCCTAATAATGTGTAAAAAACATACCGAATGCACTTTATATACTAACCCAAGTCAACAACATACTTTGCAGCATTATTTGCTATATTATGACAACTTAAAGGTTATGTACGACTTCCCTTTGTAAAGGTACACAGGCGTGCACCCGTGCGGGAAAAAGATTTATCACCCGTTACATTATACCATATTTTAACGTTGAATATTTTATGGTTCCCTTTGGGTTCTAAAACCGATGATAGACTTTTTTCCGCACAGATGCAAGCCTATGTACCTTTACAAACGGAGTCGTTCTCTGGGTATTAAAGAACCGTCTAATGTCATGATACAATTTTACGCCAATATTTCACGTTCTACGGCGCATTCCACGTCAGACGACATGCCGCCAAGTTTATACCGGGGATGTCTCCACCATCGTATTATCTCCCTTATATCCTATCATTTTAGGCTCCATATGTCACGATTAGACTAATGGGACCAGAATTACATAACTATTTTTTGTCCTTTTGACATACTGCTTTATTATTGTATTCTATTGGTTAAATCCTATCGTTTGACAGACGTCAAGATTGGGCCACTAGGAGCACAGATATATACCTAAGACCCTTTTGTCGTGTTGCTGTATTTGATTTCTACGTCGTAGTTTCTATTTGTTAAAAGCTATCATTTGAGGTACTGCACGTCACGATAGGACTAATAGGACCGAAGATACATAACTAAGCCCCTTTTGATATGCCACTCTATTCGATTTTTATACCTCGTAATTTATTTGTTAAATCCTATTATTAGAGGTACTTACGTCACGATTGGGCTAATAGGAGCAAATATGTCACCCCGGCCCTTTTGATGGGTTGCTGTATTTGATTTATATATAATTGTATTCTATTGATTAAATCCTATGATTTGAGATACTGTACGTCACGATTGGGCTAATGGAACCGAAGATATAAAACTAATGCCTTTTTGATATGCTGCTATATTTGATTTTTCTGTTTCATTGTATCATGTGAATCACCTTCGTATGATGACGTCATCATTAATTTTTTAAATGGAACCACCATTTTTTTTTTCAATTTATGGATTTCCCTTGCTGAGTTGATTCAAAAAATGTAACACCTTGCTTCAGATTGGTACAGAGCGGCCAAAATGCAAAAATTTGCACGTGCGTCTATAAAGTAACGCATAAATTCATTATTAGCTAAATAAGTAACATTACAAATTCCTGAAACAGGTCCATTTTTAACACCTGATTATATTAATCAAAGGTCTGTAATTATTCGTTTCGTCAATTGTAGTAAAGAAAAATTATTTCTTTTGCGTATGGCTACATCACAGACTGAACGACATCGGTAATATGCTGACCAAACAGCTGACAGATTGCTTCTATAGGATTTGATCCGGCATTCCTCTACTAGCTTTAATCGTGTGTAAGCGGTTTTGGAGTGCTCTTAAGATAGACATTATGTGGAACGTCACTTGATTTGGTATTACTTGATTGTGTGGGCGGTCGGGTGGGAACATTTTTGAAGTTTTTGTAGCCTAAACGATACAACTGATCATGGATTGTACGAATTCCGTCTTTTAATCAGACCATTAAAAAATAATCTTGATATTGGATATCTCCGTGGACAGTGTCCCCGTTACGATAATGGGGCAAACATAAATGGAAAATGTAATGGATTACAACAAACAATATTGGACATTATATCTAGAGCTTTTTATGTTCCATGCTCTGGCCACACAATTAATTTAGTAGTAAATAATGCAACAAAAGTTTCATTTGAAACTGTCAATTTTTTTAGCATTGTCCAAAAATTTTAATATTTCTTTAGCGCATCAGTGGACTCAATAAACATTTATTTGCACTAATATTAAAACCTTTATACAAGAGTGGAAACATGGTAGAGACGAGACGATTAAACCATTAAAAATTTAAACTTTGCAAATATATGAGAAATATAGAATGATTCAACTGGAGATTACTATGATAAAGCCTCCGAAGGCCATCATAGCTTTCCAACATCCAACTCTATGGGTGCCTGCTCTTCACCCAAAAACTAACCACTATGATCAATGCGCGCTAAAGATGGAACACTTGCCGAGAGTATAAAAATGGCCAGAATATCTGGCAAGAACTTCTACTCCGGTCTCTGAGTACTGATCAGAGCCCACCTTTCCCGTTGCTGCGATCGAGTGTTGATGAATCGCTTTCGTATCCCACCTCACCTTGGCCAATTATCTGTCGCTCCACTGTCTTTGGATATTGATTAAAGATCTTCGGTGAACCCAGCCAAACGCCGCTAATATTTATTTTCGTTCTGCGACATCAATGTATAGGACCGCAGTGTTTGTTTTACTTAAGAGGATTGGTATTTTTCTTTTCCCGATTATATATAAGTAAATTTTATTTTGTTTGTTATTTATTTGAATATATTTTTATTTAAATTAAACTTGCGTTTTACTGAGTTTCAGCAAATTTATTGAAAAATTTCTGTCATTCAAATTTACTTGTTCTATTATCATCTTGCACGATGTTCTTTTTAAAATCAGTATAGTCAGTAAAATGTTTCCAACTCACAATTTTAATATACGTGAAGCGTTGAGTAACAATTTTGAGCAAATAATGCACAATTCCAACATATTGATAGCATGTGCCTTTATAGAGTTGAATGCAATAAAAGGTTTTATTTACAAAAATAATTAAATTAACACATTTCCAAATATTACAGTTGCATTGAGAATTTATTTATCAGTGCCTCTGATTCAGCAGAAAAAACTTTTCCAAGTTAAAAAGGAATTCCGTCTGTGGTGACAAATGGGTGGATCGAGTAGCTCAGGAGTCACAACTGCTGGTCCTAAGCCCGGGTAAAGGAGGAAGGTTGGGCAGTGGGCTGAAAACTTACTCCCGGAAAAAACACACTGTTAGGAAACCTGAACATTTGCCTCGGAATACAGGACGGAACTTTCGGAAACGACTGAAGCTACGAAACATGTACTATATATTTGGGCACTGGAATGTGAGTACACTAAATAAACCAGGACCTCACATCGCACTTCTGCAAGAACTAAAAAGACAAGCTCATGATTACTGCTCTTCAGGAGACAAGGTGGCTGTGAAAAGGTGTCAGGGACACTAAAATGCACACCATTCTATATAGTGGAAAGGAAAAACGAAACAAAGAATGTGGAGTTGCATTTGTGGTGGATAATGATTTTAAGTCAAAATGACATCAAGATTATAATGGGTGATATGAATGCTAAAATAGGCAAGGAGCTGCAGTTCACAATGAAACAAGCGAGAATGGGGAGTTTTTTATCAATTTTGCCACCAGTAAAAACATGGTTAAAGGACATACACAAAATGACATGGATGTCACCAGATGGAACCACAACCAATCAAATCGACCATATGCTGATAGACAAAAGGGCATCCAGTAGTATCTCAGATGTGAGAACACGACGAGGAGCATGCTGTGGATCAGACTATCTTTTAAACCAAATTTAGATGCAGAGTTAACAAAGAAAAAAATGAAAGACCACAAAAAACAAACAAACTGGACCTGTAAAAATTGAAGATTCAGGAATGTAAAGAGAAGTTCGAAGAAGAAGTCGCAAAGTTAAGGACGCTAGAACTGCACTCCATAGAGGGCAAATGGAATAATATCAAAACAGCAGTACTGAAAGTGGCAGCATCCACACTGGGAAAGAATAGGGAAAGAATAGGCGAGAAGAGGAGCATGGTTCGATGACGAGTGCAGACAAAAGCAATAAAAGAAAGGAATGAAGCACACAAAATATAAATATAAGAAGAACAGGGGAAAGATGAACATCATTTGAAGTCGCAAGACGGAAAGTAGACAAGATATGTAGAAATAAAAAAGAGCCTACGAAAATGGACAAATAGAAAAAATGGAAGAAAATTTCAAAAACAACGAAATTAGAGGGGCTTACGAATACCTAAAAAAGATAAAAGTGGGTATAAACCTCAAACAAGTCTATGTAAAGATGAAAGTGGGCAAATAATCAGTGACCAACAGAAAGTCACAGAAACCTGGAAGCATTATTTTCAGACCCTACTTGGTACACAAGTAAACATGGAAGATGAAATGGGTACGAACTACTTAGAAGAGAATGAAGTAGAGAATAGAGTAGAATCTCTGAAGTAGAGTAGAATAAGGTAGCTCCAACCATAGAGGAAGTTCTCGAAGCTTTAAGGCCCAGAAAAACAATAAAACACCGAGAGTTGACGAAATACCAGCAGAATTGTATAAGGTAGTTGGCGACCACCAAGCGAGTCACATCCACGCGCTCATCAAAGACATATGGCAAGAAGAGAAAATACCCGATGACTGAAAGAAAAGTTATAGTATGCCCTATCTATAAAAAAGGAGACAAATCCAGTGCAAAAACCACCGTGGAATTTCTCTATTATGTACAGCATATAATGTCCTCACGTATATTATAAACCAGCGCCAGCGGCTCCAACCACAAGCAGAAAATATTATTGGAGGGTATCAGGCGGGCTTCCGACGGGGAAGATCGACAGTGGATCTAATATTTACAGTCGAAACAGATCTTGAGTAAATCATGGGGACATGACATTGATGTTCACAACGTGTTTGTAAATTTCAAATAAGCATACGACTCAGTCAAAAGTAATAAACTCTACAATATATTGGCTGAATTGGCAATGCAACACAAGCTAATTAGACTCATTAAAGCCACAATGGATGAAACTCAGGCATGTGTACGAATACAAAACCACCGGACAGACTTTTTTAAAATTTTCGCAGAGATTAAAGCACGGAGATTAGCTGGCCCCAACTTTGTTCAACCTGGCACTGGAGTATGCGGTTAGGCAAATGCAAACTGGACGAAGAAACCTACTGACCAACGGAACGGTTCAATGGGCCGTTTATGCTGATGGTAATAATATTATGAGCAGAACATCAACAGGAGCGCAGGAAACATACGCAGAATTAAAAACGCAAACAAAAATGCTAGACTAGGAAATTAATACAGAAAAAACAAAAATAATGATACAGACGAGAAGAAATATAGTCTCACAAAATATTATACATGAAGATGACAATGAAACGGTTAAAAAGTTTACATACCTGGGAGTAGAAATATACAAAACATCATTTTCCAAAAACTCAACAATATTCTTAGCCGTGGCCTTTCTCATAGGTTGGACTAAAGTATATTCACTTATCCAATCAGCAACTACTAATAACCACGTATAACCTTTCTTTGAACGAACAAAGGGACCTATCAGATCTATTGCTACTATTTGCAAAGGAAACTTGGCCTCTCTCTGCTTACCCATTTTACCCAATGGAGCATAATTTGGTGTCTTCTGAGCACCACAAACTTACATGACCTGACAAACTTAAGCACATCAACACGTATCTGGGGCCAATAATATCTTTCCTGAATACGGGACAAAGTTTTGGAAAATTCAAAGTGAGCTCTCGTAGGTGGCTCATGACAAGACTGCATAACTTCAAACCTTTGTGGCTTGGGCACAAGAATTTACCACTCTACATCATTAGTACCAAGAATTTTTGGTAGGGGCAAGCTTATAAACAAATTCATTCTCCACCTTCCACTGTGGAAAATCAAGGGGGGATCTGAGTATCTTTGATCTCAAATGATCAAACCAAGGGTCTATTTTATCTACATCAATTTCTAAATAATTAATCTTTTGGGTAGTTTCTATCTTACTTTTTCTTCGGGAAGATCGCCATGTCCTATCCTCAAAGTTTAATAACAGTCAGAATTGACGCATAAAATGAAACTGTAAGGGACAGAAGGTACAACAAAAAATTTCACCGTATGACAAACACCATCAGCCTCTACTGGAAGATCAATGTTACCAACAACTGATTTATTGGAACCATCTGCTAAGCGGACATGCTTTGTAGATGTGGGATTATATTTAATTTCTTGAGAATCCAAAAATTTAACTTCAGCAGCACATACAACAGGTGTAGAGCAACCACTGTTCAGAAGAACTACAAAGTTTCGAGAGAAAATGGTAATTCTAACATGGGGACGACTATCAAAACTAATCTTTTCAAAAATTGGGTTCAATGATGGCCTGTAAGGTCTATTGGTCTTAGATCTATTCGAAATACAACACTTAGGACAAGAAGATATGATCACACCTTTATAACCACAACGATAACAAGATACTGACTTGCTTCTACAGTCACGGGAAATATGACCTGGTCTATTACAATTGAAACAAATAATTTTTTTCGGATTTCTGGGAGCTTGATAAAGGGCAGACTGCATTTTTGGAGGTGGGGACGAAAAAGATTGCATCATTGGAGATGGGGATGAAAAAGACTGATTTCTTATTTCAGTATTTTTTGATGGACTGAGTCTATCATTTTCATACTTATATTTGGGATTGGGTCTCCTAGAAGAATTATTTTCTCTGTCCTGTCTGTTACCTACTCCACTTCTATCTTGCTTGGTTTGATTATTCACCACATGAACTTGTTCTTTGGGCTTTTTTGAATCATCATTGCAATACCTGCAAGACCTTTAGTAGTCTGCAACAAAGGCAGGACATTCTGCTCTAAACGTCTTATAGTTGCTACTAACATTTCTACGGTAGCAAAATCTTGAAGGGCTATCAGTGGAATGTAGTCCACTAAAATATTTTTTCTCATTATTTTTACTTTTTGGGCTTCACTAGGGTATGTTTCCAAACGTTTAAAAAGGTTTTCCATCACTGCTGAATAAATGGTTATGGATTCATTCCTTTTTTGCTTTCTACTTTTAATTTCATCGAAGAGATTTATAATCTGGATGCAAAAAAGCAGATTTGAGTAGGGCTCCTATACCAAATAGCAGCATTACCTTCAAATAACTCAATGGCTGAACGAAACAGGATGTTTTCGGAAATATTCCGAGACCTAGCAGAATCTCTGACTTTCTCTAAAAACGTGGGAAGGGATTTACTTTCACCATTAAACTTAATATGTAAATCAGAAATAATGACATGAGTTGAAACCTGTATTATTGGAGCTGGGACTGTACAACTGGGAACTACAGGGACTGAAACTGGGCTACTAGTGGATGGTTTCACTAAATCATCAGACATTTCTAGTTTTTCTAACACATCACCCTGTAACAACAATAAATCATCTTTACAAATCTAGCAAAATCAGCCTTAGTTGATTCTACATTTATTGATTGAGCACTGCTGGATAAATCTTCCATAATCAACTTAATCTCACATAACTCTTTCTCAGGATCTACTACATTATTAACCAAATCGACTAAACTTGAAGACGAAGTGGCCTCCATGGCCAACAAAGCTCTTAACATCCTTCTCTTATCATCAACTGTCTTATTTGGGACATTTTTACCTCTTATGAAAAACTCATAAGATAACTCTCCTGATTTCAAATGATTAACCTGAGTAGACTTCATTTTTCAAAAATTCGATGAAAACAAACACACAAAATAATTAAAATCAAACTCAACAACTAGTAGAAAATATGACTATTCTAAGAAACAACCGTTTCCATTTATCACCTGATAGTAAGTCTCACTTGCACTCCCGCTTACTGGAATCCAAAACTCATCCAATTCACTGCAACTTCTGCTCTTGACTTAGTAATCAGTTGGTAAACAAAAATGAGGTCTCTAACCTGTCTCCTAAAAGTTCACACTTTCACTAACAAGGACTAAAAAAATGGTTTCAAACAACATGAGACATGGACATTAACAAACAACATAAACTGTACATACAAGAGAAGACAAAATACTAATAATATTGAAAACTTGACCTTTGAGTGAACTACACTAAATAACACCAAAATAAACCAACTCTTGTTCCGAAAACTAAATGAGACTGCTCCTAGTCAAAAATCACAAATATTATACCTGTGGTCATTCAGATACAAGAAAGGATACACAATAAACAAACAGTCTACTACTGAGACTAAACTTGTCGAATCTTCTCTACGACTTACAATGACTACTCCTAGTACAACAACTTTAATTAACCTTATGTCATTTAAATACGCCTATAGAGGTAGTTAATTAGAAAACAAATTGCATAACACTACTTCTCAACTACACAGCTCAAACAAAGTCACTCAAAAAAATACACACATTTACTCAAAATGACCGAACAAATAAAAAATTACAAAAACCGACTATTCTGTAAAATTTGTTAAATCAGTCAAAAATAAATGTAAACAATAACTAAAATATTTGTTACCGTTTTTAAATTCTTATCAATATCAATACTTCATTTAAAATTCATATTTAATTATTCAACTCAAAATACATATTTGCTTTCGTTTACCAATACACATAAAAAACAATACATATGTCAATATACACAAATATATATGTTGGTATACAATGATACATATGTTACTACAAGTATATTACATGAAAAACAGCAATACATAATGTTGATACAATATATATATATATATATATATATATATATATATATATATATATATATATATATATATATATATATATATGATGGAGGATGGGTATGAATTTTCAATTAGAATATTTCTCAATAACTTAAGGGATTCCCTTCGATCCGATTAATCATAAATAAATACCTATATTCTCAAAGTTATGGATCCTCTTTTGACGATATACCCAATGGTGACCAACTTAGAACTATTTCTAATAATTCAGTCAATAGCATTGTTCTGTCTAATGCTGATCTTGAGAATCCTACCACCCATTATTCATCTCTGCCTTATTTTCCTCAAGTTACTGAGAAGCTTATTAAACTGTATAAACAGAATAACATACCAGTTAAAATTGCAGTTAAGAATGCTAAGACTGATAGAAATTTGTTTTCTAAACACCCTTGTCCACTTTGGAACAAGTTAACACTATATACTACTTACCTTGTGCTGAGTGTAACGCTTGTTATATTGGTCAAACTGGAAGATCACTAAAAGGACGTCTTACTTCGCATCGAAGTGACATTAATCTGTCTAAGCACACATGTGCGTTAGCGCAACACGCAATTAACACCAAACATAAGGTGAATTTCAATGAAGTCAAAATTCTTGGCACTGAGCGCAATCTTGGTAAAAGACAGTTCTTAGAAATGTGTTCTATTCTTAAACATCCTAATGCTTTAAATAAGAGAACAGACATAAGTAACTTGAGTCAAATATATCATGCTTTAATTTTGCAGAATTAAGCTTTACAATTAGTTCATTATGTATGTGTCTCTAAAGTCGTACAATTTAACACATTTGTTTTAATAAATAATTCTAAAACTTTAATTTACTATAATTAATACTTGATAAAATATAATATTACAATAATGCTAATTAACTTAGACTTACTTATGCAATTCACATTGCATACTTGGTCGTTTTTTCATACATTAATTAATGTGAACTTCTGGTTTTTTACTTTAATACAAATTAATACAATTCATTCTTTGAATACTTTATAAATTAAAGTTCCAAGCGTGGGACCTTGGACTTTTTGGAAATTAGGTGCTTATCGTCATTCACTTGTAGCTGTATATCCAACTACACTGTTGACGGTTTATCACTCTTTTATATATGAAGTGAATGAATTTTGCCTACTTGTTTGTTCTAGACTAGTTGATGCAGGGGATTAGCGTTATCGCTAATTTCTTTCATTGTTTGGTCTCTTACGGGAGGGTTATCATTCAAACTCATGTTAACTTTTTCAAATATACCGCCCGTAAATTAGTGGGTTGGTACTCTTAACCTTGATGTTCTGTCGAAGAATTTTCGACCTCAAGGTTGGCTGTCTGTTCATGTCATTGGCTCGGTATCTTTTAATTAACGCCATTTCAACCGCAACAGGTGCCAAGCATACAGTGGTAACTTCACTTTATATCTTTTTTTTTTATATATATTTTTTATATCTCAATGTATATAACTTAAATAATGCTACCAAAAGTTAAGATGAAGTCATAAAATAAAATTTTTTGCATAGTTGGAAGTGAATCAATGATTTTCTTAGTTCTTTTTCACTAGTTAATATTATATAAAATATTATATGCTTATTAGACCACGTGTTCTGTTGCTTTGCTAATTTTTACTAAGTCTCTAAATGTTGTTAGTTATTTAATTGTTTATACAATATCACCATATGATGTCCATTTATTTGAGTTTTTGTACTATCTTTTTAATACAATTGACAACTACATATCTTTTTAAAGGTAACTATTTAACATCTTCTTCATGAATGTGTGGTACTCATAATGTAAAATTTTTAGATGAACTGATGATGCTATCAGAATTCGATAGCGAAACGTCTTCAAAATAGATGAAGTAGTATCAACTTTGTCTTATATTTCTCCACCTAGTAGACCGATATTTGAACCCACCACTTGTCTGAGTGATCCTTATTATATATATATATATATATATATATATATATATATATATATATATATATATATATATATTACAAATACACTACTGTTTGTGAGACACTTTGGGCGCTATTCAAAAGGAAAAAGTTTCAAATAAGTGGCTTGGGAAAAAGAAATCAAAATCTAAAAAAATTAGGAATATTCAAAGGCTTCACACGTTGGGAGCCAAATTTATAACGAACTATTTTGCTTACCTGAGGGTAAGAACATGGGGGAGAAGATTGGGCAAACAAAATAATCGGAACTAGTGCGTACGGCACTCAGAGGGTTGTTGGAGAGCTGGGTCGTGGATAAGTTGAAATAAATTTGGGTCGGATTGGGGTATCTACAAAATGAAAACAAAGGGATACTTACATAAATCTCCTTTGTCAAAAACGAACAAGATATGGCAGACAAATTTACCTCTAGCTGTTTATATTTGAACGCCGCTTTGAAGAAAACTTCCTGCTGGGAGAAAGAAAAAGTTTTTCTTCCCTACAATCAAAAATACATACAAGGATTAGGAGACTTTTCTAAATTAAAACACAAAATGGATCAGAGAAACAAATCAAACGTTTATTTTTGTCTCAAACAGTTACCAAAAATACAGATTACACAAGAAACATACTATATTTATAACATAATACAAATTAACAAAATTTTACGTGTTATTCGTTTACAAAAGAGATTGCCACAAACATTTTTTCAAATGGTTCCTAGATTATAATATGGCCAAATTAGATTATCAAAAAACTTATGGATATCTTTTTTATGAAAATACTGTAGAATTTAACCTTATATATGAGATATCTTTTATATATAATAATCAAATTGAAATTGTTTTAAAACAATTTCAATTTGAACTTTCAATTTCAATCTGAATCTGAATTTTCAATTTGAACTTTGATTTTAATTTCAATTTGATGTCAACATAACATTTTAAATCAGAATAAAATATGACATGTTTAGCTACGATTCATAACATAATATTAAACTTTAATTATTATAAATTCTGTTATTTTAATGAAAGCAATTATTAAAAATGTCTATTTTATTTGGAAAAATTAATATATTAATTGTTACCTTATTTTTCACATATTTCGCCACTTAACTTTTAAAAAGGAAAAACTTGTTACATCTCTGGGGAAGCTACTTGGACAAATTCTCAAATTGGAAAACAGGAAACCATTTCTATACTCAGGAACGACGATCAAATTAGGTTTGGTGGAGTAACAAAGCAGACGACGAGGACATCCTATACAATACTTTTCAAAAATTTCCGGTATCTATACAAATCTTCTAATGACTACTCTGTCAAAACTGCTATTGCAAAGAGTATCATCACTTTGACTGGTCTTAAGACGTCACAAAAAAAAACAATTGAATCTACTTTTTGATTCAAAATTGCCCCAACATTCTACATCTTTCGGTTGATCTGGTTTGACTTTTAGTCCGCAAAAACGTCTACCTAGTTTCAAATCCTTGCTCCGACTCTTATCTGCGTTATTCTACAAATTCGACGCCACAAATAATTTCCCTTTCTCGTCTTGCAGCTTGTTTTGCCTACCAACTTAAAACGAACAATATCCCCCTTGATATTCGTTCTTAACAAACTCTAAACGAACAAAACAACTTTTTTTTTCACCCGGAATATTAGGGGACTCATGTATATTTACTTTAAATTATGTAAAAATAACACGTAGTTATTGATTATTCTAGTGACCCTAATTTTAACCTGACAATGCAACAGAGACAAAAAAATATTTCCAGCGTTTTTACGCATTTACGAATCTCTTGGTATAAACAACCAGGGGCATACTACAAAAATTTAAACAGAAACTATATTAAATATAAAACGCTACAATATGGCTCCACGTGAAGTTGCTAGTCCTGAGACAGGTGTGTCTACGAGGACTTCATGAAAGCAACTGATTGAAATGACAATCTTGAAAAGTTAGGACGGAAGTCGGAACAAAACAGTAAGTGTAACTTTATGTGTCTACTTAAGACAGAAGCCAGCGCTATTTAAAAATTGTAAAAGTTAAAATAAAATAATATAACACTATCAACCATCAATGTCGTTGTTTTAAATTATGTATGTAGAATGAATTGTGGTGAGAAAATTATGTGGGTATTGTTAGGCAACCAACTATACATGTGTCTAGGAGTGTTATGAATTAGAGATTCTAATATAAAGCCCTTTATGTTTCTTCAACATTTGGTACCTGGAAAATGGAAACTAGACACATGTGGGAAGTTGTATTCTTGAAAATTTATTGTTATGGGTGAAATAGGAATGAATATATTTTATATTTGAAAGTGGTATTGACTGAATAAAATAAAAACTTTTATAATATATTGTTCATGTAATATTTAACTTATAACTTTACACTTAGACTGCCGCCATAGTGAAAAAAAGTGGGTCCTTCCAGCCGGACATATTTCTATCCCATATAAATAACATACAACCGAGAATCAAAAGCTGATTCTCGCGGCAACAGAATCAAATTGGCCGTGCATCACGGCATGCTTCTCATGGCAGTCAAAGTGTTAATTATAGAAGGCCCTGTATGTCAAAAAACAACATTTTTTACCTAGTAAATGTAAAACTTTTTTAAGTTACAAGTTCATGAACATAAATAACTGACCAAGTGTTACGGACGAAGTGGGTAAGTTGTTTTTGTGTGTTAAAACTAAGGAAGATGAGTATTTGACGAACGAATAATGATAAATATAGATTTTTGTTGTAGAAGTAAATTAAGGATGTGGGTTATGAGAATAGT
This sequence comes from Diabrotica balteata, assembly GCA_918026665.1. Classification (NCBI taxonomy): domain Eukaryota; kingdom Metazoa; phylum Arthropoda; class Insecta; order Coleoptera; family Chrysomelidae; genus Diabrotica; species Diabrotica balteata. Next base: position 67,899,626 of record OU898278.1, on the reverse strand, counting down.
TGGCGATGGAGAGGGAGGAAGTCTCGATTGAAGTCTCGAGGAAGTGAGACATGACGATTAACGCAGTTTGGACTTTTTTGTTTTTCTTTAAGAATATCGGGGTCTTCGTATAAGTCTCATTTGAGGAATTTCACTTATTCACAATATCCAAAAAAAAAACTCCCTCAAATTAGACTTATGCGAAGACCTAGAAATTCTTAAAGAAAAACAAAAAAGCCCAAATTGCGTTAAACGTCATGTCTCATTCAATCGAGACTTCCTCCCTCTCCATCGCCACCTATTCTCATAACCCACATCCTTAATTTACTTCTAGAACAAAAATCTATATTTATCATTATTCGTTCATCAAATACTCATATTTCATTCAACCCAAACTTCAAGTCTGACCCCTATACCTAATGTTTTCCATGCTTGTTTTCGACACCTCTAAATTCAGAGTAGATTATTCGTCATCCCCCTCCTAAACTATTCGGTTATTATTTTACTCATCCACACAACCCCCTCAGAGTTTGGTTTCGAATCTCTGGAGAACTCAGCCTTCTGTAGTCTTTCCTCGTCTCACAATTTTTTCAAAAACAACACCATAATTTTCTCCTTTTTACTTAAATTTAACAGAGCCTCCTACAACCATCTCATATTCATAGTTTTTGTCAATATATACCAATAGTCCATTAAACTCATGAACTTATAACTTATCCTTTTATATTTCTCATGTACCTAGTGTTGCTTTATAACAGATAGGGCCTTTTCGTCTTAAGTTATAAGTTGAGTACTATATGATCAACATATTACAAAACCACATCCCAACCATCAACTTTTATTCATCTCATATAATTGTTAACACACAAAAAAGAACTAACTCACTTCTTCCGTTAACACTTAATCAGTTATTTATGTTCATGAACTTGTAACTTAAAAAGTTTTACATTTTCCAGGTACCAAATGTTATTTTTTGACATACTGGGCCTTCTATAATTAAGTAATAAGTTAAATATTACGTGAACATTATATTACAAAAGTTTTAATTTTATTCACTCAATACCACTTTCAAATATAAAATATATTCATTCCTATTTCACCCATAACAATAAATTTTCAAGAATCCAACTTCCCACATATGTTTCACCACAATTCATTCCACATTAATTTAAAACAACAACATTGATGGTTGATAGTGTTATATTATTTTATTTTAACTTTTACAATTTTTAAATAGCGTTGGCTTCTGTCTTAAGTAGACACATAAAGTTACACTGACTGCTTCGTTCCGACTTCCGTCCTAACTTGTCAAGATTGTCATTTCAATCAGTTGCTTTCATCAAGTCCTCGTAGACACACCTGTCTCAGGACTAGCAACTTCACGCCGAGTCATATTGGTAACTTTAACATCATAATAATTAATAACACATAATGTAAACTAAATTTAAACAAACAATTTTTAACGGGTTTTTACCCACATATTTAGTGGCTACATACATGTATACCTAGTATTAAACATACTTTGCATTAACCCTGGTCAAAATTTAAATATCACTTTCTTTTTAATTAAGTGGTTGTATACTTTTTAGGACGCAGATGATGGAATATGGATTCCGAAAACGTTTTTTGATATAGCCCGATTGGGTTTTCAAATTATATACCTTTTATAAAGGATTTTTAATAAAAATTTTTTTATTCGATTGTTTTATGTGGCATGAAGGTATTGCAAAAGAGGATCAGAAGATATTGCGTCCTGTTTATTTAAGAAACTGTGCAGTCTACCTTCTAATGTATCACACGTAGTAACCTATTCTAACATTTGCGGCGGACAAAACTGCAATATTAATATGAGCGTAATAATTAGTTACGTAGTAGTAGCAACCTTACCGGATATTAAAGTAATAGATCAAAAATTCCTACTTCCTGGTCACACTCATCTAGAGTATGACGTCGATCACGCTAAAATAGAAAGTTAAAAAAAAACTAACAGATTTTCCCATAACGATTTCTCGTGACTGATATCAATTTTTAAGAACAGTTCGTGGTAGCAAACCGTTTCGAGTTCATGAATTAACACAAACCGATTTTTTTTCATTTTCCAAGTTTTTAAATGACATTTTAATTAAAAAAAAACTACAAGTACGTGACTGGTGTCACATACTTGTAGTTGTTTCTTGAAGCTCTTTCAAGTTCTTGGTTTTTGGAAAAAGATCCTTCTCGTCTGATTGTTTGAATCTCCGTGATATATCTATCCACTGGTTCATTTTGTCTCTGTTTTCTGTTTCAGATTTCCTACTCTAGTTGTAGCAAATATCCTCTGGGATAGAATGCTTTTTTAAAATCTTCGCTGAACTCTGTCCATGACTTCCAATTTTTGTTATTGTTTCTGTACCATAACAATGGTGGTCTCCTAATAATTCTGGTAATGCTTTTAGTAGATCTTGTGTATCGATCTCGTAGGTCAAGCCTAATTCGTCTATCCTCTTTAAGAATTTTATTGCATCCGAATGTTTCTTGTCGAAGTGTGTGTCGAATTCTGATTGCCGCATTTGTTTCGTTATTGTTAATTCCTGTAATTGTCTTCGGATGACCGAAATTTCCTGGGTTAGTGCGTCGGATTCTGCTCCCTTTGAAGTTTTTTCTTTTGGGATTGTTCCTGTCGCTTCCTCACGATTTTTAAAATAGGTTTTGAGTCATACTCTCAATTCGCCGACGGTTCCCTTGGGATCTAAGCCGTATTTTTCGGCTTCACTCTGCAATTCCTCTTTGCAAAGGCGGTTTATCCACGACGTACTTGTTACTGAGTCTGTGTTTTTATCTGTCGGCATGTTATCAATTTTCGGTCTCTTTTAGCACTTCCTCAATTTTGCTCGGGCGACAGTTTGTTACGGGTAGCTCTGTCGAAGCGACACACTCAGTAAAACACAGGTTGAAATAAAAATAAATCTATTAATTCTAACGTATGTACAAAAGTAAAAATAAATAAAATTTATTCTATATCCCCGCCTGCATTCCGCGAGAGTGAATTCCCCTGCGGACGTCTGTAAACAAAAAAAAAATATTATTACTAACAAAAAATGAAATACGCGAATTCGATCGCACGCAGACTTATACTCGCTTCCACCTCAGTCCAGCGGAAGCCCCAAACGTTCTCGCAATCAAAATATTCGGTTGTGCAGATCCACGTTATACTCTGAGTCAGAGTTGACGGTAACGTTCAATCCACGATACCCACGGGTTCTGTTTGATTAAGGACAGAGTATAATCCTCACTGCGGAAGTCTCTCTGTCCTGGTTAGCTCGCAGATTCAACACACTAGGGAGCCTAGAGCGTGAGCCACAAGACTTATTTAATTCCGCCAGTCGCTCGCTTTAAATAGCCGCTCCGGACCCCACCTCATCGTCTCGTCGTGGTTCTGGATGCGTGATTATCGACACTCCCACGGTTCGAACTGTTGAACGTTCAGCACATCGTTACAAGTAAGGGAAGGATTTAAATCAATTGGTTAAAAATAAGATGGATTCGATAAGAAGAACCATTTGGAGTTCTTAAAATTAAATTTAGTCTAGATGAAAATGAAAAATTCAAGACCTTGGATTTAAGAAGATGTAAAAGAGAAAGGCCAGGAAGTGTTAACAATTTAAATCTACTAACATTTTATGACAATCCATTGTCAATTAACCATAAGAATAAAGACGATTTGTTAAGTTTGTTACCGCTGATGCGTGAAGATTGCCACCAATTTTAACAAAGTCTTCGAATGTCTAATCAAGCCGCCGAAATCGAGGATTGGTATTCTTCTAATGATATTAATATTAAATAATTTGTAAATATTGATACTAATTATTAGTTTTATCTTGTATACTATTTACTTACTATATACCAATGCAATACATATTTGTTTTCTTAAGTTTGCAAATAATTTGTAATTGTTTCCAATATCCTTATTTGGATATGTCCTACCAAATTTAAAAAAAAAAGATGACAAAAGTTGATATGTTCTTCCTCCTCCAATTTTCCCCCTCCTATGTAAAAAATTGTATTTTTTTTGTGTGTTTTGGTTTGGACAATTGTCATTCAGCCAGTCTCAATCAAGATAAGTTTATTAATGTAGTGTGTGTGTGTTTGTGTGTGTAGAGTAATTGTCTTGATACTTAGCAAAGTCGACGTCATTGTCCTTGCTAAGAGACGCTAATTGTATCCGAACGTCTGCGGTCCCTCCGGTGTGTACCGATCACACAAGGATAGAAATTATTTTCATGTATTTTTTTTTTTTTTTTTTTTTTTTTTTTTTTTTTTTTTTTTTTTTTTTTTTTTTTTTTTTTTTTAATAAACGAAAACTTCCACCCAGGTGGGATTCGAACTCACGACCTTTAGATTTAAAGGCAGGCGCTCTTACCACTGAGCAAAAATTGTATTTAAAAGCATAAAATTTACATAATGATGTCCATATATTTTTGTCTAATACCATTTGGTTCTCATATTCGAGTACAACCATTTTATATAAATAGTACAAGTTGTTTTTTCAACTAAAAAAAAAGATGGAACAAGTTGATATGTTTTCCCCCTCCGATATTCCCTCGCCTATGTAATAAATTTTATTTGAAAGTATAAACTTTATAATATTATGCTGTCCATATATTTCTGTCTAATAGTGTTTTTTTTTTATCATTTGCCAACAAATAGCAATTTGGACCTATCAAATTTTGCCATAACTCCACAGATCTAATTTAGCGTTAATATCAATAGAGCACAAAATATTAGATTTCATCGTCATGAGTGATATAATTAATATATTTGCCAGTATTAAAGCAAGAAAACTTACTATTATGTTATTTTATTAAGTACCTACTTTATAAAAATATTGATCTTTATGTATACTTTCTATTTATTATAAATTACGGTATTGCTATTTATTTACTATTATTTTTTAATCTAATCTATGTGCAATCGCCAATAAATGTTCCCATTTTTTACTTTATATATTACGTTATATAAATATTAATTTTTGTGTATACTTTCTATTTGTATTTTCAATTTAAAATACCTTCAATATAAGATATATCTTATTCGTACCAAAATTTTGTAACTATAGTAAAAAACATTTTGTTTTAATTAATTTGGGTTGACGGGTGCTTATTTTTTGCACAAAGGCATCAAGCAATGCTTGCGGCGGCCCTGAGTGGAACAATTCGTGCAATATCATATCTTACTCTCCACAAATTGTTTGCTGGCCCGTTTTATAAATCACTTTATTGTAACTCCTCATTGAAACAAAAACCGAGGGTCTAAAGCTGCCTTACGACATTTTGACAAATTATAAAATACAAATATTTTGTGAGCCATAATATTTAAATATATAATTTTTTCAGGACTGTAATCATACAGAAACGAAAAAGGCGATTCTCAAATACAGAAGTCAAGTCTCTCTTATCGAACAGCCAGATCAATCTGAAATCCAAGTTCCTCCAAAGGAAAAGAAATTAAAAGGTTACTTCAAAATTGCTAGACATTACGGTTGGGCTCTTAACCAAATTTTTTTTAAGTTTAACTTCAGTGCTGTAATTATCGTCGAAGGTAACTATTCACTGATACAAATTTATTTAGACACAAAAATAATATATATTCCTGATCGTGAATTTTTAAATAGAAACATTTTTAATTCCGGGGTTTGTCGGTTTCTATAAATAAAACACTTAATTATTGCTTACATGTTTCGGCTATTTGCCATTCTCAATGAACAATTTAATTCCATAAACATTACTATACAATTATATTTTATTTCTGCACTTTTTGATAGTTTACCAACCATGAATTCCATTATCGAATGTTCTTCCAATTTCTCATTGTTCTCTCTACCTATTTCTTTAATTATTTGAGGTCTCGTCGAATTTTCTAGAAACATTTTCTAATTTCTAGTGGTTTTGTCTAGCTGCTTCTAGAAGTTTATTTAATCATTTGAGAAACGTTTTCAAATATATCGTCATTATTTCTATAAATTTCTTCAATTTTCATTAAAACTGCTTTTTATGCTGACTGAATCTTGTTGAGAATATCCCTCAGTCGTTCTTGAAGGATCTTCTTGGACTAGCTGCAGTCTTCATCCCATTCTTCTTCTTCTTCTTCTAGTTGTTTACGTAACTGTGTTACTGACAATTCTACGTACTTTCCAAATGCTTGTCTTACAAAAATCACTACCGAACTACGTGGATGTTCCCAATGACCAATACTACAAAAATCAAAAGTCACTGTTTAATTTAATTTTAAATTAATAAATTATCCCACATACGTGACACCGATATAATGATTTTCAATAAAACGATCGGTTCTAATTTATATAAACTATTTATTTAGAACACGATGTAATCGTGAAAACTAAAACTAAACAACTAAACTAATAAGAGCGCTGCTTATATATACCCATACATATATGTATGTATGTATATATATATATATATATATATATATATATATATATATATATATATATATATATATATTATTGTGATATTCAAAGTCTTAGTGCGCCAAGCAATTAATTAGGTAATTAATTAATAGATTAGTTAAAATTATTTAAATGATATGATTAGAATTCTATCACATTTTTTAATTCTCTTATCTCAGGGTTATATTCGTGCTTCAATATCTATGCTTCACATGTGAAAGGTAAGGTCCAAAGAATACCGGAATAATAAAAAACACATATGATATAACATTATATATTGAAATAAAAATAATGAAATAAAATTCACACTCAAATGTATTCAATAAACCATATCTCATATAATGATTCTTAAAATTTTGTTCTACGTACGGGAACCTTCAAAATTAATGGTACAAACAACATTAGTTAAAATCTCAAAATCCTAATTATTATTCTAAATCTCCTAATCAAAATGTTTATATCTTTTCTAAAGTAATTGTAAAAATTGTGTTATCAATAAAAGAAAAAAAAACTGCAGAAAAAACAAAACGATCTCTCTCTGATGATAAGTGGTCCAAATCCTCGTTCCTTATAGCCTATACTATCTATTCTTAGCAGCTCCCTAGGTAATCAGCAATCTTACAACAAATTGTTGCAAGTTTATCGTCCTTAATGATCTCCTTCAAATGCACGAAGCATTCAAATTATGCTAGCTTCTTCTTCTCTCTATAAACTGAATCTCTCGTTGGCCTGAGTGAAAAAAGGCTCTTGGAATATCTTTTCTTTACGATAAACTGAATCTCTCGTTGGCCTGAACAGTGACTCTTGGAATATAAGTAGAAAATATAACTTACAATCTTTTACTGGATCAGCTTCTGTCAGATACACTAACTACACGAAAACTCACAAACTTTCACTGCTATTGCTTCCTACCTCTGGGAAACTACCCGAGAACAACGGCCGTTCGCCTTGCACCCTTGGAAACCAACTGACTATCTTTCTTATTTCAAAAACTAACTAACGTCTCATTCTCAAACCAACTATCCCACCTTTTTCAATCTCCTCCAATCAAAACGCGTCATACCTGTCCCATTTCTTCATTTCGATCACAAACAAAATTTTTACCTACAGTTATAAAATTTCCGAACATTATTTAAAAACTAATCTTTTTCTACCAATTCTTAAAAACTAACAAAAACATATCTTTCTAAAATCTATTCTATTGTCCTAATTACTGCACAACATTTATTTGGAAAAACCGCTTCTATTGTCTAGAATTTCACTTAAGCTTATGCGGGTCACTCAAATATATTTTAACAAAGAAAATAATTTATGCATATCTTACGTTTTGTTCAATACAGGTAATCCAAAAATTTAAAGACTTTCCTTCTTCGAAATGTTTGTTGCTTATTATCCTACTTATCTGAATTATTTTAATTTTTTGGAACTTTGAAATATTTTAAGCAAACCAATATTTTTCTTTGTTAAATTTTAAAATTGACAAAAGTTTTCCAGGATCAAATTATTTCACTATGTTATTAAAATCTACTCATGATACTGATAGATGTCGTGAATGTTAAAATACCCCGTATATTGCCTGTCTTTATACGGGATTGGATATGTTTTCGATTTAAATTTTTTCAAGTATTTAACCTTAAAAGAATGTTCATAACTTTTAGCCACTCGGCTTTCTTCATTAATAAGATCTCCATACTTTTCTAAAATCTTCTCTATTTTCTTTCCCCTGTTTTCTCCACAATTTATTTTTCTTTCATCCTCATTTTGTTCACATGTGTTCACTGTCCATAATATTTCTTCACAAAATTCTGGATACTCGTCCATCATTGCCATTTTTTCTTCTGTTTTCTTTCTATCCTCTAATTCCCTTTGGTATTCCGAGCACCATGTTTCTATTCCTTTCATTTCTCTGATGATAACTTCCTTTTCTTCCTGCTTCCTTTCTGTTTTATCGTCGGTTGCCAACAATTCTGTACCATTTATTTCCTGTTTTTCTCTTGTGTCCATCTTGTTTTCCTGCTTTCTTTTCGAACTCTTCTTCTTTTTCTTCCTTCTCCTTTTCTCTTCTGTTTGATTTTTTTCTTGTACTTTCGGTTTATCCTCTGCAGTCATATTGATTTCTTTACGTTTTTCCTGTGCATTGATCCTTTCAGAATTTGTTTTCCTATCTCTTTCCTTTTCTTCTTCTGTGTTGTCTGGTTCTGCTCTGATTTCCAGTTTATTTTCCGAAAAATGTATGGTGATATGTTTTTCCCTCAATTCATCAATTCCCGCTATCATATCATGATTTAAATCTTCAATCACCACACATTTCACAATATGGAATTTGTCTTCCACTCTCATCCGTACTCCCAAACCTACGTTTACTGTCGTCAATTGTTTATTATTTGCACCCACTAAATCAACCCTAGGAATCTTATACACAAATCTGTCCAAATTTAATTCTTTTACTAGTTTTTTATTGATTAGCGATATCTCTGATCCAGAATCAATCACAATTTTAATCGCTTTATGTTTTATAAATGCATCTAAAATATTAGATTAGACTTAGAAATTTGTCTTTCGTTTCCTATTGCTACATGATTCATCTCCCTTCTATTTTGTTGTTGGAAGCTCTGGTTATTTCTATCGTCCCTTTGTTCGTTCGTATTCCTATTCGGAGGATTTTGTGCAGCTCTATTCCTGTTGTGATTTTCGTATGTTCTATTTTGTGTGTCATTCCTGTTATCGTAATTTTGTTGTCTATTGTAATTATTTTAATTTCTCGGCCTATATTCGTTTGTTGATCTGGGATGTCGGTGTCTTTGGTCATAATTTGATGGATACCTTCTTTCAGGTCCATTATATTGGTCATGTTTTCTTCTATTTCTCATTGGCACAAACTATCAATATCTTGATAGTTTCTCAAAATCACGTGATCTTCCAACGTTTCCTCAAAATGTCTGCTGATCATTTCTACCAGCTGTTCGGTAGAATATTTGTATTCTAGATATTTTGAATTGTTATATATCTGCAAAGCATATCTTTCTTCAGATATTCCCATTTTTTCGTGATATTTTCCATTCTGTAGCTCTTGGTTGATTTCCCTCTGTTTATTTTTCCCCCAGAAATAGTTGAGAAATTTATTTTCGAAATCTGTCCAATTTTCAAACTCATCTTCTTTGCTTTCATACCATAACGCTGCTCCTTCTTTCAGATGGTTTCTAATAGTTTCTTTGCAATCGTCAAAATATCTAACATGTTGCAATTTGGTTTTCAAATTTTTAACAAACGGTACTGGGTGTGTTTTCCGAATATCCCCGCCAAATTTTATTTTCGCCTCGCTTGTTCCGTGGATGATAACTTCTTTTCTCTCTATCCCTCTTAGTTCAATTTCTGCCATTTGTTTTTCATTTTGCTTTAATCTCCTTTCTACTTCCTTCCTGTCTTCTTGTAGCGCCATTTCAAATTTTTCTTCTAACTGTTCTAATTCCTTTTTCTGGACAATCTTGATTTCCTTCATCGTATTTTGGATATCTTTAATCTCTGTCTCTTGTTTTGCATTCTTTAGGGATTCTAGATTCTTTAATCTCTATATATATATATATATATATATATATATATATATATATATATATATATCCGATATAATGATTTTCAATAAAACGATCGGTTCTAATTTATATAAACTATTTATTTAGAACACGATGTAATCGTGAAAACTAAAACTAAACAACTAAACTAATAATTGTGATATTCAAAGTCTTAGTGCGCCAAGCAATTAATTAGCTAATTAATTAATAGATTAGTTAAAATTATTTAAATGATATGATTAGAATTCTATCACACTTTTTAATTCTCTTATCTCAGGGTTATATTCGTGCTTCAATATCTATGCTTCACATGTGAAAGGTAAGTTCCAAAGAATACCGGAATTATAAAAAACACATATGATATAACATTATATATTGAAATAAAAATAATGAAATAAAATTCACACTCAAATGTTTTCAATAAACAATATCTCATATAATGATTCTTAAAATTTTGTTCTACGTACGTGAACCTTCAAAATTAATGGTACAAACAATATTAGTTAAAATCTCAAAATCCCAATTATTATTCTAAATCTCCTAATCAAAATGTTTATATTATTTCTAAAGTAATTGTAAAAATTGTGTTATCAATAAAAGAAAAAAAAAACTGCAGAAAAAACAAAACGATCTCTCTCTGATGATGAGTGGTCCAAATCCTCGTTCCTTATAGCCTATACTATCTATTCTTAGCAGCTCCCTAGGTAATCAGCAATCTTACAACACATTGTTGCAAGTTTATCGTCCTTAATGATCTCCTTCAAATGCACGAATCATTCAAATTATGGTAGCTTCTTCTTCTCTCAATAAACTTAATCTCTCGTTGGCCTGAGTGAAAAAAGACTCTTGGAATATCTTTTCTTTACGATAAACTGAATCTCTTGTTGGCCTGAACAGTGACTCTTGGAATATAAGTAGAAAATATAACTTACAATCTTTTACTGGATCAGCTTATGTCAGATACACTAACTACACGAAAACTCACAAACTTTCACTGCTACTGCTTCCTACCTCTGGGAAACTACCCGAGAACAACGGCCGTTCGCCTTGCACCCTTGAAAACCAACTGACTATCTTTCTTATTTCAAAAACTAACTAACGTCTCATTCTCAAACCAACTATCCCACCTTTTTCAATCTCCAATCAAAACGCGTCATACCTCTCCCATTTCTTCATTTCGATCACAAACAAAATTTTTACCTACAGTTATAAAATTTCCGAACAATATTTAAAAACTAATATTTTTCTACCAATTCTTAAAAACTAACAAAAACATATCTTTCTAAAATCTATTCTATTGTCCTAATTACTGCACAACATTTATTTGGAAAAACCGCTTCTATTGTCTAGAATTTCACTTAAGCTTATGCGGGTCACTCAAATATATTTTAACAAAGAATATAATTTATGCATATCTTACGTTTTGTTCAATACAGGTAATCCAAAAATTTAAAGACTTTCCTTCTTCGAAATGTTTGTTGCTTATTATCCTACTTATCTGAATTATTTTAATTTTTTGGAACTTTGAAATATTTTAAGCAAACCAATATTTTTCTTGATTTTACATATCATAACATATATATATATATATATATATATATATATATATATATACATCCCACCATCATTTTGAACTCTTTTCACGTTGCAGTAATTTAGCATCACCAAGAAATACTATCATATTCAAATTATAAGTCATGTATATTCGTTTAGTGTATCTTTTTAGGCTTGACACCGTTGTCAGTTTTTTAATAATTCGATTTTTTTATATATTTATTTTTTTACACTCAACAGACATTTTAACTCCCTATAGGTCAAATCATTGTGTCTTGCGTCAATACAGTATCACGAGATGTTGCCAAAATATATATATTTATTTGAAACATAGATACATAAATATATCGATCCGTTTTGATAGGGTTCACAGACCCGACATACAACCTTACCTGTGTACCCGACCGGTTTAGGGTTCTCGGATTTATTATTATGGTTTGGTTGCATATTTAATTTAGCAGGTAATTTTTCCCAGAGAATTGTGAAAAATTATGAATGAACGATCGAAACGAATTTTGCCGCTGGCAGCAACAGATAAGTAATACTTGTATTATTATGGTAAAATTGACAAATACCAGAAAAACGTTCGTCTCCAATAAAATATGTTGATGTACAGACGGTGCCGGTTAGTTTTTTAAAATTAGTATTAATTTTTGGTTAAATTTTGTTTATTTATGTAGAATATAATTTTTTTTTGTTTTAAATTCAATTTAAAATATATTGTATATGCTACCAGTGCACTGTTCATGTTAATTTGTTTTCTATTAAAGTAATAAATAACTATGTAAATGTATAATTTTTTATTTACTATGATAAAATTTGTGGAAATGTTGCTTCAAAAGTTAAAAATACTTAAAGAAAAATAAAAAAATAATAATAAAAAACTTTTTACATTAAAATGAATAACTGATACTAATTTGCAGCACCTAGTTTTTCGTAAAACAATTTTTGGAAAATTTTAAGATAAATTGTGGACTACCAGTTTTTTAATAGGTAGATACTTGGAATTTGGTCCTTAAAGACTCTCATTAACCGAAAGTTTAAAATCGCAAAGGGAAATCTTCTTTTGATATCCGCTGTTATATAAGAAATATGTTATATGTTCACATGAATAGTAGCTCTGCATTTGTTCACGTAAGTGTATACCACATTTATATTTATTATATTGATCAATTAATTTTCTTAAATACCAATCCTCTTCTTGATCTAGTTTTAACACTCTGACAACGAAATTCTGATTATATCATGTATATATCTCGTTTAGCTCTGCACTTGCTCACACATATTTCTTCAGGACTGTAAATACTGACCATTTCACGTTGTTTTTAGTTTCTTTGACAAGTAGAGATTGTTTATTCGGTTATTTCTTAATATGGACTATGAGCAATTGTCTAGTCAAGTCAACACTATTATAGAAGTTATCAGTGGTCAATCTACGTTTATGTTCACATCTAGCTTTTTTAGATGTCGAAGACATATTATTTACATCCATTTTTTTCCAAATATAATACAATTTTCAAAAATAATTTTATAACTCACTTTTACAGAGGTAATTAACAATAAAAACGTACTAATAGGAACTATTAATTTACGATTTTCATTTTCATTTCATTCAAGGGCACTTGAGGAACAATACGTTTTTACGTAATAATAGTTCCTGTATAAGTGAAATTGTATTTTAATGTGCTTTATTGAAGCACACTAGACATATTGCAGTTTTACCATCACATGCTCCACAGTATGTTTGAACTATTTTAACTTTTCTATCGGTCTTTCTACTAGTCATGTTTCTTCTTAAACTTTTGTAATATCTTGTACACTTTCTTATCTTTTTATTACCTACGTCGCTTTGCCGGAGATGGTATTTTTTGGGTGTAACCGGTCGTGAGCGTTCCAACATTTCTTTAATTTGCAAATGTCTTCGCGACCACCACTCTGAACTCAAGGATGGGTTGTCGCTTTTTCGCCTTTTCTATTATTTAACAACTAAGCATTGGCTACTGCGGTATTAAATATTAATTTTACTACCACTTTCCGGTACCACTTCAGAATGTTGGATATTGGGTTCTGGTAAGAAGCAATTTGATTACTAAAATCAACACTCTTTTTCACCAAGTTATAATCGAGGATAGCTTGTGGTTTTAGCACTTGTGTATAATTTTTCTTTTCACCTGATTAAACCAAGATGAAACTATTATGTTGAAATATTGTAATAATTAAAACTGGTTCTTTGTTGACCCATTTTTTCACTTGTGAAATCAATAATGGAGGGAAATTTCATTATAAGTAACCGGCCGCTTTTTTAATCAAAATTTTGGTTTTACATTTTTTGTAGTAGACCATATGTACGTAAATTCGTTTTTTAAACTATGATTTTAATTCATCGACCAATATTCTAGTAAAAAGATGTTTTTTGTCGTCCGGAATGTTATAAACTGGTTCTCTTTCACAAAGCATACGAAATATGGTTTACATTCTACATTTAGAAAAATATTTTATAATGCAAGTCTTGTTCGTTTACCCAAACTTAATTAATACACAAAACAAATAATCTATTGTTTTTATAGAAATGCAGATTCCTGTCGGATTTGTATCAGTGGGGCATAAGTCACTGGTGTCTCGTATATCAGGACCTCTTATTGCATTACGAATATAGTTCTCAATTAGCAGTATCGTACAAATTAAAACCGTAATACTGTTCGTAAGACCATAAGACCGTATGTTATAAATAAATATATCCCTACAAGAGTCATTCCTGGGCGTACAGTTAAAAACAAAAGTTTTCAGTGTTCTATTGCTTGATTATTATTATCTGGTTGGTATTTTTTTAAAATACTAGCTAAGTATTCTGAAAATGTTGACATTTTTTCCTGGTCTGATCTTCCTCAACTAACGTGATCTTTCTTAATTGGTGTATTATTTCATATTCTTATATGTATATTATATATTTCATATATTTCACGTTCTACGATGCATTCCACGTTTGACTCACTGTCTTGTTTAATTTTCTGTCATTCTATTTGTTAAATCCTATCCCATTTACGTCACAGCGTCAATAAAGTAAATGTTGGAACTTTTTCGCGTTTATCATATGTACAATAGTTGACTAAAAGTAGACGTAGGATGCAAATCATATGCTATTCGCTAAATTCTGTCACGTAATATGCCATAGACCTCTGTTTGTTATTACGTTGTTTTGCTGCCAGTTTACCGTGTTATTAGATGCCGCCATGTTTACTTTGTCTCCACCATCGTATTATCTCCATTAAATCCTATCATTTTAGGCTCCATATGTCATGATTAGACCTATAGGACAGCAGATACATAACTAACGCTCTTTTGACATAGCATATATAGGAGCAAATATATATACCTAAGGTCCTTTTGACGTGTTGCTGTATTTGATCTACTTCGTAGCATTCTATTGGTTAAATGATATCATTTGAGATACTGTATGTCACGATTGGACTAATAGGATCGAAGATACATAACTAGGCCCTTTCACGATTGGACTAATAGGACCGCGGATACATAACTAAGGCCCTTTTGACAGGCTGATGTATGCTGTATTTTATTTTTCTGTCTCGTAGTATTTGATTGGTTAAATCCTATCATTTGAGGTACTGTACGTCACGATTATGTCACTACAAACCAAGATACGTAAATAGGGCCCTTATGACGTGTTGCTGTATTTGATTTCTATAATAGGACCGAAGATACATAACTAAGGCCCTTTTGACATGCTGCTCCATTTAATTTTTATACCTTATTGTATTTTATTAGCTAAAACCTTTCATTTGAGGTACTGCACGTCATGATTAGATTAATAGACCTGAAGATACACAACTAAGGCCCTTTTAGCATGTTGCTGTATCTGACTTTTCTATTTCATTGTTTTCGATTGGTTAAATCCTATTATTTGAGATACTGTACGTCACCATTGGACTTATAGAACAAAGATATATAACTAAGGTCTTTTTGACATGCTGCTGTATTTGATTTTTCTGTGTTATTGTATTTTATTGGTTAAATCCTATCATTTGAGGTACTGTACGTCACGACTGGACCAATTGGAGCGAAGATACAATAGGTACGTACAATATATCATAACCCGTTACTTTTAACAAAACATGATGCCAGAATGATTTATGGATGAAAAAAAATATATATATATATATATATATATATATATATATATATATATATATTCTTAAATTTACTATTTCGTTGTGGGTAATATTATATTCAACAGCGATGCCAAATTTCTGATGCTAAAATGATTGATATTGAAAGTGGGATATACATTTTTATGTATATAATGACATCAAGTAAACGGTATAACCCTGAACTAAATATATATAATATTTTCACCGTACCATCATTTTAGACTCAAACATTTTCTGGAATAAACTTATATAACTGAGTAAGGGATAAAAAGAGAAAGCCGATATTTTAAAATACCAACACGGTATCAAATCTTTAATCAGTGAGATGGTTAAAATTCTTGTAACAAGTACAGGAAAAAAGTTATTAAGGTGTTGTAAAGTAGCGTCGATATACAGATGCTACTTTGCAAGACGATGCTAAATTGATGGTAAAAGCATAATGTATCGATGCCAAAATGATAGTAGGATGTATATATATATATATATATATATATATATATATATATATATATATATATATATATATATATATATATATATATATATATATATATATATATTGCTATGATGTTTTGTTTGTGTGTGAGCAATGAATAATTTAAAACTATATTGCCAATATTGTTGGGTTGCGCTCCTGGAACGACTTTACCTATAAGATAGTTCATTCAATTACATGAAATCAACTTTAACTTGAGAATATCCGTCAGAAAAAAATCATAGCATGTAATTCGTCTTTAAAAAGACAAACACGTGACATAATGACAGTAAAATTCTCCTGTTAGTGATTCCATAGTAAATTATGAGGGAAAAACCAGGAAAAAAAACCTCATAATACTATCCCGACATGGTAAGTATTTGTTCGTGAATTTAGTTTACCTTCAACAAACATCAAAATTCTGATTTTATATGTTACGTTATTTAAAAAACATAAATGATGTATCCTCTATATGTTACTGACTTACTAATACTGGTATTTTCTTATTAATAACTTCCCATTTTCAATATTGGTAACCAGATCCTACTGCATTCTGCCGAGGAATTTGCGACACAATTGGCCTCATTTAGCATAATTAGAGCCGCTTCTTTGATTTTTCTTTTTTTACCATCCGTTTCTTTTAGGACTACATTTGAATTATTCCATTGAACCCTATGTTAATTATCCCATGCGTGTTTACATATTTGAGATCTATCAAATTCTCTATTTTTAATATAAGATTGATGTTCACTTATTCTAACATTTAATGGCCTTGATGATTCACCTAAATAAAACTGATCGCATTCACAAGGTATTTTATAAATGCAATTCTTTGTCCTTTCTTGTTCATTGTTAGGTTTGGTTTTGGACAAAATAGATCTCAACTTGTTTGTTGTTTTGAATTTTGTTGAAATGTTGAATTTATTTCCTATCCTTTTAAGTTTTTCTGATAATCCTTTTATGTACGGTATTGTTATTTTCCTCATATTATTCCTTGTGTATGCTGTAGGATCTCGTTCTAAGTTGTTCTGTTCTATTTGATCGATTGTTGAAAATTCCTTATTTATAAATGATAAAGGATAATCATTTTTTAATTAAACAGATGTTAACAAATGTTTCTCCTCCAAGAACGAATATCTCCACCATATAATATACTTTCAAATACACTGTATACTATCTGCTTTTATTATATAATTATTACTTTAATACAGACCACTGTATATTATCTGCTTGTACTATTTATTGACTGACTAACTTCTTAATAAATTCACTAATTAACTGTGGAACTGTTTCCCGTTTATCTTCTTAATTAACTAACTCCATACTGTAACTGTACTACAGTAAATTCAACTTCAAGCTACGGCCAGTGTAAATAAATGCACGCTGGAAACACGCGTTTGTTCAGGACCGGACTAGTAAATTAAAGCTGCAATACAAAACCTTATATAATTTGTAGACGTCTGACAGGTACAGATTATAGTACACAAATTTTTTAAATATAAAAATAATTTACAAAGTCGAGAGTTATTAACAAGAAAATAAAGTATACAAAAAAAAAGTTTATAAAATTACCGTATTTTATCTTCAACTTTCAGAATCTGATGTACTGCTCTCATCATTAAAGTTGATAATGATAGGCTCAATTTGTGCCTCAATCAAATTGTCCAACTCCCACATTTTTGGCTCCACTTCTTCTTTTACATGTTTGACGCAGTTTTTCCATTTTTCCATGGTTACAGCAGACATAGCTTCATGGAATAAATTTTCAATGTCAGCAAATTTAAATGTTGTATTATGCGCTGCAACATAATTCTTGACTTCCGCCCATACAAGCTCGATTGGATTAAGCTCGCAGTGATACGGTGGCAACCTTAAAACTATTATATTTGTGCTTCTTACCAGTTCATCTACTATGTACTTATTATATTCGCCTTTATGTTGTTTAACGATTTATAAAAGTTGCACCTTTAACATCGTTTCTTCAAAGGGAATGTCTTTTGAGCGAAGCAAATTTTGAATATCTGCCTTTTTTGTAGCCATAATGGGAATTTTTTCCAATTTTCTGGAATGGTAAGGGGTATTGTCCATTACAATTATAGCATTTTTTCCAGTGTTGGTAAAATCTTTTGGAGCCAATTTTCAAATGACTTCCCATCCATCTCCTCATGATAGTCTCCACTCTTGCTTGACTCAAAAGCCCACAGTGCATCCGGAACAAAACCATTCTCACTTCCGATGTGACAGATAATAAATCGTTTACCTTTTCCTAAAAGTGATATTAAAGATAATAAATACAAAATTAAAAGTTTATTTGAATTACCTGAGGGATTTCTTAAACCGGTCGACAGCCCATCCAAAAATGCACGTCTTGCAGAAGTCACAGAAGCATCCACCCAAACTTTTGGTTTTGTATGGCCAACATTTATCCATGTTTCGTCTAAGTAATAAATGGTTCTATTTTCAGCTCTATATTTTCTTATCTTTTGCAAATAATTTCTCCGCCATAGCACAATTTCATTTTTGTCGAGTAGCAAACTGTTTCTTCCACGTTTTTGACGTTTAAATTTAAAATTTAATTTTTGTAAGAGTTTGTAAAACGTGGTTCTCTTCAAATTTGGTAAGTCATTATCATTATTTACATCTCTTAGGACTTTGTCAATTGTAGGAATTTCATTTCGGAAAAAATACTGATGAACCATTCTTCTTATAGCTGACTTATCAAAATCATCTACAGCATCTATTGATTTTGAACGATTTTGGTTAGTTTTCGGTGCAGATAATGTATGGGTACTTTTATATTCTTTAATGACATTGAAAACAGTTTTTGAACAAACTCCAACTTTATCTGCAACCCTTTGTTGAATGTACGTTAACGCTAAAGTAGGATTATCTTGTAATTCACATTTATATGTATTAACTTATAATTTCTTTGGTTCTTATATCTACGTGATTTTTCTTAGCTCTTTTCCTAGGAGGACTTAGCGTTAACAGTTCCTCATTTTCATTTGGCGACTCCGTATCAGACATATTAAATAAATGGATATATTATACTTTTCTCAACTAAAGTAACAAAATGGGCATTTTCAAATTTACTTTTATAGTAGAGGATCCGATATAAGGTTTACCTACACCGCTTTGTTAAATGTGATATTTTTTACTTATGATTTTGAGCCTAGAAAATCGTCATCTATCGTTCTTCGTCTGTCAATTCTTGTTCGCCTTGTCAATTCTTCATTGTCTTCCAGTTTTAAATTATTTATAACTCGAACACGATCAACTTAAGAAAAATTACAAAATAAATTTTTGTTTAGAATGATCCAAAAAATCTAAAACAATATCTGCCCGGGTTGATTTTTTTTAAATATATAAAAAAAGATATTTTTTAACTCTTTATATTTGAACCACCAAATTTTTGCTACATGTTGTACAGTAGTCCACAAAATGAATCACTTATTAATCTATTTTTATCAAGTTACACCTACACAAGTGGTTTGTATTACTTATTCCCTCTGTCCCTATTAAGTGTTATCTTTAATTGGTAAAATTCCCACGGTATAGTTATCGGCCAAACGCGAATGGTTATCAGTTGTTTCTTGAAAAGTGAGGTCATTTTACTTTTTACATGTGCAATTGAATCTTTCTATGCCCCAAGGGTTCATTGTAGAAAATTTATAAAATCTCGTGCCGCAAAGAATTTGAATTATTAATTAGTTATAGTTAGGACAAAATTATATCGGGCACCTCTTGTTTTTCATCATTTTTAACATACTAAATAATTTTTATCCATTAAACATATCAGTGCAGGTCGATATTATATCGTATCTTATGGCTATTATAAATGCTTTATTATACTTACAGGAATTATTTTAAAGTGGGGAAAAAGTTTGTATCGACTATAATTAAATGTTCTTAAAAATGCTTTGTACTATCCACACACGAGCTAACGATTAACAAATAAACAAACCAACAAACAGCTTTGCACAAAAATTACTTGGCCATTTCGCATTCGACAGAGGACGGAGCGGAAAAACTAAGTGCGTATCTGTTAGGGCTAACCGCATGACTTACGATCGTTCGACAATTTGGCCAATAGCAAGGCGTTCGTCACGTGTAGACTCGAATATCACGCGGTGACTTGTGTTGATTCTGTCCGTAACTTGAAGTTGAATTTACTGTAACTTTACTAACTTCATGAATCAACTTTAAGTGACTTAATAATAATTGAATACTGTGTTAATGTCTGAATGCCCCCTTGCTCCAAATTACGTCGTATTTATATCTTTTTCATGGTTCCAGAGTCTTCTAGCAACAAATCATGTTCGAAACTGCTCCATTTGATCAATATTGAACATTCTCGAATCTTCTACTATGCAAATAGGGTTAACTGCCTTATATATTGACTTTTTCCAGAAAATTCTCTACCCTTCTAGTGAGAATAGTATGGACATTTGGGCTTTACAGATCAGAATATACAATTTTATATAAATTAAACATCTTAAATTAATACATAATACTAGTTTACATCAAATTATATTTAAATTAAACATCTTAAATTAATAAATAACCCCACTTCACATCTGCAACCATTCAAATGTCAATTATTTAGTGTATATTTGGTTGCCTTTGAACATGGCTCATTTAAATATATTTATTAATAAAGTAAAATAAAAAAAACTTTTTAAACTTATTCTTATGCTAAATTCTTAAAAATACCCTCATATAATTATTTTTTTATAATTTTCTCTAGTCTATAACTTATAAATTATTTCTTTAATCACTATTTAAGTTTATTAATTAAAAATCATAATATTACTATGCTAACTTCCTCTATATGTATTATTATCTCAATACCCCAAAATTAATTTTAAAATAAATAATTCATTTAATATTTTTTTAAATATTAATTTTCTTATCCACACACATTCGTAAATATATTAATTAATATAATTAAATAATTTAATTTTCTATATAAAATTACCTTATACTGCGCCTATGTTTTCATAGCAACTGTCAATTGTCATGTCAAATGGCAAATATTTTACTTATGTGTTTACAAAAGAGATAGATAATATTAATAGGCTTCTATAATGTTGTTTATTAATAAACAAGATTTATCAAACCAGTCCTTCTTTTGTTTCAAAGGACTTTCTTTACTATGAATGGTAAGTTCTACACTTCATATTGTTTTTAGAAAAACATTTACACAATTAATCTTATGCATAACCCCAAAATTATATTATAAATTATATTATAAATTATTTTATACCTAACTCTAATTAAAATTATGGTTTTTAGGACCCAAACAAAGGACAAATTGATGCATTATTCCACAACAATGAAATTTACCATCTATCTCTCGACAAACCAAGATTGTCTAATGAAATAGATGTATCAGTGAACTGTTTGTGATGTTTACAGTGTTAAAAGTATAGAAAATTGTTTGTGATATTATTTACTGTAATCAGTGTTAAAAATGTAGAAAACATTATTCAATCTCTTCATGATATTTGAAAATGTCATTAATATGAAATATCCCTCTACTTTTATTGTCTGCCTCTATCAACACATAACTATTTTTTCCATTCTGATTTTTGATTCTGTATGGACCTTCAAACATTGGTTGTAATTTCTTACAACGGTTTTCTCTCAAATTACCTTGTCTAAGTGAACGAATTAAAACTTTTTCTCCTTTTTGAAATGTAATTGGTTTTTTAATTGTTTGATTTTGCCTTCTGATATATTTTTTAGCTTTCCTTATAATTCTCCTGTTCACTCTCTACATTACTTGTTCCAACATATCTTGGTCATATTCACTAATCCATTTTCTGTTTCCTATATGACCAAAAATTAAATATTCTGGTACTTCCTCTGTATTTAAATTATGTGTATTATTTAAAAAATATTCCACTTGTTCGATATGTCCTTGCCATCTTAAATGCTAATCCTGGCATAGTATCCTTAAATATTTTATAACTTCTTTAATATATCTTTCTGCAGGATTCGCTTGAGGATGTCTGATACTTGTAAAATGAATGTTGATTCCCTTTTTCTCACAAAATGCCCGAAATTGTTGGTTGTTAAAATATGTAGCGTTATCTATTATGCAATTTCTAAATGGTCCTATTTCTTCGAAAAAATGATTAATATATAATTTCAATGTTTTAACATTGGTTCTTGAGCATGGATATAGTTTAATAAACTTTGTATATAAATCAACTATCACTAGTATATGCTTACTTCCTGTTGGACTGGTAACTAAATTTGAGATGAAATCCATGGAAACTGTATTTAGTTTTTCATATGCAACATTGTATTTATATGTGTTCTGGTTTTTGAAATTTTTCTCTTTGTTTATTTGACATATTTGGTATTGGGTAGTAATTTCTTTTGCTATACTTGTTGGGAATCAATATCTTTATTGAAAAGCCAGCAATTGACGGATTTGTAGTTTAATGTTTTTATTTGCGTAAAAATAACTCAAATTCCTACAATATATAAAATTAACAATATAAAAAAAACTAATTAATTCCCATTACTTACTGTTCTCTTGCTGTCTGCTAAATTATTAAATTATTTAAATTTTTCCCTAATCGGTGACAGTTTGTTTTCTGACATTTTGATGTTATATTTGACATAGTTTATAGAACAGTACCAACGGGAAATTTTGGGTAACATGATAGAACTAAAAATTAACTAAATTCATTATATATATATATGTATATATATATATATATATATATATATATATATATATATATATACAAATAACACAGTTTATTAGGGTTGCAGTCAAAATATTGGCCGGGATGTTAAAAAACACTCTTTTGACTTTTTTGTCGAGCTTTCGGAATGGTTTTATTCCTTTTTCAAGACACTGTAATAAGACAAAAATGTAAATATTTAAAAAATATCACAATTCTTCAGTGTAACTTACTAGTCGTTGAGATTATTTATATAAGCATTTACACTCAACATTTATAACACACATTAAAGCATTAAAATATACAATTATGGACAGAATACATTATAAAATTTTTAAAATTTATTGTAAAAATAGTAGGTAAAACTTGGTTGATAGCATGTTTTACTTGTGTATATTAACTCATGCAGAGAATGGAAAGTAAACACTGTAATTAATATGTAATTAGGTGTAATTGATGTTATCTTTGAACTATGCTTTTTAAACCTGTCTTAATGGTATGCAACATATTATACATAGAGGTGTAATTTATGTACAGGTAAATTTTTATTTTATTTTTGGTGTTTTTGATGTTATTATTTTTAATTTGAAAGAAAATTTTATTGTATTAAATTTTTTGCCTTCTATAGAATTCTTGTAGTAAAGGAGCAGGTAAATGCTGCTCTAATGTATTTTTTAGTTGATGTAACTTCTTTTCTGTGTATGTAATATCATTTATTGTTACAGAGATTTCTAAATTTAAGACTTTGGTTTTTAAATTTGAATTAAAGTTTTGAATTTTACTAAAATTCTTCTGTTGTTGAGTGATGCAAGCTTGATGTTGAAATTGGTCCCTTGTTTTAGGAAATCTACGCTAGCAGAACCATATCCTCTCCTGATGTTCTCAAAAAACCCCATCGTTTAAATACAAGAAATACTGGATATTATTGACTGTCGATATAAACAAATACCACAGTTTATTAGGGTTGCAGTCAAAATATTGGCCGGGATGTTAAAAAAACACTCTTTTGACTTTTTTGTCGAGCTTTCGGAATGGTTTTATTCCTTTTTCAAGACACTGTAATAAGACAAAAATGTAAATATTTAAAAAATATCACAATTCTTCAGTGTAACTTACTAGTCGTTGAGATTATTTATATAAGCATTTACACTCAACATGTTTTAATGTGTGTTATAAATGTTGAGTGTAAATGCTTATGTAAATAATCTCAACGACTAGTAAGTTACACTGAAGAATTGTGATATTTTTTAAATATTTACATTTTTGTCTTATTACAGTGTCTTGAAAAAGGAATAAAACCATTCCGAAAGCTCGACAAAAAAGTCAAATGAGTGTTTTTTTAACATCCCGGCCAATATTTTGACTGCAACCCTAATAAACTGTGGTATTTGTTTATATCGACAGTCAATAATATCCAGTATTTCTTGTATTTAAACGATGGGGTTTTTTGAGTACATCAGGAGAGGATATGGTTCTGCTAGCGTAGATTTCCTAAAACAATGGGCCAATTTCAACATCAAGCTTGCATCACTCAACAACAGAAGAATTTTCCTTCTGAAATGTAGAAAAAATCTTTGTTTTCCTGCACACATAGAGAATGGAAAGTTTAACATCAATAACTTGTTACATCATAAAGGAGGTAAATTAGGTAGTAAAATTCAAAACTTTAATTCAAATTTAAAAACCAAAGTCTTAAATTTAGAAATCTCTGTAACAATAAATGATATTACATACACAGAAAAGAAGTTACATCAACTAAAAAATACATTAGAGCAGCATTTACCTGCTCCTTTACTACAAGAATTCTATAGAAGGCAAAAAATTAAATACAATAAAATTTTCTTTCAAATTAAAAATAATAACATCAAAAACACCAAAAATAAAATAAAAATTTACCTGTACTTTATTTATTATTTATATTACACCTCTATGTATAATATGTTGCATACCATTAAGACAGGTTTAAAAAGCATAGTTCAAAGATAACATCAATTACACCTAATTACATATTAATTACAATGTTTACTTTCCATTTTCTGCATGAGTTAATATACACAAGTAAAACATGCTATCAACCAAGTTTTACCTACTATTTTTACAATAAATTTTAAAAATTTTATAATGTATTCTGTCCATAATTGTATATTTTAATGTTTTAATGTGTGTTATAAATGTTGAGTGTAAATGCTTATATAAATAATCTCAACGACTAGTAAGTTACACTGAAGAATTGTGATATTTTTTAAATATTTACATTTTTGTCTTATTACAGTGTCTTGAAAAAGGAATAAAACCATTCCGAAAGCTCGACAAAAAATTCAAAAGAGTGTTTTTTTTAACATCCCGGCCAATATTTTGACTGCAACCCTAATAAACTGTGTTATTTGTTTATATCGACAGTCAATAATATCCAGTATTTCTTATATATATATATATATATATATATATATATATATTATATTATATATATATATATATATATATATATATATATATATTATATATATAATATATATATATATATATATATATATATATATATATATATATATATATATATATATATATATATATATATATATATATATATATATTATATCATGATACAAATACAAACAGATAAGATACCTCGCATGTGGGCGTGGCTTATGCATGACTTTTGTGACGTCAACTTGTGCTAAATTTCGCCATATTGTGTTTTGACGTTTATGTACATTTACGGTTCATATTGTTAAATTTTCGTTTCTGCGAATGATATTATTTTTTGCAAAGTTTTTGTGTCCTTTGTTTCTGTTTTTTTTAAGTTAGTTCTAAATAATGAGTAAAACTTAAGTACATATATAATAACATCTTTAATACTACATATTGAGTTAGAACTGATGAAGCTTTAGAAGTATAAAGCGAAATGTCTTCTATAAACTTATGAAGTAGTTGACTTCTGTTTTTTATTTTGCCAACCTGAACGACCGGTTAACCTCTGAATTCACTAGTTGAATACTTTATTATATATATATATATATATATATATATATATATATATATATATATATATATATAATATATAGTTGGGAGATTAAATAATTATAACCATATTTTAGCACATCCTGAAGAAGCTAATTAATTTTTGTGAAAGCTAAATAAAAGAACAAAGAGTTTTACTTATTCTGCCCTATTAATGACTGCAACCTCAAAAGAAATAGTTTACCTATCGTGTCAGTCAATAATACCTAAGTACTATATATAAAATATATATTGTATGAAAATCACATTCCATAGTTTGCAATTTGTGGCATTCGGCCATATATATATATATATATATATATATATATATATATATACATATATATATATATATATATATATATATATATATATAATATATATATATATATATATATATATATATATATATATATAAAACCTAGAGCTAAGATTAATATTATTACTAAAATTAATATTAAACTCACCAGTCTTCCGGTTGAACCGCGTCGTAATCCATTTTGCCAAGCTTTCGGCATCCTCTCTGATGCCTTCCTCAGGGCTTCCGAGGTCTGTCTCCCCAGCCCCAGACACTACTACACTGTTCACTATTCACGGCACAATCACTACTGTGCAGTAGTGATTGTGCCGTGCTACAGTAGTGATTGTGCCGTGAATAGTGAACAGTGTAGTAGTGTCTGGGGGCTCGGGAGACTGAGACCTCGGAAGCCCTGAGGAAGGCATCAGAGAGGATGCCGAAAGCTTGGCAAAATGGATTACGACGCGGTTCAACCCGGAAGACTGGTGAGTTTAATATTAATTTTAGTAATAATATTAATCTTAGCTCTAGGTTTTATTGTACTAACCGCGGAAATCTTTCCGAACATATCTATATATATATATATATATATATATATATATATATATATATATATATATATATATATATATATATATATATATATATGTGTATATATATATATATATATATATACAGATTGAACCAAATTAAAACGGAACATACAATTTAATACATGTCCGTTTGAACTGCATTTGAAATAGTGGACCAATATAAAACTTGGACAAAAATAAATCCATACCTGGGTATAGACATTGTATAAAATATCGTTCAACTATCTGTCTCACAACAATGTTGTTTGCGTAAGACGGGTTTGTCTAATAAAGCGATAATAGTTCAGGAAATAAAGGTCGAAAAAAGTTAAAACCTCGCAATTTTTTCGTCCTTCATGTATCCAGTTGAAATTTTAACAGAAGGTAGGTGATAGCCCAAGGATCAAAATCTATATCTAACCGAAGTGCGCTTAAGGGTTTTAGGGGTGAAGACTACCCCTAATTGTCACAAAATATAAAATAACATATTAAACCTGAATATGGGTAAGATTTGGTTTGAATTAAATAAATAATGATTATTTTATACTTTTGAATAGACTTCCATCATATTTTAACCCTTAAGAAGCAACACTTGTTAGAGATTAATGTAAAAAAATTACTAATTCTAAAAAAATTATTTCGCTTTGGATCGATTTGGATTTAAACTCAATTCACCCGCTGCTTTATAGTTTATGTCATGTCGACCAACCCTGATTGTTCTTAGGGGTGAAAACTACCCCTAATTGTCAAAAATTATCAAATAACATATTAAACCTGAATATGGGTAAAATTTGGTTTGAATTAATTAAATAATGATAGTTTCGTGCTTTTGAATTAAGTTCCATCATATTTCAACCCTTAAAAAGCGACCCTTATTGGAGATTATTATAAAAAAATTAGTAATGCGAAGAAAATGATTTCACCTTGGAACGATTTGCATAAAAATTTGGAATTAAGCTCAACTTGTAACGATAATATTTTGCCTACCACAGGGGGCATTAATACGGGAGATAGAAAATTGGGGGGGAAAACTATTGGGGTTGGAGATAGGGCAAGCAAAATAATCGCTACTGATGCGAACGGCACTCAGGGTTTCGTAGGAGAGCTGGGGTCGTGGATAAGTAAAAGATAAGGGCATTGGAATGGGGGAACTACAAAAAAATGAAATAAAGGGCTCTTGGGATAAACAAAATAAAAATAAACAAGAAACACCTCAAGGAATTTAATATAGGGCGCCACTTGAGGTGCCTAATTATGCCTATTACAACCACTAGTTGTAACTAGGGAAATAATTAGAAAATAAAATCAAAACATAAAAAAAACATATCTTTTTCAAAAAAAATCAAAAAAGGGTTTGGCTCAAAAAATAAACAAAAAGTTAATACAGCAAAATTTAACATTTATTTATGTGTCACCACAAACAGTTACATGGAGAAATACAAAATTCAAAAACTTACATGTGTCATCCATTAACAAACTCCATTGCTACAAAACTTACAAAATTGCATGGAGGTTAATCTTTAAAAAAAACAAAACAAACCAACATCAAAAAATAATAAAACGAGCTGTCATAAATTAACATTAAATTTCAAAAAAAACTAGACACATAAATTGACAGCTCAACTCAAAACCAAAAATTTACAATTTTAAATGTCAACGAAAGCAATTATTATTTAAAAAAAAATGTCTGTCTTTAGTTTAAAATTTGAACAAAATGTTACCTTAATTCACATGACACACTTAACTTTCTGAAACCATAACTGGAACCTGGAACTGAGGGCTCCACTCTCTCTGCATCACGAAAACCTCCATCTCCAAGCTCCCAAAGGCTTGGATAAAAGCAGGAACAAAAGAAAAACAAAACGAGGATGTCCTCCAATCCTCACTCAAAACATTAATAATTGAAGCATTTACTGCCACAAAACAGATAACAAACTGCTACATTTTCTTCATAATAAAAGACGAAAACAGAATACTTTACAAATTCGACGTGAATTTGGACATAACGTTGAACCACTCTTGAAAGCTGCTACAACGAGAGTCAAGAAATTCTATTAAAATTGAACGCATACATACAAACGCTGACATAACAAGACACCACGAAACGACGTACATATCCTTTTGCGACGCATTAAAATTACGGCTTTTAATAAAACAAGAATTTGCCGAGGAAGTTAAAATAAATAAACAACTCTAAAATGGTTTATTTCAACTTGGCCGACCTAAGAAAGAAATGAAAAGATATTTGGGTTTAAATACGTACGAAATATTTTTAGATCTATCAAAAATATATAAGGTGATTTTAATATTTCGTATACGAGGGGACTTCAATATACTTAAAAGAATCAATGAAATTGAAAATGCTACAATACCCCCACGTAAGAGCGAAAACTGGACTAACAGGAAAAGTTTTCGTTTAGGGCGAACAACAATCAGGTTGGAACAACAGTAGCATTTTCTAACTACTGCAACAACACATAATGACTTCAATAACTCAAACAGAACAAAAAAACAACAAACAAAAATCATAACCAAAACTACTCATCATAACTGTTTATGGTACTAACACAACAACATACAAAATAAAACTGGATGCTCGATTTGACGAATCGGCACCAGGTACAGTTCGTTGGCTCTTAAGCACAACGACACAATGGCAGATTTCTACTAAAATGGCTCTAGCCTAACCAAAACGTGGAACAGACCAGTGTTGAAGTTTCTGGAAGCGAAAAGAAAGGTGTTTCCAGCTCAACAAAGGCGGGTGGCCAACAACACAGCTTAGACAAGCTTCGCTATGGTTATCCACTAGATAGATAACCAAAACAATATCAAACAATAACAAACTTGACTATAACAGTCGAGCAATGAATTTTCAACCACTGGTTGAAAATCAAACACAAACAGAAGAAAACAGGATGGCCAATAGTTCCATAGAAATATCCTCTGGGATCGACACAGATAAAAATTTCCAAGTAAGGAAACTCCCAAAAGGACCAAAGAAGAACATAAGTCCAAAACGTTAAAACACAATCTTGGAAAAGAAGAAACAAAGGGGCACATGGCATAACAAGCCATAACTGATACACTCATCAGTTTAGTCTCAAACCAAATACTTCAAAAGAAACAAAAAAAATCGTAAGAGTCTTCCAAAGAAAACAAAAAGTTACAACAACACTCCAAAACAAACAAAAACATCATTACAGATCTCCAAGGGAACATAAGAAACACTATAATCTTCCAAAAGAACAAAAAAATTTATTACAGTCCGTCATCAACAATAAAACTTCCAACTGGGTACACAAATCTCAAAAGCAGGGCAAGAAGGGTAAAGAAGAAGAAGAAGAATATATATACACAAGGCAAAAACTAATGACTTATCTTCCTTAAAAGCTCAACAGGTCACCTGGCGGACGAATCCAAAACTCATCGACCTAGCCGTTCCTCTTATGACAACTAATAAGGTCAAAGACACAGTTTGGGAAGGGAATAAAGGGACAACATCAAGAAATAAACTTCATCACTTCACGGATAATAATTGAATACAACATCGTCATACAAATCACAAAGAAACGTTCACTATTCTTCAACAAAACTCGAACAGGATCACAACATAAAACTGGGGAATTCTAAGTGGGTCATTCAACGGTAGTACTAAAAAAACTTCAGATGTTTTACTAACATGGTCTCACAATCGACATAAACAAAATTTTCACAATAAGCGTCCAGGTACTTTCACCTCAGCAAATCAAAACATCACAATGGACAATGCAAGTATTTGTACCTCCGCTTTTACCAAATCATAAACACTTCATCACAAACACTACAACAAGAAGGAATGCTATTGAGACTCAAATCAATAGTCTTACTTCAACACTTAGAAAGGCTTATCCTTTCTAATAATTCACGGAAAGGGGATGCTGCTACGCAGTCTTACACAACAACAGAAATATCCAAGGAAACACAAATCCAGGTCACATGCCTGTACGTCCTATATGATATTTCAACAACACAATAGTCAAATCACAAACTAATACATTTCAAACCATCAACATAACTTCACTACAACATCTGACCACACAAAGAAACAAAACTAAACGACAGAAAAAACATCAGAATACTTTCGCTATGTATTCTCAACAAATCGGCCTTAGCCAGGAATACACGAAGTCGTATCATCACTCTCTTCTACGTGTACACAAAAAAGAACTAGGGAGAAACACAAGACTAACAGACAAAAGAAAAATAACAATACTCCGCTTTGTCACTAACAAATCGGCCTTAGCCAAGGACAAACGGAATCGTATCATCATTTCCTCCTACTTATAACACAGAATAGGAACAAAGAAAACTCGGGGAAACACGGGGACACACGGAAATAACAAACATAAGGCAAATAACAATACTTCGCTTTGTCACTAACAAATCGGCCTTAGCCATGGACAAACGAAATCGCATTATTATCTCCTCCTACTTATAAAACAAAAGACAACAAGGGAAAAACAATGGACAAACGTGGACTGTAACAGAAAAGATTTTCTTTTTCCGGGCTTTAAAAAATATTCACACATTGCCTGGACTATTAAACTATAAAGATACGAAAAAATTTGACCTATATTTTTCGTACAACAGCTGATTTCTGAAATGCAATAAATTGCTCAAAGACTCAATAAGAAGACGAAATTGATAACTTATAAACACTTAAAGAGAGGACAGCGTCTACATACGAAATAAATTATTTCGTTAACGTAAACAAAATTCTTTTCTCAGACATGGGATGATTACTTTAAGACGAATCTGGAAATAAACAAACTATTATCGTTCACATTTTAAAAATGCCGACAATAAGAAAATCGCATTTCAACCATTGGCGAATGATATCATTCCAAATACGTATTTTTTAATTCACAAGGAAATAGACGAAAATTATTTCTACATAATTTTACGAAAACTGGACATAGAAGAAAATGGAAATCGTAGCAGTTAACTTGGGACAGGAATAGACTTGATTTAACGAAAAAGCTAGATAAAGCAAATCACAATATAACTGAAAATACAAGTCGAAGCAAACTCAGACCAACTTCACATACAGGGCGGGACAAAAATACTAAAACAATGTTTGGGTGAAAGCAAATACAAAACAACAGATTCGATAAACTTCAGATACAGGGTAATACAAAAATACTAATAATATTGAAAACTTGACCTTTGAGTGAGCTACACAAAATAACACAACATTAAAAAACCTTGCTCTTGTTCTGAAAACTAAATGAGACTGCTCCTAGGCAAAACT
The DNA here is from genome assembly GCA_918026665.1 of Diabrotica balteata. Taxonomy (NCBI): domain Eukaryota; kingdom Metazoa; phylum Arthropoda; class Insecta; order Coleoptera; family Chrysomelidae; genus Diabrotica; species Diabrotica balteata. The sequence continues at coordinate 67,867,577 of OU898278.1, read as the reverse complement.
AAACAGCACCTCTGATCACGAGTATAACACTTGTCATCATTCAGATACAAGACAGGAAACACAAAAGGGGACTCAGGGGAACACAATCTCCTATTAACCCGTGGCATTACATACGCCGTCAAAGCTGGTTAATTAGGGAACAACAGGGGAACACAGGGGACTACTCTTCACATTCACAATCTCCTACTAGCCCGTGGCATAACACAAACGCCGTCAAAGAGGGCCTAGAGAAAACAATGAAATGGCTAAGGACAAGGGACACAAAACAACTATACTCATCAGCTCAAAGAAAAGTCACTCAAACAATAAACACATTTACTCAAAATGACCAGACAAAACAAAATTACAAAAACCGCTTTTTCTGTAAGAAATGTCAAATCAATCAAAAATAAATGGCACAATAACGGTACACTTAGTTTGTTACTGTAAATAACTTAAAATTCTTTTCAATATCAAAACATTATTTAAAATTCAATTTAAATATTCAAACTCAAAATATTTGCTTTCATTTACCAATACACATAAAATACATATAGAAAAATTTCTACAGTACACGAAATAAAAGAAACAACATTACATATGTCGATATACAACAAATACATCTGTTGATATACAACAATACATATGTTAATACAAGAACAATACTTAGAAAAAACAACAATACATATGTTGATACAAACACATAAACAAACTGTTTGTGGCACACCGGGGCACTACTCGAAAGACAGGGTTTGATAAAAATGGCTGAAAACTAGGGACGAACTGAAAAAGATATGTGGCTTCGGAAAAAGGGACAAAAACCTAAAAAAAAACGCCCCACGTTGGGCGCCATTTTTGTAACGATAATATTTTGCCTACCACAGGGGGCATTAATACGGGAGATAGAAAATTGGGGGGGAAAACTATTGGGGTTGGAGATAGGGCAAGCAAAATAATCGCTACTGATGCGAACGGCACTCAGGGTTTCGTAGGAGAGCTGGGGTCGTGGATAAGTAAAAGATAAGGGCATTGGAATGGGGGAACTACAAAAAAATGAAATAAAGGGCTCTTGGGATAAACAAAATAAAAATAAACAAGAAAGACCTCAAGGAATTTAATATAGGGCGCCACTTGAGGTGCCTAATTATGCCTATTACAACCACTAGTTGTAACTAGGGAAATAATTAGAAAATAAAATCAAAACATAAAAAAAACATATCTTTTTCAAAAAAAATCAAAAAAGGGTTTGGCTCAAAAAATAAACAAAAAGTTAATACAGCAAAGTTTAACATTTATTTATGTGTCACCACAAACAGTTACATGGAGAAATACAAAATTCAAAAACTTACATGTGTCATCCATTAACAAACTCCATTGCTACAAAACTTACAAAATTGCATGGAGGTTAATCTTTAAAAAAAAAAAAACAAAACAAACCAACATCAAAAAATAATAAAACGAGCTGTCATAAATTAACATTAAATTTAAAAAAAAACTAGACACATAAATTGACAGCTCAACTCAAAACCAAAAATTTACAATTTTAAATGTCAACGAAAACAATTATTATTTAAAAAAAAAATGTCTGTCTTTAGTTTAAAATTTGAACAAAATGTTACCTTAATTCACATGACACACTTAACTTTCTGAAACCATAACTGGAACCTGGAACTGAGGGCTCCACTCTCTCTGCATCACGAAAACCTCCATCTCCAAGCTGCCAAAAGCCTTGGATAAAAGCAGGAACAAAAGAAAAACAAAACGAGGATGTCCTCCAATCCTCACTCAAAACATTAATAATTGAAGCATTTACTGCCACAAAACATATAACAAACTGCTACATTTTCTTCATAACAAAAGACGAAAACAGAATACTTTACAAATTCGACGTGAATTTGGACATAACGTTGAACCACTCTTGAAAGCTGCTACAACGAGAGTCAAGAAATTCTATTAAAATTGAACGCATACATACAAACGCTGACATAACAAGACACCACGAAACGACGTACATATCCTTTTGCGACGCATTAAAATTACGGCTTTTAATAAAACAAGAATTTGCCGAGGAAGTTAAAATAAATAAACAACTTTAAAATGGTTTATTTCAACTTGGCCGACCTAAGAAAGAAATGAAAAGATATTTGGGTTTAAATACGTACGAAATATTTTTAGATCTATCAAAAATATATAAGGTGATTTTAATATTTCGTATACGAATGGACTTCAATATACTTAAAAGAATCAATGAAATTGAAAATGCTACAAACTCACCCTCTGCTTTATAGTTTATGTAATGCCGATGAACCCTGATTGTTCTTAGGGGTGAAAACTACCCCTAATTTTCAAAAATTGTAAAATAATATTACAAATCTTAAGATGAGTGAAATTTGGTTTGGATTAGTTAATAGTGATTTTTTTATACTTTGAAATACAAATTCATACATTTTCAACCCTTAAAAATCAATTGTTATGAGTGCTATAGGTGAAAACAATTTTTTGCCAAAATTTTGCAACTTTTCATCTTTTGAACATTAACATGAATACAACATGAATGTATTAACAATACATGTATAAAGGGAATTCCAGAAGGGTGAAGATCGATATTAATTATGGGGTTGGTTAGGGGGTTGTTTTCATCGATTTTTTCGTAAAAAATGATGTATTGACCTTATTTTCATCATAACTCACTCAATTTTTGAGCTAGAGTCTTTTTTTATGATAGGTCTATTTATGCTCTTTAAAAAAGGTTTTGTGAGTTTTCTTCCAAAAATGCATCATTTTCCCGATATTTGACTTTGAATATTTCAAATTTGTCATTTGAAGAAAACCGCTGAACATTGATAGGCCGTATTTCGGTTCCTATTATATCGCAAAAACATTTTAAAAAATGAATTGTATTTGTTTTTTTTTAAAGCTACAAATTTGTTCTCTACAATTTTTTTGATAAAATACACCATTTTCGAGTTATTCGTGAAAAATCGATTAAAAACGTGGATTTTTTCGACTAAAAGTTGTTACTTTCAATCGCGAATAGCTTGAAAAATATCATTTTATAAAAAAAATGTATAGCACATTTTTTGTTTAGAATCACTTTTTTAATCGAAACCTGTAGTTAAAACGTAAAAAAAAATTTCACCACGGAGATGGGGTGGCAACCCTAGGCTTTGGCGCACTTTGGTTCGATATAGATTTTTATCCTTAGGCTATTACCTACCTTCTGTTAAATTTCAAGTCAATTCACGCAGCACGAAAAAATTGCGAGGTGAAATGCTTCATTTCCTGGACTATAACTGGTTTGACAGCATAATAAAATCGTAGATTTATGTGTAGCTTTCAATTTTTATGAGTTCAGAATCCAGCAGCCCGCTGAAGTATGGGATTTTTATAATATAATTATTTGACAATCTTTTGTTGGCCAACCACTTACAGCAGAATTGAGCCGAAATACATTATATTCCTATGTTCCGAATTAATTTATTTCGTTCAATCTATATATATATATATATATATATATATATATATATATATATATATATATATATATATATATATATATATATATATATATATATAGGAAAAGAAGTCTTTGCTGACAACGTTAGAAAACGGAGCTTTGAGGTTTATTGGGATTTATTCAGCGGTGAAATAAGTGTACTCTTTTAACTAAGTTTCAAGCTTTCGAAAATGTTTATTTTCATCATCAGGAAAAAACTGAAAATAAAGTGCGACTGTTAGTAAAGCAACCTCGAAATTAGTTGTAGTGAATGGTTGTAAAAATCAAGAAAAACTTACGTTAGTGAGGTTCATCTTTCGTGGATGTTTCACTTACAGGTGACAATTTTACGCACTCATTGATTCAGTCAAAATTTAAAATATATAAAAATTGCATGGTGTAAAAGACCAAACTTAATAAATTATTATACTTTAACGCATAAGAAAAAGACAGTTAAAAAGTTTTCAACGACCACGTGTGCCGGCCAACTGTTGAATGATAGGTTAAGAGTAACTGTCATTCCTGGACATGGCAAATGACAGTACTTCTTCTTATTTCTTTGTCTTATGTAGTACTACTATTATTACACATCAAATTTTAACAAAGGTTGTATTAGAAAAACAGAATTTTATAATGAAACTGTGAAAAAACAACGAAACCTGGAAACTTTACAATGAATCAGTCGTTGAAACATCATTAAATTGTGATGATCCATCCAAATATAATAGGTAGGAGTAAATAGTGCTCAATTGATTAATGTCACTCCTTTTGTTCATTGCGTTTGAGTTTTGTGCAATGAATGCCATTTCTAAAAAAAGTCTTTTATTGTAATTGGACTCAGTAGCTAAAATTTTGACTGAATCGTAATTCATAATATGATGTTCTTTATTTACATGTTCTGCAAGTGCAGATCTTTCTGGATATAGTCTGCTGTCGCTACGATGACTGATTAGGCGACTGCCTAGGTTACGTGTGGTTTGTCCCACATATACTAAATTACAGTTATTACAAGGGATCTGTTGGAACAACGTCGGAACAATCTTTGATGTTACTTTTATCTTTAACTTTAGAATAGATGGATCTTACAGTTAATGAAGTTTTATACGCTATTTTTAAATTGGTGACATCTTTAAAAAGTCTTGTCAGTCTGGGTGTTATGCTTTTTATGTATTTCAGTGAAGTTGTAGCATTTTCAATTTCATTGATTCTTTTAAGTATATTGAAGTCCCCTCGTATACGAAATATTAAAATCACCTTATATATTTTTGATAGATCTAAAAATATTTCGTACGTATTTAAACCCAAATATCTTTTCATTTCTTTCTTAGGTCGGCCAAGTTGAAATAAACCATTTTAGAGTTGTTTATTTATTTTACTTCGGCAAATTCTTTTCAAGTTTATGCGTCGCAAAAAGATATCTACGTTTTTATTTCCGTTGTTTGTTTATGTTCAAGTTATGCGATCAATTTTAATAGATAATTTCGTCACTCTCCTTGGAGCAGAGTTCAAGCGTGGTTCAGCGTTATGGCCAAATTCATGTCGAGTTTGTAAAATTTTCTGTTTTTTCGTTGATGGTGATGGAAATGGGTAGCAGTAGTAATGGATTTTGTCCAGTATGAAGTGACCGGCATTAATTTGCCGGGAGTAGTAAAGTTTTCGCTCGATATTTCGAGATTTTTGAAAAGTCTGGTTCCTGTTGGAGGGTTCATGTTTTTTTTTGAGAGTTCCCGTTTTCCCTGGTGTGTTCCGGCCCCCAATGGATGTCCTGTTCCTGTTTCGGCCCCAAATGGATGTGTTTGCTGCTGATCTCCGGATGGATGCTACAGAGATATAACAAGTTCTTTTTGTGAAGTGGAAATATGTAAATCAAGGTAACTGTTTTTTTGTGTTCAAATTTTAAACTAAAGACAGACAATTTTTTTTATGAAATAATAATTGCTTTCGTTACATTTAAAATTGTAAATTTTTGGTTTTGAGTGGAGCTGTCAATTTGTGTGTTTAGTTTTTTTGAAATTTAATGTTAATTTATGACAGCTCGTTTTATTATTTTTTGATTTTACTTTGTTTTGTTTAAAAAAAAATTTGTAAGTTTTTCCATGCAAATTTTGTAAGTTTTGTAGCAACAGAGTTTGTACGCGGATGACACATCTAAGTTTTTGTGTTTTGTTTTTTTTTTTCATGTAACTGTTTGTGGTGACACATAAATAAATGTTAAATTTTGTTGTCTTAACATTTTATTTATTATTTTTTTTTTTAGCTAAACATTTTTTGATTCCTATTTGAAAAAGATATGTTTTTTATGTTTTGATTTTGTTTTCTAATTATTTCCCTAGTTACAACTAGTGGTTGTAATAGGCATAATTAGGCACCTCAAGTGGCGCCCTATATTAAATTCATTGAAGTGTTTCTTGTTTATTTTTATTTTGTTTATCCCAAGAGCCCTTTATTTCATTTTTTTGTAGTTGCCCCATTCCAACACCCTTTATCTTTTACTTATCCACGACCCCAGCTCTCCTACGAAACCCTGAGTGCCGTTCGCATCAGTAGCGATTATTTTGCTTGCCCTATCTCCACCCCTAATAGTTTTTTCCCCCAATTTTCTATCTCCCGTATTAATGCCCCCTGTGGTAGGCAAAATATTTCCGTTACAAAGTATATGAGCAATTGGTATTGTGTTCTCCATTTGTGACATTGATTTGTATCTCATCATTTCGGCGTGCTATGTTTGGGGTCAAACTAAATAGAATCTTGGTGACTAAGGGTTTTGGATATGAATTGTCTATAAAAGGATCCTTTCATATTCCTTTTGTTAAAAAGTATGTGGATGACTTAATCCTAGCTATCTCCAGCAATGGATCCACAGAAATCTTAAATGTATTCAATAGGATGATCCTCTACTACAGTTCACAATCGAACATGAGGACGATCTATGCTCAGTCCCCTTTCTTGACACCCGGTTCATTAGAACCCCAAATAACTCCCTTGTTATCGACTGGCATAGAAAACCTCATAGTTCTGGACGCTTCCTTAACTATTGGTCATACCATAGACATTCAATCAAAATCAACCTACTTAAACAAATGAAGGCTAGAATTATATCCATCAGTGACCCTTCTTTCCATCAGAAGAACCTGAGAATCCTGTTCAACCTTTTTATGGACAATTCATATCCAAAACCCTTAGTCACCAAGATTCTATTTAGTTTGACCCCAAACATAGCACGCCGAAATGATGAGATACAAATCAATGTCACAAATGGAGAACACAATACCAATTGCTCATATACTTCACTGAAATACATAAAAAGCATAACACCCAGACTGACAAGACTTTTTAAAGATGTCACCAATTTAAAAATAGCGTATAAAACTTCATTAACTGTAAGATCCATCTATTCTAAAGTTAAAGATAAAAGTAACATCAAAGATTGTTCCGACGTTGTTCCAACAGATCCCTTGTAATAACTGTAATTTAGTATATGTGGGACAAACCACACGTAACCTAGGCAGTCGCCTAATCAGTCATCGTAGCGACAGCAGACTATATCCAGAAAGATCTGCACTTGCAGAACATGTAAATAAAGAACATCATATTATGAATTACGATTCAGTCAAAATTTTAGCTACTGAGTCCAATTACAATAAAAGACTTTTTTTAGAAATGGCATTCATTGCACAAAACTCAAACGCAATGAACAAAAGGAGTGACATTAATCAATTGAGCACTATTTACTCCTACCTATTATATTTGGATGGATCATCACAATTTAATGATGTTTCAACGACTGATTCATTGTAAAGTTTCCAGGTTTCGTTGTTTTTTCACAGTTTCATTATAAAATTCTGTTTTTCTAATACAACCTTTGTTAAAATTTGATGTGTAATAATAGTAGTACTACATAAGACAAAGAAATAAGAAGAAGTACTGTCATTTGCCATGTCCAGGAATGACAGTTACTCTTAACCTATCATTCAACAGTTGGCCGGCACACGTGGTCGTTGAAAACTTTTTAACTGTCTTTTTCTTATGCGTTAAAGTATAATAATTTATTAAGTTTGGTCTTTTACACCATGCAATTTTTATATATTTTAAATTTTGACTGAATCAATGAGTGGTGCGTAAAATTGTCACCTGTAAGTGAAACATCCACGAAAGATGAACCTCACTAACGTAAGTTTTTCTTGATTTTTACAACCATTCACTACAATTAATTTCGAGGATGCTTTACTAACAGTCGCACTTTATTTTCAGTTTTTTCCTGATGATGAAAATAAACATTCTCGAAAGCTTGAAACTTAGTTAAAAGAGTACACTTATTTCACCGCTGAATAAATCCCTATATATATATATATATATATATATATATATATATATATATATATATATATATATATAAAGTAGTTAGGTATTATTTACTGGCACATTATGTAAAATAAAGTTTTATTTTGAGGATGCAGTCATTTAAGTAGGGCAGGATAAGTAAAACTCTTTGTTCTTAAATCAAGCTTTCGCAAAATTTATTTGCTTCATCAGGATATGCTAAAATATGTTATGGTAAATACAATGAAATTAGAATTAAAAAAAACATTGTATAAAACTATATAAAAACTTACAACATGAGGTTAAACCATTCAATTATTAAATTCACAAAACATTATTAATTTTTCCTAAATTATATTTTTATGCAAGTACAATATTTTAATTTTGAATATATTATGACATTGAATATATATATACCGACTAGGTCTACAGTAAGAAGAGGCAAGCTCGACTGACTGATGAGAGAAAATCCACCTGCTTTTATGTAAAACAAATCCTTTGTTTTACACAGCAAAAGTGGAATTTCCTCCGAATCGAGCCAATCAGAAATTCGGATTTAGAAAGACCTAACGGTGCTAAAAGAAAATTTATTGATCAAACAAAATCAAAGTACATACAATAAGAAATCCTTAACCTAAGAAAAAAAAAATACAATACAAATACAATTCAAACTTAAGATATATCATACTTAAAATTATAGTGGTCCAGGCGGTCCAGATGGTCCGGATGGTCCAGGTGGTCTAGGTGGGTCGTCTGCTTCCGTCAGGGCTACTTTATTCACCCTGAGGAGGTCCTACGACGTCGTGAAGATATAAGGCTACTCAATTCACCTTGATATCTCCACGTGTCGTAATGGGACCTTATCCTTGGTGGTCGGCTGCGCTGTGGTTCCTTCATCCCGCCCGTCCGGAGGGGTCAGGGTCCTATGGTCAGCATCGTCGACCATCGTGAACTCTTGGAGGAGATTCTCTTCAATCTCGCTCCTGGGTGTGTCTTCGGAGGTTTGCTGCTCGCGTCTCAGAAGTCGTTTCTTTCTCTTGCGTGTCCGGTGACTTCTCCGGATTTCCTCTCGAAGTGGTATGTCGACCGGACCGTCGAGGATGGGGTCGGTGGCCTCCTCCTCGTCGCATGCTCCATTGTCTATCAATAGAAGGCATTCGGCGTCTGGCATGTCATCTGCTGTTAGGCTAGGTTCTTCCTCCTCGTCGACGTCCTCCATCGCCTCTAGTAGTGGAACGCCGTAGGCTTCTTCTTCTTCTTCGGGTGTGCCTGTACTGATGTCCGCTGTTTCCATTGATGTCCTCTTGGGTTGACTGCTCTGCTTCGTTGAAATCTCCGAATTTCCTGATGTGTTCGGCACGGCTGTCAGCTCCCGACTGACACGCCTCCGGACGACAGTAAAACCCTTTATTTTTTTTAAATTACTTCCCCCTTTTTTTATTTTATTTTTAGATTCTCCTTTTATTGATTTCGAAAATGTATAATACCTGTGGCTTGAAGTGATTAGTTTATGAGATAGACAATTTTCCTGTTAACAAGGATACTATCTCTCACCTTAAATGACTGTAACAAAATAGGTTGTAGCATAATTTAAACTTTTTAAATACTTAACCTTACTATTTGTAGTACCTTCAAAAACCAAGAAATAAAAAAATTCACTTCTTATTAAAGTTTTATCAAAAGTTAAGGATAACCTTTCCGAAGATTTGGTTGTATTTCAACATGATAGAGCTTCTCCACACTTTGCTTTACCTGTGCGATAATTTTTAAACGAAACGTTTCTTGGTCCTTGGATAGGGTAAAGACGATATATGATCGATCAACCACCTAGGTCACCGGATTGAACACCCCTAGACTTCTTCTTTAAAGGGTATTTAAAAAAAAAATTATGCTATTCAACCAGAATCTCTAGATCAGGGGTGCTCAAACGGTCGATCGCGATCGACTGGTCGATCGCGAGTTAGAGAACTTCAGTTATCTCGTCCGACTGTCACAAGGCGTATTGAAGTCATGAGTCCAGACATCGCAGATAAACCAAAACATGATATCATGGAATGTACATACTTTTCTTTACAGTTCGAAGAATCCATCGATATACCAATATATAAATTAATGGATATTACAACCGAGGGAGCACCAGCAATGACTGGAAACAAAAACGGTTTTGTGGCATTGTGTCGAGCTAATGAAGAATTCCCTTCATTTTTTTCATTCCATTGCATTATACATCAACAAGTTTTGTGTTCAAAAGTTTTAAACACGGAGGAAATTATGGGCATTGCAACAAAAATTGTGAATTCCATCCCTGCACGTAGCTTGCAACGGCGGCTCTTTCAGTTGCAGTTGGAAGATAGGGAGTCAGCTGAACAAACTGATTTAGTTCTTCACACGGACGTCAGGTGGTTAAGTCGCGGAAAATTCCTAGAAAGGTTTCAAGAATTATTGCCCGAAATAACAGCTTTTCTAGACGAAAGAGGTGATGACACTCAGATTTTGAAAAACGAAAAATGGCTAAATGATTTGGCATTTTTGACTGACATCATAATGCACTTAAACACCGTTAACTTGGAGCTTCAAGGTAAAGGAAAAACTATTATTGAGATGATTAGCGCAGTAAACGCATTCAAAAGTAAATTGCAACTTATGATAGATCAACTGAAAAGAAAGGATCTGAAACATTTTCCGTCTTTGAAAGCAAGGATTCCTCAGTTGAATTATGATACGTATGAGGCTGAATTATCAAATATTTTGGGACAATTCGAAATGCGTTTTTATGATTGCAGTAAATTGGAAAATACAGTGTAGGAAAAATTTTATGGTCGGTATGGACCTTACGTGAGATGGAGTGAGAAACAGCTGTTTAGAAAAAGAGAGGTATATTAGGTCCGCCCTTTATATCGCCAAACATGCATGCCTGGAAAGGGGAAGTTCAACGTTGCCAAACTTATTGGATTTATTTAACCTGTTGTTTTTTTTTGCATTTGAACAATGTTCTAAGATAATCCAATTTGGGCGAAATTGATTTAAATGGCAGCTTACTGTTTTTTTTATTGGGAATATGCCACAAGTTTACTTTACAATAAGTGTAATATAACATTTTGATTTCCACTTTGGAAATCGTTTTATATACCTAAATAAAATTTATTAATGTTTCGTATTTTAAGTACGATTTCCGAATTAAAAATCTAAACATCAAAATAAGCTTATTTTAAAGTCACATTGTGCCTTATTCCCAATATGAAATAATAAACTGCATACAATAACACCACATTAAAAAATATTCACACACAATAATTTATTTGGCAACGTCGCGCGTCGTCCGTCTGGTCAGAACACCGAGTAACGGGTAGTAGAGGTGGGTCGTGGTAATTTTATCGTTAAGAGCGTAAGAGCGATTAATATTTTTTAAATGCATTCATTTTTTTCGAATCCTGATAAAACTAATAAATATTCTTGAAAAATTTAAACGCAGAATGAACCAATACATTATTACCGAGGGCCAAAAGTCCCTGAAAACTTCTATAATGTTTATTTTAATAAGTTATAAGGGCGAAAAAAAATTAGTGTGATTTTTAATTTCAAATATCTCATTCAAAAAACTTTTTGTTTATTCTAAGGGACTTTCGGCCCTCGGTAATAATGTAATATTTTATTCTGCATTTAAATTTTTCAAAAATATTTGTTAGTTTTCTCAGGATTCCAAAAAAAATGAATGAATTTAAAAATTTAAATTTTTGTAAACAAGTAACTATGATTGTTTAAAAGTAGTTTCAAGTAAAAGAGTACCTTCATAAACAAACATAATGGCTATTATCGTTTATGTGTATATTTATTGAAGTGAAAGAAACTAATGATATATTTATTATAACTTGAAAAATAAACTAAACAATACAAATAGTAAATCGTACTTACATTTCCATTACACGTTATTATTAAATCGCGAATAGTCTAAATTGACATTAAAAAACATAAGTTTTTCTACTATACCTACTTCTTATTAACCGTCTTCTTTTTTTATTTCAAATTAAACCAGATTTTGAACATGTGTTCACATTTACAATACTGTATGAATATAGGGGTTAAGTTAGGATATACATGGCGATGGTTTTTCCACCGTTGTAATGGACTCTCGATACAGGTGTACGTGTAGATGAGCCATCTCCAATTAATTGATCAAATATACACCATGGATTTAAGTCATCTTTATTGGTTTCTTTTTCTTGTACTGGTTGATTTTCAATAGTACAATCTTCTTGTTCGTTAATTATAGAAGTAACCAGCTTCTTAACTTTTTCTTTTATTTTTTTATCTTCATTTTTATCAGAAAAACCCTGCACTTTAAATGGTGAATCCATAAATGTACATAATGACAATATGCCACTCTGTTCTATCCCTTTAAATATTTTTGCTAAACCCGATATTAGTAATTGTACTACGTCGGATACTATGGATGTAAGGTTACCGTTTGCTAAAATTTTCTTGCAAGATTCTTGCAGGCCGCGTACCATAACAATCACTGAACTACCGTTCAAGTATTTTTGGTCACTCATTGTACTTGTTATTTCTTTAAACGGCCGTAAAATTTGGGAAAGCTGAGAACAAATAATCCAGTGTTTTTTATTTAGATTTGGTCTAAGTCTAAGTCTGTATTATTTAATACCGATGTGGAACGGAAATACACGCCAGTACACCGAAAATATCAAAATACAGAGAGGAGTCCGCCAGGGTTGCGTGCTGTCCCCACTACTTTTCAATGTCTACAGTGATCGGTATTTTAAGAAGCGCTCTCTGACTCAATAGAAGGTATATCTATCAATGGAGAAGTTTTGAATAACTTACGTTTTTCAGACGATACAGTAATAATTACGGATAACAACAATGATTTACAGAACCTAATGCAACGCCTTAATGAACGCTGTCATGAGTACGGACTGAAGATAAATTTAAAGAAAACTAAATGCATGATCATGACTAAATCTGCACAAATATCCAATTGACTATTGAAGATACTGCAATTAAGAGTGTTAATAACTATAAATACTTAGGAACATGGATAACATCAGATGTAGACCAAATCAAAGAAATTAAGACACGTATTGAAATAGCACGTACATCATTTATTAAACTTAAAAAGTTTCTTTGTTGTCGGGATGTAAGGCTAGAACTACGCCTGAGAATGCTTCGATGTTACGTGTTCTCTACTCTTCTTTATGGTCTGAAAGCTTGGACACTAAAACAAGTTTATCTGAATAAGTTGGCCGCCTTTGAATTTTGGTGTTACAGAAGAATCCTACGAATATCATGGATTCAAAAAATGTCAAACATTGAAGTAACTAGAAGGATAGGAAATAAGGCAGAAATAATATTAACTATTAAAAGACGAAAACTTGAGTACTTGGGACATGTGATGAGGGGGCAAAAATACGCATTATTACAACTTATTATGCAGGGCAAAATCTGAGAAAAGCGAAATGTGGGAAGACGAAGAATATCCTGGCTTAAGAACTTAAGGGAATGGTTTGAATGCAGTAGTGCAGACCTTTTTAGAGCGGCAGTCAACAGAGTCGGCATAGCCATGATGATTTCCAAGCTTCGATAGAAGATGGAACTTAAAGAAGAAGAAGTGAAACGGATTGCCTCTTCTAACTCAGTCATTCTTTTTAACCTGTAATAGGTGAAGTTCTACCTAGTTTCCACGTCTTGGATTGGCCGTTTGGGAACTTTGTTATGTTGTAATTAAGCCTTTCTGAAGATAAGGTACTTTTTTAATGTTTTTTGCAGAATTGCCGAAAAAAGAACTTTTTATTTTATCTATTATCAAATCAGTTTTGACATAACATTCCTGAAGTAATGAATCTAACAGTTTTTCTTGTTGGCGGTTTATATCCAGGAATCCACCCTGCAAACTTTTTAAAAGCTGGTTCTTCGCCTATAGAAAACGGATGAAACGAGTCTTTGCATAAGTTTAGTAAATCAATAAGTTTAGTCAAGAAAAAGAAACTGATAAAGATGACTTAAGTCCATTGTGTATTTTTGATGAATTAATTGGACATGACTCATCTAAACATACAACTGTATCGAGAGATATACAAGAAGTCGACATGTATTTGTCTAATAATATATTACCCACAATAAATTTCGAACGGAGATTGGAACTGTTCATTACCGTGGTGGAAAAACCATCGCCATGTATATCCTAACTTAGCCACTATATTCATAAAATATTGTAGAATTGTAACAAAATCTTTTCCTTGTGAACACATGTTTAAAATCTGGTTTAATTTTAAATAAAAGAAGAACACAGTTAACAAGAAAAGTAGAAAAACTTGTTTTTAAATGTCAATTTAGACGATTCGCGATTTAATAATAACGTGTAATGTAAATGTAAGTACGATTTAATGTAAATGTAAGTACTATTTGTATTGTTTAATTTATTTTTCAAGTTATAATAAATATATCCTTCGTTAGGTTCTTTCACTTCAATACTTATACACATAAACGATAATAGCCAATATGTTTGTGTACTCGCTAATTTGAATAAACTAGTTACAGTTTACGAAAAACGGTTCCGATAAAAATTTAAAAAACGGGAGGACCCACCTCTAGTTATTTAGGTATATTAGGATCGGAACCAGAGAATATGTAAAATATCTCTGATCGGAACTATTCGTCTCACTAATGGCCAATAGGTGTTAAAAATATTTGAGGAGGGGAGACCAAGGGGAAATATGATTGTTATCTTTGTCTATTCGCTGAAAATATGATTTTATATCTGCGTTAGATATCCTGTTAAATTTTACCATACCGACCATAAAATTTTTCCTACACTGTATAGCATCATTTGTGAGTTATCCTTTTTCATGTAAAAACATTGAGGAATTAGCTACTGAAATAGCAAGTCAGTTTAATATGAACTCATGTTCTGTTGAAAATGAGTTGGTGCAGATTATATCAGATATACATCTCAAAGCTACAGTATCTGATACAAATTTCTGGCGTTTTATATCTGAAGATAAATATCCGCATGTAAGGCAAATCGCTCTTCAACTGACGGCATTTTTTGGGTCAACTTACTTGTGCGAGTCTGCATTTTCTGAAATAAAGATAATTAAGTCAAAATATCGCAATCGACTAACTGACGATCATATGACATCATGCTTGCGATTAGCACTCAGTAGTTACGTACCATCTTATGAAAAGTATGCTGAGGACATGCAGTGCCACGCTTCAACATCCAAAGCCACTCCTTAGTTAAGTTTAACACCATATGTAACTCTTTTGTTTTGTAACAACAAATAAACTCGCAATTTTGAATAACTATGAGTTTTTTCATTGATATTGTAGAGAAGAACCTAACTAAACCTAACCCAAACCTTGACTAAAATAATGTACCTATATTGTGCAGAAAGCTAATATCTATATATGCTACGGTACGCCCTACCTAGGTATGTAGGGTGTATCGTGTATGTACGACAACCCTGCATCAGACACACTTGCAGTCTCTCAGAAACGATCGTAAGTAGTCTAAAATTATTGAGGTAGATCGCCAGCAGTTCAAGTTTGAGCACCCCTGCTCTAGATGATATACGACAAAGAATAGAGGATAAATGTCGACAATTAAATGCAGACGTGTTAAACAATGTCAGAGAAAAATTTCAAAATAGATTATACTATTGTATGGAAGTGAAGGTCAGTCATTTTGATCAATTATTGTAAAAAAAATTAGTACTGAAATGTTCATTCTAAATGTGTGTAATAAATTGTTAAAAAATAATTTTTTTTCTATCCAATTTTCTTGCTTTTGTATTTATTTTTCTCATACACTAATCACTTCAAGCATCATATATTATACATTTCTAAAATCAGGACAAAGAGGAGAATCCAAATATCGAATAAAAAAAGGGGAAGTAATTAAAAAAAAATAAAGGGATGATACGAGGGGTGAAAGGGTGCATTTCCTAGCAACCTTAAATATGGTATAATGTCTCCCCCTTCAAATATTAATTGACGTGTTTTTGCGTTTTTCCTAAAATTTAGAAGTTCAAAAGTTATTTAAGGTGGATAGTTTTATCTGAAAAGCTGATATATATATATATATATATATATATATATATATATATATATATATATATATATATATATATATATATATATATATTATAATGAAAACAGAAATACAATAAATTAACTTAGAAATATATACAACCAGATATGCAGTGTTGATTAGTAGCTTTATTTAGATAGTAATTGAAGACATAATTTATAAGTTATATATTAGATAATATTATTAAAAAATAATTATATGAGGGTATTTTTAAGAATTTAGCATAAGAATTAAGTTTACGAAGTTTTTTTTTATTTTATTTAATATTAGATATTTTTGAGTCAGCATATGCAACCAAACATACACTGTAGTGTCAAAGTCAAAAAGTTATTTATTTTTGGAATGTTAATTTAGAATATAATTGTGGATGTAGAATAGTAAAAAATATATTTCATATAAATGTTTAAGTTACATATAATAGTGTAGTTCTGATCTGGAGAGCCTAAAGTCAAGTAAATTATAGATAGAAAACTCTAGAAATGTCAATGGGACTGTATACATAATACATCACAGACAGGAAATCATTCCAGATTGTTCACATAGAACAAATAGAAGGATTCGAACATGATTTATTGCTGGAATGTTCTGGAAAGAAAAAAAATATATATAGGCCATGTAATTTGGTCAGTGGAGTCAGTTATGAGTTAGAGTTTAGTTGTGGTTTAGTTCAGTTCAGTTAGAGTTCAAGTCAGTTACCAGTTCAGTTCAGTTATTAGTTAGTAAAGTTATAATTCAAGAATTTAGTTACAAGAAGATTATTAATTGAGTTAAGTGAGTTAGTTAGAAGATATTAAATCAGTTACAAGATTATTATTGAGGAGTTAGTTGTAACAATTCAAGGATTACTAAGTCAGTTATTTATGAGGTTATGAAGAGAGTATTACCTAGAATAAGGCATTGATTAAGTTAAATGAATTATTAAGTTAAATACAGTTGGAGATTAATTATTACTACAGTAATATAGTGACAGTTTGAAGTTAATTCATTGAAATAAGCATTCAATAATACAACCACAAGATCCAGTATATTTCAAAGTACATTATATGGAAATTACAAGGAGTTAAATATATATATTTATATGGTGAGTGGAGATTATTAATAAGGAACATATTAAAATAGTTGGATAACCAAGGCTTAGTAAGAAGATATCGAGTGGTGATAATAACTTTAATTTAAAAAAAAAACTTTAGGCGTTCAGTGAAAGAAGGTACCAAATTTTGTTGATAATTTAATAATTGTAAGAAGTTCAAATTTTAGATAGATTGTTTTAAATTGATATTGCTTATATTAGATAGATAGGTTTGTTTCATAATAGTTATAATAAAGATAATTTAAAAAAGTACTTACAAACTAATTCTTTGAGAACCGCGATAAAAACCGTATACTTACATATATCATTCAAATTTACTCATTGCTCATACAACAACAACACATCATAACAATTTTGTCGCCCAACGAGGGGCTCTCTCTATTTAAAAGAATTAGTTTGGAAAGATAAGTGCTCTCATATAATTAAATTAATTTTATTTGAAAGAAAAAACAATTATAGCTTTTATTTTTAATTAAGTATATTTGAACAAGTAAAGTCTCAATATGTCTCAAGGAAAAAAAGGTACAAGAAACAAAAAGAATGAAGAAGATGTGGAAATAGAAACACAAGCTGTACAAGAGATTTTAGTCCAAGTTCCACAAGATACAGTGGAAATGAATCAAGAAAGACAGAGAAAATGTCAATATGGCAGCTCTGATGGCAATAATGATGCAGATGAACAAGACAATGGAAGAGAACTCGAAAAAAATGGAACAGAAATTGGAAGAGAATTCAAAAATAATGGAAGAGAATTCTAAAGAAGTCAAAGAAGACATGAAAAAAATTGAACAGAAATTGGAAGAGAATTCGAAAAAAATGGAAGAGAATTCAAAAAAAAATGGAAGAGAATTCAAAAGAAGTCAAAGAAGACATGAAAAAAATGGAACAAAAATTGGAAGAGAATTATAAAAAATTAGAAAAGAAAATAGAAGATAATAATAATAAAATTATAAAACAAATAGAAAAACAAATAGATAAAAAACTTGAAGCTGCAGAGAAAAAAGTAGCAAATGAAATAAAAAATATAAGGCATGACTATAAGAAAAGGATAGAAAATGAGAGAACAGAAGTAAATAGGATTATTCAAGATAATATGATAGATATAGAACAGAAAATAGAGTTGCAGAAATGTAACTTAGAAGTCAAAATGAACGAAGACAGGAGAAACACAGAAGAAAAATTGGACGATATGCAACAAAATATACAAATAAATAGTAATCAAATAAGAAATGTGGAACAGAGAATAGATGATATTTCACAAATGAGAGACATAGGGAGACCTTACTTAAATTTAACAAATGACACTGGGATTAAATTTTCTGGTAATATCAAAAATTTGCATCCTAGAGTTTACATAAATAGTTTAAGACATAAATTAAGATTAGTGAATAATATTAATGATATTAAAGATTATATTAGAATGACATTAAGTGACAATGCAGGAACTTGGTTTGCCAGTGTTGAGAATGATTTGGACAATTTTCAAACATTTGAAAATAAATTTTTAAATTATTGGGGTGAATTAGAGCAAGCTAGATTTAGAGAAGTTCTATATTTTGGAAAGTATAATCCTAATTTAAGATCTAATATGGTAGATTATGCATTAAAGCTGATAACAGTTGCAAAGTATTTAGAACCACCACTTAGAGAAGATGAAACAGTTTTAAATGTATCTAGAAATTTTGATGCAGATGTTGTACAAACAGTAACTGTACAAAATATTCAAACAATAGATAGTTTTATTAATTTTATTCAAAGAATACAAAGAGGTAATATGACAAGTAACAATGATAACAATGATATTAAGATGAATAATAATAATAATAGAAAAAACAATAATAATTTTCAATATAATAAGAATAATAATCAACAATATAGACAATCCTATAATAATAATAGATATGGTAATATTATGCAAAATTTTAACAACAATAATAATAATCAAAATAGACAAAATTTAAATAACAGTACTAATGATTACAATAGACAAAATGTTAATAACAATACTAATTATAATAGACAAGATTTTAACAATAGGAGAAATACAGAACGGCCTAATCACAACAGACAGGTAAATCATATACGAAGGAACAGAAGCTGCGAAGATAGAGAAAGAAATAGTACAAGGCAGGAAAATATGAGTAGAAGTCATAGTAGTGAAAGACACAGGACATTATAACCAAATGGTCAGACACAATTAGAGAATAATTCATAACAATCCAAATTTTATGCAGTAAACTTTCTGAATTACAAGTGTGGTCATTGTCATTATGAGAAACCTTCTGAATTTATTTCTTTAGATGAAGATAAAATTATTGAATCTATTAATTTAATTTATATAAATGCTATGGCCAAAAGTAAAATGATTAAGGTTATGATAGATACTGGTTCAGAAAGTACTTTAGTCTCGGAAAATTTTATTTTTAATACATTAAAACTATCAGATATAATGAAGATTCCAAAAATTAAAATAGTTGGTGCAAATAATAAGAAGTTGGGTGAAATTGATAAACTAGCCAGTTTGAAAATTAATATTCTTAATAAAGAAATTAATATGCAATGATTTATTATCAAGGATTTATGTGTTGATATATTAATGGGAAATGATGAATTGGAAAAGAAGAAAGTGAAGATAGATTTTGAAGAAAAAGTTGTAACTTTGGAAGGGCAAATAATTAAGTTTATGCAGAAAGATGAGGAGGAAGAAGAAATAAGGATTGATAGGATATTATTAAAAGAAAGTAATGATGTGTATGAAGAAGAAATGTATTTTGATAATAGGGAGATGTCCCAAAATAATGTAAAGAATAATTGTAATGAATATTTAAGGAATGGAAAAACGCAGATGGATGCCTACGAGGCGGAGTGCGTAAAACTGGAAGCAAGGAATAATGATTACACAATGAAAAATAATTTTATTTGTAAAGAAGAGGATATGATAAAAGTTTTAAGTTGCCCTGAAGGATATAAATCAATGGTCATTTCCATATTGCAGCAACACAAGGGACTTGTTAATAAAGAAAATAGAATTGCACACAATTATATTCATAGTATAAAAGTAAAAGAAGAAAAAGATTTTAAAACAAAATCGTACCCTATACCATATAAATACAGAGAAGAAGTAAATAGAACAATTAATAATATGTTAGAAGATGGAATCATTGAGAAGGCAGATACACGTTTCATTAATCCTATAGTGGTAGTACGAAAAAGATCAGGTGAAATCAGGCTATGTTTGGATGCAAGGAATATTAACAAGATCACTGAAAAGCAATTTGAAGCACCAATGAGTATAGATGGAATACTAGGAAAAATTACAGGAATGTCATTTTTTACTAAAATTGATTTACAGCATAGTTTTTGGTTAATACCTCTAGAAAGGAAAAGTAGACAATATACAGGATTTCAGACAGATGGAGTAGTATATCAATTCAAAGTAATACCATTTGGACTTCAATCATCGTGCAGTGCTCTATGTAGATGTCTTCATGATATTTTGGATCAATATGAACAATTTGTAATTCATTACATTGATGATATATTAATTTTTTCTAATACTGCTGAAGAGCATGCGGAACACCTAAAAATAATAATGAACATATTAGACAAAGTTGGACTAAAAATAAATCAAGAAAAATGTACATTTTTTCAAAAAGTAGTAATATATGTAGGTTATAAACTAAACACTAAGGGAATTGAAATGGATCCAGAACGGACACAGGATATACAGGAATATAGAACACCACACAATTTAAGAACTTTAAAAGGATTTATTGGAATAATTAATTATTATAAAAGGATGATACCAGATCTAAGTATAAAAGAAATTCCATTACTTGAACTACTGAGGAAAGGTGTAAAATGGAAATGGGACCAGCGAAGAGAACTAGCATTCCAAGAAATCAAAAACATTTTTCTGTCAAATTTAAAAATATACCATCCTGACTATACAAAGCCATTCATATTAAGAACCGATGTCTCAATAGAAAGATTATCAGGGGTATTACTACAAATACATGATGGGGTCGAATACCCGATACAATTCATATCAAGAATTACAAAGCCACATGAAAAAGGTTATTCAGTGTCAGAACTAGAACTAGCTAGTATTATACACTGTGTCACAAAATTAAGATTTTATTTGTTGGGTAATGAATTTACTATAGAAACAGATCACCAAGCTTTAACATCTATATTAAATAACAAATATGGAAACAGTCGAATACATCGCTGGAGCCTAATACTGAGTGAATACAGTTTTGAAATCAAATACATTTCTGGAAAATCCAACATAGTGGCAGATGCTTTGTCAAGGTTAGAAAATACATCACAAAAAAGGCAGCGAACAATAAAAATTGGAATAAATCAGTTGGTAGAAAACACAGGATTATATTCTAAAGAAGAAATCATAAGAGATCAAATAAATTTGGATGAAAAACAAAAAGTCCTTAAGAAAAATGGGGTGTTTTATAAAATAATTAATGGCTTAGAAGTGTATGTAATAAGTAGAATTTTGGCAAGAAAGATATTGAAAGATTTACATAAAAGTTACATGCATATTGGTTCAAGAAAACTTTGGATGTTATTTAGAGATAATTATTTTGCAAAGAATGACATAAATATAGCAAAATAAATTACTACACAATGCCAAATATGTCAAATAAACAAAGAAAAGAATTTCAAAAACCAGAACCCATATAAATCCAATGTTGCTTATGAAAAACTAAATACAGTTGCCATGGATTTCATCTCAAATTTAGTTCCCAGTCCAATAGGAAACAAACATATATTAGTGATAGTTGATTTATAAACAAAATTTATTAAACTATATCCATGCTTAAGAACAAATGTTAAAACATTGAAATTATGTATTAATCAGTTTTTCGAAGAAATAGGACCATTTAGAAATTGCATAATAGATAACGCTACATATTTTAACAATCAAAAATTTCAGACGTTTTGTGAGAAAAAGGGGATCAACATTCATTTTACAAGTATTAGACATCCTCAAGCAAATCCTGTAGAAAGATATATAAAAGAAGTTATAAAATATTTAAGGATACTATGCCTAGGTGAACAGGTCACATGGCAGGATTATATCGAAGAAGTGGAATATTTTTTAAATAATACACATAATTTAAACACAGAGGAAGTACCAGAATATTTAATGTTTGGTCATATAGGAAATAGAAAGTGGATTTCTGAGTGTACACAAGATATGTTAGAACAAGTCATGCAAAAGGTGAACAGAAGAATTCAAAGAAAAGCTGAAAAATATATCAGAAGACAAAATCGAACAATTAAAAAACCAATCACATTTCAAAAAGGAGACAAAGTTTTAATTCATTCACTTAGACAAGGGAATTTGAGAGAAAACCGTTGTAAGAAATTACAACCACTGTTTGAAGGTCCATACATAGTTCAAAACCAGAATGGACTGAACAGCTATGTATTGATAAATGCACAGAATAACCTAAGAGGAATTTTTCATATTAATGACATTTTTAAATATTTTGAAGAGATGGAATAATGTTTGATATACTTTTAACACTGTTAACATCACAAACAGTTCACTAAACACTTAACTCTATTCCATTAGACAATCTTGTTTGTTGACAAAACAAAACATGGTAAATCATTGTGGGATAATGGATCAATTATTAATTTGACATCATGTCTTGAGCAGCTGTTGAATTTGCCTTTTGTTTGGGTCCTAAAAACCATAAATTTAATTAGAGTTAAGTATAAAATCACTATCATATAATATACAATAATTTATAATATAATTTGAATTGGGTTTATATATCTCCATAAGAATAATTTTGTAAATATGTTTCTACTGACATATGAAAAGTAAGACTTACCATTTATACTAAAGAAAGGCTTTTGAACCAAAAGAAAGAATTATTTCCTAAATCTAGTCTATTAATAAACAAACATTGTGTAGAAACTTGTTAGTTAAATAAGCATATGATCTTGACATGACAATTTGACATTTGACATGGAACATAGATTACATAGGCGCAGTATGAGGGAATGTTAAATAAAAAATTAAAATATTGAATTATATTAATTAATATATTTACAAATGTGTATTCAAGAAAAAACAAGTCACTGGTATACATAATGACCAAAATGAATTAATAACGGACCCTAGCGATATACTTAATACTTGGAAAATGTACACAGCCAATTTGTTCAATGATGACAGAACACAAAAACCACCACAACTGGGAGACCATTTGTATGGCCCAAGTATTTTGAAAGCTGAAATTGTACACGCTATCAAACTATTAAAAAGTAAGAAAACTCCACGACCAGATGATATGTACGCAGAAACAATCAAGTTACTTAATGAAGAAAACCTAGACATTATTGTCAAGCTCTTTAACGACATCTACGATACGGGCCAGATTCCAAAAGATTGGCTTCGATCTACATTTATTGCCCTACCAAAAACACCACGTGCGAACTTCTGCAAGGACCACCGACTAATAAGCCTAATGAGTCACTTTTTAAAACTTTTCCTGAGAATACTTCACACTAGATTGTTTAAGAAATGTGAAGAGGTCAGTGGATGGAGTCAGTTTGGTTTCAAAAATGGACTTGGCACGAGAGAAGCGATCTTTAGTATGCAAACATTGATACAGAATTGTTTAGATCAAAGAAAGGATGTTTTTATCTGTTTCATCGATTACGAGAAAGCATTCGATAATGTAAAACATGAATTGATGATAAAATACCTACAAGAGTTGGGATTGGATGCAAAGGATATAAGAATCATCGCCAATCTGTATTGGAATCAGACAGCAACAGTACGTCTTCAAAATTTCAACGAAACAGAAGATTTCTCCATTAAAAAAGGAGTAAGGCAAGGTTGTATACTGTCCCCAATGCTGTTCAATTTATACGTAGAAAAAGCCTTCGCAGAAGCAGTGGAAGACTCTAATAAGGGTATTAAAGTTAACGGCATATTTATTAATAACATCAGGTATGCCGATGATACAGCCATAGTGGCAGATAACATCGAAGATCTTCAATGCCTTTTAAATGATCTAACTCTTGCAAGTGAAGCTCGGGGTTTGAAAATGAATATCAAGAAGACAAAATCAATGATTATAAGTAGAAATGATTACCCCAACGCAAAGATATATGTCTCTGGAGAAGAAATCGAACAAGTCAGGCAATTCAGATACTTGGGATGTTTGCTGAATGAGGGTTGGGACCCCGAGAATGAAATAAAGAGCAGAGTTGAACAAGCCAGAAATGCTTTTTTGAGGCTTCGTAAGTTTCTGACTGATCGCAAATTGGACTTCAACCTCCGATACAAGATGCTTAAGTGTTACGTGTGGCACGTTAACGGGCCTGTTAACTGACGTTAAAGGCCAGTTCCATTAACAAACTTGAAGTGTTTGAAATGTGGTGCCTGCGTCGAATGCTCAGAATATCATGGACGGACAGGGTCAGAAATGAGGAAGTACTCAGAAGAGCGGGCTTACAGGATAGGGAACTTTTTAATTATGTAAAAAGTAAGAAGACTGCATACTTATGGCACATTATACGAGGAGAACGATACACTTTTCAGCAACTGATACTCGAAGGGAAAATAGAGGATAGGAGAGGTCTCGGACGTAAAAAAATGTCATGGCTGCGCAATATTCGACAATGGACAGGAATCCACAGCTATGAAATGCTTCGCAATGCTGCTAAAAACAGAATTATTTAAACCAGAATATTTAACATCTCACCTGACAAGACGATGTACGGTGGACGCCTACGCAGAAATGCACGGCACCTTAAGAAGAAGAAGAAGAAGACAAATGTGTATGGATAGGAAAATTAATTTAAAAAAAATAATAATAAACGAATTATTTATTTTAAAATGAATTTTGGGGTATTATAATGAAAACAGAAATACAATAAATTAACTTAGAAATATATACAACCAGATATGCAGTGTTGATTAGTAGATTTATTTAGATAGTAATTGAAGACATAATTTATAAGTTATATATTAGATAATATTATTAAAAAATAATTATATGAGGGTATTTTTAAGAATTTAGCATAAGAATTAAGTTTACGAAGTTTTTTTTATTTTATTTAATATTAGATATTTTTGAGTCAGCATATGCAACCAAACATAAGTTACATATCATAGTGTAGTTCTGATCTGGAGAGCTTAAAGTCAAGTAAATTATAGATAGAAAACTCTAGAAATGTCAATGGGACTGTATACATAATACATCACAGACAGGAAATCATTCCAGATTGTTCACATAGAACAAATAGAAGGATTCGAACATGATTTATTGCTGGAATGTTCTGGAAAAAAAAAAAATATATATAGGCCATGTAATTTGATCAGTGGAGTCAGTTATGAGTTAGAGTTTAGTTGTGGTTTAGTTCAGTTCAGTTAGAGTTCAAGTCAGTTACCAGTTCAGTTATCAGTTAGTAAAGTTATAATTCAAGAATTTAGTTACAAGAAGATTATTAATTGAGTTAAGTGAGTTAGAAGATATTAAATCATTTACAAGATTATTATTGAGGAGTTAGTTGTAACAATTCAAGGATTACTAAGTCAGTTATTTATGAGGTTATGAAGAGATTATTACCTAGAATAAGGCATTGATTAAGTTAAATGAATTATTAAGTTAAATACAGTTGGAGATTAATTATTACTACAGTAATATAGTGACAGTTTGAAGTTAATTCATTGAAATAGGCATTCAATAATACAACCACAAGATCCAATATATTTCAAAGTACATTATATGGAAATTACAAGGAGTTAAATATATATATTTATATGGTGAGTGGAGATTATTAATAAGGAACATATTAAAATAGTTGGATAACCAAGGCTTAGTAAGAAGATATCGAGTGGTGATAATAACTTTAATTAAAAAAAAAAAAAAACTTTAGGCGTTCAGTGAAAGAAGGTACCAAGTTTTGTTAATAATTTAATAATTGTAAGAATTTCAAATTTTAGATAGATTGTTTTAAATTGATATTGCTTAGATTAGATAGATAGGTTTGTTTTATAATAGTTATAATAAAGATAATTTAAAAAGTACTTACACACTAATTCTTTGAGAACCGCGATAAAAACCCAATACTTCATATATCATTCAAATTTACTCATTGCTCATACAACAACAACACATCATAACAATATATATATATATATATATATATATATATATATATATATATATAATCAATAACCCTTCTACCCTAAGGTGTTGGGTGTAAAGTCTCTTTTTAGGTTTCATATACAAATTTCCTCCAATTCTTCTTGTTGCTTGCCAATTTCTTCGCTTGCTCCTTGGTGACTCCTCTCCTGTCTAGTATGGCGGCAATTTCATCGTCCCAGGTCTTCATCGGTCTGCCCCTCGGTCTTTTCAAGGTTCTTCTCGCTTCCCACACTTGTTTCACTTGGCTTTTTTATCCATCCTTACCATGTGGCCGTACCATCTCAGTTGGGCTTCATCGATGTTGTTCTCTATTGATTGGACTTTAAGGCGTTCTCTTATTTCATCGATCCATTTCTTGTCCATTCTGGTTACCCCTAGTACTCTTCTTAGATACTTCATTGAAATACTTTGCAGTTTATTTTTTTAGTCTGGTGGTAACCGTCCAGCTTTCACATCCAAATGTTAAGATAGGTACAAAAACTGTGTTATAGATAGCTATCTTTGCTTTTTGGGATACTTCTTTTCTCGATAGGAATGTGCTCTTAATTGCGTGCTATATCCGGGAAGCATTTGCTATTCGATTGTTTATTTCTGCTTCTTGTGTACCCTTACTCTCTAGTTGCACTCCTAGGTATGTGAAGGTTTCGACTTGTTCTAAAGTAAAGTTATTGATTTTAATGTTTGTATGTTGGTCTGTTTTCCCACATACAATGACCTTGGTTTTACTTTCATTAATTCTCATATTACGGTTTTCAAGTTTATCTCTCCATATTTGGAGGTTTCTCTTAAGGTTGATCTGCACCCCCCAAAAGATAAATTCCAAATTCAAAAAATTTGAAAAAATTTGAGAAGGTGTATGAGATGACTAGAAGTATTTTGACAACTTTTAAACAAACTTCATGTTTTCGTTTTTAAAAAAGCTCAAAAAAACTACTTTTTTCCAAGTATAAAGCGGGAAAACCAGACATATAATTTTGTTAATTTTTTTACAGCATCAAGATATAATTATAAGAAATACTTAGGAATTTTTTAAAAAAAATTTGAATTTACAGTTTTGTCTCAATAGGAAAAAATAGTATGTTTCTGCTTATAATAAAGCTTTCGGTAAGAAACCAAAAAATTTTTTAATAACAACATATTTATATAAAACTGTAAAAGTGAAAAAATATTGGCAATAAAACGTTAAATATTTTTCCTAAACATATGAAAAATCTCGTTAAACAAGAATTATGTCTTGAACCGCCGCCTTCAAATGTGTAATGTAGGGAGATGGCTCCATCTGAAACAGTGGTAGTATTTATCATCGATAAATAGCATTACGTTCGGCTTCGAAGCGCTTCAAACGAAACGACATAGTAACAGAGTTGCCATATCAATTACTTTGTACAACAATTTGGCAGAATATAACAAAACTTAGTAGGAATGTTATCGGTTTGAATTTTGAACTGGTCATAATGAAACTTACAGAGTTACAGAATAGTAGATACTGCAACTTTTATTTTGAAAGAACGATATCATAAAATTTACACTCTATAAGTATTATATCTATAAAAAATTTATTTAGTTTTAAAAACCTAGTTAGGCGTTTTTAGTAAATTATTTTAGTATTTATAAACAATAGTGTTCCTTGCATAAATTTGCAGATAATGATAGTCCATTATTTATGTTGCGCAATAATATGAGGTTGTTAGGAACCAAATTTTCTAGAATTCAATTGAAGGATGACTTAACTAAATATCAAATAAACTATTTGAATAAAGTGCGAGAGGAACTAGAAAAACCTAATCTACTTAACAAGGAACTAACAATAAAGTATATTACTAAAGTTCCAACTATTATTAGTACTAACCAACAAAATGCCGCAAAAAAACAAATAGAGTTGACAACAATAAATATTTTTTAGACTAATATTGCTTCTTTACATGCTAAGTTGTCTGACTTTTTGTTATTTACATCTTCTAATTCCCATATATATATTTTTGGGATGGAGTTCCTCTGAAATCGGTACGGGAAGTTAATAATTTTAGTGTTACGGTCAACCAAACAATAAGTTGGTCTACTCAAACACCAGAAGTAGTTAGTAAAGCGAACTCTGCTTTATTATTTATCACAAAAGCTTTTCATAGAATATCTCCAGACTTGTTTTTGAAATTCTACAAAAATTATGTCAGACCTCACCTAGAATTTGCAGTGTCAGTTTGGTCACCTCATTTGCAAAAAGACATTAATTTATTAGAAGGAGTACAACTAAGAGCGACCTAGCTACCTTTTAATTATGGAAGATTAGACTATGAAACCCGACTAAGAAAGCTCAAGTTGTCTCCATTAACTCTTAGACGAGAAAGATATGATGTCATATCTACTGATAGAATTCTAGTCAAGGGAAAGGTTCAGCCCGGCGCATTCGATATGCAAAATGGCCAAAACATCGAGGCTATGGGCAAAAATGACATGTATAAATATCTAGGAGTAAAGCAAGCGCGGAAAATTGACCATAAAAAAATGAAAATCGAATTAACATCAGAATTCATACGAAGGGTAAAACAGCTACTCCACTCACATCTTAATAGTAAAAATTTGTTTAAGGCATTAAACACCTACGGATTTTCCGCGCTTAGCTACTCATTTGGGATTATTAAGTGGACTAAAACGGATATAGAGACTCTTCAGAGAAAAGTACGAACACACCTCACAAAGGCACAAAAACACCATCCTCGAAGTGCAGTAGAAAGAACGACATTACCGCGGTATTTAGGAGGACGAGGACTTATTGATATAAGCGAGCAGTTAGATAAACAGATTACTAATTTAAGAACTTAGTTTCAGGTTCAGGTGGAGACATCTACTCCTCATCGCGCGATTTGCGCAGTAGATCACACAACACCGACCAACCTGAGGGAACAAGAAATGCGCATAAAATATCTTACTAAGAATGAAAAAATGCGCATCTGGATGGGTAAACCTCTGCACGGGCGACATCCGAATGAAGTCAGTCAAGACTATGTCGACAATATAGCGTCGAACTATTGGCTGGCATCAGGAAAGATGTTCCCTGAAACAGAAGGTTCATTACTCGCCATTCAGGATCAGGTTATACCAACCAAAAATTACCTGAAATATATCGTCAAAGGCCCTCAGGTCCAAAACAACAAATGCCGATATGGATGTCAAGCCCAAGAAACTATCCAACATCTTACCGGAGGCTGCCAGGCATTTGCTTCAACTGAATATAAGGAACGGCATGACTCAGTAGGGAAGATCCCCCATCAAGAGATAGCTTTTAAACTGGGACTTCTACAAACAAATCATCTCCCATATTATCAATACGTTCCTGAGAGTATGCTTGAGAATGACAGCTACAAGCTATACTGGGATCGCACTGTGCTCACAGACCAAACATTAGCACATAATAGACCAGATCTCGTGCTAGTTAATAAACTAACAAGACAAACAACTTTAATCGATGTGGCGATACCTAACAACAATAATCTGCGTGTTAAGTACAACGAAAAGATCATCAAGTACAGAGATTTGGAAATACAAATAAGAAGACAATGGAGAATGCAAAGTACCCAGACGATACCTATTATTCTTTCTACCACTGGAGTCATTCCGAAGAACCTCCTAGAAAACAGAAGAAAGCTGGGTCTAAATGAACATATATATAAGGTCATGCAGAAAGCTGTGCTACTTTCGACGTCCAGATGCGTGCGAAAATTTTTAGGAGATACACTGACCTAGCAAGTCACCTAGGACTCGATAACATGAAAAGAGTCCCACCAGAGCTCAATCCTTTTGATACCGTAGGTATTTGGGATGAGTGAATTTTCCCCTTAGAGGGAGTATGAGCCGTATGGCTAAATCTGAATATTCATGTTACTCGTGTTATTCCCAAAAATCACCTAGCGAACATAAAACAGTTGGGTCTACATGAACATCTTTATAAGGCCATACATAAAGCTGTACTCCTCGCGACGTCCAGATGTGTACGAAAGTTTTTGGGAGATACTCCAGCATACCAAGTCACCTAGAGCTCAATAACACAGAAAGAGTCCCACCAGAGCTCAATCCTTTTGATACCGTAGGTATCTGGGATGAGTGAATTTTCCTCTTAGAGGGAGTGTGAGCCGTATGGATAAATCTGGATAACACTCAAAAGCAAACTTAATTCCAAGCACATAGTAAAAGCAATAAATACAAACAACATCTTTCACATAGTCCTCATTTGGCGTTATAAAATTGTCGAATACGGAAACTGAAGAACTAAATGGACCAAATAGAACCGTAATAACTAAATACGCATCAACCACTCCAAATCATACATCCAACGTATGACCACCACGCACACAAGGCGGGAGAAGAACGGGGTGTTTTGAAAATATCACCCAGTACTTAAAAATAAAAAAAAAACAGCAAAAAAAAAACAAAGACAAAAATACATAGGGCAGCAATTAGACCGATGATAGCATAAGGAGCGGAAGTAATGTGTCTTACGAAAAAAAATGTAGAAAAAGTAAGAATTATTAAAAGAAAAATTATAAGAATAAACAGACCAATAAAGCCAGAACAATGAAGCATGGAATAAGAAATATAAATATAACCGAAGAAGAAGACATAGTAACATTTATTAATCCATAAAAACAGATAGTAATAAGATTTAAATAACATTTTTGTCATTTCCCACTAAAATATTACATAATCATAATACCAGATCATTTTTTAATTTTTAACTATCAACAAAAATGTAATATAAATATGATGTACGAATTTAATGGTAATACTATACTCACAAAGAAAGCCGCAACATACATAATTTCTTTGTCGGTAAAATTGTTTAGATAATGAATGAATTTGGTATATTATTCCGACTGACATAGCAGAACAGTAAAGTATTATACATAAAGATGTTGTTATAAGATATCTTTGCTTAGTTGGTCTACTAGTAACCATATAAGTTACAGCAGATTTGATAAAATTACTGTCTATACAACTTGGCAACTCAGCCAATTGATATAATGACAGAAAACTGCAATTTATGTTAGGATTTGAAAATATTACAGAGTCGTCATGTAGAAATCTACAATTAAGTTAAAAAATTTACCACAGTAGCATGCCGCAGTAGAGCCATCTCTAGGATCAGAAACAAATTAATCGAGGGTGAAGATCAACCTTAAGTGCGTCCTCGTTTCTTCCAAATACGACGAGGTCATCTGCAAATGCGCATTCCGCTATCTGTATCATTTCCAGGTTTCTATGTCCAACAAATATTTTCGATGTTTCTTCTCTAGTTTCCTTCATTACATCATCTAGTACAATATTGAACAGGATGGAGCCTAGTACACCTCCTTGTCGTAAGCCATCATTGACTCTAAGTTCTTCTGATTCCATATTATCTGTTCTTACTCTGTTTCTTGTGTTCTTGTATAGGCTCATAATAGCTTTTCTGAGTTTGTTGTCTACTTCTCTGTTTCTTGGGCTTTTGTCTATTTTGGTTCGCGGGTTCTATCAAATGTTTTTTTGAGGTTTATAAAGGCTTGGTATAGTTCCGTGCTTGTATTTCGTGCATTTTGTATTAGATGCTTAAGTGTAAAAACATGGTCATGGATGCTTCTTCCCTTCCTGAAACCGCTCTGTGACTGCTCCAGCTTATGGTCTACTTCTTGTAGTAGCCTTTTCTCCAGTACTCGTTCGTAAACTTTGGAAGGGATACTCAGTAGAGTTTTACCTCTGTAGTTGCTGCATTCTCGTCTGTCACCTTTTTTGAAAATGGGTAGAATAACGCCCACTTCCTAGTCTTTTGGGATCTTGTTCTCATTTCATGCTTTATTGCAAACTTTTCTAAGAATTTCATTTCCATTTTCTCCCATATTTTTTAGCATTTCCGCAGTTGTCATACCCAGCTGCCATTCCTCTTTTGAGCCTGAGTATTATTTCTCTTATTTCTTCTATTGTTATTTCGTTTTGGTTTGGGTTCTCATATGGGTTTTCTTCAGTGTTATCTATTTCATTATTATAGTATTTTTGAGTCAGAAGGTCTTCGAAATATTCTCTCCACCTGTTCATAATACTTTCGTTCTCGCAGAGGATGTGGCCTTCTTTGTTTTTAATTTGTTTTGGTGTTTGTTGTCTGTTTTCTGTTCTTAGGCTTCTCAGAGTTTTGTAAAATAGTTTTTGGTTAGTGTGGTAGTGTTTTTCCAGCTTATTCCCAAAATCCCCCCAGCTTTTCTTTTTTGCTTCAATCACCATGTCTTTTACTTTTGCCCTCTGTTGCTTATATTTTTGATAGCTTTCTGCATTCTGATTCCCTAGATATTTCTTCCACGCTAACTTCTTGGATTTGACCTTTTCTTTTATTTCATTACTCCACCAATTCGTACATTGTCTGTTTTTATTGATTTTTGCTATTCCGCAGATTTGTTTGCCCCCATCTAGGAGAGATTCTTTAAGTTTTTGCCAAGTTTCTTCTAAGCCATAGTTCTGGTTTAAGTGCTTTTGTATACTATTGTTCACATAGCTTTTGTATTTCTGTGCTATTTTCTTATCTGCTAACTTGTATGACCTAATAACTGCATTGGTGAGGTTTCTTGGGGTTCTGTCTCTTTTTCTTGGTACCTTCTGGGTGCGTTTTTGTTCCACACCGATACTAGTTCGGGATACTACCAGATAATGGTCGCTATATATTTCTGCTCCCTTTTTGAGACTGACATCTTTGATACATTGTCTTAAGGGTCTGTTTACCAATACATAGTCAATAATGGACTTTTCTGCTCTACTCTTGACTTCTCTGGTATATTTGTGCACATCTTTGTGTTGGAAAAACGAATTCATAATTATCAGGTCATTCTCTCTACAAAAGTCTATAATTCGTTGACCATTATTGTTTCTTACTTGTTCTCCGTGTTGTCCTAGTACATCCGAGGATTTTTGGTCTTTTACGCCTACTCTACCATTGAGATCGCCAATTATTATTATGTTACTTTCTGTGCTATCTATGATCTCTGTCGTCTTTTCCCAAAAAATGTCCTTGGTGTTCGCTCTTTCGGTATCGTTTGGTCCATATATAACAAAGATGTTGACTAGTTTCTTCTCTTCGGTTGTCATTATAATTTTTAGGATCCTTTCGGTAATACATTCCCAATCTTTAATGCTACTAGTCAAGTTTCTATTGACGAGACAACCAACTCCTTCACGTGCTCTTTCTGGCGGGGGTGCTCCACTGAGTATTAAAAAATGGCCATTTTCCAGAAACTGTGTGCTCTTACCTTTTCTTTTGGCCTCTGTGATTCCTAGTATGTCTATTTTAGCCTTGCTAAATTCTTCTACAAGTTCAGCCTGCTTGCCGTTGAGACCTCTTACGTTCCATGTTCCTATTGTCCATCCTTCAGGTATTCTACTTTTTTGAGTTGCCGTTGTTTTCACACTTTTAATCTCATTGGTTGCAGTTGCTTTGTCTATTTGTGAGCGTTTCTCATCTTCCTTCCTTTTTTAAGTTTCCATACTGGTCTTTGTGTAGTGCTTTACTATTACTCATGTCCTTGTTCATTGCCTGTTTCGTCATCGTTCTTCCATTTCCGTTTTTTATTAGTTTTTTGGGTTGTCTATCTTATTTTCTTTATTATTCCATTTCCATTCTTCCTTATTTACCCACAATTTATTTGTGCCAATTTTTAGGTCGTTGCCTTTATCACTCTCTTCTCGTGCAATCATTCTTATAGTTTTTTGTATTTCTCTTTCTTTCATTGTGGTATCGTTGTTGATATATATTTTTCTTCCTTATGTTTTTTTAGTTTGTATTTGTTCTTCATGACTTTGTTTTTTTCTTCCTGATCTTCTAGTTCGATCAGACAGGTTTTTGTTCCCAACTTGTATGCATCTTTGATTTTGACCTCAACTCCCATATATGTTTTGAATATATTCAGCATCGCCTCTTTTATTACTCTTTGATCATAGGTATCTATTAATATACCATTCAACACTACATTGTTTTTCCTTCTTTGTTTTTCCATAACTTCCATATTCTCCTTGATTTCTTTCAATTCCTCTTTGATTTCTTTGTTTTCTTGTTTTAGGTCTTTATTTTCCTTTTTTAACTTTTTATTATCTTCGATGAGCTGTTCTATTGCTTCTTTACTGCTCTTTTGGTCGTTCTTTATCTCTGTGACATCTTTTGCCAACTTGTTCATCATTTCAATTATGGTATCTAGTTTTGATTCATGCTTATTCCGTGGTGGGTTTGTTGAGAGCTTTCTATACTTCGTATACTCTCCTCTTTCTTCATCTTTGATGTCATCCTCCCTCATTTTTTTTTATTCCGTTGTCCGTTACTGAGCTATCGCTCTCCCAAACTTTTGCTTTCTCCAAAAACTTTTTAATTATTCGGCGCCAGGCACTATCTTCCACCTTAACGCTTCAGAAAAAACAGTGTCTACCGTTTATTTATTACAACCAGCTAAAATATTGTCGCCTGAGATATTTTGCTCACAGTGGCAACGTCGCATAAAAATTGGTGAAGACTTCAGTGAATATTTTGCTTTTTATCGCTCTTATCAGTTAACCTCTTCAGTGTATTTTTGTTAATTGCTTATAATTATTTCACTGACTCACCTTTTAGAAGTCCACTTTTTGTACTACTGATTAGTTTTTAACTTTGTTTAGCACTCTAACTAATTTTGATTGTTTATTTCTCGTTGTAACTCTCGGGTTTATTACAGCCGAAACAACAAACGTGCATTTTATACAAATAATAAATATTCGTAACAATACTTATATCATTCTTTGCAAAATAATTATCTCTAAATAACCTCCATAGTTTTCTTGAACCAATATGCATGTAACTTTCATGTAAATCTTCCAACATCTTCCTTGCCAAAGTTCTACTTATTACATATACTTCTATGACATTAATTATCTTATAGTACACCCCATCTTTCTAAAGGACTTTTTGTTTTTCACTCAAATTGATTTGATCTCTTATGATTTCTTCTTTGGAATATAATCCAGTGTTTTCTACTAACTGATTTAATCCAATTTTTATTGTTCGCTGCCTTTTTTTGTGATGTATTTTATAACCTTGACAAAGCATCTGCCACTATGTTGGATTTTCCAGAAATGTATTTGATTTCAAAACTGTATTCACTCAGTATTAGGCTTCAACGGTGTACTCGACTATTTTCATATTTGTTATTTAATATAGATGTTAAAGCTTGGTGATCTGTTTCTATAGTAAATTCATTACCCAACAAATAAAATCTTAATTTTGTGACACAGTGTAAAAGAATAGGAATGGGAGCGTTATGTGAAGGTAAGGAAAACGCTGTCACTAAATGAAATACACAATAGATCCTCAAGGGATGCTAACCCTGCGAGCGGCTGCAAGGAATACTGGTCACACTGGTCTGGAGGGCAGGCTCGTCTTCGTGGATTTACGAGAAGATAAGGGATTTCGGGATAGGGGTAAGGACTCCTAGGTCTCAGGTCCTGTAAAGAGCAGAGGTTATGGGCTTACTTTTGAAGCCGGAGATATGCATACGCAGAATCTCGTGTTCTCCTAGTCTCTAGTGAGTCGGACGAAAGGAACATAAAAAACTAATTTAGAGTCAACAATATATTGAATCTACCCTGAAGTTACAAATACAATCGTTAACACGTTATTCTGCGCGTCGGGAGACGAGGAGCAAGATAGTGAAGAGTTGACAGTTGTACTAATATAATTACACAGGTTAGTATAAAGAAATCTGTTACCTTATTTGTGTATTAGGGCTTTCAACCACGACACGTTCAGTCTTCTGGAACTCGGTCAGTTGAGGTTCTCCTCCTGAGTTACGAACTTACGAGCTGCCACAATAACCGGACTACACGCGATACTAGGCCGGATGATAAGCGTCCCCCGGAAAATTACCGACTGTCTCGTACTGATCGCGTACGGGACGCTATCGCGTCCAGTCACGGTGGCCCGCTATTACTGACTGCCCATTACTAACTACTGATTACTAACTACTTCGTACCCGACGCTACCGCGTCGAAAGTACCCGGACCAGGCAATTGATGCCTTCACGGCTACCGCCGCATCACTAATGCCTCACTGACGTCCTTAGTTCGGTTTTTATCAAATGGTGTCCTCATTGACCGGTTGTAGTCCAAAGTTGCTGAATTGTAGTTTTGGCGTTATTGCTCCTATTTGGGTCACGGGTGTTGTTATTTTTTTACAACAATAGTTTCGTGCTTTTTATATGTTTAAACAATTATCAAACAATGCAATAACTAAAGTCCTTACGTTCAGTCGTGATAGCCAGCGTAAACAAGTAGGCGTGGTCTATTGTTTCAGGACTGGACTTGTTTTCGGTGATGTTCTGTCTACGTTAGTGTCTGATTTAAAAAAAATATCAAAATGCACTTTACCTAAAAATAAATTCGATAACGCAATTTATCTTGTATTTCTGTTACTATGAATAAGTTTGAATATCATTTTTAATACGTTTGTAATTCTTTAATACTTCCCAATTTTGTATTGTTTAAAAACGGCTTTCAAAAAGATAGGGAAAATGATTATTTTTGAAATTCTTAGTATGCTATACTATAGAAATAATCTAAACAAGATGTTCCGGCCAGTCTTAACGAATTTGAATAACATTAAAGTAATACCTACCTTAAAAGGTTTGCAGGTATAATAATAAACTATAATCTTTTAACAACAGGGCAATATCTTAACCATAATAAAAGTATTTTAATTTGAATATTTCTTATGTAGCATTCTGTGAATTTTTATAGATAATAATTTTATGGTATTTCCTAAAACTTAAGATCGTTGGTGGTCAATGTCTTCATTTAACAATGAACATCGCGCATCCCTATTCAGTATCAGTCGAGTAGTTTCGCGTTAACGTTTATTTCTGTATCTCGATCTAAAAATGAACTATTTGTGTTTATAATAATTATTTGTTTGCTAATTTAAAGTTTATGTGGTAGTTTTTTAGTTTTATTAAGACTTTTCAAAGTTGTGCGTTCTAATTTTTAATTTAAAATAGTAGTTTTTTAGTTTTATTAAGTCCAAGTTTGTGCGTTCTAATTTTTAAGTTAAAATGTCCAGTTCTACCGATTCTGCGGAGGAAGTTACACCAAAAAAGCGATCAAAAATGCGTCCTTTTAGTAGTACTGAAAAAAGTGTTATTTATAATGTTTATACATCGACAATAGAATCGCATCCAGAAGCTTTGGTATCGGAAATAGTGAAACAGACAGCTATTTCTTGTGGCGTAGGTGAAGCTTCTGTGTACAGAATTCTTAAAGAGCAGAAGAATACCGGAACATTTTCTTCCCCGAAAAAGACTAAGCCCAGGAAAACTATATTGGACAAAATTGATGATGCCGATAAATCGGCCATACGACGAATTGTGCATCAATTTTTTTTTAAAAACGAAATACCTACTATACACAAAGTTCTTTCAGTTGTTAATGAGGACGAAAGCTTGCCGAATTTTAAAAGCACTACATTTTATAAACTCCTCAAATCACTTGATTTTAAATACGTACGGAGGGGCAGAAATAGTGCTTTGTTAGATCGAGACGACATCATCTTGTGGAGACGAAATTTCTTAAAATCCATAAAAAAATTTCGGGAACAAAATAGAAAAATTTACTATTTAGACGAAACATGGGTAAATTCAGGACACACAAAATCCCATGTTTGGGTTGACGAAACGGTGAAATCTTCCATGCAGGCATTTTTGTCTGGTTTTTCAACAGGTCTTAAAAATCCATCGGGCAAGGGAAAAAGACTTATTATTACCCACATAGGGAGTGAAACAGGATTTGTAGAAGATTGTTTATGGATGTTTGACTCAAAAAAGAGCGGCGATTATCATGAAGAGATGAACGCTGAGAGCTTCGAAAGGTGGTTTGCAAGTACATTGCCTCGGTTAGAAGATAATTGTGTGATAGTTCTTGATAATGCCTCTTATCATTCCCGGAAAATTGAAAAGATACCCACAACATCATGGAATAAACAAAAAATAAAACAATGGCTACAGTCAAAAGACATTTATTTCGATGATGATATGTTAAAAGTGGAACTTTTACAATTAGTGGCCCCCCTTAAGGCAAAGTTCAATAAATGTGTCGTAGACGAAATGGCAAGAGAACAAAATAAAACCGTGTTACGTTTACCACCATACCATTGTGAGCTCAATCCAATTGAGCTCATATGGGCTGACGCTAAAAATTTTGTTGCTGCTAATAACAAAACTTTCAAGTTCGCAGATGTAAAAAACCTTTTTGATGAAGCTGTTAACAACATCACCCCAGAAAAATGGAAAAATTGTGTGGATCACGTTAAGAATATAGTGGAAAAAAAGTTCTGGGAGCTGGATAATATTATGGAGGTTATAGTGGAACCAGTAATTATAGAAGTTGGTCCTAATAGTGAGAGTGACATATGCAGTTATTCCTCATCGGAGTAAAAATACTGATTGTATTTTTACAACAACTTATCAGCATCAACACTGACATAAAAATTTGCGAATAAACTCAGAGTTACACAACGAGCCATGGAACGTGCAATGCCTTCGAGACCACATAACAAACCAACAAATCAGGTAAAGATCAGGAGTTCACGACGTCATTGAAAGAACTACTAAGCTTACGTATCATGGAATGACGAATCATGGAATGGAGGCCCAGAAACTATAATAAAAGAATCCCAGGACGACCACCCAGGACATCCCAGAATTATATAAAAGAATCCCAGGACAACCACCGACTAGATGGACAAGTAGCCCAGTGAAGTGAACACTGGAAGGAATTGAGGGGTACCTATGTCCAGCAGTGGACGCAATTGGCTGATTGATGATCAACATCAAGGAACTAACCACATAAAGTAAGTACTGATATAAATTTAGGCAGCCATTTTGATTTATTCTTCTGAAATTGAAATATTTGAGATCACTTAGTAGTATTGGCTGAATTTTTGGTTTAGCTTTGATAAATATCTATATAACTTTAGAAACTTGCTTAGGAATAATTAATATTTTTAAATGCCAAACCACATTTTATTTATTTCACACACTCTTACAAATTTTGTTAACTTTAAAATGGATAATATAGACGCTCTTTATACTTTATATTAATGTTTATTATTATTTTACCATATTTTTCTGACAACCTGAATGACCTCTTTTTTTTCACTTATTTTCTTTTATATTGTAAGGGTTCTGTCACATAAATGTCGCTCATTAAATATTTTTCATTTACAAACAAATCCCTATTTCTAATATCATTTAATTTTCTTTGAATATATTAATAAATACCTTGTTTATTATTATTTTATTAATGAATATTTAAATTAATCTTTCATTTCTAATCTGAAAGTGTAAAACTCAATCACAATCAAAAATCTATAATTTTCATACAATTAAAAGGTTTAATCAACTAAATGTCACATTATGTGACATTTTTAAAATAACAATAAATTCAACATTATAATTAAAACTTTAAACATTTCAAAACTGCCAAAAACCCATCCTAAAAAATTCTTGCCTTTCCTAGTATATTACTTAAGCTAAAAATTTGACGTAGTTTCAAGTGTTATGTAAAAAACATATTAATCGTGTCAGAGTACACCCCTGAAGAGGGTGGAGCGGTCAGAACCTTCAACCAGTTAAAATATTCGTATCCCTGTACAAGGCCTATTTATTTGTTTTGGTGCACTATCTCGACTCGGTGAAGATACTGTAGGTCAATTTCTTTGTGTGATTTAAAATGCAAATTTTTCTGTAATAATTATCCCTTATTTGATTTGGAATATATAATAATTATCTCGAATAATTATTATCTTTTTCTATGCTACTTCCTTTATTCCAACTTCTCACTCACTTGCTACGCTCACATCACAACAGTGTATGATACTTGCTAGTTCTAATTCTGACACTGAATAACATTTTTCATGTGGCTTTGTAATTGAATTGTAATGAATTGTATTGGGTATTCGACCCGATCGTGTATTTGTAATAATACCCCTGACAATCTCTCTATTGAGGCATCTGTTCTTAATATGAATGCCTTTGTATAGTCAGGATGGTATATTTTTAAATTTGACAGAAAAATATTTTTGATTTCTTGGAATGCTAGTTCTCTTCGCTGATCCCAATTCCATTTTACACCTTTCCTGAGCAGTTCAAGTAATGGAATTTCTTTTATACGTAGATCTGGTATCATCCTTTTATAATAATTAATTATTCCAATAAATCCTCTTAAAGTTCTTAAATTGTGTGGTGTTTTATATTCATGAATAACCTGTGTCCGTTCTGGATCCATTTCAATTCCCTTAGTGTTAAGTTTATAACCTACATATATTACTTCTTTTTGAAAAATTGTACATTTTTCTTGATTTATTTTTAGTCCAACTTTGTCTAATCTGTTGATTACAATTTAGGTGTTTCTCATGATATTCAGCCGTTTTAGAAAAAATTAATATATCATCAATGTAGTGAATTACAAATTGTTCATATTGATCCAAAATATCATGAAGACATCTACAGAAAGCACTGCAAGATGATTGAAGTCCAAATGGTACTACTTTGAATTGATATACTACTCCATCTATCTGAAATCCTGTATACTGTCTACTTTTTCTTTCTAGAGGTATGAACCAGAATCTATTCTGTAAATCGATGTTAGTGAAAAATGATGTTCTTGTAATTCTTCCTAGTATTCCATCTATACTCATTGGTGCTTCAAATTGCTTTTCAGTGATCTTGTTAATATTCCTTGCATCCAAACATAGCCTGATTTCACCTGATCTTTTACGTACTACTACTATAGGGTTTATAAAATGTGTATCTGCCTTCTCAATAATTCCATCTTCTAACAATTATTAATCGTTCTGTTTACTTCTTCTCTGTATTTATATGGTATTGGGTATGATTTTGTTTTAAAATCTTTTTCTTCTTTAACTTTATTCTATGGATAATTGTGTGCAATTCTATTTTCTTTATTGACAAGTCCCTTGTGTTGCTGCAATATGGAAACGACTATTGATTTATATTCTTCAGGGCAACTTAAAACTTTTATCATATCTTCTTCTTTACAAATAAAATTATTTTTCATTATGTAATCATTATTCCTTGCTTCCAGTTTTACGCACTCCACCTCCTAGGCATCCATCTGCTTAAAATTTCCATTCTTTAAATATTCACTACAATTATTCTTTACATTCTTTTGGGACATCTCCCTATCATCAAAATACATTTCTTCTTCACAAACATCATTGCTTTCTTTTAATAATATCCTATCAACTCTTATTTCTTCTTCCATCTCATATTTCTGCATGAACTTAATTATTTGCCCTTCCAAAGTTACAACTTTTTCTTCAAAATCTATCTTTACTTTCTTCTTTTCCAATTCGTCATTTCCCATTAGTATATCAACACATAAATCCTTGACAACAAATCCTTGCATATTAATTTCTTTATTAAGAATATTAATTTTAAAATTGGCTAGTTTATCAATTTCACCCAACTTCTTATTATTTGCACCAACAATTTTAATTTTTGGAATCTTTATTATATCTGATAGTTTTAATGTATTAAAAATAAAATTTTCCGAGACTAAAGTACTTTCTGAACCAGTATCTATCATAATCTTAATCATTTTATTTTTGGTCATAGCATTTATATAAATTAAATTAATAGATTCAATAATTTTATCTTCATCTAAAAAAGTAAATTCAGAAGGTAACAATAAAACACTGAAAACTTTGTTTTCAAACTTCCACAAAATTTATTTTAACTATTATCACTACAGTTGTTTCGGCTGATTGCCTTTCTCAAGTGATCTATTTTTGGCATGCGTTTACAATTTATAGTCTCTAATGAAATAGGTTGAGGAGGAGAGAACTGTTTGTCTCAAGTTGGTCATTCCGAATTATATCTGTGTTTTTTAATTTGTTGATTTCCATAGATTCTAACAAAGATAGTTTAAGGCCTTTATTTTGAATATGAAGAATTTTAAATTTTTCATTAAAAGAATGATTATGATCAAGAAGGTGAAGTGCGTATGTAGAATCCGTTTTTCTATTATTGAAAGCCCTTTTATGTTCTGCTATTCGTTTGTTCAACTTTCTACCAGTTTGACCGATGTAAGTTTTTGGGCAGTTGCCATATTGAAGTTTGTACACACCACTATTTAAGTGTTTTTTATTTTGGCTCTTGTTATTTTTAATATATTTGCCTAGGTTGTTATTTGTTCGGAAAGCTGGTGTTATTCCTTTCTTTTTTATGTGTTTGGCTATTTTTGTTGTTATTTTGCCTGTATATGTAATCGAGCAGAAGGTACTGGGTTTTTTCTCTGGTTGTGGAAATACTAATTTCAGAGAAAAAACCCAGTACCTTCTGCTCGATTACATATACAGGCAAAATAACAACAAAAATAGCCAAACACATAAAAAAGAAAGGAATAAACCAGCTTTTCAAACAAATAACAACCTAGGCAAATATATTAAAAATAACAAGAGCCAAAATAAAAAACACTTGAATAGTGCTGTGTACAAACTTCAATGTGGCGACTGCCCAAAAACTTACATCGGTCAAACTGGTAGAAACTTTAATAAACGAATAGCAGAACATAAAAGGGCTTTCAATAATAGAAAAACAGATTCGACATACGCACTTCACCTTGTTCACCAGATCATAATCATTTTTTTTAATGAAAAATTAAAAATTCTTCACATTCAAAATAAAGGCCTTAAGCTATCTTTGTTAGAATCTATGGAAATCAATAAATTAAAAAACACAGATATAATTCTGAATGACCAACTTGAGACAAACAGTCTCCCCACTCCCCACCTCAACCTATTTCATTAGAGACTATAAATTGTAA
Organism: Diabrotica balteata; assembly: GCA_918026665.1. Classification (NCBI taxonomy): domain Eukaryota; kingdom Metazoa; phylum Arthropoda; class Insecta; order Coleoptera; family Chrysomelidae; genus Diabrotica; species Diabrotica balteata. The sequence continues at coordinate 67,824,522 of OU898278.1, read as the reverse complement.
ACGCATGCCAAAAATAGATCACTTGAGAAAGGCAATCAGCCGAAACAGCTGTAATGATAATAGTTAAAATAAATTTTGTGGAAGTTTGAAAACAAAGTTTTCAGTGTTTTATTGTTACATAAAATGAATTTCCATCAAGTAACGGTCGAATCCATCAATTAAATACAGATGGTTTTTCATAATGGCAATGGCCCAACTTGTAATTCAGAAAGTTTACTGCACAAAATTTGGTTTGTTAGAATTATCCGATTGTGTCTGACCACTTGGATCTAATGTCCTGTGTCTTTCACTACTATGACTTCTACTCATATTTTCCTGCCTTGTACTATTTCGTTCACTATCTTCGCAACGTCTATTCCTTCGTACATGATTTACCTGTCTGTTGTAATTAGGTCGTTCTGTATTTCTCCTATTAAAATCTTGTCTATTATAATTAGTATTGTTATTAACATTTTGTTTATTGTAACTATTATTGTTATTAAAATTTTGTCTATTTTGATCCAGATTTAGCCATACGGCTCACACTCCCTCTAAGGGAAAAATTCACTCATCCCAGATACCTACGGTATCAAAAGGATTGAGCTCTGGTGGGACTCTTTCCGTGTTATCGAGCCCTAGGTGACTTGGTATGCTGGAGTATCTCCCAAAAATTTTCGTACACATCGGGATGTTGAGAGTAGCACAGCTTTTTGCATGGTCTTGTAGAGATGTTCATTCAGACCTAGCTTTTTTATATTTTCTAATAGGTTCTTTGGAATGACCCCAGTAGTAGAGAGAATAATAGGTATTGTCTGGGCATTTTCCATTTTCCACTGTCTTCGCATTTGAATTTCCAAATCCCTGTACTTGGCGATTTTTTCGTTGTGTTTAACACGAAGATTATTGTTGTTGGGTATCGCCACATCAATTAATGTAGTTTGTCTCTTTAGTTTATTAACTAGTATGAGATCTGGTCTATTATGTGCCACTGTTTGGTCTGTGAGCACCGTGCGATCCCAGTATAGCTTGCAGTTGTCGTTCTCAAGTATACTCTCAGGAACATATTGATAATATGGAAGATGGTTTGTTTGAAGAAGTCCCAGTTTGATAGATATTTCTTGATGAAGGATCTTTCCCACTGAGTCGTGCCTTTCCTTATATTCAGTTGCAGCAAATGCCTGACAGCCCCGGGTAAGATGTTGAATGGTTTCCTGAGCTTGGCATCCATATCGGCATTTGTCATTTTGGACGTGAGGGTCTTTGACGATATATTTCAGGTAATTTTTTATTGGTATAACCTGATCCTGAATGGCCAGTAGTGAACCTTCTGTTTCGGGGAACATCCTTCCTGATGTCAGCCAATAGTTCGACGCTATACTGTCGACATGGTCTTGACTGACCTCATTGGGATGTCGCCCGTGCAGAGGCTTGCCCATCCAGGTGCGCATTTTTTAGTTCTTAGTAAGGTGATTTATGCGCATTTCTGGTTCCCTCAGTTTGATCGGTGTTGTATCATCTTCTGCACAAATCGCGCGATGAAGAGTAGATGTCTCCGCCTGCACCTGAAAATAAGTTCTTAAATTAGTAATCTGTTTTTCTAATTGCTCGCTTATATCCATAAGTCCTCGACCTCCTAAATACCGCGGTAATGTCGTTATTTCTACTGCACTTCGAGGATGGTGTTTTTGTGCCTTTGTGAGGTGTGTTCGTACTTTTCGCTGAAGATTTTCTATATCCGTTTTTGTCCACTTAATAATATCAAATGAGTAGCCAAGCGCGGATCATGCGTAGGTGTTTAGTGCCTTAAACAAATTTTTACTGTTAAGGTGTGAACGAAGCAGCTGTTTTACCCTTCGTATAAACTCAGTTGTTATCTCAGTTTTCATTTGCTTATGGTCAATCTTCCGCGCTTGCTTGATTCCGAGGTATTTATACATATCATTTTCACCCATGGCCTCGATGTTCTGGCCGTTTTGCATATCGAATCCTCCGGGCTGAACCTTTCATTTGATTATATTTAAGACACGGCACTTGTCAAGACCGAAGTGCATACTAATATCATTTGAGAAATTTTCAACAGTTTTTAGCATCTGGTCTAGATGGTTTCGAGTGGAAGCCATTAATTTCAAATCATCCATATACAACAAATGATTAAGCTTCGCCACAAAAGTGTTATTTTTGATACTAAAACCTAAGTCGGTGGAGTTCAGTAGCTGAGATAGTGGGTTCATCGCTACACAGAACTAAAGAGGACTCAAGGAGTCCCCCTGGAAAAGGCCCCGGTTAATTGGGATATCTTCAGTTTCGATGTTTTTTCACCAGGTATTTGAAGGTGAATTTTAGTCTTCCACTCCGTCATTATATGCTTTAAAAAGGTCACTATATTAACATCGACTTTATATATTTTCAATATATCTATCAGCCATTGATGCGGTACTGAATCAAAGACCTTCTTGTAGTCGATGAAGGCGGTAAAAAGGTTCCTTTTTTTTTGCTGTACGCCTGGTTGGAAATGACTGAGTCGATTATAAGTTGTTCTTTGCAGCCCATGGAACCCTTAGCGCATCCTTTCTGTTGACGCTCTATGATATTGTTTAGAGAACAGTGTTGGTAGATGCGCTGGGTTACACAGGATGTGACCAATTTGTACAAAGTTGGAAGACAAGTAATTGGGCGGTACTTGATTATTATTATTATTATTATTAAAATTTTGCATATTATTACCATATCTATTATTATTATATGATTGTCTATATTATTGATTATTATTCTTATTATATTGAAAGTTATTATTGTTTTTTCTATTATTATTATTATTCATCGTATTATCATTGTTATCATTATTACTTGTTATATTACCTCTTTGTATTCTTTGAATAAAATTAATAAAACTATTGCAACTGTTATTAGCTTTAATGCATAATCTACCATATTTCATCTTAAATTATGATTGTACTTTCCAAAATATAGAACTTCCTTAAATCTAGCTTGCTCTAATTCACCCCAATAATAATTTAAAAATTAATTTTCAAATGTTTGAAAATTATCCAAATCATTCTCAATACTGGCAAACCAAGTTGCTGCATTGTCACTTAATGTCATTCTAATATAATCTTTAATATCATTAATATTATTCACTAATCTTAATTTATGTTTTAAACTGTTTATGTACACTCTATAATGCAAATTTTTTATATTACCAGAGAATTTAATCCCAGTGTCATTTGTTAAATTTATAGGCGAGCGGTTTACCCCTATAAGCAGAGCATCAACCGACTAAAATTCTTTTTGCATTTCTAATGCACCAAACCTTTTTTATTCGATTCTATATATTTTCCAAGATAAAATGTATTTTTTTAAAATTTTTACAAGTGGGCCGGCAATTGTTATTAACAAATAACATATACAAAAAAGCAATTTAACTGAGTTGTTTTAGAATCAATTCTTTTAGGTGCATGTCATCAAAATAAACACTTTTTCCCTTCGCATAATTTTTCGAAAAATGCTTCCTTTTCGAGTTATTTGCATTATTTTGTTGAAAAAATGCCTTAATTAGTGATTTTTGGGATTTTTTTTCTAAAAAAAACTACTAAATGAATTGCAATTTTACAAATAGCTTTACAATCTTTAAACCGTCGAGTACAAGTTAGAATATTTTGACAAGGATAAATGGTTTCTATCTCGCTAAAAACGTGGACAAATATTTCGAATATGCCTTTCGAGAGTATCCCGCTAAGCGTGTACAGCGGTTGAGGTTATTGACAATGAAAGCGATGTATAATTAATATTATATTTTTATTTTATTATATTTTTCAATGAAAATTAATTATATATTGCTTAATGTATTTCACTGTAATAAAACATTCAATAATATAGTCGCCACATATATTATGAAAAGAAAAATTACATTATTATAGCATTGTAAAAAATTAATTTTAATTGTTTTAATTATAATATGTCTATATAAAAATAATTAGAAATATCTTTTTTTTAATAAATTGTACGTAATATTTGTATTGAATTAATTTTTTAAATTTAAACAAATATTTCTACGCGCCGCACGCCTGTATCGCCGCAACCGCTGTACACACTTAGCGGTAGACTGCTCGAAAGGCATATTCGAAATATTTGGGTCCACGTTTTTAGCAAAATAGAAAAAAATTATCCTTGTCAAAATATTCTAATTTGTACTCGACGATTTAAAGATTATAAAGCTATTTGTAGAATTGCAATTCATTTAGTAGTTTTTTAGAAAAAAAATCCCAAAAATCACTAATTAAGGCATTTTTTCAAAAAAAAAAATGCAAATAACTCGAAAAGGAAGCATTTTTCGAAAAATTATCAAGAGAGAAAGATTGATTATTTTAATGAGATACACCTAAAAAAATTGATTCCAAGGCAATTCGGTGAAATTGCTTTTTTGTATAAGTTATTTGTTAATAACAATTGCCGGCCCACTTATAAAAATAAAAAAAAAAAATACATTTCATCTTGGAAAAATATATAGAATCGAATAAAAAACGTTTGGTGCATTAGAAATGCAAAAAGAATTTTAGTCGGTATATTCTGTTTCTAAGCGTCTTTTGAGGGGTAAACCGCTCGCCTATTAAGTAAGGTCTCCCTATGTCTCTCATTTGTGAAATATCATCTATTCTCTGTTCCACATTTCTTATTTGATTACTATTTATTTGGATATTTTGTTGCATATCGTCTAATTTTTCTTCTGTCTTTCTCCTGTCTTCGTTAATTTTAACTTCTAAGTTATATTTCTGCAACTCTATTTTCTGTTTTATTATCTTGAATAATCCTATTTACTTCTGTTCTCTCATTTTCTATCCTTTTCTTGTAGTCATATATGTACTTGTAGTCAGTATATTTTTTATTTCATTTGCTACTTTTTTCTCTGCAGCTTTAAGTTTTTATCTATTTGTTTTTCTAGTTGTTTTACAATTTTATTATTATTATCTTCTATTTTCTTTTCTAATTTTTTATAATTCTCTTCCATTTTTTTTAATTCTCTTCTAATTTCTGTTCCATTTTTTTCATGTCTTCTTTAGAATTCTCTTCCATTTTTTTCGTATTCTCTAATTTCTGTTCCATTTTGCTTATTTTCTTCTTTCACTTTTTTCTAATTCTCTTCCAATGTCTTGTTCATCTGCATCATTATTGACATCAGAGCTGCCATATTGACATTTTCTCATCTTTCTTGATTCATTTCTACTGTATCTTGCGGAACTTGGACTACACTCTCCTCTTCTACAGCTTGTGTTTCTATTTCCACATCTTCTTCATTCTTTTTGTTTCTTGTACCTTTTTTTCCCTGAGACATTTTGAGACTTTACTTGTTCAAATATAATTAAAAATAAAATCTATAATTTTTTTTAATGAAAATTAAGTTACTTATATGAGAGCACTTATCTTCCCAAACTAATTCTTTTCAATAGAGAGCCCCGCGGTGGGTGCCAAAATTGCTATGATGTTTTGTACGTATATGAGCAATGAATAATTTAAAATAACATATATAAGTATAGGGTTTTTATCGCGGTTCTCAAAGAATTAGTTTGTAAGTACTTTTTAAATTTCTTTATTATAACTATTATGAAACATACATATATATCTAATATAGACAATATAAATTTAGAACAACCTATCTTAAATTTGAAATTCTTACAATAATTAAATTATATTAACAACATTTGGTTCCTTTCTATCACTGAATGCCTAAATGAAATTGTTTTCCAAAATAAAAGGTTCAATCATCACTCATTATCTTCTTATCAGCCTCGGTTATCCTTGTTTTTGTCAAATTACTTTTTTCCAAATATATCAAAATGTTAGTTAATTATCAGCTTCCAACAATTTAAATATTTTTCTTCTTAACAACATTTAGAAATGGGCAAAATATTCTTCTTTATACTCTCCAATTACCATATAGATATTATAATTTTAAATCCTTCTAATCTCCACATAATATACTTTCATATACACTGTATACTATCTGCTTGTATTATATAATTATTACTTTAATACTGACCACTGTATATTATCTACTTGTACTATTTATTGACTGACTAACTTCTTAATAAATTCACTAATTAACTGTGGAACTGTCTCCTGTTTATCTTCTTAATTAACTAAACTCCATACTGTAACTGTACTAACTTTACTAACTTCATGAATCAACTGTAACTGACTTAATAATAATTGAATACTGTGTTAATGTCTGAATGCCCCCTTGCTCCAAATTACGTCGTATTTATATATTTTTCATGGTTCCTGAATCTTCTAGCAACAAATCATGTTCGAAACTGCTCCATCTGATCAATATTGAACATTCTCGAATTTTCTAATATGCAAATAGGGTTAACTGCCTTATATATTGACTTTTTCCAGAAAATTATCTACCCTTCTAGTGAGAATATTATGGACATTTAGGCTTTTTCAGATCAGAATATACAATTTTATATAAATTAAACATCTTAATATATATATATATATATATATATATATATATATATATATATATATATATATATATATATATATATAGTGTGTTCTAACGAAAATTTGACTCCCCCAGAAACTCTGAAGTCAAAAGTTTCTTCAAAATAAAAAAACACGTCAATTTGTATTGGGAGGGGGACGAATATATATATATATATATATATATATATATATATATATATATATATATATTTTCGAAATAAAATTCAAAATTATTTTTTATTCATAATTTTATTCAAAATAAAAAAACACGTCAATTTGTATTGGGAGGGGGACGAATATATATATATATATATATATATATATATATATATATATTTTCTCTTTAAGTTACCGGTGTTTGTGATAAAAAATATTAAAGATACATTATTTTAACAAAAAAAAGGTATTCTTGTTAATAACTTAAAACTCAACAGTTTTCGGGATAATCGCATTTTACAAATCAACTACATAATTCAGATTTAATGCAATTACTCCAGGCAACGAAATAAAATTAGACAAAAACATCAATTCTTTTGAATTTTGGTAGAAAATGCCTTTAATAAAGTTAATAGTTAACGAAATAATAAATAAAATAAATATATCAGCAGGATAGTTAATAGTAGGATTTGACAAAATAACAGAATAATAGGATTTTATATCAAAAATTTTACGTTTTGTGGTAAATTAAAGTCATAATTAAAATATTTTATTTAGAAACCAAATTACGAAATAGTTAAACTAAATAACATTACACTTTTTGTCAAAGAAGCTCTTTAGTTAATATGTCAATACATTACATAAAAGAAAATCTCATACTAAATTGCATCATGAGTGCTAAGGAAACTATTGCAGTATTTATTATAAGTATTATGAGTATAATAATAAGTATTCTTTTGGGATTTTTATGCATTAAGTAATTTTATTAATATCTATACACATGACCAAGGAAAATGACTACCACGAACAATCTAACGTTCAGGAAAGTTGTATTTAAGTATGTTCTCACTGCCCTCTCTCTATAATGTGGTGGTGTACCATCTTGCATTAACCACGTATTTCGCCTTAAGTTTGATGACAATTCTTCCAATAAATCAATAAAATCATTTTATAAAAAATGTAAATAGATCTCACCATTCAAACTACAAGGTAATTCGCATATTCGTAAAAAGAGATAATTCGAGATTTATTTACATTTTTTATAAAATCATTTTATTGATTTATTGGAAGAATTGTCATCAAACTTAAGGCGAAATATGTGGTTTATGCAAGATGACCACCAAATTATAGAGATGGGGCAGTGAGAACATAATTAAATACAACTCTCCTGAACGTTGGATTGTTCGTGATAGTGGTACCGTGGTAGTTATATTCCTTGGTCGTGTGGTGAGATATTAATATAATTATTTAATTCATAAAAATCCCAAACGAATACTTTATTATATTATATTTATTATATATTATACTCAGCAGTTTCTTTAGAACCAATGATGCTATTTAATATGAGACGATATTTTATGAAATGTTTTGACAAATGAATTAAAGAAAACAGTGTTTTCAATGTTTTATTGTTACATAAAATGAATACATAATATAAACTTTATTAAAGGCATTTTATACCAAAATTGAGAAGTATTGATCTTTTTGGCTAGAAATAGTATCAAGAAAATATTAGTTTATTTTTTATTTTTGTTAAATTAATCAAGATAGCCTTAAAAAATAGAATAGAAAAGAAATATGCTTTATTGTCACTGAAATTAGATAAATCGTCAATATTACAAAATAAAAGAATGAAAGTAAAACAAAAACAATTTATTGCAAACTTTAAATAAATTGCATATTGAACATACTTCTCGTTCAAATAAAATACAACCTTAGGAACAATAAAATTTAAAGGAACAATAAAAATTACATGAAAAAATAAATCAAAACACCAACTAACATTATTTACATTAAATGTTCGAATTGTAACCCACCTGCTGCAACACACATTTCGAATCGTTCCAGAAGATTTCAGGTACATGTCTCGAATCATTTCGGGAGTAATTTGGCGACATGCTTGTCTTATTTTTTCTTTTAATTCCTCTAAATTTTGCGGTTTTGATTGATAAACAATATGTTTTATCACTCCCCAAAAGAAAGAGTCAAGAGGTGACGAATCACATGAACGTGCGGCCCACATAATTTCTGGAAGGTGGTTTGCTATGCAGTGATTATCAAAACGGTTTTGTAGGTGGTCGCTAACGATTCTCGCATTATGGGGAGAAGCTCCGTCTTGTTGCCATCACATTTCTTGACGCTCATGAAGAGGAATATCTTCTAGCAAATCGGGTAGAATGTTTTCTAAAAAGTCTAAATATCGAACACCTGTTAAAGTGCCGTTAAAAAATTTAGGACCTATAACACGGCCATTAAATAAACCGCACCACACATTTATACCCCAAATATTCTGAAATCTTGTTTCCATCATCCAATGTGGGTTCACGGGAGACCAATAATTGGAATTGTGACGGTTGACAACACCATTATTGTGAAATCTATATACCTAATAATATTAGTCTAATACCAAACGTCAAAAATAATAATTGTTAATTTGACAGATCAAATCATGGCAACCTGAATTAAAGGTAATATCACAGAATAATAAACAATCAGAATGCCCACTCTTCATGGAAAATTAAGTACGCGCATCTCGTTCGCGAAGACGTTCCGCCATGTTTTAGAGGGAACCAGTGTTGTTTATGTGGTGTGCATAGAAAAATTAACCCGGTTTAATTGACTTACGGCAATCATAGATATACTATACAATTATATTAACATTGTTAAATATAATAACATAAATAATAATATAATTAAACATAAATATAAACAATTACATAACCTCACAAATCATATGTCTGTGTTATGTGTTTCCTTCTAAAACATGGCGCGCGTGCTGAAAAACTTCAAAGACGGCATCTGAGAGTGGGCATTCTGATTGTTTATTATTCTGTGGTAATATCCAAGACGTAAAATAACCGCAAAAGTTGTTCAAATATTGTGGCTTTATTATAAGAGATTGTTTTGTTAATTTTTGCACACTTAATTTTGCACACTGGAAGATAACGTGTGCTCCTACAAAGACCAAATTTTGAAAAATTAAAAATAATGTTTAAATAAAAAGGGTGTGTAAGAAGTTATACTACGTAGTTATAATATTAAAATTTTCAGTGATAATAAAGCATAATATTTCTTTTCTATTCTATTTTTTAAGGCTAATTTAACAAAAATAAAAAATAAACTGATATTTTCTTGATACCTTACCAACCCATTTTATTTTTAAAAAGTCGATTGAACAGACGATAGAAGACCACATATAAAACTATAAAAAATGTACGGGGTGCCATTAAAAAATTTAAGTTAGGGGTTGTAACTAAGGGATGAGTATTTAGGAGATGATTTTTTCTTCGCTATATTAAAGTGTACTACAAATGGAATAGACCAGTTTTTGACCCTTTAAAAAATCTCTATTTTGTTAATAAATATAGCCTGGATAAATTAGTCTGGGACACTTAACAAAAATAAAAAATTAATTGATTTCTTCATTATTTACAAACCGATTTTATTTTTAATAAATCCGTTGAATAGACGATAGAAGATCACATCCAAAACTAGAAAAAAATGTACAGGGTGCTATTAAGAACATTAAGTTAGGGGTTGTAACTAAGGGATGAATATTTAGGGGATGATTTTTTATCGCTATAATAAAGTGTATTACAAATGGAATATACCAGTTTTTGACCCTTTAAAAAATCTCTATTTTGTTAATAAATATAGAATGGATAAATTAATCTGGGACACTTAATTAACAACAATACACAATTAATTGATTTCTTGATTATTTACACACCGATTTTATTTTTAATAAATCTGTTGAATAGACGATAGAAGACCACATCCAAAACTATAAAAAAATATACAGGATGCTATTAAAAAAATTAAAGTTAGGGGTTGTAACTAGGGATGAATATTTAGGGTATGATTTTTTCTTCGGTATATTAAAGTGTATTACAAATGGAATAGACCAGTTTTTGACCCTTTAAAAAATCTCTATGTGGTTAATAAAAATAGCCTGGATAATTTAGTCTGGGATACTTATAAAATAATAAAAAATAAATTGATTTCTTGTTTTTTTTTACAAACCGATTTTATTTTTAATAATTCTGTTGAATAGACGATAGAAGACCACATCCAAAACTATAAAAAAATATACAGGGTGCTATTAAAAAATTTAAGTTAGGGGTTGTAACTAAGGGATGAATATTTATGGGATGATTTTTTTCTACGCCATATTAAAGTGTATTACAAGTAGAATAGATCACTTTTTGTCCCCTTCGAAAATCTCTATTCGTTTAAGAGATATAGCGTGGATAAATTAGTCTGGGAACCCTGTATACACATATATACACATTTCACCAATTTTACATCAACTCTTTCTCCAAAAACACGAGCAGGCCTCGTTTAACAAACTCCAAAATTCTCTCCTTTCTTTCATATACTAACAGTCTCCTGATACCCAAGTAATTTTTTTTTGTTTTCTTGGTGTCGCAAATATTTTTAATAGTTATAGTTCTTGTGACTTACTCACTTGGACTTTATAGAATCAAGAAGGTATTTGACTTTTCAACTTTGACCCATCCTCCAATCTTTCAAAACATTAACTTTCTTTCATCCCCATTCCAAACTCGCTAACCAATCAGAAAATTTCTATATCCCTCCTTTTATTTTACATCATAAAACCCCAAGCATCGCTTCTAAACAACTTTCTTTGAAAATGTTAACGGTTTTATCTTATACTTTCTAAGTACAATAACTACTTGGTAGCTTTGGCCTTACCAGCGAAACAAAACCAAAGGCTTTTAAATTATAATATCTACAAATACCGAGAAACAATTGTCTATTCACATTTAAGTATTTACTAATGTTTTTCAGCCCTTCAGGGTAAACCTCATTATGGATAAACCCACTGCTGAAAACTAACATAACAAATATTTACAAATCGATGTACAGGGCGTTGCAAATTAATGTACCCGCGTTCTATAACAAAATAAAATTTTCATTCTATCTTGATAAAATGAAACACAACAAACACTTCAATATGGTATTATCAATGGCATTGCCTTGTAACTTTTTGTGTCATTATTTTTCGCTATTTGCTATGACATTTTACTTATATTTTAGTGCCAATCCTAAAAGGCTTCCATTATAATTTTGCTAAATTTGCTTGTTTTTTTATTTTTCAATTATCTCCATTAGTATTCCAAATTAATGTTTAGATAAACTAAAATATGTAAGTTAATATCTATTTTAAATTAAATAATATAATCCAATCTATAAAATTAGTAAAAAACTATAAGTTTACCTTTATCATAGAAGATTGCTGTTCTATTATACTTTGCAATATCAATTATCATTCATTTCCTGAATGGATGTCACAGAGGCTAACAAATAGAGATAAGGGCAAACATTGGACATTAAGAACGGAACAAGGATTTGGACATTTGGAGATCATTAAAGACGATAGGCTCGCAACAATTTGTTGTAAGATTGTTGATTACCTAGGGAACTGCCATAGATAATGTAGGCTACAAGGAACAAGGATTTGGACAACTCATCATCTGAGAGATAGTTTAACTATTCGTCAGTTTTTCTTTATTAACAACACATATTTTTAACAATATATGCTTTAGAAAAGATAGGAATATTTTGATCAGGAGATTTAGAACAACAATTTGGATTTGAAATTTTAATTTATATTGTATATACCATAAATTTTTGAAGGTTCACGTACGTAGAACAAAATGTTGATAATCATTATATGAGATATTTTTTTATTGAAGATATTTGAGTGTGGATTTTATTTCAATATATTTTTAGTTCAATATATAATGTTGTATCATATATGTTTTTTATTATTCCGGTATTCTTTGGACCTTACCTATCATATGTAAAGCATAGATATTGAAGCACAAGTGTAGCCCTGAGATAAGAGAATTAAATAGTGTGATAGCATCATAATTGCATCATTTAAATAAGTTTAATTGATTAATTAATTAGCTAATTAATTGCTAGGCGCACCTCAGACTATTATATATCATATTAATATATATATATATATATATATATATATATATATATATATATATATATATATATATATATATCTGAAAATTACTTTTCTCGGGAAGAACCGTGTTGAGAATTTATTACTCGACGTTTCGGCTCCCATTATCAAGAGTGATACGGTTCGGTTCGAGTTCGAGGTCTTAATCTGCGTACTCCCCTCACTCAAGACGTGCCAGTATCGTGTTCTGTACAAAAACTTTTATTGTCTCTCAGCACTGAAGTCTCAATCTACCTACTCCTCAGTGTCGAGTGACAACCGGTCTTACCCTGTGTGGCTGCTTTTATACTCGCTGTATGCGCGGGAACGGTATGCTCTGACGTGGCCTGAGCGGTGTGGGTGGGAGGTCGCTGAAGCAGGGGTCGCCGCCATGTTGCCGGCAATCGTTTCGCGTCATCGCGCGTATTTAGGCTATTAGGCCGTTTTTCGATTTCGATAGCTTCACGAATGATTCTAGATTTTAAGGAGCGGGTGGGGGCGATGGTTTTTACTTTTTGGAAATCTATTTTGTGGCCTGTTTGAATATGATGTGCTAGGGCTGAAGTAGTATCGGAATGTTTGATATAGAATGTTCGTAAATACGGTTATGAATTCGTCGGTTTGTCTGTCCGATATATGTACGTGGGCAACTGGAACAAGGTATCTCGTAAAACATTTTTGTTTTCTACGGATTTGACGAGATTGAACAACTTGGAGTGAGTAGTGAAGATGGTTTTGATGTTTAGAGGAAGAAGAGTTCTACTGATCTTGTCATTGACACCTTTAATAAAAGGTAGAAAGATTTTGGGTTGATCCGGCGGCAAGATCTCTTCTTTGGATGGAATGGGGTTTAGATATTTTTGAATGCTGTTTTGTAAAAGTGTTAACCTTATTGAATTGATTTAGGATGATCTATGATTGTTGTCGCTAAGTCTTATGGAACGAGAAATGAGAGTGTTGATAACTGAATTGAGTTGGGCGGGTTGATGATGTGACTGGGCGTTAAGGTTGATCTGATCTTGAAAAAACAAACTCGAAATTCAAAAAATTGGAAAAAATTTGAGAAGGTATATGTGATGACTATACTAAAACAGTTTTTACCTGAAGACGATTTTTTAGCAACATCGCATTTAAAGCGACGAAAATTTCCCTTATCAACTTTGCAGTGGCGTACCAAAAAAAGATTTTAATTATTTATTTAAATACATACGTAATTACCTAAAAATTAAATCTAAGACCGATATAATTATTAAATTATTATATGTGTCTTGACGTATAAAGTAAAAGCCATATAAGAAGAAGGGTTAGTAATTAAGCAATGATCAATGGGCATCAAACAATTTTTAAAATTTAATTTTAATCCCTTAAAAAGTAAATTATGTAATTTCATATATTTTATTATTGTTCTGAAGCTATTTTCTAGTGGCATTTTAAGTAATTACTATTTAAATGAGAATAAGCCACAATTTAAGGTTAAAGTAAGTTTATTGACGTCTCAATTTTCACTTCAGGAATCGTTCTTAAAATACAAACAGTAGTAAATTAAACAAATTTTGTTTCTTTGTTAATTTCTTTCTTAATAAAGAAACAAAATTTGTTTAAATTCACATAAAAAGAGTGGCTTGATTAATTTTAAAATATTCAAAAATGGTAAGTGATACAAACGCATATTACAGTTAAAGGGTGAGTTCATACCACGCATTTTTATTATGGTTTTTCAATTTTACTACTTATTGTTGAAATATGAAGTGTTAAAAAATCAATAAATTATTGTCTGATGTTAGCCGTACTTTTACCTGTAGCTTATAGAGCCACAATGTGAGAAGTCATTAGCAGAAATAAAATATTGGGCTAGTCAAGTTTTAGTAACTCAATAAAAGATGAACAAATGTCCAAATTGTAAGTTGTCGATTGTTAACAATAACAATACCCTTACTTGTATGTCATGCAATTTACCGATTCATATTCAACGTTTAGATATTGCATAAGAAGAAGATATAACAATAACTAGAACAAAATCGAAGTCACTACGAATCGTCTGTAATAGTTGCTGTATATTCGAAGATAAGTTCAATTAGTTAACTGATTTAATTTGTAAGTTATAACATAGACTCGCATCGGTTGAGGATAGTCTCGAATACAAAAAGCAAATATTCGTTATCAGTTTCCACGTTTTTCGTGAATTGAAAAGATTATCGATAGTAATAAATCTAGGCCATTAAAGGTTAAATTTGCAGATAATGATAGTCCATTATTTATGTTGCGCAATAAGATGAGGCTTTTAGAAACCAAAGTTTCTAGAATTCAATTGAAGGATGACCAGCGGCGGCTCGTGGCCTAAAAAAGTGGTGAAGATGAGGAAAGCTTGCCGGAGCCAAAAGGAGTTTTGGTACCTACTTCGCGCCCAAATCTCATTAAAAATTCGTTAAAAAAATGTAGAGTTTAGGGCCCTAATAACTTGAAAACAGTTTTTTATGGCACTTATACTAGATATGATTTGTTCTGTTTGCCTGGGGTATTTTAGTTCTGAACCTTGACATTTCATTGAGGGTTTTTTGGCGATTAAAACACCACGCCTGCTAAAACGGGTTGGTGAGTTTCGATTCAGCCGCCCACTCTGGGTCAGATTCTGATTGCAGCCGACCACTCCGGATCAGACGCAGATGTTTAAAATACTGGTTGGTGGACCATGTAAAAGAACATTCCTTTTATCTTCATTTTTCTAATGCCAAAACGGAGTCTCTAATATACACTGGGGTACAAAATTAACCGGACACTCAATTTTTTTTTGTTTTTTGTTGGTGTTTAGATCGAAACTAGTTTAATTTGTTTGAAATTGTATTTTATGCCGTATTTACAATTTTTTTTCTTGTTTGAACTTGTTTAGATGTTTTTTGCGAACAAAAACACTTTTAAACATACGTTTCTTTATTAATGTGAAATATTGGCTTAGTATTAATTTAAGTTTATCGTGGTACTGTATCTGATTATAAGTTTGGCTGTAGATTTTTGATTGTCTCCTGTTTAAAACTTGCATTAAAAAAATTATGACATCAGAAGAAGTAGCACAAGCTATTGCTTTACAGGATGATGGGCGGAGCATTTGTTACATCGCAAATGCTTTAGGAATTTCTCGAAGTACAGTGTTTAATGCAATACAAAGATTTCGGGAAACAGGACAATACACTAGGAGACCAGGTCAAGGTAGACAAAGAACCAAAAGTCAAGTTACAGATCGCTTTCTTAGGTTACAAGCATTACGCGATCGTACATTATCAGCACCAGTACTTGTTCAACGATTAAATGATGTCCATAGAAACACAGTTTCCGTTTATACCGTTCGAAGACGCTTAAATGAATATGGATTAAGGTCCAGAATACCTGTCACGGGACCTCTATTAACAGCAGATCATCGGAGACAACGTTTACACTTTGCTCGCGAACATCTTAATTGGGGTGTTGACGATTGGATTGCTGTGCTTTTCACGGATGAATCAAGATTTAACAGATACTCATCGGATGGACGGCATAGGATATGGAGAAGAACTGGTGAACGTTATCAGCAATGTTGTTTTGTTCCGAGAGTTCAATTTGGTGGAGGTGGTATAATGGTGTGGGCAGGCATTTCCCTAGAGGCTCATACAGAACTTGTTACAATTCAAGGGGGCAGTTTGAACGCTCAACGGTATATTGAGCAATGTTTGGAAGATCATGTAGTGCCATTTGCCCCATTTATTGGAGAAAACTTTCGTCTAATGCAAGATAATGCTCGTCCGCACATCGCAAGAATAACACGGGATTACTTGGATGAAGTTGGAATTCGTTTATTACCATGACCGCCAAGAAGTGCAGACTTAAATCCAATAGAGCATGCATCGGATATTCTGGGACGACGTATTCGACGTAAACATGGTGAGTTTGAAACTATGAATGATTTGGAGCAAGCAGTTCGTGACGAATGGGAGCAAATCCCTCAAGCAGACTTTGCTATCTTGATCCGAAGTATGCCTGATCGAATAAGGGCCGTAATTAGAGCTCGTGGAGGTAATACACTCTACTAAACATTGTTTTCCATAAAAATTGTTTATATTAAAATAAAAAATAATATTTTTTTCTTTGCGGAATTTTAAATTTTTTGAATTGTTTATTGTTTTTTCTTAATAACATTCTTCAGTTGTAATAAATTTGACTTTTAAATTTTGTCTATTGTTAAATACTTAATTGGAAACATCTTAAACTCTTTTAAACTCCAGTTTTTAGGAAAAATCATAAGTGTCCGGTTAATTTTGCACCTCAGTGTATTACGCACCAAGTCATTAATTGGATTCATGTCTGTCTAACATTATTTTTGTCCTAACGAAATCCACGAGAACACTTTATATCCGAAATCCGAAACAAACCACAGAGAAATGTATTAATAAAGTGCATTAAATAAATAAACTTCAAACTGTGACTAAACTAAACTAATAAATACTATACTATACACTATACTATATAAAAAATATCTATATATTAGACTAAATTTCAAAATATTATCGCTGAGAGAAATTTTCGAAAAATAGTAATTCTAAATACACATCCAACAGTGGGTGAAGACGGATAATATATATAATGTTTTTTATCAGCAAACTTTAAAATAAACTCAACTGCGTTTCTCTGTAAAAAAGGATAAACTTTATTATTTTCTGTACAATATTAATGATTAACAAATACATTACCTGTAAAAAAGAAACAACACTTAAAGCTTATATTCTAATTTTACAAATTACAGGCAAAAGTAATAATGGCCAGACATTTGACAATGGTAAAATTAATGAATTGTCACTGTCAAAACACCTCACAAGTATGTCCAACATGAAAATAAAAGAAGAACTTAATGTTTTGACAGTGGCGTAACAAAATGAGAATATAAATAAATTGAAATATTATTAAAGGAAAACAAAACAATAGTTTTTCTTCACATCTTCCCCCCTTGGAGAAGAAATTTTAAAACAAAAATTGAAAATTCATCAAATATTTGTTTTCAATACTGGAGTAAACTTAGTGATATGAAAGAAGTTTGATTCTGTTTTCCTGTGTCCAGTATCAATTTCATAAATTGAATTGGAAATCTTTTTTAATATTTTGTATGGTCCAATCCTTAATTCATCTAACTTCTTTCTATTTAGGCGGTTACCGTTCTCCACATATACTAAATCCCCAATGTTTAAATCAATTTCCTTCCGATGTAAATCGAACTTTTTATTATAATTATGTGTTTTTTTTTTTGTATTTTCTAAGGCAATTGTTCTATCTAGTTCGAGATCAGCATGTGCGACTTTAGATGATAATTCATGTGGCAGGATGCTTATATTTTCTCCTTCTATTAAATATTTTGGTGCAAATTTTGTGATTCTATGTTCAGTTTCATTATATTTCTCTACACATTTTTGAGCAATTGTTGTCCATGCTGTTTTCCTGCCACCTTCATTTATTTTGCATCTAATTTTATTAACCAATGTTTGATTTAATCTTTCATTGATACCGTTTGAAAATGGTGCATCAACAGCAGTAAATATCATTTTGATATTATTGATCTGTAGGAAATCTTTGATTTGATCCCAGGATATTGATCGGTCATAACAGTTTTAATTTTGTGATCTTGTGTTGAGTTTTGTGTTTTTGATGTCAAACAATAGGCATATCCTGAGAAATGGTCTACTAATAGATGAAGATATTTTTTTGTTGAATGAGATCCTCCAAAACCACCAACGGTGTCAATGGAGACAATTTCAAATGGATATGTAGCTGGTCCTAATTGTGACATTAAACCATAGTTAGGTTTCCTTCTTGATTTATTTTTAATGCAGATATCACAATTATCACATATTTTCTTAATGTTGGTAGTCATATTGTTGGCTGTATAAAATGGTGATATTTTATTTAACATCTGGTTTGTTCCTAAGTGACAGTAAGTTTTGTGTACATTTTTTATCAATGTTTTACTTAAAGCCTCAGATAAAATAATTGTGTCTTTTCTCTTTGATTTTTTATAATATATATATCATTCTTCAAACTGTATTTATTTTTATTATTTTGCAGATCAATATTTGAGAGTTGGTCAATTTTTATATCTTCCATATTGATCAGGTTTACTATTTTTAATACTTCATCTGTATTTTCTTGAGATTCTAAAACTGGATTTCTGCTTAAACAGTCTGCTTCCTGGTTATATTTTCCTGGATTATACTTTACTTTAAAATTATATTGAGATAAGTAAAATGTCAAGTCTCCCAATTCTTTATGTTTAAATTTTCTAAAGGTTTGTGATCTGAATATACTATAAACTCTTTTCCAATGAGCAGATGTTGCCAATATTTTATAGCTTCTTTTATCGCTAGACATTCTAAATATATTGCCTTCTTTTTCTTTTGATTTTCCATTAATTTTTTTGAAAAATATGCCACTGGCTTGCTACATCCGTTTTCATCAATTTGTTTTAATACAGCTCCTACTCCTTTTATGCTGGCATCTGTATATATATTAATTGGTAAATCAGGGTGGAAAATCCTTAATATTGGTTCTGAACAAAGTAATGACTTTATTTTATCGAAAGATTCTTGACACTCCTTAGACCAAATAAAATCAACATCTTTTCATAATAAGTTGTTCAAAGGGTCTAAAATGATCAATATCTTGGACAAACTTATGATAATAATTGATTTTTCCCAAGAATTGGCGTACATTCTTTCTAGTTTCTGGAACAGGGAAATTTTTCACAGCAATCAAGTAGTCTTTTAAAGGTCTTATGGAACTATTTTCTATTATGCGTCCTAAGTATTTTACTGATTGTTCTGCAAATGTACATTTAGAAAATTTTAATCTAAAACCTTCATTTAATATTGCATCAAATAACTTGGACAAATGTAATATATGTTCATCAAAGGTTTTTGAAAAAATTAGGATATCATCTATATAATTGACTGTAAAGTCTGAGAGTTTATATTTTCTTATTATGCTGCTTAAAATCCGTTGAAAAATTGCTGGAGCCGTCTTCAACCCAAATGGGAGACAAGTCCACTTTAAATGACCTTCTTGTGTCACAAATGCTGTTTTTTCTTTATCTTGTACTCTCATTGTAATTGACCAAAATGCTGAATTTATGTCTAAAGTAGAAAAGTATTTACAATTGTTAGTTTTTACCATTAAGTCCTCGATCAATGGAAAAGGTTGTGATTGAGGACCAACAATTTTATTTAGTTCCCTGAAATCTATGCACAGTCTTGTCTTTTTGTCCTCTCCTTTTTTGTAAGCTAGTGTCACTGGAGCCGCAAATGGACTATATGATTCTTCAATTAAATTATTCTTTAAAAGTTCTGCTACTTGACTTTCTATCTCCTTTCTATCTTCAATGGTACATCTATATGGACTTTTGAAGCAGTATTTATCTACAACTAAGTCAATATGAGCTTCATACTCTCTTATAGTACCTACATCATATTTGTCTTTAGCAAATGCTGATTTATATTTATTAATCAGTTGTTCAATTTCTGATTGCTGATTTAAATCTAAATGATTAATTGCTATTTCAAAATTGTCAGTATTTATACTCTCATTAAAATTTATCTCATATTTGTACATATCACTAATATTTCCTTTAGATGCATTTAAATATATGTTACCTGGAAAATCAGGAATACTCATATTATCAATAATTGACAAATTTTCAAATTCTTTAGAGTTGTATTGTGTGATCCTTAGATCTTCATTTTGAATTAATCTGAAATTCTTAATACAATCTAACCCAACTAAAAAATCATAATTGAAATTTTCATTATCTACAATAAATACATCCATTTCTTTTTCAATGTTATAGATTTTTAAGAAGTTCAATTTTTTTCTGTATTTTGATCTATTTGTAATCTTGTGCACTCATTTTCAAATGTTTCAAATGTTTCCATCCATTGTAAAACGTTCAAATTTTTACCTGTAAATTTTTCTATCACAAATTGTTCGGATACTTTGTTTTTATTAAAGGATTCAATACATTGTTTTTCATTTGACTTTGTAACTCTCTCCAAGATCCGTTCTAAGTTCTAATGCATCTAGTGGGATACCAGTTGTGGATGTTAGAGATTCTTTCCTTTGAATATCTTGTTGTTCTAAAAGAAAATCATTGAATTGTATATTCCCATCTTTATTAATATAAACTTTTAAAATATTTTCATCTGCAATCCAAACTTTTCTTGTAGTACCCCGTTTTGTTAGAGCCCTTTTTACTTTCTGAAAAGCTGCTGTCTGGATTTTTTCATGATAGGAAATATTTTGCATATCATGAGGCATTGAAAAAAATTTAATTTTCTTCATTCTCAATTGAGGTTATGCTAATAATATTTGTTTTAGTATCTGTTTGCAATGATTTAACAGTAAATTCAAACCTCAGTTTTGCCATTTTGATAATTAAAAATTATTATACCTTTTTCTGTTAGCAAAAATGTTGTTTTATAATGTTTTTTATCAGCAAACTTTAAAATAAACTCAACTGCGTTTCTCTGTAAAAAAGATAAACTTTATTATTTTCTGTACAATATTAATTATTAACAAATACATTTCCTGTAAAAAAGAAACAACATTTAAAGCTTATATTCTAATTTTACAAATTACAGGCAAAAGTAATAATGGCCAGACATTTGACAATGGTAAAATTAATGAATTGTCACTGTCAAAACACCTCACAAGTATGTCCAACATGAAAATAAAAGAAGAACTTAATGTTTTGACAGTGGCGTAACACAATGAGAATATAAATAAATTGAAATATTATTAAAGGAAAACAAAACAATAGTTTTTCTTTACATATATTTTTTGGCGGAACTGCACTCGCCAGTTTTCTCAGCTATCACTAAGGATAGGCTGACGTCACGTTGCCATGGCAACCGTGAACGCTTATGCAGATGGATTTCGCATTTCAAAAATGATATTCACCTATTCCTGAATCCTACCCGGCTAGTGACACAGTCAGGACTTGACCGTCAAGTACATACCGCTAATAAAGCTAGTTGTCTTTTTTAATTTTTAGATTAATTAAAAGAGAATAAATAATTGATTTCAGAATTTAAATATACTATTGTTGCTTTTATTTTTTATTAATTTGTCTCAATTTAATTATATTTTTTTGGTGAACCTCACCTTCACCTACTTCACCTGCCCGGCCGCCGCTGAGGATGACTTAACTAAATATCAAATAAACTATTTGAATAAAGTGCGAGAGGAACTGGAAAAACGTAAACTACTTAACAAGGAACTAACAAGATACTAACAAGTATACTAATAAAGTTTCAACTATTATTAGTACTAACCAACAAAATGCCGCAAAAAAACGAATAGAGTTGATAACAATAAATATTTTTTAGACTAATATTGCTCTGAAATCGGTACGGGCAGTTAATAATTTTAGTGTTACGGCCAACCAAACATTAAGTTAGTCTACTCAAACAACAAAAGGAGTTAGTAAAGCGAACTTTGCTTTATTATTTATCACAGAAGCTTTTCATAGAATATCTCCAAACTTATTTTTGAAACTCTACAAAAGTGATGTCAGACCTCACCTAGAATTTGCAGTGTCAGTTTGGTCACCTCATTTGCAAAGAGACATTAATTTATTAGAAGGAGTACAACGAAGAGCTACTAAACTACCTTTTAATTATGGAAGATTAGACTACGAAACCCGACTAAGAAAGCTCATGTTGTGTCCATTAACTCATAGACGAGAAAGATATGATGTCATATCTACTTATAGAATTCCTAGGGGGGATTTTTGGTGAACATCTAACTTTTTTAATATTAACGAAGATGCTAGACTAAGGCCCGCCTCAAATTGAGCACAGCCCACGCACATTCCACGCGCAGCCCACGCGTGGGTTATTTTGTAAAACGTGGTTTTAGACGGAGCGACGCATATTAAACCCAAACCACGGCCAGGCTACTGCCAGACTTGGTTGGCGTGGATAGAGTTGTGCTAGCAACACAGTTTCGTGGGTCGTGGGTCTCTACCTAACCTTAGTTATTTTGTTTTGTGTGACCAATTTTTTGTTATTCAATGAAAATGGAAAAGTTTATTGAAATTTTTCGAAGCTTTAGTGTCTTGTATGATACTAGTAATGATACTAGTAATGAAGATTACATGAGAACAAAACTAATATTTTCTTTATTTGTGCTAAGCGACTCGCATGTAAGTCGCCGTTATAATTATTCAAAAAAATTAATTTAAATTATTTTTTATTAAATCAAATCAGAAATATAACAAATCGAGAACTAAGGAAAAAAAACAAATTTTCATTTCCTAACAAAATGTTTATGAAGATGAAAACTTCAAAATAAAATTTGATGGTACTTTATCGTGATGCTCATATTGTAATGTCTTTTATACACTAAAATTAAATTAAAAAAGAACATGAAGAAAGTAGAAAAATAATATTTTTTTGTTGAAACAATCTCCTATGCATAGTCCAGCTTTTTCGTCACAATCAGCACACTCGTAAATTGTGTTTTTCCTAATTTTATGGATAGAACATATTCTACACAAATATTTGACATGGGCGTGAGCTGTGTTCAATATGCGTTAGTAATGAAAAACGTGTACTTGGACTAGGTTGGACCATACGTGGGCTGCGCGTGGGATGTGCGTGGGCTGTGCTCAATTTGCGCCGGGCCTAAGAGGTCGTAATTATAAATTGAAAAAGGAGTCTTTTAAATCCACTGTAAGGCAAAACTTTTTTAGTTAACCGAGTTTTTGATAAATTAAACAGTTTAAGTGATAACATATACTAAAACATTTTTTAACTGAAGGTGATTACTTTGCAACATCGCACTTAACTAAGCCCTTAACGATAACATTTCAACGAAATCATATTTCACTTATCAATTTTGCAGAGGCGTACCAAAAAAAAATTAATTATTTATTTAAACACATAAGTAATTAATTCAATCTAAGACCGATGTAGTTATTAAATTATCATGTGTCTTTTAACAGGTATCTTATTCGCTCCGTGCGTAACCATGGTAGGGGTAACTTGAAACAATGCCAGCGTGCGTAGCGGCGAAATATGACAAAATTGGACCTATCTTTTACGCATAAATTTTATCAAAAATGGGTGCAAATACATGTTGCGTATTTAATTGTGCAAATAATAGCAAAAATAGTGAGTCTAGTTTTTATAGGTTTCTAAAGATTACATATAAATTCGAGAAAAGAAAAAGATGATTTCGTGCTATGAAAAAGTAAATATCACATAATTTCATTTTTATGCAATTAAAGTAGGAAAAATTTAAATAAATAACCTTAAATGATATTTCATAAGGTTTCAAGCTAACAGCAGCCTGCCTGATGACTTTAGCTTTTATATCATAACTTTTACTACTATTGTTTTTAACTATATGCTCTTCCACATGAAAATCTTGATTTGTCAGTACTAGATTTTTCCCTTTCTTTTCCGTTTGGGGTTGCAAAGATAAATTATGATGAATTTTTAGAAACCCAGTTTTAAATACTACATTTATTTTGTACATAAACTAAAAAATATAATTAAAAAACTAATTATTCATAATTGTCAATTTCTTATATATTTAACATATTTTTAACCTCA
This sequence comes from Diabrotica balteata, assembly GCA_918026665.1. NCBI lineage: Eukaryota > Metazoa > Arthropoda > Insecta > Coleoptera > Chrysomelidae > Diabrotica > Diabrotica balteata. Next base: position 67,800,294 of record OU898278.1, on the reverse strand, counting down.
AATTGGAAGGTCCAAAACTCTCAGATGAAGGCAATAGGTCAGTCAAGCACGGAGTGAATAGTTGTTTAACAAAATAAAGGAAAATTTTATTGTTTTTATAGAGTACCTAATACAGTACTTCAAAAAACAGAAATCTTTGCAAAATACTTATTTTTTCAGTAGACTAAACAATCTGAAATTTTAACATACGATCTCGTCGTTGCACTTCATTCTCTATTTATAGAATTGCTGTCTGCTATGAACGTTGTATTTGTTTTCTTTTAACCCAAATTGAATTGATTTAACTATTTATTTAAATACATAAGTAATTAGATAAAAATTAAATTTAAGACCGATATAATCATTAAATTATCATGTGTCTTTTGACAGGTATCTTATAGTTGTCTAACAAATTAAAGTAAAATTTTAATCTTATTAGAGAGTACCTAATACAGAACTTCAAAAAAAACAGAAAACTTTGGAAAATACTTATTTTTTCGTAACAATAAAACACTGAAAACTTTGTTTTCAAACTTCCACAAAATTTATTTTAACTATTATCACTACAGCTGTTTCGGCTGATTGCCTTTCTCAAGTGATCTATTTTTGGCATGCGTTTACAATTTATAGTCTCTAATGAAATAGGTTGAGGAGGGGAGAACTGTTTGTCTCAAGTTGGTCATTCAGAATTATATCTGTATTTTTTAATTTGTTGATTTCCATAGATTCTAACAAAGATAGCTTAAGGCCTTTATTTTGAATGTGAAGAATTTTAAATTTGTCATTAAAAGAATGATTATGATCTAGAAAGTGAAGTGCGTATGTCGAATCTGTTTTTCTATTGAAAGCCCTTTTATGTTCTGCTATTCGTTTATTAAAGTTTCTACCAGTTTGCCCGATGTAAATTTTTGGGTAGTCGCCACATTGAAGTTTGTACACAGCACTATTTAAGTGTTTTTTTTTTATTTTGGCTCTTGTTATTCAAACTTCAATGTTCAAATTTCAAACTTCTTGTTGTACAAACTTCAATGTGGCGACTGCCCAATATGCCCAATGTGGCGACTGCTCGAAATATGAAATAAAGATGGCACTAACTACTAAAGAGTTAATAGCTTTGTTAGAAGAATACTCAGATTGTGAAAATGCTGACTCACTTAAAGTGTTTTATTTGCCGCCGAGATTAGATAAGAATGTGTCTTATGTAAAAGACATTGATGATAATATTATTTGTGAAGAATCAATAAAATCGGATATTGCAAATACATATGAAATACAAGTGATTGGTAATTCTGATTATCATATTCCTCTGAACCACAGATAAAACGTCCAAAGAAAAAACCAGCCAAAAATAGTAGATCCAAATTTGTTCTTAAGTATCTGTAACAACAGATACTTCTTCGTGCTGCTTTGTGCTCAGTAGTAATTCAACATCAGTCTGATTGATATTTAGACAATATAAAAGCCAACAATGGAGTCAAGTCATATATTGAAGTTTTTTCACTCTTTTTTAATAAAGAAGCATTCTATATTTAGATAGCATTTCTATCCTGTACATAGAAGCATTTGATAAAGAAGATTGAGAGCATTCTATACTTTTGAACAACCGTCACGATTTTGAAATAAATAACATAGATTCGTATATTATCTGGTTCACACTCTGCTTCAAGTTGATATACATTGGTCAAAAGATGAAGATAAAAAAGTGGACATTATAAGAGAAAGCATGAGCCGACATAGATTTATATTTATAATTTATAATAGTGAAGAATCGCTACATCAATGTCAAGCTTCGTACATGTACCTCAATCTAAATTTGCTTTACCAGATTTGACAATTGGCCACATTATAAAAAGAGACGATAGTGCAAGAATGTAGGATATGCAAAAGTACTACTATTTATTTATCTAAAAGGTGTAGAATGCATCTACACCCCGAATGTTTCGAAAATTTTCACCTTACAATTTAATTTACGTTTAAGATAAAATATGTTCCTGTATTAAAGATTGTACAGTTTTTCTTGAAAATGAGAAAAAAAATCTTTTTTGTTGTAAATTCCAATCCTTTTTTTATAAATGTTTTTTTATTCCAATCTAATAAATTAATTGACAAATTTCTCTTTGTATACTGACCGGCCGTTAACGGGTTAATAATATATAAAGAATAAATGTGCCGCAAATTTACTTTACTTACCTCAAAACTATTTTAAAGTTAATAATAAAGTCTATTTAATAAATATATTCCCACGAGATAGAAAACGCTACGCCTATGCACATTAGAATTTGGAACGAATAAACATAAACTAAAATATCATATTTCACTCATTAACATTCTTTCTAAGAACGTAAATATATATAGACCAGCAAAGTATTGATATGTTTGCGGATGTTTTAAACTATTCAATAAACTTGTTTCACTACACACTTGTGAACCGCACCAATTTATATTGTTACGGGGGAAAATGAGGTTATGAGGACTATATTACTTTTTCGCTTATTTACATGGGCGAAGTATACGCAATAAAAATGACCCCTGTAAGAATTTACTACTGACATTTTACGCGTTTGCCGCTACCGTTTAGTTCAATTTGTAGATTAATCACCTTTAATTGAAATCTGTCCGACTATAGTAGAAGCTACTAGTTTAAACAGTTTCAAAAATAAGTTTGATAACGAACAAAATATTGTACCTAGTCTTATGTTAACTATATTGTTTGTATTTTTTTTTCTTTTGAAACTTATGTATACTTTGGAATATTTGTATTTTTGTAATTTGCTATTATTGCAAGAACTTTTTGTAAGTACTAATTCTTTTGAAAATTATTTTTATTTTTACTTTGTGAGAAAATTTTATTTATATTATATTATTTAGTTTAGTACATACAAATATTTTGTAATTTGGGCCACATAAGCTCTGCTTTGGCTCGATATCATTATAGTATAATAATAATCCTGTGGGAGTTTTTGTCAGTTCTTCTACCAGGCGCGGCCCCCTGCGAATGGGGGATGCTCTCTGGGTATCTGTAGCGCAGATACCCAATAATGTAAATATGTACAAAATATCACAATTCGTCAGTGCAACTTACTAGTCGTTAAGATTATTTATAAAAAGTTTTGACACTCAACATTAATAACACACATATAAAATATAAAATAATGGACAAAATACATTCTAAAATTTTTAAAATTTAGGTAAGGATAGTAAAATTTAGTTTATAACATCTTTTAATGGTGTGTTTTAACTCTGATACATAGAGAACAGAAAGAAAAAACAATATGATTAAAAAGTAATTAGGTGTTATAGTTTTATAGCTTAGTATTATATTTCTTTTCAAGAAACAGGAGACCCATCTTGGGTAATTTTACGTTTTAATTTCTAAATCAGCTGTCTTAATAGTATGCAACGTGTTATGCATACAGGTGTATTATAACGTGTATATTTACCTCTACATATACACGCCATAATACACCTGTATGCATAACATGTTGCATACCATTAAGACAGGTTTAAAAATTAAAAAGTAAAATTACCCAAGATGGGCCTCCTGAAAAGAAATATAATATTAAGAATACCTAATTACTTTTTAATAATATTGTTTTTTCGCTCTGTTCTCTATGTATCAGTGTTAAAACACACAATCAAAAGATGTCATAAACTAAGTTTTACTATCCTTGCCTAAATTTTAAAAAATTTTAGAAGGTATTTTGTCCATTATTTTATATTTTATACGTGTGTTTGTCAAAGCTTTTTATAAATAATCTCAATGACTAGTAAGTTGCACTGACGAATTGTGATATTTTGTAATTATTTACATATATTTTTATTACAGTGTCAAGGAATAAAACAATTCCGAAAACTAGACAAAAAGTCAAAAGAGTGTTTCTTTAACATTCCGACCAAACTTCTGACCAGTCCTAACTGTGTTTTATATATATATATATATATATATATATATATATATATATATATATATATATATATATATATATATATATATATATATATACATATATATATATATTGTAGTGAGAGCAGAAATGCAATAAATCAACATAAAAATATATACAATCAGATATACAATGTTAATTAATAAATTTATTCAAATAGTAATTAAAGACATAATTTATAAGTTATATACTAGATAATATTATTAAAAAATAATTCTATGAGGGTATTTTAAGAATTTACCATAAGAATTAAGTTTAAGAAGTTTTTTTATTTTATTTTATTTAATATTAGAAATGTTTAATTCAGCCAGGTACATATGCAACCAAACATACACTGTGTTCTTTGACGTTTAGATGGAAAAGTGGGGTTATTTATTTTTGTAATGTTAATTTAGAATATAATTGTGGATGTAGAATAGTAAAAATATATTTCATATGAATGTTTAAGTTACATATAATAGTATAGTTCTGATCTGGAGAGCCTAAAGTCGAGTAAATTGTAAATGGAAAGTTCTGGAAATGTCAATAGGACTGTATGCATAGTACATAACAGACAAAAAACGATTCCAGAATTTTCAGATAGAACAAATAGAATGATTCGAACATTATTTGTTGCTAGATTACTCTGGAAACAATGAAAAACATATAAAAAGCCATGTAATTTGAAGAGGAAAGTTGAGTTCAGTAGAAGTTAGTTAAAGTTCAGTTGAGTTAGAGTTCAGTTCAGTTATCAGTAGTCAGTTAGTTACAGATTATGATTAGTTACAGTAAAGTGATTCAGTAAAGTTATAATTCCAGAATTTAGTTACAAGAAGATTATTAAGTTAATTATTATTATTATTAAGTCAGTTACATGTGATTATTAATTACAAAGAAGAATGATTTATGAGGTTTTGAAGAGATTATTAGCTAGAAGAAGGCATTGATTAATTTAAATGAATTATTAAATGAAATACAGTTAATTATTACTACAGTAATATAGTGACAGTTTGAAGTTAATTCATTGAAATAAGCATTCAATAATACAACCACAAGATCCAGTATATTTCAAAGTACACTATATGGAAATTACAAGGAGTTAAATATATATATTTATATGGTGAGGAGATAATTAAGAAGGAACCTATTAAAATAGTTGGATAACCAAGGCTTAGTAAGAAGATATCGAGTGGTGATAATAACTTTAATTTTGGAAAAAACTTTAGGCGTTCAGTGAAAGAAGGTACCAAATTTTGTTAATAATTTAATAATTGTAAGAATTTCAAATTTTAGATAGATTGTTGTAAATTGATATTGCTTATATTAGATAGATAGGTTTGTTTCATAATAGTTATAATAAAGATAATTTAAAAAAATACTTACAAACTAATTCTTTGAGAACCGCGATAAAAACCCTATACTTACATATATCATTCAAATTTACTCATAGCTCATACAACAACACATCATAACAATATATATATATATATATATATATATATATATATATATATATATATATATATATATATATTGTTATGATATGTAAAATCGAGAAAAATATTGGTTTGCTTAAAATATTTCAAAGTTCCAAAAAAATAATTCAGATAAGTAGTAAATAAACAACAACATTTCGAAGAAGGAAAGTCTTTAAATTTTTGGATTACCTGTATTGAACAAAACGTAAGATATGCATAAATTATTTTCTTTGTTAAAATATATTTGAGTGACCTGCATAAGCTTAAGTGAAACACTAGACAATGGAAGCGGTTTTTCCAAATAAATGTTGGGCAGTAATTAGGACAATAGAATAAAATTTAGAAAGATATGTTTTTGTTAGTTCTTAGGAATTGCAGGAAACGATTATTTTGTAAAATAGTTTTAGGAAATTTTATAATTGTAGGTAAAAATTTGTGTGTTATTGAAATGAAGAAATGGGAGATGTATGAAGCGTTTTGATTAGATGAGATTGAAAAAGGTGGGATGATTGGTTTAAGAATAAGACTTTAGTTAGTAATATATATATATATATATATATATATATATATATATATATATATATATATATATATATTATATATTTATATTTAGATTATACAATATATATATATATATATATATATATATATATAAGTTAAAATTACTGGCATGTCTCGCAAAACTAAAAACCAAAAATGGTGTATAGATGGAAGGCAACCGTATATACGTATTTCTGATTATTGGTCGTCTTCAGTACGGTGCAGCCAAGTTAGAAAAGGAGCATTTTAACTTGGGAAAGGATCGCTACTTTTATTTTTATTATTCACTCACATTATCCTTTTCCATATATATATATATATATATATATATATATATATATATATATATATATATATATAGATTACATTTCAATTCGAATCCCACCATTGCTCTACACGTGTTTCGAGTTATTCAAATCGTCAGGAACGCTTGGGCAGTTCAAACTGAAATGAAATGCAGTCTAGTATTTGGCCGTTAAAATTAAAATAACAGCCTGGTACGCTACCAGGGTCTTCAAAAACCTCTTACTAGAGGCTTTTGAACGACGCTAAAAGTAACCTTTTACTCCGACATACATCTACGGTTTTTCCCTTGAAAAACACATTTCAAATGCCTCAATCGTTTTATGACATCTTCTGTAAGGGTCCAGCTTTCTACTCCATAGAGGAGGACACTAAAGACGTAACATCTAAGAATTCTTATGCGTATATTGATACTTAAAGATAAGTTGCAGAGAATCTTCCTAAGACTGTTGAAAGAGATTCTTCTGGCTTTTTGAATACGAGTTTTTATTTCGTAGCTGTGGTCCCAAGTATCCTTAATATTACAGCCCAAATAGCATATTTTGCCACTCTTTCTAACGGTGTATCACCTATTGTAATTCGGGCCTTTATGTTGGTGTTCTTACTATTGATAATTATTTTTGTCTTCTTGCAATTTAGTTTTAGGCCGTATTTGTTACATGTTTCTACAACGTTATCCATCATCCTTTGGAGCCCCTGCGTACTATCTGCCAGCGACAATGTATCGTCTGCATATCTAAAATTGTTTATAAGATGGCCATTTACAACAATCCCATCTTCTGATTCGTCCAAGGCCTCTATAAAGATGTTTTCGGAGTATGTTAAATAGTGCCGATGACAATATTATGCAAGCCTGTCTAACTTCTTTTTCGACAATAAAGATCTCGAACAGTTCATTTTCTAATCGCACTGTTGTTTTTTGTTGGAGATATAAGTTTGAGATTAGTCTTATATCCTTACCATCGAGTCCTGATGTTTTCAGGATATCGATCAGTTTCTCATGTGGGATTTTATCAAATGCCTTCTCAAAATCAATGAAACATGCATACAAATCGCAGTTGACATCACTGGCTCTCTGTATTGGTGTCCTGCTCTGAATCCAAATTGAACTTCACTCAGGTGTTCTTCTAATTTGGTGTATAGGCGCTAGTGAATGGTAGTAAGGAGTACTAATCTATGTTCTTCACATTTTCTAGCGTTGGCTTTTTTAGGAAGTAAAATGAATATTGATAGTAGCCAGTCTTTTGGTAAGTAACCAGTAAGTCTTTTGGTAAGTATGCTGTTGAATAGCTTCGTAAGAGCTGTGATTTGCTGTGCTTCTAATATCACCCTTCCGGGTGATTTCCCATCTTTAATGGCCATAGTTACTTCTTCATTTGTTATTTCTGGGCCGTAGGGATTGTTTATTTCAGTCGGACTTCGTGCTGTAACTTCGAATAATTCTTGCATATAATTCTTGAATATCCGTCATAAAAAATCATATTATGTAATTTGTCTTTAAAAAGACAACCACATGCCATGGTGACAATAAAATTCTCCTGTAAAAAGTTGATTTCATGTAATCGAATGAACTATCTTACAATAAACTCGTCACAGGAACGCCACTCAGCAATATCGGCAATATCATTTTAAAATCGTCAACTTTAAAATGTATAATATATGTCTGAATAATTGTCAATATAAATGAGCCAGAAGAAATTAAATTATTAGAAGAATTTTTCACGGTAACAAAAAACAAAATTTGTTTAATTTTTTAATGTTTGGATTTTGAGAACGATTTTGGCTTATTCCCATTAATTATTCCCTTATTCTCATTAAAATAGTAATTACTTTAAAATGTCACAAGAAAATAGCTTCTGAAAAATATTAAGAAATAGTTATTGACTGTTAGTAAATATTTAATGTTGGTTATTTTTAACCATATATATATATATATATATATATATATATATATATATATATATATATATATATATATAATATATGTAATATAACGCCAGTATAGAACCTTCGCTTCAAAAAACTTTAATTAGATCAAGCACATTAGCAGGTGTACCTAATAGATTACATTATGATAAAATTATAATGACATGTATTTTCTCCATTTATTTCCTAATTAATAAAACGTTTGTTTTAGATGATCTTGAGGTTTCTCCAGATTTTTTTGAATATTTTTTGGGTTTGTATTCTTTGTTATTAAAGGATTCGTCGCTTTGGTGTATTTCCGCCTGGAATGATAATGGAAAAGAAAGTCTCATAAATCTTAAGCGACCTGATTTACTATATCGGACAGATTTTTTTCCTGGATTAGGTTGGATGCTTACCAAAAATATCTGGCAGGAACTTTATCAGAAATGGCCACGAGCGTGAGTGTTTATGTATTTTAAGTACATTTGTTATTATGACGATTGCAATGTTATTTTTATCTCCAACTTTTTAACATTTTGTAGTCTAATATTGGAATAACTGATAGATGTATAAATTTTTAGTTTAGTTTAGGTTTTATTTTGGTTTTTAAATTGAACGCAGTGTTCAAAATAAATAAAACAATAATCAATTGATATGCAAACATATTGCAGTTAAACGTAGTAAATATTATTGTAAATATATTCAGTATTAATTAATTATTTGGTCGCGATAATGACATATTTTTTCTTTTTACTTAATATTTCTAATAATTCTATATTGTCATATGTTACGAAATTTTAATTTACTTAATTTTATTATTGTGACCAAGTCATACCGGTACAGACAACGGCCGAATGAATGACCTGGAATTTTGAGCGTGACCACAGAATACACCAACAACAAGAAGCGACACAAGGACGATTTTCATGAACCAAATTTTTATGCGCATGCGTGAGGTCGGCCATTTTATAATATGTTTTAATGTCAAAGGCTTTGGTGTTAAGTGTTAATTGACTGTTCAATCAAATGGCTACGTGCAAAGGAGGCTATTCGTGCATTTATCGCGGCTGTCGCCAAAAAAGGTGGTTTAAGCCTATTTTCAATCCCAAAAAATCAGGAAAGGTATGTAGCAAATTTATACATTTTTTGTCGATAGAAAAGTTTGTTTTGTATACATAATGGTAGTCCTACATATAGTGACAAATAGTCAAGCTGATAATCTAGCAGCACTATTGAATGCAGAAAGTGGAATCGGTAGAAGTTCAGAAATCAAGAAAGTTATAAAAATAATTTAATCAATAAACAAAAATACGTTTGTTTTCATATAAAAATAAATGTTGGTATATTTAATAAAAAAATATTAATATCTGGGTATTTTACATCAATATTCATATTTCTAATTTATTTTAAATATTTCAACTACCAAACACTCTCTGCATTCACTACTTTACTGCATTGATTAGTTTCCTTTAATCACTGTGTTATAGTTTGGACCAAAATGCATGTCTCTATACTACTATCTCTATATCTATATACTACCAACTCTAGTCTCTATATACTACCAACTAAGTTGTAAATGTTCAGCATTTTAAACTCCAAATTTGATCTTACTGTATCCATAATTTATTACCTTATATTTCTATTTCAGGGCTGAGCACTGGTTAAGAGCTGCCAATAGGATAGACTTATTTAAAAAGGGTTTTGCAACCTTGTACAAACATTTTACGTTGTGTGAGTTGCATTTTGAAAAAAAATGTATATCATATGGTATGGACAGAAAGTCATTATTTTTAAATGCTGTTCCTACCATATTTCATCATCTAAAGAGACGTCTAGATGACCACATTTCATCAGATGAACATTCTCACCAAGTGTTAATTGATGAATGTAAGTATTAAACATTTAAACGCAATATACAGCAATATGCAAACCAATGAAAAATGTGTATATTTAAATGAGACAAAAAATTAGTTGGTTGTCATCCTAGACATATTTTATAGTGACTAGCTTTAATATGATCCACTTTTTTATTTAACAGTTTACTGAGAAACTTTATTTCTATTGAAATATTAATTGCACTATAACAAATTTCTAAATTTTAGCTGCATCTTCAGAAGTTATACAAAAGTTTGGAATAAAAGATGCTGAGCCAGCAATGAATGTTGAACATGAGATGGAAAGTTGAAGCCAACATGTTCAAATGCAGCTACAAAGCATATCAGGTAAAAAATTTAAACATTGTAAATATATAATTAAATTTATTTAATAACAGCCGTAGTAAATTAAAACACCGACTAAGATTGTTGTTGTACTACATATCTAAGTTAATCATTGGCATAAATGATCAAACAAATGCCTTGTCCAAATTGGTAGAAAGAAAAAAATTGTCAAAAATTTTACATTTGATATGAAGACAGACATATGACTTTGCAACTTTGAAAATACTTCAATATATTTTTTTTAGGAGATAAGCCATTCCCAAATGATATTTCTACAACGTACATTCAACAACCTTGTGTCCTGTTACCATCCTCGGCATCAACGCAGACATCCAGTACATTGAGTTCTCATACTCCAAGAAAAATAAAGCTTTATAAGATCAGGTCTTTACGTTTAAAGCTAAATAAGAGCACTACAACACAATCACGAAAAGAAAAATATTCAGTTAGCGAAATTAATAAAATGTGCGATAAATTTTTAAATAAGCCCTTATCCCAGGTAGTGAAGGCCCAAGTAATATTAGGAAGTAAAACACCGAAAACAAGACGGTATTCCAAGGAATATAAGCAATTTGCTTTAACTTTATACTTTTTAGGTCCTAGGGCATATTCATTTATGGGTAAACTTTTATATTTACCATCAAAAAGAAGTTTACAAAGAATGACAGAGAATTTATCATGCAAACCAGGTTTAAATAACGAACAAATTTTTGATGCATTAAAAATCAAAGTTTCAACTATGATTGAACAGGATAAACATTGTACTATATGTATTGACGAAATGTCACTAAAAAGTAATTTATATTTTGATTTAGGACGGGACGAAGTTGTTGGATTGTGTGATATTGGCAGTGAAAAGAAGAGTGGTCTTGTTGCAGAAAATATTCTGGTTATTATGGCTCGAGGCTTGTATTCCAATTGGAAACAACCATTAGCCTATTTCTTTGTTAATACTAGCTTTGAGGCAGAAAAGTTGTGTCCTGTTATTAAGAAATGCATCTTAAAATTATTTAAATGTGGTTTGTATGTTGATTGTCTAGTCACAGATATGGGATCAAATTTTATGAAACTAGGTAAATTATTGGGGGTCAGACCTGGTAATGCTGAATTTACTATAGATGATAAATTATTATTTTATATTTATGACCCATGTCATTTAATTAAGGCTACCAGGAACAGTTTAATAAATAACATTTTGTGTTTTGATGGTTATAAGAAAACATCCTGGACATATGTGAAAGCATTCTATCGTGAGGATAAGGGAAATCAGTATAGGTGTGCCCCAAAGCTTACCAGCTCACACATATATCCCACAAATTTTGAGAAGATGCGAGTAAAACTTGCAACTCAAGTTTTAAGCCACACAGTTTCGAGTTCTATGAGCACATTTATGGCACTAGGACATTTACCTGCAGATGCTCTTGGAACAATAGAATTCATTCAAAAATTTGACATTCTTTTTGATATATTAAACTCATTCGACACTGGTAATTCCAATAAATATAAAAATTGTTATGAAGGTTCAGCAATTCAATTAAATTATTTAAATTCAATGTCGAAGTTCATTCAAGAATTGAAAATATTTGACAAGAGTGGGAAAAATGTTACTTCTAGATCGAGATCATTGAAATGTTGGGTTATTACCATATTACTTTTTACTTAATCAGTAGACCCATTTGTACCTTTCGGTGTTGGGCCGTTTATAATACAATTCTTTATATTACAATATTTTATAATCTTCTGAGGTGTCCTAGCTCTTGACAAACTTTCTCCATTCATTCCTCAACTCATTGATAACATGCTCACCGACAGACCTTTTCAAGTCACAATAGACAATTCTAAAAGTTCTCAAATGAAGCTCAGCAATGGACTGCCACAGGGATCTGTTTTGGCACCCTTACTGTTCAATTTATACATCGCGGACCTACCTAGGACAACTTCGCAGAAATTTGGCTACGCTGACGATTGGGCAATTGCAGCAAGACATAATAACATGAATATCACAGAAACAATATTAGCGGATGACCTTGCCATTATGGGAGAATACTTTCGCAAATGGAGGCTACGGCCTAATGCAACGAAAACCGAAGTGTGCTGTTTCCATCTGAATAATGCCCAAGCCAACAAAAAACTCTCCATCCACTTCGAAAACAGACTGCTCACTCATAACTCAACACCAAAATATCTTGGAGTGACTCTGGACAGAACATTGAGTTTTAAAGAACATCTTCAAAGAACGACAGCAAAGTTGAAAACGAGAAATAATATAGTCCAAAAGCTATGTGGCACTACATGGGGGTCTTCAGCCTCCGTACTCAGATCATCCGCTCTCGGACTTGTATACTCGGTGGCTGAATATGCTTCCCCGGTATGGCTCAATAGCAAACACACAATGATTATTGACACTCAATTAAACCAGACAATGCGAATGATCTCAGGTACAATTAGACCCACACCGAACTATTGGCTTCCCATTCTAAGTCACATTCTACCGCCGAAACTGCGAAGAAGTCTTTAATTTAGTCATTCTTTAATGGGTCTTCCTCTTCTGTTCTTCCCTATTGGTTTGGCGTCCCACACTCTTTTTACTTGTCTATTATTGTCCATCCGGGTTAGATGTCCGAACCATGCCAATTTTTTCTCCTTGATTGATTCGAGAATCGGTTTGATTTTTAGTCTTTCTCTTATTTCTTCATTTCTGATTCTATCAGTTCTTTTTACTCCGATCGTTCTTCTGAGGTATTTCATTTCTGCTGCCTGAATTCTGCTTTGATGCCTTTTGTTTAGTATCCAATTTTCTGCTCCATATGTCACTGTAGGTCTATATATTGTTTTGTATATTGTCATCTTGGTCTTTGTTGATATTTCTTTGTTATTAAGGAATCCTCTATTTAGTGCTTGGAATAGTTTTCCTGTGTTTTCCATTCTATTGTTAAGATCGTCCTCGATGTCTCCTTTGTTGTTGATTACTGTTCCTAAGTATTTGTATGAATTTGTCTGTATTATTTTTTGTTGGTCTATCATTATTTCTAGTTGATCTTCCGTCCCTTGTTTCCTTGATATTTTCATTATCTGAGTCTTCTCTTTGTTTACGTTTAAGTTGTATTTGCTTGCTTCTAGGTTCCATTTCTCTAAGTTGTATTTCAGTTTTTCTGCTGTTTCCGCAATTAATACTATGTCGTCTGCAAATATACACATTTCAGCGTTTATCATTTGAATTCTATTCTAACCGATGCAGTATTTCTTGAACGTTTTCTTACATTCTTTCACTATCTCATCTATTACATTTATGAATAGCACTGGGCTGAGACTTCCTCCTTGTCTAACTCCTTGAGTTTCAAATGGTTCTGACTGCATATTTGACATTCTTACTGTGTTTGTTGTTTTCATGTATATGCTCTTTGTTGCCTCAATCAGTTCTTCATTTACTTGCTTCTTTTTTAGGCTTTCCCATATATCTTTTCTTTTGACTGAGTCGAATGCTTTTTCCATGTCTGTAAAGCTCAGATATATTTCTCTATTTTTCTTTAAGGCCTTTTCTATGACTTGTTGCATGGTGAATATATGGTCTTGTGTGTTGTGTCCTTTCCTGAATCCACTTTGTACATCCTCTAATTTATGTTCTATTTATTTTCTGATTTTCCTTTCTATTATGGTTTCGTATACTTTTGCTGCTACACATAGTAGTGATATACCTCTATAGTTCTTACAGTCTCTTGTGTTTCCTTTCTTGTATATAGGTATAATTACTGCATTTGTCCATTCTCTGGGTATTACTTTTCTCTTCCATATTAGGTTATATATGTATAACAATTTTTCTTTTGCTTTTACTCCTATATATTTCATCATTTCTGGTGCTACTTCATCGCTTCCTGGTGCTTTTCCAAACTTTATCTTTCTTATTGCTTCTTCTAGTTCTTCTTTTTCTATAGTTTCTGGATTTTCCATGTTTCTCATGTATACTCTCTTGATGTGGCTTTCGTTCTCCATTGTATTCGCTTGATTTCCATTCAGTATCAGCTGGAAGTGTTCCCTCCATCTTTCCATTATTGTCTTATCGTCTTTTATTATTGTTCCTTCCTTGTTCATTATTTGTTTTAGTTTCGTTTCTTTGTTGCTTCTTAGGGTTTTCAGTGTTCTAGTTAGTGTTCTTTGTCTCAGTTATAGCTACTATTTCAATGTTGTTATCTCTAATTTCTTCCCCCAGTTCTATTTCCGTCCCATTTATACCTCTTACATTCCATGATGCCATTTTCAGAGTTGTTTTGTTCTTTTCTGTGTTTAAGTTATACTTCAATTTCTTTCCGTTTGTGTTGTTATCTTTAAGTCTGCTCATGTCCATGTTCTGTGCCTGTTTTGTCTCACGGTCCGTCATTGTATTTTCTTCAGCTAGTTTTTTGAACAAGTTGGTTCAGTATTGTACGTTACTTTTTCTATCCGGCTAGTTTTTTGATTCCATTTCCACTTAATGCCTTCAATAACTATGAAACCATATCCAATTTTTGTCCTTTTCCCATTAGTCTTTTCATCTGCTGCTATCTTCCTAAGGTTTCTTTGTATTTCTAACTCTTTTAATGTTAGATCACATTCTATATATACTCGATGTTGCTTATAGTTCATTAGTTTACCTTTGGCTTTCAGTATTTTCATATCTTCGAATTTTTTACATTCGATAACACACATTGTTTCATTTATTTTTTGTACCCTATTTATTTCTGATTTTACTCCTATTTTTGTTTCGATAAAGTTCTCTAGTTGCTCTGCGTCTATTGTGTCTATTGGTAAGCCTTTCATTATTAGGTTATTTTTCTTTTTTTCTTTCTGACATGCTTCCAAGGTTATTTCTATTTTATCTATCTTTTGTTTTATCGTAGCCATTTCTTGCTTTAGATTTTCATTTTCTCTTATTATTTCTTTCATTTGCAATTTGTATTCACTATTTTCCTTCCTAATTTCTTTTAGTTCCTCAGTCATATTGTTCATTGTATTTTTTATATCTTCTAGGTCCTTGTTTTTCTTTTTATTGTCGCTTACTAGTTGTCTCATTAGTTCCATCATTTCGTTATTGCTGCTGGCTTCATTCGTTGATGGATTCGACCTGTCTGGTGTTCGGTTCACTTTTCTGCTCCTGCTAAATATGTCTAGCTCCTCTTTACTTTTTCTTTTACTATCTTCATCCACCTTACCATCCGCCATCCTTCTTCTTATTCAAATAAGTAACGTTTTTATAAAATATTGGTAACGGTTACGGATCGCGACAAGCTCCGCACCCACCTCAACAGCTAAATTTTAGCGATTGCCGATCCTAACACAAATACGTTCAGCCTTTATAATTCTGTTTTGTTTTATCGAAACCTGCATATCAGACCTATTGTTTTGTTGATAATTATTATTGTTTATCGTTATTAATTACCCGTCCAGCGCAAAAAGTTCAACTCGCTTCGACAACTCAGAAGTATTACTTTTATCCGTAGGGCAATTAAAAACTAACTATTAATTTATTATTACAGCTCAAAAACAGATATCTGATTATTTACTTACATAAATGTCCTTTTTAATCACACTTTGCACTATTTTGTATGTAGATTACACTCGAAACCACCCAAAATTGGAATTTAATTTCGGAGCGACACTACACACGTCCAACTAGTACGATTGCCAGAACGATTTTTCTATTACCATATGGGGTCAAAAAGTTGTGGTACAGGCTACTTCATTTTGACTTCAAATATTTAAAAACTAGGAGGCTAAACCAAGATTGCTTAGAAAATTATTTTGGTAGCATTAGGCAACAAGGGGGCAATTCAATAATCCTACTCCTATCCAGTTCCAAAGAGCATTTAAAAAATTGTTCTGTCAAAATTTTTTACATTCCAATGCCATGAATTGCAAAGATGATTTGGACAAACAATTGATGGACTTAAAACCTAGTAACATCATTTGTACAGGTCAACAGGAAGAAAATAATCCAGTAAGGGCTATTGCACTTCCTGACTCAGATTATAAATATCAAAATATTACTAACCAAAATGCTTTCCAGTATGTCTGTGGATATTTACTTAAAAAGTGTATCAATGTACATAATTGTGAAGTTTGTATAGAATACTGTAGAAAAGTGGTGGAATTAGATCTTACTCACCTACTCACTCATTTTAAAGCATTCAACACTGATCAATATGTATATGGAGGATTAAGTACACCAAGTGAAAATTTTGTTCAGTATATATATATATATATATATATATATATATATATATATATATATATATATATATATATATATATATATAAATTAGAACAAATATTTTCCACATCATACGAAACTATTTTGACCGAAAAACAAGTGTCATATTCGTATTTTAATGTCATGAAAGAAGTAACTTTTATTCATCCTTGTAAATTATTTCCGATAACCTATCTTGTAAAGTTATTTATTAGATTAAGGCTTTATTATTCTCTAAAATATTTTAATAGGGATCTAAAAAGTAAGAAGAATGTTAAGAAGGGAAATAGAAAATTGAGCATCCTAACACATTTATAGTTTTTAGCACAAAATATTCAATTTTCTTTACATTTTGTCTTTTGAATTGTACTTCGAAGATCTCGATTAGTATATTTCATGCTACAAAATATTTTAAGCCAAATAAGTAATTTTACAACATATGTTTTAGTAAAATCAGGGCATGGATGGGTAAATTCTACTTTTTTTCATTATATTAAAAAGTTTATGTGAGACTCCCTGTTGTATACAAATCTCTACAAACTTAGTTTTAAAAATGCGTTCTAAGTTATAGATATATTTAATAAAAAAATCAGGAGGATGCTGCAATGCTCCATGGATCATTTTTGTAGGGTTGTATGCTTTATAATATGTTAATAAAGAATTCACATCTAAAGATTAACACTGTCCGATAATTTTCACAATTGTTACAGTTACTATGCCTATTAATTGGTGTTTTTTTTTTCAAGATATCCACAAACATAGGGATAGGGATATGTATAATTCTAATGATTCGTAACACTTTTTTGATTATTTTTTAGGTTATTACATCTTTATATTTATAGAAATATACTCCTACAATATTTCTTGATTTTTTATTTGTTTACCCCGATATTTTTTACGTTTTACTATATATTTTATTATTGGTCTTTTAATGCTAAAATCAGGATAAACAAAAAAGTATTTTCATCTATGGTTCCAATCAATATGATTTTCACCATTACTTTGCGGTGTGCGATGTATTTGCAACCTTTTGCAAATACATAAAAAAAATAATTCCAGCATTATTAAGAATGTCAACAAAAGCCGACCCTGCATGCAACCTTTTTCTCAGTGCAACTACAATTTTGGTGATATACGCCAGAAATGTGTGTGACTTTTCTCAGTGTACTAACATGTATAAATCTACATGTTAGTACTACACTAAAATTAAGTAAGCTCGTACAAGCTAACAACAAAGGAATCGACAAAGCTGTCGCTTCTGGTTGTTGGTGTATTCTGTGGCGTGACTCATAAAGTTGAACACAGGCGATCGGTCTCCCCACTTCACTTAAATATTCCGTTTACCAACATTCCCCCACTTTTAATACATTTAATAAAAACCAGTTATTCTGATGGAGTTTTTAAGTAAAAAAATTTTTAGAATGTCATAATAATTGTACCTTTAAAAGCCTTCTAAATCGTTGCTTAGAAGAAGCAAAAATTTTTGTCGAAATGCAACTTTTCCACGCAAAAGGTCAAAAATGGAGTCTAGCTGAAAAGAAATTGTCGCTTTACATTTACTATAAATCTCCTGGACTGTATAAATTTCTAAGAAATAAATTGGAATTTAAATTACCAGCAGAATCAACCATTCGGTCTTGGTTAAAAATATATAATTTGCAGACCGGTGTGAAAACAACTTTAATTTCGAAATTAAAAAATAAAGTTAAAACCATGACTGACGTTGAAAAACTTTGTAGCATATTATTTGACGAAATTAAGTTAGAAGTAGGGTTAGAGTACAACAAATTTTATGACTGTTTAGAAGTTTTCGAAGATTTTTCAGCTTTGGGAAGAAAGGACAAGTTGGCAGACCACGCAATTGTATTTATGGTTAGGGGTATCATTAATTCATGGAAAATACCATTTTGCTACTACATTTCAAAAGGTCCTGTAACAGGAGAAATGTTAAAAGAGTTATTATCTGAAGTAGTAGGAAAAGTGAACGAAATAGGCTTACTTCCAAAAGTAATTGTTTGTGACCAAGGATCCAATAATCGTAGTGCTTATAATTTACTAGGAGCTACGAAAGATATGCCACAAATTTCACTAAACTATACTTTATTATATACTGTTTTTGATGTCCCCCATTTAATTAAATCATTAAAGAACAGTTTCATGATTAAAAAACTCTAATTTTTTTGTCATAATAATCAAATAAACTGGAATGACTTTGTCCAAACTTTTTAACATTCTAAATTACATATCAAATAATTTTCATTGCAGTTCGATCTTTATCGTATCTGTATACAAAATATAATATTGACAAAATAAAATAAATTCAAACGTTCGCGAAGTGCTAAATGTTAACAGACATATTTCTTAGAAATTAGAGATAACGCTGGTGCGGTGTCCGGTTCTCTGACTCACTACACTTCGTAAGTACTGCCTAAGTAAGACATATATATATATATATATATATATATATATATATATATATATATATATATATATATATATATATATATATATATATGTCCATGACAGATGAGATCCATTTTGCAAGGCGAGATCCGATTTTGGATCTCACCTTGTATTCACGTGTATATAGTGATATCTCGATGTAACAATGATGGGGTTATAAGGAAATCGATTTTTGTCTGGACCTCATTTTGCACCCCTTTTGGCGAATTTTATATTGCATTAGTTCCACGAAATTCGCTGTAGAGGTCAGGGCGAGTAATTCGTTGTGTATATGCTAAATATACATTTTGTAGACAACCCGAGATCCGGTAAACTTGGCAACATCGCAAATGAATTTTACAGTCAGCTCTCTCCCTCCCCTCGGCTTATTTCTGGTTTGAATAATAATAATAATATTTACATTATTAAAGAGGTCTGTCCAGAAAGGCGATTGTCAAATATCTCGAGAACTAGACGTCGTATCGGAATACTGTTTATTTGTATTATTAATTTTTTACAATTTTTCTTATATATGTTCATTTTATATATGTATTTTCTTCTCCATTGTTCGTTTTACAAAAAATGTTAAAATTTTTATTTTAACCGCTTTTAAAAGACCTATAAAATACACCCAACCGCTTTCAATTTGATTGAGAGTTATTAACACAAATCTATTTTGCATATCATTTATAATTAAGGGACCAACTGTGCTGTTCACGTACTATATTGAGATTTCAAGGGAATATTTTTCAATATATATGTAGTTTGTTTCTGCTAAACTTGGACACTACGTCAAATAATTTACGAGCTACAGCTTTATAAACAAATTAACTTCATATTTATTCGTTTATTGAGCCCTGACGAAGGTCAAAGCAGGGAGGGTTTTTTTAAGGGGAGGGGATTTTAACTCAATGAATCAAAATTTAGTTGTATTTAAAAAAAATGTTTTTGAATCAGAGATTTTTTTAATTGTCTTATTATATAAACAATTTAATAATTATTATACTAATAATTAGTAAAATAAAAAGGGCTAAAGAAGTAACCAGTACCAGTAAGGGCAGTAACCAGAGTCATCTTTTTAACTACTATAACTTTTCAAAATACACCAATTAGATTCATAATATTAAGACTAGTAAACAGTAAAATATGTACCTAGTTACATTGAGTTTTGAATCAACACTGTAAATGAATAGTTTATTCGTATATATATATATATATATATATATATATATATATATATATATATATATATATATATATATATATTCGTATATAAGTGAAAACTTTAATTTGAACCCAGGACTTGTCTCTGAATAAATCAGGTCTTTCATTTTTAAGTTTTAAGCACTCTTGTTTTTTTGAAGCCACTTTACTTTTAAGATGGCTCTTAAAAAATGCAGACATAACAGACTTCTGTTTTGCAGTCCATGTCCCCCGTTAATGCATTTTCTCTTTGTTCTTGTTGCCGCGAACATTTTTTATTGTTTCAGGGTTCAAACCTAAAATAATTATGAGATTAAAATACAGGAAAATACAAGAAAAAGGGAAAAGGAAATGAAGAGATAGGAGAATATATACATATCTACAGCAGAGTGAGTAAAGATAACAGAGCTAAGAGGGGAGTCTCTATTGCCATTCGAAAAAAATCTTAAAAACAACATTAAATCGTGGACTGAAGTAAATGAACAACTACTAATACTGGAAATGAAAAAGAATGGGCCAATATCGTAATTGTCGGAGTATATGCCCCAAACGAAGATGCAAATCCAGAAAGTAAAGACGATTTCTACGACAATATGAATGAAATACTCTCTGAAGTTAAAGAAAACTGTGAAATCTTTTACTAGGAGATTTAAACGGCAGAGTAGGGACAGAAGAAAATAGCAGAGTCGTAGGAAGATATGGAGAACAAATAACCAATGACAACGGAATGCGTCTTAGAGATTTTTGTGAAATAATGTCTCTCAAAATTATGAATGGATTTTTTCAACATAGAGACATCCACAAATTTACATGGATACAACCTACTAGGAATCTGCGCTCGATAATCGACTTTGTAATCCAACGTCAAACTTCCCAGCTGAAAACAACTGACGTGAGGGTATACCGTGGATCAGAATGTGGATCCGACCATCATTTACTTATGGCCAATGTGATAGTTAACAATAACACTCAGGTACAGAATATAGAAAAGGGACAAAAAGTAACATTTCCTAAATATAACCTAGAAAGCTTAAAAGAAGATTCAACAAAATTTCTTTACAAATTACGACTGGCCACAAAATTACAAAATGTGGATCGAGAAAATATAACAACGGAAGAATTATACCAACAACTTAAAAAGTACATTCATGAGGCTGCAAGTGAAGCTTTGGGGTATAAAGACAAACATGAAACAAAAAATCAAAAATGGTGGTCGGAGAATATGCAAACGTTAGTAAACAAGAAGAAAACTGCTTATCAGAAATGGATGTCAACGAGAAAGGAGGAAGATCACAAGGTATATACGAAATTAAATCGAGATGTAAAAAGAGAAGTAGTGAAAAGTAAAAATGAGATGTGGGATCGAAGATGTGCAGAGGTGGATAGGTATATGGGTGGAACAAGAGTTGGGCAAGCGTGGAAGGTGATTAAGTCTCTCCGGAGGGAAGGAAAGGAAAAATCTAACTTAAAATTAATAGATCTGAAACAGTGGAAACAGCATTATGAGGTCTTATTGACAGAGGATAGACGTAAATTCCAAGATATCGAAATGGAAGAAATATCTGAACATACACAAATAATTGAGATAACAACCGGAGAGTTAAGCGATGCCCTCAAAAGATCGAAAAACGGTAAAGCAGCAGGATCTGGAGACATCCCAATTGAGTTGGTAAAGTATGGACCAAAAATATTACACGAGATGATGGTTAAACTATTTAATAAATGCTTAAAAGGACAAAATATCCCTGATGATTGGAATGTTGGATACATCAGCTCAATATACAAAAAAGGGGATAAACGCAATTGCTCTAATTATAGAGGAATAACTGTTACTAGCTCAGTTGGGAGGTTATACGGTCGAATAATAAAAAAACGAATTGAATCAGAATATGAAGACATAGAGGAACAAAATGGATTTCGGGCAGGAAGATCGTGCATTGATAATATATTCGTTCTGCAGCAGGTAATCGAAAAGCGGAAGGCAAGGAATCTATCTACCCACCTATTGTTTGTAGATTTAGAGAAGGCATATGATACGGTACCTTTGAAAAAACTATTTTATACATTGACGAAAGTAGGTCTCAGTAGAGAGTATGTGGATGCTATCGCAAATATATACAAAAATGCAAGAAGTATCGTTAAAGAAGGAAACTTTATATCTGAATCATTTCCAATAACCAAGGGGCTTAAACAAGGATGTTGTCTGTCTCCGACCCTGTTTAAAATATATATTCAATCATCGCTAGAGCAGTGGAGAAAACAAGTATCCGGAATGGGAATAGACATAGACGGTGGTGAATGTCTAACAGCTTTATTTTTCGCAGATGATCAGGTAGTCGTAGCGAATGACGAGGAAGACATGGACTACATGTTTAGAAAACTAAAGAAAGAATATGAAAAATGGGGCCTCAATATGAATATGGCAAAGACAGAGTATCTTAAAATAGGAGATAGTGAAGAAGATCCAGAGTTAGAAATTAGAAACACAAAAACATGCAATGAATATAAATATCTCGGATCTATAATATCTAAAGAAGGCACTACCAAAAGAGACATCGAAAACAGAACACAGCAGGGAAAAAAAGTGGTAAACATTCTAAACTCTCTACTTTGGTCTAAAGATATTAGACAAGAAACGACATTGACAATCTATCGAACCTTGGTAGAGCCTATTATGACTTATGGGGCAGAGGTTTGGCAGATAACGCAGAAGGATAGAAAAAGAATAGAAGTAGTAGAAATGGATTTTCTAAGGAGAGCGTGTGGTATATCCAAAAAAGATCACATCAGGAATGAAGATATTAGAAGGAGGACAAATACTGTATATTCCAGTGTAGATAGAATTGAAACGAGACAACTAGTGTGGTATGGTCACGTGAAACGAATGAATGAATATAGATGGCCAAAGAAAGCTTTAAATTACATACCACAACAAAGAAGAAGAAGGGGAAGGCCTTCAGTTGCCTGGGAAGAAATGTACGGCACATAATGAGAGATAGAGCCATCAAAGAAGACGAATGGATGGACAGAAAACTATGGCGGTCGAAATGCGAGAAACGGCAGAGGCTGTAGGAACCTCGCTTATATATATATATATATATATATATATATATATATATTATATATATATATATATATATATATATATATAGATTAAAATACATATTATTTTTATTTCCAATTTAGTAAATAGATCGTTTTAGTTTAAGTTCTTAAAAATGTTTAAATTTATGAATTCAATTTACATGTTTTAGTGATTTAATTGATTTTTGGTTTATGTAACTTTAAATGTAAGCTAATCAACTCATATCGCCGCCTGATAAGTAATACAAATAAGTAACTCGAATTTAAGCTGTCTCATATAGTTAGCTGCTTATAGGAGTATATTTTATAAACGCCTTAGAAGTTATTTTGTTATAGTAACAAAAAAGTGTGAAAAGTCGACCACTCAAAATTGCAAAAATTCGAGTTATCTAATTGTAATAGGTATTAAGGAGACAATATGTTATGTACAATTCTTTTTGATAACATTAAAGTTAAAAACCATAGCAAAATTAGAACATAATCTTATAGTAACATATGTAATATGTAATACAAATAATAAAATATTACCTACCCTCTTTAGTATCTCTATTTGCGTTGACATAGTTTTCTTCATTGCAGTTTGGATCCACTAAGATATCTTTCGACCAATCTGATTCGAGTTCGTGGTCTTCTCTATTTAACACATCGGAATCCATTTCTTTACTACAACTTGGTTCTGATGCATACATATTAGATATATCGTCATGTTCTTCTGGTCGTGTGTCTTGATTGTTTCACATTTCTAGTTGCGAATCAATTTCATTTAATGTTTTGCCTTTGTTTTTAGCACCAACGCCCTTCTCCATCATCAAAAGCAATTTTGCTATTTTTGCCGTCTGGAAAATATCCTGAGGTAATCTTAAAAGAAATATACAATATAAGTACCCTAGTTTTTTTATTTTAAGTACAACACTCACCGGTAAAATTCCTCGTGCGTTTTTTTTTGTGTGGCCCATGAATCTGGCCACTTGCTCCATTTCAGTTTCATCTAAGTTTAAGATCTGCAACACTGTGGCAATTTGTTTTCGTAATCTTGACGATGTCAGAGTTTTACGATTTTTAGCACCACAATTCTCAGCAAATTTTCTTAAAACTTTTGAGCTATCTGCCCATTTTGAGGAACTTCCCCGAAAGACCAAACAGAAATGGATTATCTTTTGGCACGATGTCTGTAGAGTTTCTAACAGGAAGCAAACTATCCACATATCTTTGAATATTTTTTTAAAAAAAGTACTGGTACTGCTTTGCTGCCTTTACCAATAGTAATAATTCTTTTAAAATGTTTTGAAAGAGCAATTTCGCTTTCACTAAGTATATTTAGACACTCTTCCTGATTACTGTTAGTAGAGTTGTTAACATAGGATTCAATTTTGATGTAGTGCACATGACCTACTCTTTTCCTATTCAATACAATTAAAAGGGCAAGAGCAGCTTCTGTAAATTTTTTAAATGATTTTTTATCATTGCAATTTATATTTAAATTTGTTAAAGAGGTTTCAACCACTTGCTGCACATAATCCTTAAACTTTAGAATATCTTGAGTTACTGGTAAGTAACTCAAGAATGGTGGTTTGAGACACTGCTTTTTATTGAGATCTTTGAGAGCAAGCAATCCCATAGAAAATTTCCAGTTTTTGTCCACCAGTTCATTAAATCTTTTAACATCTTTTAAACTTTCTTCATAATTTTGAACTGGCAAAATAGGGTCCTTTTTAAAGAGTAGGGATTTCGCAACTGCAGCTACCGCCATCAATGTGGTTCTCATATGCAGTGCTAAAGAAGGCGCTTGAAAGGAATGTGTAACTTCATCATAACCCGAAATTATTCGAGTCGCTGCAACAATCGAAATTTTTATCAAAATTTTCAGCTTTAAGTGCTTCTATCATAGTATTAATGCCATACAAATCTTGTAAAGGAACTAACAATCTGCCTAATTCACGAATTTTATTTGAAACAGCACTTCTTATATGGGGCCTTTTATGCTTTCTTAAGTAATCTTCCTCATATTGGTATATTATTAGATCTCCCTTTCCATTTAATGAAATTCGATCAGCCTGCATCGAATTAAAAATTTCAGATTTCAATCTTAATTTATCCAAAAATTTCTTTCGAGATTCTGTGAATGAAAGCATGGTTTGGCCTTCACTTGCATATTTAATTCCTGCTTTGTTTTCCTTATTATAATAACATTTTTTTGCATGTCGCTTTAGGGATTTTTGTTTATATACACCTTTGCAGTATATACAGGGTAAGTAATCTGCTGATACAGTATTAGAATTTGAAAAAGACGGAGGTCTCTGAACAGGTCTAACGGTATCGGCTGCATGCAAATATGAAAAATTCCCTTGCTTTCTTAGTAGATCTAACATATGCTTTCTAGCAATATCTCTTTTGGGTAACATGGTTATTTTTAAAACACTCTCCTCTTTAGGATGTTTTCTAAAAATATGCCTCGAAAAATTTGTTACGTCCAAACTGCAGTATAGGCAGCGGTCTCTTTTGTTCCACACCCTTCCTTTCCGCAGACTACATTCTACACTTTTGCCCTTCGAAGTGCTGACCTATTAAAAAAGAAAATAAATCAGTCTGCTAAAGTCAAGGGAATTATTTAAAACAAATCACAGTGAGAAATTCTTACTGACCAATATCTAAAAAATTACATTTAAAAAGCCACAGCATAGTTAATTTAAGACAGAACAAATTTATTGACAAATAAGTAAATAATAAATTTTAACTCAGAATAAAATGGAGTATAGAATAGAATGGAATAAAATTTATGTTATATAGTACTTTCTTTGGTTATATTTCGGGTTGATATCTATAAAAAAAAGATAGATAGAGAAAAGAAAGTCTAAGAGAATAATTTTAATAATAAAGTCATAATTAAAAATAATTACAATAATAACTAAGATTTAAAAAATTAGAACCGCGTTTTAATTTTAAAATTAAATAAATTTAATTTTAAAAATTATAAATACAATTACTTAATTAAAAAAGGGGAATTATGTTTAAATGCCGTATAGCGTTTGATGCTAGCTGCATGCTTTTTACATTTATACAAGAAATTTTTATTTATAATGTTTACAAATGCCCTTCATTATTATTTTGTGTACATTTTAAACATAAAAACACTTTTGAAACTATTAATTTATTTCTTATACCCCAACAAATACGGTACTTTTATATTTAAGTACTACTTACCTCGTTCTTGTCAATTTCTTTTAGGGCGTTCTTTTTTGTAGGTAATTTATTAACACTTTTAATAGCATTGCTTTTAAGGTCCAATGTTATAAAAATATTCTGCAAGAAAAAATTTTACTGTAATTTATATGTATTTATATTATATGTATTATATTTACTGTAAAACTTTATTGTAATAAATTGGAAATAGGTTATGATTTACCTCAAGAGGTTGAGATTCTTTACTTTGAATGCTGGACTCACTCTCGCTAACTAATGCAGAATCTTCTGCATACCACGAAGCCTAAAGGTTTGAATAAAACAAAGACTTTATTATAAAATTAGTCAATGTTAAATATCGAATGTAAACCAATTCCGTAGAGTCGATATGCGGTTGACGTCAGATTAGGAATCTCGCCCTTCCTCGTAACTCTGCGTTCGCCACTGTGCGCTGGGACATGCCGTTCAATTTAATTTTTTCTTAAACTATTTATCCAATCGAAATTCTAAAAAAACCGACATGTTCTCTGATTTTTGGTCTATCTAATGTTTATAGACAGCCATTTTTTGCTAGACCCAATATTTTTCGAGGTAGAGCGAGGTAAACGATTTTAAAAATATGGGTTTTTGAGACAAGTTATTTTGTATGAAGGCGCTCCGTATACAACAATGGTTTGACGTATTCTTATAAATAAAATAAAAATATTTCTGATGTCCGGATCGATATCAATAAAAAGATAGGTTTTACATTTTAGCCACAAAGTGTCAACCATAATCTATTCTAGAAGCCTTTTGTCAGTCGATTTACTCTACTATATGGAACGTAGGTATTTACTCTTGTGCAAAACTAATATTTCTATGTAAAAACACGATTAGAATGTTACCATGATAGCTTTTCTTATACAGATAAACTGTTAAGTTTAAATAATTTCCCCTTTTTAATTTTGTACATAAATAATAAACAAAAATAGCATTGAGAATAGAATTCAACAAATTCAATAAAACAGAGCATTTTGTCTGCCCTCAAGACATTTTTAAAATATAAAAAACCGTAACCGCAATTTCTTTATTCCTTGAGTAGGAAATATGGAATACAAGACAAGCTCTAGTCGCTCGAATAATACCCTTTAGAGCTGGCAACAGTCTGGGATCTCGGGTTGATCGGAAAACATCTAAAATTTTGTATATAAGTCTTCCCCTTCCCTTTTCAGCTACGGATCTCGTTTTGCTTTTAATTTATCAGAAAAATTTAAGTTCAAAAATCTTTTCCCTCTAAGTGTGCCATGATTAATATGTTAATTATAAAGGTAGCTATGAACAATATACTCAAATAATTAATTTCCTATTGGTGGATCTCGGGTTGTCCTCGATTTAATCGGATCTCGTCTTGTTATGAAGACGTATATATATATATATATATATATATATATATATATATATATATATATATATATATATATATATATATATATATATATGGCTTAATGCTAATACCCCCCGTATATGCAAAAAGTGAAATTTTACAGAAAACAAAAAAAACCTTTAAACACTGAAAACATTACATGAAATCAACATTTTATTGTTGGTTATTCTTTATAAACAGTTAATAAATGAAATAAACATAGGTTTTAGTTTAAATTAATTTGTGATCAATTTTTATGTCAGATACGGGCTATTAATTGAAAAAAATATAAAAACTGAAATGAAGTTACGGGATATTATTGATTAAAATTTTTGATAGCTTGGAAAAATAAATTACAATATTGTATCAACGTAAATGTTTATTCATTAAAGAAAAAAAGTATAACTCTTCATACAATGTTATTTTGAAAAATGAGGTAAGTTTTTATTCATTAAAGAAGAATATAACTCTTAATACAGTGTTACTTTGAAAAATGAGGTAAGTTATCATAAAAATATCTGCAATCCGCAGGCAAAAGAGATGTCAGTTCTTGTAAGTGAGTCCACTTTTTGAATGAAATTTTTAATCTTTCCTTGTGTAATAGAGGGTAGTTGAAAATTTCAGGGTATTTTATTTGTCTTATGGGTAAAGCTTGAAGATCATCATCAAAATTAATTTTATAAAATATCTTTTTCCTTTCCGGATTGTAGTGTAATTGTCTAAGATCGGTAACTGTTGGCTCACTTGGCTTTTTCTCTGGACGAATAGAATTGTAGCTCCATGTAGATGGCTGAGAGTAGTCTTTAAAAAATTCATATGTCAAGTAATAATTATCTATTGGAAATGGATTACGCCTGGCCTCTCGTGAAATATTAACATAGTCACTTGGCAGATGGATATGCCGATTTTTTAATTTTTTTTCGATCATAGCATGGATTGCATCGCATTCCATCTGCGTATGGCCGCGTTCTAGAAACTTTTATCTATGAGCACATTATTTTTCAAGCTGTAGTGAAACAAAGCAATGGCCATTACCACATTTCTGTTCTGATAACAGCATCCATCCGAATAAATGGTAATTGGCAGTTTTGGATCTGTGCACTTTTCTTCAATGTAATGCAATAAAAATGATGCAAAAGTTGATGCTGTTAAGTCAGATTCGGTTTCGTTCCACCAGTAGCAAGTACTTTGATGAGTTGCTAAGTTGTATACTGTAAAATTATGACAGTTCAATTTCATTTTATAGTAAATTGCACTTGCGTTTATAACGGGGCATATTTTAACAGCTTGAACATCCATAACCAGAGCGTACTTTTCTCTCTTCAACGCTTTCTTCTTGTCTTCTTCCTTTTTTTTTCTGGCCCTATCCTTTTTTTCAAATGCTTCTTGTAGTCTGCTTCATTTATGCTATTGTTTTCGAAAGAGCAGCATACGTCACATCTGTCTTTTTTTGGCTTGTATAAAGATAGGTTCATTTGCCTAAATATGTCATCAAATATTGGAAAGCTTAAGACATATTTCTGCTTATTGTGATCTTTACAATAATTTTCATAAGTCCGGAAAAGATCCATTTTAGTAGAAAAAATTTGTTCAAGATATAGCTTTTGGGTATCTTTTCTACAGTAATGCGAGCTCAGTTTTGACAACGATTCTAGCCAATTTCTCAACCACTTTCTTTTATCAGTTTTTGAGGCATGATCAGTTTTGACGTAACTCTTTCTGGGTTATCAATTCTCAGTCCATGTTCTGTGTTAGCCACCCAATTGTGAACCATATCTTCCTTGATTCCTAAAGTTCCTAAAAACATTTTTTTGCATACCTTTTTCTGTCATTCTCTTTTGATCTTAGGTAGTAAAAATAAGTTCCCTTCCTACGGGAAGGACCTTCAGTGGACTGTCTTATTTTTGCCACATATTCCACATTCCCGGTAACATAGACCTTTTTCTCCTCCCATGAGTCCAAATTCACCCAGAATTTTTCAAAAATTGAAGATCTGTCTTCTTCTGAAAACGTTTGGCAGACGCGTTTCTTTAACTTTAAACATGCAGTCGATTTGCATGAGTTGGTTATTTTTCTTTCAGGTCTGGGTATCCCTTGTGTAACAACGCCATTTCTATTCCTTTGATAACCTTTATACGCTTTACCAGTTTTTCTTAATTTTTATTTCTCGGCCATTCTGACGAAAGTGCTTTTCTCCTTCTCCTACCAGAATTTTCTTCAGCGGAATAATTGTCAACAAACTCTATTAGAACATCTTTAGCCGGCTGGAGATCAGTAATAGGAACAGATTGTTCTAGGTTCTCGAGTACATCGTTGTATAATACTAGAAGCTGATCGTCATTTTGAATATAAGTGGAAGCCAAATCGTCCGGAATATAGCTCTCTATATCATTGAGGGTCTGGTCTATTTGATCTTGATTATGTTTAGCATTCTTGTCGTCAATAGAAGTGGCACAGGAAGCTAGGTCCTCTGAATTATTATTTGTTATTTCATCAGCCATTTGATATACTTGATTCTGAATTTGTATCACTTGGCTCATATCCGGTTCTTCAGTACTACTTAAAGACTGATTGTCTGCAGCTACATTTGATATTTCAGTGCAATAAGCAATCATTTTCATAGTTCGACTTAACTTATTTGTCTGTAAAAAAGAAATATTTTTTTTTTCAATTTTTCATTTTTCAAAAATTGAAGATCTGTCTTCTTCTGAAAACGTTTGGCAGACGCGTTTCTTTAACTTTAAACATGCAGTCGATTTGCATGAGTTGGTTATTTTTCTTTCAGGTCTGGGTATCCCTTGTGTAACAACGCCATTTCTATTCCTTTGATAACCTTTATACGCTTTACCAGTTTTTCTTAATTTTATTTCTCGGCCATTCTGACGAAAGTGCTTTTCTCCTTCTCCTACCAGAATTTTCTTCAGCGGAATAATTGTCAACAAACTCTAT
The DNA here is from genome assembly GCA_918026665.1 of Diabrotica balteata. Taxonomy (NCBI): domain Eukaryota; kingdom Metazoa; phylum Arthropoda; class Insecta; order Coleoptera; family Chrysomelidae; genus Diabrotica; species Diabrotica balteata. The sequence goes on along the minus strand of OU898278.1, from coordinate 67,769,461 downwards.
TAGAACATCTTTAGCCGGCTGGAGATCAGTAATAGGAACAGATTGTTCTAGGTTCTCGAGTACATCGTTGTATAATACTAGAAGCTGATCGTCATTTTGAATATAAGTGGAAGCCAAATCGTCCGGAATATAGCTCTCTATATCATTGAGGGTCTGGTCTATTTGATCTTGATTATGTTTAGCATTCTTGTCGTCAATAGAAGTGGCACAGGAAGCTAGGTCCTCTGAATTATTATTTGTTATTTCATCAGCCATTTGATATACTTGATTCTGAATTTGTATCACTTGGCTCATATCCGGTTCTTCAGTACTACTTAAAGACTGATTGTCTGCAGCTACATTTGATATTTCAGTGCAATAAGCAATCATTTTCATAGTTCGACTTAACTTATTTGTCTGTAAAAAAGAAATATTTGTCATAACACTGAAAGTCATTTTTGTTTTGTTTAATTGTAGAAATTTAGGTCAGCTATTTCTTGTAGCAAATACACATGAAAATGAAAAATAAAATAAAAAAGGTTTCTCTACGGGAATTACGGGATAATGTAGTTTAATATTGATATGAGAAACTAAAACAAGGAACTATCATGTTAAAGGGTAAATAATATTTTTAGTACAACAATTATTTTTAGAACCAGAACCATTAATTTAATTTTTCATAAAGTATTAATAATAATTCATCATTGTAATTCATGAATACTGAACATACAATATCCTGTATCTCGAGTTTATTTGTATACATTTATTTTCTTTCCATATTTACAATAACCCGTATCGTTAGCTTTGGTAAATATTCAATGTTTTTTTACTAATTTAATCAAATAGAAGCATTTTGAAAGTTTAAATGATAAGTTCACACAATATTTATTAATAAAAAATCAGTTACTTACCGATTTTTCTCGTATTTCCTGTAATAACGATGACATCTTTATGCAGCTTCAAATTCGACCATTAAAGCAATGTACGAAATGAACGATACAGGGTATCAGCAGTGGATGCGTAGTGTCTACGATATCGGTTATTACAAGAATAATAATTTGGCGCGTTCTAATGCGTTTACGATACTGGGAATTTGCAGAGAGATGGAAGACACTGCTGGGGACATCTTTGGACAAAAAAATGAAATTTCAAAATTTTGTAGATACGGGGTATTAGCATTAAGCCATCGATATATATATATATATATATATATATATATATATATATATATATTATATATATATATATATATATATATATATATATATATATATATATATATATATATAGCAAAAAATACGACCGTTGATTAAATTTAAAAAATATTCAATAGTTGAATATCAGAGGTTGTATCGGTCAATAATAGGCAAATATTAAGTATATTAAGTATATTAAGTATATATATATATATATATATATATATATATATATATATATATATATATATATATATATATATATATATACTTCTAGCGGTTAATGTAGGCTCCGTACTAAAACGGTATTATACTAACTCCATTAGAATATACACCGTGTATATTATTATCTGAGTAGCGCTTTATGTAGACTCCGACCAACATGTAGGAGTAAGTGGACTCCACAGCAGGGTAAACCATTTTTGGGATCCGTATTTACCATTTTGCGTACACTTCTTAACTCCTGCGATGTTGCCAATAATTGTATTAGTAGTAGATTTTCAAATTTTACAGCAGCTACATTTTGGAACTTGAAATATATTTAAATATGGATCAATTTAGTCATGGAGGAATTTCATGAATATTTGGCTAATGTAGTTAAACATAATTATTAACCGACATTATATATCATTATATATTCATCATTTGTTGTGTTGGCAATGATATAGTTCCAGGAATAAAACAGCGATATAACGAAAATATCAGAAATTAAAACGGAAACCTTCTGACGGACCTCAGCAGCATAAACGAGATACATATTAATAATACATTTTTCCTTCAAAAAGAACAATACAAATACACTTTTGAAAAACAGTAGAGGACAAAGATCTATGATGGGCTATATTCGGTCGAATAGAGAATTATTGACCTCATAAATCTTGAATGTAAGATCACTAATATCAGCAGAAATAGGAAGCGATCAGAAATTGGTATTGTGTAAAATCCGAATGAAAACACATATATGTGTTTGATTGATTGATTGAACAAAATACCAGAATATACTACAAATATAAAAGTCGAAAGCTTTTAGGATGACTCCACAAGATACCTATTCCAAAAAAGAATAACCAAAAAAAAAGCAGAAACACATGTATCACAGACGGTGATGGAGTCGAAGAAAGCTGGGCAAAAATTAGGTCTAATATCTTAGCCTCGGCCAAAAAAGTTCTTGGTGAAAGAAATATAAATAAAAATAAATCTTTGCCAAGGCGAAGAACTCCATGGTTTTGTACAGAGAAGTGAAGGAAAAATGTAAAGAAAATAAAAAAGCTTACCTGAAATACACGTCAATCAAAATACAAGAGGCATACCATAATTACAAGATAATTAGAAACGAAAACTCATGAACTTATCAGAAAAATAAAAAATGATCACTAGGAACGTTTTCCGAAAGAAATGAAACATATTTTTACGGTCTACAAAAGGAAATAGGGCGCTTCATAAGAGGTCAAAGAATGGAGGTAAAGAAACTAAAAGAAATAAAATACAAAGAAAGGATACGTGGATTGACTACCTAAAAAGGCTATATGCAGGAGAAGATCAAACGACGCTGAAACACCAGATATTACCACAAATAAAGAACCTAATATAAATGTACAGGAAGTTCGGAAAATACTTGAAAATCTGAAAAATAGAAAAGCAGAAGGTAAAGACGAGATACCAAACGAGTACTGAAATATTTTGGAGCAGCAATGACAGAACAATTACCAACATTACGTAATAAAATTATAAAACAAAATAAAATACCGGAAGAATGGAGAACGAGCGAACTAATTCTACTAGTCAAAAAACAAGATAAAAACAAACCGAAAACTACAGTATTATAAACTTGTTAAATACTTCACTAAAACTTACAACTAAAATTTTACAACTGCTAATAAATCAGAATATAAGTTTAGCAGATAAACAACCGCTATAGAGCAAATTGCTCAGAAATCACTGGAGTATAATAGATCAGCATTTCTGTGTCTGATTGACCTACAGACACCGTTTGACAGAGTAAGACTGAAATATGTAATCCATATTATGTATAATAGAGTAGCTCCCCTAAATATTATAAAAAACTATCGAAAACATCTATCAAAAGAACAAAATGGAAGTCAGAATAGATGGACAACTTACAAAACTTATAAAAATTGGCAGCGGAACGAGACAAGGGGATGATATCATGAAAAGCATTAACAAACGAAGAGGATACAAAATGGAAAACAAAGAAATCAAAATACTCTGTTATGCATTAATAGCCCAAGATGAAGATAGTTTGCAAAGACTGGTCCACGGATTTAATATAAGAGCAAAAGAATTTAATATGACAATCTCATCTCAAAAAACTAAAACAATAGTAGTCAGCAAAGAACCAACCAGATGTAAAATAGAATTGATCAGCAGAAACAAGACCCGACACAGCCACAACGCAAAGAATAATGGAAACGGCAGAGATGAAAGTACTGAGAAGAATTACAGGAAATACGCTGAGAAATCGAAAGAGAAGTGAAAACATTAAAAGAAAATTTACCGTACAGTGTATAAATATATGGACACAAAATAGAAGTAAAAAATGGAATAACTACATAAGCAAAATGGAGGAGACTCGTGTCGTCAAAATAGCAAGAGATAAGTCACCAATCGGCAAAAGAAGTATCGACGACCGCGCAAAAGATGAAGTGACAACCTTCCATAAAGGTATTAATCCGCCAATGAACAAGCAGAATTGCTTATTGTGAAAAAGAAAAAGAAGTAACATATCTCAAATAAATAAGCGGAACAACAGAAACAGAGTATTAACGTGAAATTCCCGAAATAACAATAAAAAAATTACTGCAAATCGTACGAACTGAAATAAGTGTTGCTTTCTGTACATATACATACAGTGTAGGTAAAATTTTAAGGTCGGTATGGTCAAATTTAACAGGATATCTAAAGCAGATATAAAATCATATTTTCAATGAATTAGACAAAGATAACAATCATATTTCCCCTTCGTCTCCCCTCCTAAAATCCTTTTAACACTCATTGGCCATTGCCCATTAGTGACACGATTAGTTCCGATCAGATATTCTCTGGTTCCGATCCTAATATACCTAAAAAACTAGAGGTGGGTCTTCTCGTTTTTTTAATTTTTATCGGAACAGTTTTTCGTAAACTGTAACTAGTTGATTGTTTACCAGTATTCAAATTAGCGAGTACACAATCATATTGGCTATTATCGTTTATGTGTATAAGTATTGAAATAAAAGAACCTAACGAAGGATATATTTATTGTAACTTGAAAAATAAATTAAATAATACAAATGGTACTTAAATATTTACATTACACATTATTAAATCGCGAATCGTCTAAATTGACATTTAAAAACATAAGTTTTTCCACTTTTCTTGTTAATCGCGTTCTTCTTTTATTTAAAATTATACCAGATGTTAAACATGTGTTCACAAGGAAAAGATTTTGTTACAATACTACAACATTTTATGAATATAGTGGTTAAGTTACGATATACATGGCGATGGTTTTTTCAGCACGGTAATGGACAGTTCCAATCTCCGTTCGAAATTGTTTGTGGGTAATATATCATCAGACAATTACATGTCGACTTCTTTTATACCTCTCGATACAGGTGTATGTTTAGATGAGTCATGTCCAATTAATTCATCAAAAATACACCATGGACTTAAGTCATCTTTATCAGTTTCTTTTTCTTGGACTGATTGATTTTCAAGATTTACTAAACTTTTCGTTTCATCCGTTTTCCATAGTTAAAGAACCAGCTTTTAAAAAGTTTGCAGGGTGGATTCCTGGATATAAACCGCCAACAAGAAAAACTTTGTCAGGTTCATTACTTCAGGAATGTTATGTCAAAAGTGAGCAAATTATTAGATCGCAAGTTGTTAAAGAAGTAGAAAATATCTGTATTACTACTGACCTCTGGACATCTGGAGTAACTGAGAGTTACTTCGCATTAACAGGACAATATTTAACACAGGACAATAGTTTTTATGTCAATTTAGACTATTCGCGATTTAATAATAACGTGTAATGTAAATGTAAGTCCGATTTACTATTTGTATTGTTTAGTTTAGAACAGAATATTTAAAACAGAATATTTAAAAATTGGAGGAAATACCACAGATCTGAGGCTTGAAAACGCAGTCATAAAAGGCTGCAACCAGTATAAATATCTAGGAAGCATCATAGCAGATGGCAGAGTTAAGATAGATGTACAAAACCGAATAACCCAAGGGAAAAAATGCATCCGAATACTGAATTCATTACTGTGGTCTAATAAAATAAAGATGCATACCAAACTTCGCGTATACAGAGCAATTGTAGAACCAATTACCACATATGGTGCCGAATGTTGGACGATGACAAAGAATGAACGAGATAAAGTAGACGTTGTGGAAATGGATTATCTTAGAAGGTCATGTCGAGTATCGAGAATGGAAAGAATCAGGAATGAGGAAATACGAAACCGTACAGGAATTAGAGATACTCTTTCAGATAGAATACAAGGAAGGCAATTACAATGGTATGGTCACGTGATGAGAATGGAGGAGGAGCGGTGGCCAAAGAAAGCCTTAATGTATGTTCCGCCAGAAAGAAGGAAAAGGGGAAGACCACCAAATTCCTGGAGAAGAGAAATTACAAAAACAATGCAATCTAGAGGCTTAGAAGAGGGAGATTGGGGAGATAGGAAAAGATGGAGGCTGAAATGCGGGAAGCGGCAATCGCCGTAGGACCCCCGTTATATGATGATGATGATTGTTTAGTTTATTTTTCAAGTTATAATAAATATATCATTAGGTTGTTTCTTTCACTTCAAAAGATATTATACACATAAACGATAATAGCCGTTATGTTTGTTTATGTAGGTACTATCTTACTTGAAACTACTTTTAAACAATCCTAGTTACTTGTTTATGAAAATTAAAATTTTTAAATGCTTTTTAGCATTCAAAAAAATTTAAATTTGTTTGGAATCCTGAGAAAACTAACAAATATTTTTGAAAAATTTAAATGCAGAATGAAAGATTACATTATTACCGAGGGCCGAAGGTCCCTTAGAATAAACAAAAAGTTTTTTTAATGAGATATTTGAAATTAAAAATCACACTAAATTTTGTTTTTTTTTTTCATCCCTATAACTTATTAAAATAAACATAATAGAAGTTTTCAGGGACTTTCAGCTCTCGGTAATAATGTATTGTTTCATTCTGCGTTTAATTTTTTCAAAAATATTTATTAGTTTTCTCAGGATTCGAAAAAAATGAATGCATTTTAAAAAACATTGCCCCGAAATTTTGCACCTACGCTCTTAACGATAAACTAGCACGACCCACCTCTACTTCTCGGTACACGATCTTTTGACCAGACGACTATCTAGACTAGACGTTGCCAAATAAATTAGTGTATGAATATTTTTTAATTTGGCGTTATTGTATGCATGTTTAATTGTTTATTATTTCATATTGGGAAATTATTTTGATGTTTAGATTTTTAGTTCGGAAATCGTACTTAAAATACGAAACATTAATAAATTTTATTTATATAAAACGATTTCCGAAATGGAAATCAAAATGTTATATTACAATTATTGTAAAGAAAACTTGTGGCATATTCCCAATAAAAAAAACAGTAACCTGCCATTTAAATCAATTTCGCCCAAATTTGATTATCTTGAGCATTTTATCTTCTTGATAGAACATTGTTCAAATGCAAAAAAAGACAACAGGTCAAATAAAACCAATAAGTTTGGCAACGTTGAATTTCCCCTTTTTTAATATTTCCATTCGGCGATATAAAGGGCGTACCTAATATACCTCTCTCTTTTTAAACAGCTGTTTCTCACTCCATCTCACGTAAGGTCCATACCGACCATAAAATTTTTCCTACACTGTATATGTAATATAGGTGGCCATCATCAGAAACGAGACATGTATAATTTATGTTTAATCTAAAATTCGTCTCGCTGGTTTCTCCCTTTCGACTTGGGTATTACGAATAAAAATAAATAAGCAATAAGAACTATATTTAAACCAAGTGACAAAAAAAATATTCATTTACTTTTAAATGATTAACGTCTATATAATTAAAATAATCTTGAAAACGAAAAATACAGAACGGCAAGATAATGATAGCTTATACAAGCGACAAAGTATATAAAACAATAAGACCGAACATAATACCATAACTGTAAAACATATGAACCCATAAAGAAATATATATGTTTAGTGATTATGAAACCGCTTGTCGTCTGCCATGAATTTTATTACAGAATCAAGTTACCATAAGACTTATATATTTTGTCTGAATAATGACTCACTACGATAAAAAGAAATAGAATACTTGTATAACACACAACGGTATAAAGCTCAAACTATGAAAAAAGTTTATAATTTTTAAACGAAAGTAAAACAAAGTTCAATTAAAAGGTTCAAATCGCGACACAATATGAAATAATTCAATAGCAAGTAAAAGTACTTGATGTAGGTATAGACTATGCATACAACAAAATAAATATGGTGTATTGTACTTTACTATGTAGGATGGATGCAGCAAAACACTATAAATTAGAACTCGAACACAGGTCTGTGTGGTTTGGCAAGTGGAACAGCTCTCCGTAAAAAAATGGGGTTTTATAGAATTTATTTTGCCAAGTGGACGCTATTTGTGGGCGATAATTACCCTCCGATCTGCACTTTTGAAGAAAGCCACTCTTTTTTCTATGGACAAGACTCACTCACACTCACTCTTTGTTAAAATACAATGTATGAATAAAAGGTCTTTTTCCGCAAATCGCCAGGAAATTTTGACATTCCTGTCAAAATTTCTTGAAGAAAAAGTCGGGACTTCCTTACTGTAAGGAAATGTTATTTCCTTACTGTAAGGAAATGATATTTCCGTACAGTTGTTAGTGTTCTACATAAATAATAGAAAACACATTGCTTATAAGGAATTAATTTATATTTTGAAAACATCAAGTCATTGCTAAATACATTTTTAAGATCAATTTGCTATATTTACAGTAATTTGACAGTTAGTACAATTACTGAACATTGGAGGAACACTCTTAGAACTATGAGAAACATTTTGGACAACATGCAGGGTGGAAGTGTCATTTTGTTGAATATTTTGTACTGTGAAAATTTTATTTGCCACCTCAACCTTATTGTTAAGCGATTCTTCGATATATCCTTCAGCAACGTTTGATGACTTCCATCCGCCATGCCTCTTTAAACTAGTTATGTCGGCACCAGAGTCAACCAATATTGTTGCAGAAGACCGACGAAAGCAGTGACCAGTATATTCTGTCGGATTTACCAAGTTCAAATAAGTAGCAATTATTTTGGGCATTTTTCTAAATTGATGAATTCCTACCACTTGTCTACAACCCTTTCCGCTTTGATATTTAAAGAAAAATCGGTCACTGTTCATATTTTCTGGTCTTAACGAAATATACTTTCGATAAACATTCAAGTAGATCTAATTAATTAGAAATGATCTTGGTTTGTTGGTTTTCGAATCAGGTATGCTGATTAAAAGCTTAGATTCTAAGTCTTCTATATCGTGTACAGTCGTTCGGACTAACTCATCCATTCTACAGGCCCCAGAAATACCAAATATTACAGCCACCTAAAAAATAAATAAAGCTATAATCTAAATAGAAATTAAAACCTTGTAAATTACCATAATCATTAAATTTTCTTTATCTGGAGCTTCCTGGATAAATTTTTCAATTTCTTCCTTCGTTAAAATCTTGGATTTCTTTGCCCTATAACCTTGAGCTTGCCGTTTCAATAAATAACGAAGTTTTGAGTATGTAGATATATCTACATTGTGTTTAAGTGCAAGGGTTGACTTCAGCATTGAATAATTGGCCCATAATGTTGAAGATTTCATCTTTAAACAAAGGTCTAGGAAGTATGCCATTACAACATTTTCTGAGAAAGAACTCGTATTTTTACTCATGCGATAATCCATAAAACGTCTGTATGCATTTTCGCACTTGTCTCTTGATTTCTTTGGCAATAATTCTAATGAAGCAGTATTCACTGCCTCAACCAGCTCTGGAGGAGTCCCAGGAATGGAAATTTCATCATCACTTATCATTTTACTTTCGAGAACACCAGCAATTAAATTTATAAGCGTCGAGTTTGACAATTCAACCTCAATACGTTTCCATAGTAACCCAAGTAATTTTATTAGGAATTTCAAAGCACCATTTATTTGGGAATAAAATTATCGCGTTTTTTTAATCAATCAATATCTGTCGAATTTTAAACGATTTGCGGAAAAACAGTATGTTTACCTCGTAGGAAAAGCCACATTCCTGGACTCTGTGTTGCTAAGTCTCGGCTTGCGCCTCGACTTAGCAGTCTTCACAGTCGTCCAGGAATGTTAAGCTTTTTCTACCCGGTAAACAATGTACTATTGTTTAAAACAATGTATTTACAACCGTCTAATTGTTCGATAGTGTCTGGGTTTTTGTAACCCATATCTTGGCCTACTACACGGTGAGAATCAAAAATAACAAAAAGTCTGTTAGTATTTTACCAATGTTTATAACAGTTGAAACAATATAAGAAACTATCACACAGTTAAAAACTATGACCCCTATGGAAAAAATATAGTAGACTATGACTACATTTGTGCTTTAGCACTATAGTAAGAACAAGGTAAAAATCTAAATACCTACATAATTAATAACAAGAAGTTATTAAAACTCCTGTTAGTTATCAGTCAAAGAAAGCGCATTTCAGAATATATTATGAAAAATGTTGTAAATATTACAATATCAGGTACATTTGTATAATGATAAGAATACAAAAATAAAAAAAATAGCTTACTTTTTCAAAACAACAATCAATCACTTCAGTTTATCACAAAAAATTAAAAAATTGTAAAGTAATTGAACCCAGTTTGTGAAACTTGTCCACCCCTTAAAATTACATTCGGGTGTAACAATTGATTGGAGCGAGGTGTATTAATTCCAGTGTAGACAGGAACTATTCCACCGCGCTCGAATGCTCCAGACTATCCCTTTCCCCTATAGCACTCTGATGCGCGATAGGAGCACAACTATCAGCTAAATGTTCTTCATGTGGGAGTCCTGGGTAATAGAACTCCAACATGGTTCTCCTGTAAATGGTAAAACTTATTCTTAGATTACAACGACAACCTTCTTAGTATTTAGGTACAGGATACCGTCCACAATTATGTGATTATGTATACTTGCCAATATTCTTTTAAAAGAGATTAATAAAATTCGCGGGGTAGACACCGCGACATCGCACGGTATGTTTCGTAGCGATAAATTTACCATTACATTATTCTAAGCATTCAAAAATGAAATTTTCTTTTCATACAAACATCGATAGTTTTTAGCTTTGGAATTATTTGAGTCACACCGAGCTGTAGCAGATTTACCCTAAAAAGTTTTATTTTACGCACAATTAGCACACTGGCTCTGGAAATGACGAATAAATATATATTGTTAAAAATTATGTAGATTTATAAATTTAAAACCTCTTTGTCTTCTTCGGATTCTTCATTTCCATTCGTTCCTATTATTGCACATGTTATCAACAACGCACTTCTCTCATTTTTTATTCACTACTCTTTTGCTGCTGCCTGGGGTAGGGTGAGGAACGAGTGGATTTAGTAGCTCGGAAATCATCTTACTGCAGCCGGTCTCAAGCCCGGATAAAATAGGAGGGTTAAGCGGAGGGTTAACTACCCATCCTCGGAAAAAGAAACTAGTTATGAAAACTGCAACTTTGCCTCGGAACCGGACACATAAACACAAAAACCGACAAATGCAATGTAAAAGGACTATAAATATTGGAGCTTGGAATGCCCAGAGTTGGTACAGATCTGGAGCTGCTATAAATATTGTGGAACAACTGGAAAACATAGGAATGGATATAACAGCCGTCCAAGAAATAAGATGGCCAGACGATGGAAATATAAAAATAAGTAAATCCACCATCTTCTTCAGCGGTAACAAAAACGGAAGACATGAATTTGGAACGGGCTTTGTGATTACAGACAATCTAGTACAGAACATACTAAATTTTAAACCTATAAATGAATGGATATGCTACATACGAATAAAGGGAGAACGATACAACATTTCGATTATCTCAGCGCATGCACCAACGGAGGAGAAGGATGAAGATATAAAGGATGACTTCTACGATGCCCAAACATGATATGCGCATACTCTGCGGGGGCTTTAATGCTAAATAGGCAAAGAGCCTAGCCTATATCCCACAATAGGTAAACACAGCCTACACAATGTATCCAAGGACAATGGCTTAAGAATCACAGAAACTGCAGCAGCTAATATTATGCTAATAAAGTCAACCATGTTTCCGCATAAAGACATTAATAAGCAAACCTGGTAACAATATTATAGACGTAAGAATCCTTAGAGGAATAGACGGAGACACAGATCATTATCATTACTTAATCAGAGCAAAAGTCAAATCCAGAATATCTAGCCACAAATACAATAAAACAACAATAAACCCACAATGGAACATGGACGAAATACACAATGCAGAGAAACAACAAAACTATAGAGAACAACTTGAACAAACCTTGAACTCTGAAAGAGAATACAATGATATAGAACAGCTATGGAAAGCGACTGCCGAAATAATAACCCAGACAGCGGACAAGATATTTGGAAGGAGTAGGCAGAAGAGGGCAAAACCATGATATGACGAGGAATGTCGGAAACAGCTGGAAAAAGACAAACAGTAAGGAAGCCTTAGATACAACTGCAAACAGACCAAAGTAAAAAGGAATATGACGAATGCCGAAAAGAACCAAGAAAAAATAATATGCACAAAGAAAAGAAACTATGAACAACAAAAATATGAAGCTATGGAGAGAGACCAGCCCAAACCAGGCTCCAGAGAATTCTATAAAACAATTTCCCACGAGAAAAGAAGACATAGAACCAAGGCCGTATGATAATCGACGGTAAAGAAGTAACAGAAGAATGGAAAAAGTATTTTAAGGACCTTCTAAACATCATACAGGAAGAACAGCATAACTAAGAGATCTATATCACAGCGGACATGCCCGTCAAAAAACCCAAAAGGCCTTAAATAAGCTGAAAAATCACAAAGCGCCGGGTACGGACTAGATACCAGCAGAACTTCTGAAATATCTAAAGTACGCGTACGTGTAAATAATAAACTGTCTGGCAGCTTTGAAATCAACAGTGAACTTAAACAGGGTAATGTGTTATCTCCACTACTTTTTAACCTTGTATTAGAGAAAGCCATGAGGTTGGCCGAAATAAAAAGAGAATTGCTATCGGTTCAAGGTCCCAAGCTGTTCCTCGCATATGCAGATGCCATAGATCTCGTTGGAGACTCCATCCTATCCACGAAAGACATTTTCAACAAGGTGGAAGGAGCAACAAGTGAAGTAGGGCTGAAGATTAATGAAGATAAGACGAAATATATAATATATGTGTATAAATAGAACAACATGAAGAGACAGAATAGGACAAAATGTGACGGTCAACAAATTTAATTTCGAAAGAGTACAACGTTTTAAGTATCTGGGGGCCGTAATCACAGCTGACAACGATGTTACTGAAGAAATAAAAGACAGAATCCAATCTGCAAACTGCTGTCTATTTGCACTGGATAAGCTCATAAAATCGAAAAATCTCACAAGAAAATCAAAGATCAAAATCTATAAATCTATCATCAGACCTATATTAACATACGAATGCGAAACGTGGACCATGACCAAAGCAAACGAAGAAAAGCTCAGACGCTTTGAACGAAAAATACTTTGAAACATTTTTGAACTTCACCATGACATCACCACAAACCAGTATAAGATCAGAACTAATATCGAATTAAAAGCTCTCTACAGCGACGCCAATATAGTCCAAGAAATTAAATCATAGCGACTTAGATTGGCAGGGCACGTGCACAGATTGCATAACGAAAGACTTGTAAAATTGGTGTGGGAGGAGATTCCCACAGACAAAAGACTACTCGGACGTCCTAGAATGCGATGGAGAGATAACATCCAAGCAGATCTCCGCAAAATGAACATTCTATTTGACCCTATGTTGATGGAAGACCGAACAAATTGGAAAAAATGTTGTACAGTCAGTCAAAATGCCGCTGAAGTTTTAAGTCTTCTTTGGTCTTAAAATAGGTCTAAAGTTTATATTATGCTCTTTATTCCTCCAGTGGCGGTATTATTAACTGTGGTTATTGATCCAATATATTTAAAGTCTTCTATACTTTTGAAATTGTAGTTGTTGACTTTTTATCTAGTTGTTTTATCTAGGTTTATTTAATTGGTCTCTTCTGTGTATTTGCTTGTATTTGGTTTTCACTTCGTCTATGTTTTAGTTTCTTATCAAATCTATATCATCAGCATTATGCTAGGAGCTGCTTTGTACCTTGGACCGTTAACGGATTACATGTTAAATGGACGTTATATATGTTTGGGTAGGCATTTGTTTAACTATTTTTTAACTATTGGAATCAAGAATCTGTATTTTATTAGATATCTGGTTAATTTATTTGATATCTCTGGAGTTTTGTTCCTGTATCGTTATTACAAGGATTTTGTTGGATACCAACATAGGGAACCTGGTGGTACTTACATGATGTTTTGATTACCAACATTGGAAAATTTGTCTTGCTGTAAAATCATGATGATTTTACTAGAAAATATACTGTTGGTTAATAATAATAAAGTTGTCTCACTTTGCCTTCTCCATCGAGGCTGCAGTGAGACTGCTAGCGTTATACCTTCTGGTATTTAATATTTTGCCGGTAAAGCAACAATTACTATAGTCATTACCTTGGTTCTGATATATCTGCTCCCCGATTTCAGCAAGCAGGCATCAAACCATGAAAACTGCTACATGCATGCTTCTATTATCCAACGATTAGCCAGTCCAGGACTATACGCATTGTTATGGTACTGATATTGCTGCTGGCTCTCATAAGTAAATAGAACATGCAAGGGCGGTTTTGGCAATTTAATAGGATTTTTGTGAGTTAGAATATAATTTCTCCGAGAAAGTAAAGAATATCTATCCACTATCCAGATTTAATATATACATTAAATATTAGTATACTATACAATAATGCTATTAGCAGCAAAAAAAAACTGTATAATAGTCAGTAACGAGAAAACCAACTAAATATCCATTAACAGACAAAAGACACGATATAACGTAACAAGAGTAACGTAACGTAACAGGAGTAACGTATAATTTTGAAAGATAGGAGTGTTTTAGATATCGCGATATCGTTGTCAAATAAGAGATAAAAGGAAAAATTCAGGTAGCAAACTAATATAACTCATATATAACTCTCATAACACTTTTAAATCCAGAAGTCTAATATGAACTACTAAAATCAGAATGTATAAAACAATGCAAGTAAAACTCAGGTATTAATTAGATCAGGATTGCTAAAAAATCCCCCAGAAGTGTTTTACGACCGGGAACTAATGCCAAGGTCAAAGATAAAGATTGCAACGTCGTACAAGAAACTAAATCTCAACGCCAAAGTTAATGTTTGTAATCTTATTCATAACAGATTCATATATTTCTCTAAGAATTCTTCTTTCTGCGACGCTCAATCGGCTCAATCGGCTCTTATTTTGTTTTTCATTGCCCGTGTTTCACTTACATACGTAGATTCTTATTTTTGGTATTGCGGGATGTATTCTGGATTTAATTTTTTTGCTTAAAACGTAGGAACTGCCAGCTTGTGTTCTGTTGTTATCCTATTCTGTAGTGTTTTTGTTCAAAGTGCTCTTAAATATTAAATATTTAGACCGATGAACCATTTCAAAGTTGTACTGGTCTAATGAAATATTATGTCCTGTTCTGTTTTGTAGTTCTCTTATGATGTCATATATTTTTTATCATCGTTGATTTGGAAGACCCTTTTTGCGCTTTTTTCTATTGAATGAATTAATGTTTTTTGTTAATAATGATTATACTCCCTACTATATTAAACTCATCGTCGAAAGTCCGTATAATGTGAGGACCTTGATATTAAACTGTGAGATTTTCGGTATTAGAGTTTCCGGGCGATGCTCTCCAAAACAATGGTAAACACGATTGGAGACATGGCATCTTCTTGTTTGAGGCTACTGTACATTTAAAAGTAAGTTGGCAGTTAATTTCCTTAGGTATGCCTAGTTCTTCCATAACATTTTATTCAGAATCTTATAATTATATCATATTTAAATGTTTGTTTAAAATTTATAAATAAATAGCTTGATGTTTTTTTTTATTCCCAACATTTTTCATTAAGTATATAAGAGTGAATATTTGATCAACGGTTAATTGAGTTTTCCTAATTTAACATTAATCTTTCGTAATTTCACATGTGGTTGCTGTATGTCAAAGAAGATACCAATTTCCATAGCAGATGCTATGATTCCAATGGGGTAAAGTACAACCTACATATTTGTTGTTAAAATTAATTTGCTGCTGTATCGGGTACCGTGTACTGATATATCAATTTTGTTACGAATTTATCTTGTGTGTTGAACTCTACTAAGTCTTTTACCGCGAATTGAAAAGCATGTTTTAACCTTTATTTGAAACATTTATCGTTAACGTTCAGTGGAACATTTTACGTTTATCTAAATAAGTATTTACTATATTGTATAATAGTTGTATTTTATTTTACTATTTGTATCTATATAGGTATAATTTATAATATATTATTAGTCTTATATACAAAATCATCTATTTGCATTACATTGCTATTTATGTAGCAATTAGCTGTAAAGTCATTAGTCTTTTCTGTCGTATCATTATTTCCTGATATTTTTCGTATCCAAGCGGTTTAGTTTGTGTAATATAATATCCCCAATTCGTCTCATATTGTTTAGTTTTTAAAACAGCTGTTACGCTAATTCGTTCGCCTTTTTTAAAGCACTTTGTCCAGTTTTCGTCCTTCGCCCTTGTTAAATTAATTAATTTCTTAGGTAAGCCTTGTTCTGCCATGGTATTTCATAGTTTTATTCTTATAATTATATCATGTGTTTGTTTAAAATCTATAAATAACTGGTTTAATGTTTTCTCTGTGTTCCCAACATTTCTCATTAACTGCCTAACAGAGAATATTTGATCAACGATTTTTTAAGTTTTTCTAATTCTACACTAATAGTCTCCTGTTTGATAGTTCACCCATTTACTCAATCGTTCCAGGTGTATTAGAAAAAATACTGTATATCCTAATTATTCATATATAGCTTATATGTAACTCATACTACTACAGTTTTTGCAGTACATTTTATCATCCCTTTTGTGTATGGGTGTGCTTTTTAGCAAGTTGGTACTTGTTCTTACTTCTAAATTGACAGATTAGCTGTTTAACCGGCTCTGTACTGAACTTCCTTCTCCATTTTGCAAATATATATAAAAAATTTTAAAAAATTACTCTGAAATACCGTTGATTGAAATATTGGATACTCTATAATATCCAATCAAGGGTTTTGTCATAATTGACACTGGAATTACTAACAGGAGATTGCTCTCACTTCCATGTGTTGAAATTGATATATAGTACCAACAGATGCTAATCATGTACCATCAGTACTAATAAAATGGAAACTATAAAATTAATGTCAATTTGGCTAGTATTTAAGTATTTTATTCCAGTTTAATATGAAAGCATTAGATTTAAGATATAAAAATTTCATCATAGGTCCAAATTTGAGATAAAAACCAAATGATATGAGCATATAGTGAAATCTAAATATCTTAGAATAGCTATATCGAGAGAGGATGAGATTATTGATGAGAAAAAAAAAGACCAATCGCTGAGGAAGTAAGAAAGCAATTGGCAAAAGCAAAGAGTAATTACATTAAACAAAACAACAACCTATAATGGTACACATATATTCCTACTGCAGAAACAAGACAATTAATAAAGAACATTAAAATAGCTGCAAGAAAGAGAAAATAATAGATTTAAAAAAATAAAAGCATAAACATGTCTTTTTATGTTGAAAATATGTAAATGGAACCTTGAATTAAAATGTAACCTTTGATATCTGTGATAAACCCATCACTTAAACAATGGCACCGGTGTATGTAGTTGGAATTTTTTACACTTATTTTAGCTGTTTATTTTCTTATTATCTATACTTACTTATTATCTATCTGTACATGTATGAGTTGCAACCGATATCACAAACTTATTTATTTTGTCAAATTTGTTCTTTTTACTACCAACTATTCTAATAACATATGCCTATATATGTTAAGGGTATATCTAGAGATAAAGAAACTTTACTTGACTTAAACTTATCAGACATATGCGCTAAACATGAATCTGGCGTATTTCTAGTGCAGGAAACACATATAGGGCCTAACCTAGGATATTTGGTGTTAAGCTGATCGCTGAAAACCTTATTATAGATATAGATCTGCTATCTCTGTCGTAAAAGAAGCAAAGAAAAACTTAAAATAAGAAAGGACAAAAACAGTCAGCTTGATTGGATCCACCATCTACATATTAAATGAAAAATAATACAACTACCGGCATTGAGGATCTGAACACAGTTAATTACGAAATCTGGACCAAAACACTACAATGGCTTATCCGGATGATGAGCAACTGTATTCAAATTATGCAGATACGCAAAGTCTAGAGACGAGCCAAAGTTGTTACCTTGCTTAAACCTGGCAAAAACTCCAACGACCACAAAAACTATTGGCCAATATCTTTGTTTTGTCAGCTATTTAAAATACTTTTGCACAAGAGACGATGATATGATTTCACCGATATTAGAAAAAAAACTCAAATTATAAGACGAAAGTGGCTATAGATAGGGAAGATCGCGTACTTTACAAATACTAAATCTTACTCAAGACAGCAAAGACGGGTACGAAAAATATCGGGTATCAGGGGTGGTATTTTTCAATATAAATTCCGCTTACCACACCTTAAATTACTGGATATTTCTCGAAAAACTATATGATATCCCCGTAGATAACAAACGATAAAATTATCTGTGTATGCCTACACAATAGAATATTTTTCGTATCACTTGATGGTAAGAATAGCAGATGAAGAACGGTCTCGCTTGGGATAGCATAAAGACACTTACATTGTATAAACAAACGATTAACCCATACCTATAGATACTAGGACTTCTAATATACAGACGATACACCTATTATTGCCCAATAAAAATAAACTATGAATCAATTTTCAGCCAAAACGCCTGAAAAACTCATATGTGCTCCTTCAATTTCCCTAACACAAACGCTTTCACAAAACTAAACCTCCAATAATGTCATGAAATCGTTGAACTGTAGACTATCTATAAATTCCTTGAAAGTAGCTTGTATTGCACGTGATTATTCACAGATCATTGTTTAAAACTAAAAGGTAAATTGAGGTCAGAAATAATATTTGTCAGCTAAAAATGAGGCGAACGTCCTTTCGCCCTACAAATTAACCATTATTTCTTTTTGTGTACACTACTACACATTTTAACACAAAAATATCTATTATATGTATCTATATCACTTAACCATATTTATTTTGAGATAACCTTCTATCAAGATATCATATTATGTAGTACAAATAAGACCCAAACTAAAATAATAAAAAAACTTTATACAAGATACCGCAGAACATTGGATGAAATAAAAACAGTTTTTATTATTGGGATGCTTCTATAAAACGTACAAAGACAAAGTCACGTAAAAAAAATATAAATAGTACGAAACTTATACAATTAAAAAAACGTAGACTTCAACATTGAACTAATAAAACTATATTAAGTAAAAAAATAACATTTTTAAAAATGCAGAGAAAATAAAATTTTCTATGCAAGTGACCATTCCATTAAATAATAAGCCCAAGTCCTTTTGTATCTATATACCTGTTTTTTAAACAACCTGTACCTTGTACCTATTAGCACGTAATAATACCCGGTAATAAGATATCCTTGATTATACAGTGTAATGCGTATGGCATTACACGGCCTACAAAAAGTAGATAAAAATAAGGAGCTCATATAAACCGTTCAGGGTAAACTTTGAAAATATACGCTATAATCGCACGGTTGCCAAACTCTCAGAGCTTACTTAAACCGATAATCTAATTGTTCAAATATACAGTGAAAAAGACCTGAACGACCCCTATAATATATACACGTGAACTACACGATATACATTTATCATACAGGGGTATTTATGGGCTCCAAAATTTTTTAAAAATTATGAACCGCTGTATGTTAACGAATCGACAGAACCAATATTAGGGAATGGTCAAGTGAGCTCCGTATATCGGTGTCCACTTGACCACGGAGCTCACTTAAACCTGAATTTTAACATGGGCGGACTCCACATTATGCCGTAAATATATATATATATATATATATATATATATATATATATATATATATATATATATATATATACAGGGTGGCCCTTAAGTAATTGTACATAAAGAAACCGCAGATTCGACACTTTAAAATATTACGATTTAAGCCAACTTGCTTTAATAAAAGGTTGATATTAAAAAAGATACAGGGTGTTAAAGTGGAAATTTAAAATTTTATTTTTCGCTATAACTTTCATGTTTGTATAAACATTTATATATAAAAATTTACAGTTGGATCCTATTGAATATCAGGAATTATAATTTGATGCATACTTTGATATAGCTAATAGAGGACGCCACATACGTGGCATACATTTGCACTTTTTTGTTCTTCAAGTTACCGGTATTTTTGATAAACAATATTAAAGATACATTATTTTAACAAAAAAAGGTATACTTGTTAATAATTTCACAACTCAATTTTCGAGATAATCGCATTTTACAAATCAACTGCATAATTATGATTTAACGCAATTACTCCAGGCAATGAAAGAAAAATAGATAAAACATCAATACTTCTGAATTTTGTTCAGTACCTTTATTAAATTCAATAGTTAACGAAATATTAAATAAAATAAATATATCAGCAGGATAATTATCGAGATAATCGCATTTTACAAATCAACTTCATAATTCTGATTTAACGCAATTACTCCAGGCAATGAAAGAAAAATAGACAAAAACATCAATACTTTTGAATTTTGTTCAATACCTTTAATAAATTCAATAGTTAACGAAATATGAAATAAAATAAATATATCAGCAGGATAATTAATAATAGGATTTGATAAAATAACAGAATAATTGGATTTTACATCAAACATTTTACGTTTTGTATTAAATTAGTCATAATCAAAACATTTTATTGGTACAATTATTATACAAATAAAATGGTAGACATATCGAACACTTACTTTGACAAAAAGTTGAATGTTATTTAGTTATTTTGTCAAATCCTATTATTAATTATCCTGCTGATATATTTTTTTTATTTAATATTTCGTTTACTAATAACTTTATTAAAGGTATTTTATATAAAAATTCAGAAGTATTAATGTTTTTCTCTAATTTTCTTTCGTTGCCTGGAGTAATTGCGTTAAATCAGAAGTGTGCAGTTGATTTGTAAAATGCGTTTATCTCTAAAACTGTTGAGTTTTAAAGTTATTAACAAGTATGCCTCTTTTTTGTTAAAATAATGTATCTTTATTATTTTTTTACAAAAATACCGATAACTTCGAACAGAAAAAAAGTGTAAATGTATACCACATATGTGGCATATGTGGCGCCCTTTATCAGCTACATCAAAGTATTCATCAAATTATAATTCCTGATATTCAATAGTACACAGTTGTAAGTTTTTATACATAAATGTTCACAAACATAAAAGTTATAGCGAAAAATAAAATGTTAAATTTTATTACTATGTATCTTTATTAATATCAACATTTTATTAAAGCAATTTGGCTTTAATCGTAATATTTTAAAGTGTAGAATCCACGGTTTCTTTTTGTATAATTACTAAGGACCACCCTTATCATATCCCCACATATCCACTAAGGATATGTTTTGGATATTCATTATTTTCAAAGATGTTTAAGAGCAAATTTAAATTTCTGTTTATGAATTTATCATCACTAGTATGCCTTACCCTATTCTTCATTGGAATCACTGTATTAAACTTTTGATGAGTGAGATGATTTGAAAAAAAGTTTAAATATCTTCCAGAGTTTGTTGGCTTTTAATACCAATCTATCAATATTTTGTTTTGTTCAGTTCTTAATAATTTGGTATCTAGAAATGATATCGAACAATCATTTTCAATCTCTAAAGTAAATTGGATATGTTTGTTAAATTTATTGAACATGTTCAAGGTATTTTGAATTTGTGAAGTAGGAACAGATCATATAAGATCATCTACAAATTTTTTAATGAAGGGTAAAGGAAAGATTGTGTAATAATGACATCCAGCAAATGGTCCAAAATGATGGTTCCTGTTATGGGGCTGAGTGGACTACCCATAGGTGCTTCAAATATTTCTCGATAGAATTTATCATTAAAGCTAAAATAGGTGTTTTCAAAACATAGTTCAGAAGTGCTATAAAACTATCATTGGAAATTGCTGTATAATTTTGGATGAGATTCCATTTTGACTGTATTATATTACTGACCAGATCTATTGGTATGTTAGTAAATAACGATATGACATCTAACGAAATTAAAACATAATCTAACGAAATTTCGGTAAAACTGACTTTGACATCATTAACAAATGAAAATGTATCTGGCAAATTCTTGATTTATTTCTCATAGTTTTAATAAGTTCATTATAAGAAAATTGTATCGTAATAGTTGGATCTCTTTTTAGCTGAAGATAAGTAATTTTACATTTAACAAGCCTTCTGTTTTTTCAATATATTCGGGTTTGTTCATTGCTACTGTATACCCTCCCTTATCTGTTTGTAAAACATAAAGATCTGTATGTGATTTTAAGAATTGTTGAGAAACCCCGGTTCGGGGTGTTTACATGTCACAATTGGGCGTTTACTTAGCGTTCCTATGTCGTCATTGGTAAAAACATGCTGGGGCGTGGTGCATGAGGGTACGTATTGGTTAGGGCGTGGGGATATGAGAATACGTAACACCCCGGTTCGGGGTGTTTACATGTCACCAATGGGCGTTTACATGTCGTCATTCAGACGTTTACTTGTGGATCTTCCTATACCACCATTGGTCGAAAGTACGTTCCAAGATGGCATTTCTATATCGCCAGTGGTCGAGGATATATTCTAACGTCACGAGTGGGGACGTTCCTATGTCACCATTGGTCAGGCGTTTACGTGGAGGCGTTCCTATGACACCATTGGTTGAGAGGAGTGGGGCATGAAGATACGTATTAGACGGGGCGTGGGGATATGTGACTCTATTCTGTAATCTCCATAAAAATGTTACGCATATAGCTATGTGTAATATATTGGAGATCCATGTGAAGTAGTGATCAATCAGAGAAGATTATATGAATGATGCTTGTTGGTTTGGTCATAATGTAAGAATAATATACGTTCTTCGATTCGTCATGTTCTATTTCCTGCGATAGCCGATGCTGTACGTTATTTATATTTCAATAACATATGAATTGTTTCGAGATAGATAGAGAGAGAGGTATTTTTTCGACGAGGTCTGTTTTTATATATTCATTATACCGTCCTCGTTCATTTAACGCTTTATCGGTAAAATCGAACAAATATCACAGAACATTCTAAATTATGTTATGGTCGTAGATAAAATATAGTATGCAGCTCGTAACGGTTAGTTATTGGATTAAATAACATATTCGATACGTCCCACACTGTTAACATATCACAAGCTCTAAATTAACATCAGGATATAATACCGTTTTTTTTTGGCAATACCCCCGCTTATCCGTCCCCATTTACGACCCCTTTGTACGTCACAATCCGTCGAGCCGACGCACCCTTTTTCCAACAACCCCTGTTACGTTTTAAAAGAATTTGACGTGGCGATTGACGCTATTTTCAAGTTTCAATGATAGGAAAAGAAGAAGAATTGACGCTATCATCACGTTTGGACGATTTCATACGAAAAGAAGAAGAATTAACGCTATTTTCATGTATCGACGACACCTCGAGTACCCCCGTCCCCCCGTCCCCCCGGCACCCCTCGCCCGGTCCCCTTCGCCCTACCGCCCCCACCCAAAATGAGCCAAAAACGAGCAGAATGAACCTTAGCGATTTCTTATGGAATTTAACGTACGAAAATAGCTAGAACTCTCACAGCCCCTTTACTTATACTTTTGACTTGCCAAGCATATAAAAATTCGTAACTAACAAGTAGACCTTACAATTAAAATAATATTAAAAACATAGGACATACCCACTAAGTCACTACATGTAAAATGTATTTAAAATCTAATGTGTTGTTTATTGATGTTAGTTTATCGTTTAAACAATCAGTTATTTTAACGTCATAGGCGTTCTGAGATTGTCTTTTTATGTGTTTTTAAATTAAGTTAAAATATATTTTGTTCAAATTTTTGACATCTTTTTTATCGTTTATTACGTTATTATTTTTTTTATTTGTATAGACTCGTAGAAGCTCTCTCTTCTTCCTGTTGGGTTCACTTTTTAGGATCTTGGCTTTTTCAAAATCAAATTTATGTTTTTTTTTCGTTTTCATGTTTTGTGAGGACGGTTGAGTTTTTTTTGTCATATTTGTCATATATAAATTTCTAACTTAAGTACCAATGTACAGGATGATATCAGAACTAAATGTTGTAACAATTTGACAAACTTTAAAAACAAAAACGAAAAAAAAAACCCTTTTGAAAACAAAACACTACAAAAAAAAAATTAAAAAGACAAAAGCTTTTTTAAACGAGAACCCCAATTTAGTTGTTCTGAAACCTGACAAAACTAACTGTTATTATTTTATTAAGACTGTTATTATGTTATTATTATTAAGACTGTTATTATGGAGTCCGAAGACTATGACAGTAAAATGGATTCTCTATTGAATGACATTACAACATACCGGAAAATGAAAAATGACCCTACGAATATTTTCCAAAATAGAAATAACGAATTAGTCGACAGATGGGAAAAAATGTGCTACATCTCACCAAACTGCTAATTCCCTCAAGATACATAATGCTGTAATTCCAAAAATATACGGTCTACTTAAAACACATAAAGAGGGTGTGGCGCTGCGACCTATTGTTTCATGCATTCAATCTCCTTTTGAAAACCTTTTACAATATTTGAAGAACATTATTTCCAACGTAATAAATAAAAATCCACACTATTTAAAAGACGCTGATCACCTGAAATTAAAACTCAAAAATATACATTTACCTCCAAATTATAAATTAGTTTCTCTGGATGTGGTATCTTTATACACCAATATTCCAATAGCTTTAGCGAAAGACATTATTAAAAAAAAGTGGAATGAAATCAAAGCGTTCACAGACATCCCTATAGAAGAATTTCTGCTAGCAGTCGAAACAACATTAAAGTCAACCTATTTCCTATATAAAAACAAAATCTTCCAACAAACAGATGGGTGTGCTATGGGTGCTAGCATATTCAGTGCCATCGCTCAATTAGTTTTAGAGCATCTAGAGGAAATTGTTTTAAATAAAATAGATTTTGGTATACCTTTTTTCTATCGCTCTATAGATGACTGCTTGAGTGCAGCACCAAAGGATAAAATGGATATTTTACTAAATGAATTCAATAACTTTCACCAAAAACTAAAATTCACATTAGAAATGGAAAAAAAAATTATCAAATTCATTTTCTGGACCTGACCTTACATAGAGAAAACAGCACTATAACTACTTCATGGTACACCAAAAAAACCTGGTCGTCGAGATATCTGAATTTCAATTCTCATCATCCCCTGTCTCAAAAGAAATCAGTAGTTATCGGACTCGCCGATAGAGCTATTAGATTATCCGATCCTATCAATAGACCTCAGGCCATTAAAAAAGCAAAACCAGCACTAACACTTAATTCATGCCCACACCACCTTATCGACAACACTTTCAAATCGCGACTGCATAAATTTTACAATAACAATAATAACAATGAAAACAACACGGTAAAGAAAAACTATATGTCTCTCCCCTATATAAAAGGATTATCAGAACAAATTTCAAATCTTTTGTCTAAACATAATATTACGGTTGCTCATAAAGGGCACAATCTTTTGAAAAAGAATTTTACAAGATTAAAAACAAAAACCCCTTTACTAAAAAGTTGATGTGAATTGTGATGGAGTTTATATTGGACAAACCAGTCAGCTACTTAACTCAAGAATACGTTCCCACAAATATGACAAAAAAAAACTCAACCGCCCTCAAAAAACATGAAAACGAAAAAAAAACATAAATTTGATTTTGAAAAAAACAAGATTCTAAAAAGTGAACCCAACAGGAAGAAGAGAGAGCTTCTAGAGTCTATACAAATAAAAAAAATAATAACGCAATAAACGATAAAAAGATGTCAAAAATTTGAACAAAATATATTTTTACTTAATTTAAAAACACATAAAAAGACAATCTCAGAAAGCCTATGATGTTAGAATAACTGATTGTTTAAACGATAAACTAACATCAATAAACAACACATTAGATTTTAAATACATTTTACATGTAGTGACTTGGTGGGTATGTCCTATGTTTTTAATATTATTTTAATTGTGACGTCTACTTGTTAGTTACGAATTTTTACATGCTTGGTAAGTCAAAAGTATAACTTTTAAACCCTATTATGTCTGTCATAAAATGTTTTTTTTAGTCAATATTATTTCTTGAAAAAGACATGGATTTCCTGCCGAAATGTCGAAAAAATATATGAAAATGTTTTTTATCAAATCAATTTTTTTTTGTGAACCTAAGCCCAAGAAAATCAACTAAAATATTTATATATATATATATATATATATATATATATATATATATATATATATATATATACATACTTCTAGCGGTTAATGTGGGCTCCGTACTAAAACGGTATTATACTAACTCCAGGAGAATATACGCCGTGTATATTATTATCTGAGTAGCGCTTTATGTAGACTCTGACCAACACGTCGGATCAAGTGGACTCCGTAATAGGATCAAACATTTTTGGGATCCGTATATAATTTTTCTCGTACACTTCTTAACTCCTGCGATGTTGCCAATAATTGTATTAGTAGTAGATTTTTAAATTTTATAGGTGGTACATTTTGGAACTTATTACTATGAACGTCGAGTAGCGTAATCGTCTAACAGTTTAAGAAAGTAGAAGCCCTTCGGTAAAATTATAATAAACATTAAATTAAAAAAAACTCTGTACATAGATTTTTATAATTTTTCAATTACTGCAGTTTATGACGTGTAATATTTATTTCATAAAGTAGTTAAAATTAGACTATAATAATTTATAAATCTCTCTTGTCGTTTCCTCATTGCTGAGGATCGTGTTTTCCTACAATGCGGGCTGTCAATTCTCTCCATCTATTGCGATTTTGGGCTGCTCTCATGGACTCGGAAAACGTCTCTCCAGTGGCTTTTATAAATAAATCTCTAATATTATAATTTTTTGCTGTCTAATTTCAATATGTTGATTTTTAATTAACAAAATATTTGATGCATTAAAGTCGCGTAGTTATTTTCACCAAACATTCAATTTTAAAGCTATTAGTATAAAAGTCTAAAAAAAGTATAAAAGTCTAAGGAATTTAATATGGATACACACGTCAGTGTGCTTTTCTCAAGTCTCAAGTTTCTCGAATCCATTAATCATTCATTGTATTCCTTAAACTTTCATTTTAATCCTCTCCAATGAAGATTTTCAAGCAGCTTTGCTCCATTAGTTCATTTTTATTGCTTTTTGTCACTATTTCTCCTTTTTCATTATCATCATCATTACGTGGCGTTACAACACTGGGTATGTCTTCGCTAACTACAAATTTTCTCCAAGTTGATCGATTTTCCACGAATCTGTAATCAAATGAAATGTTAATATTTTGAGATATAATTGGATGTTTTCTCTCCATTGCTTACTGAGACGCCTAAGCGGCATCTTTTCTTCCGTGCTAACTTCCTTCCATACCAGTTTTACAAGTTTGACATATTGGCGTCTATGCATGTGTCCGATCTACCTTAAGCGATTTATTTTCCTGAACAATATCGTTATAAAAGCTTTCTTTATTCAGTATGGGTTCTTCTACTATACGGATTTGTAGCGATATGATAATGAGGTTAAAACATTTTTCTAATTATTTTCATTTCAAATATTCGTACTTCTTCCTTATTTGTTTTAGTCAATGTCAATGATTCGCATCAATGTATTAAAATAGGTCTAAAATTTGAATTATGCTCTGTATTTATTTATTGACATTATTACTAACAGTGATTATTTATCTAAGATATTTAAAGTGTTCCATATTTTCGAAATTGTAGTTGTTAACTTTAATATTTTATCTAGATTTATTAAATTGGTCTCTTCTGTTGATTCGCTTGTATTTGGTTTTCATTTCGTTGATTTTAAGTCGTTGATTTTTTAACTTTATTGAAACTGTTTGCGGACGGGAGAGTTTCATATGAGATCTATATCATTAGCATATGCTAGGAGTGCTTTGTACCTTGGGCCTTTAATGAATTACATCTTAAATAGTCGATATTTCATTTTTGTAAGCTGTTTATTAATTTTTTGACTATTTGAATCGACAATCTGTATTTTATTCGACTGTTATATCAAAGAGTTTCTTGGCGCATATTTCCATTCTTGGTTTTTTGTTTCCCCTATCATTATTACAAAGATTTTTCTGGATATCGACATAGGGAACCCGGTGGTATGTACATGATTTTTTCATAACCAACATCGAAAATTTGTCTTACTGTAAAGTCATGATGATTTTACTAGGAAATATAGTGTTGTTTAATAACAATAACGTTCAAGCAACAATTCCTATATGCAATACCTTGGTATAATATTTGTGCTCCCCGATACCAAGTAGCAGTCCCGAAAACATTAAAACTGCTACACTTATGCTTCCTATTATCTAACAATTACCCAGTCCAGGACTATACTGCCCTCATAAGTGAATAGAATATGTACGGAGGTTTTTGGCAATTTAATAGAATTTTGTGTGTTAGAATATTACTTCTCCGAGAAAGTGAAGAACGTCTATTTGCTAATCGAATATAATCCATAAATTATATTAGAATGCTATAAAATAATGCTACTAGCAGCAAAAACGGTATAATAGTCACTATTGAGCAAATCAAATAAATGTGTTTTAACATACAAAAGAGAAGATGTAGAGTAGGGCATAACGTAACAATAAAGCTATATAATTTTGAAAGATTGCAGCGTTTTAGATATCATAGATAACGTTGTCACATAAGAAATAAAAGGGAAAATTCAGGTAGCTAACTGATGTACAGTTGCGGTCACGGAATAGTTTACAGGTTCACGTATCTAGGAGCCCATTTTTTAAATTTTTACTTCGTTTAAACGCACCTTTTACGTCAAAGTGACGTTGCCAGTGGTGTACTAGCTAGAATAGGTAGATTAAAATTAAAATATCAAAATATTTTACAAAATGAAAAATATAGAAAACAGTTTTTTGAATAAAATGGATTATGATCTTAATAACGAAAATAAAGAAGTCTTTTTTTTTAATATGCATTTTATTTTAAATCTATTTTATATTAAATAACGATAAACAATGATAAATAATAATTAATATTTGGTGGAAGCCCCATTCTTGTCAATACAATTTTGCAGTCTTCTGTTCATAGATAGCACCAATCCCCTCATGTTATAGTTAACAAGCTCTTCCCATGCCTGCTCAATTGCTTCCCATAATTCAATTCTATTCCGTGGTCTAAGGTTTCTTTCATTTAGTTTCTTTGTTAACTCTTCCCACACATTTTCGACGGGGTTAAAGTCTGCACTACGGGAAGGCCACGGAAGAACATTAACATCAGTTTCTTCTAGCCATTCTCGAACAATTCTACTCGTATGCACCGGGCAATTGTCATGTTGGAAGATAAAGTCGTTGTTGGGGAATCTCTGGATCACCGATGGCAACATTGTGTGCTCAATAATATGTTTGTAATATAATCCTGTTAACTTCTCCTCTACATGATAACAAACGCCCGGGCCTTCGGCACTTATCCATCCCCATACGTTGACAGAGAATCCTCCACTATTTCTTAAATGATGCGTATACTGTTCATCATACCTATGATTTCTCGGCCTATAAACTCTTATTCGACCATTATTATACGACTGAAATACTTTTTCATCGGAAAATACAACCCTAGACCAAAAATTCTCATCGCGGTTTATAAATTCATTACAAAATTCAACTCGTCTCCTCTTGTGATCCTCAGTCAAAAAAGGTTTCCGTGCAGCTACACAATTTAGCAGTCCACTTGCTTTAATTCTTCGATGTGCAGTGCGAATACTGCCTGGAAACACTGCCTCTTCTCTTGCCTTTTGAGCTGTGGCAAAAGGAGATTCTCTCAAATAATCTACTAACATCTCATCCTGTTGATCTGTGGAAATCTTCTGCCCTCCTAAACCGCCCAACCGTGCTATAGAGTGAAAATTTGAACTCACGTTCAAATCAGCAGCAACTTGCCTTAGTGACCAACCTTCTTCGAGTTTGGCAATTGCTCTTGCTTTTTGCGCATAATTCAAATGTATTCTAACCATTTTGGAAGAGTTTAATATACTTTTATTTTATTGTTGAACACTCGCGAAAGCATTGACGTTTTGAAATTTTTTGACTTTGACATTTATCAAATCCGTACGACACTGCAATTTTACAGTATTACAATATAAAAAGTAAGGTGTAAACTATTCCGTGACCGCAACTGTATATATAACCCTTATAACACTTTTAAATCCAGAAGCCTAATATGAATCTCTAAAATCAGGATATATAAAAGAGTAAACCAGTGCTAATGTGTGGATATGTAACGAGAACGTATTAATTAGATCAGGATTGCTAGAAAAGCCATCAGAGGTATTTTCCGACTTACAAAGGTCCGAGTACTAACCAATACCGAACGAAACTAATGCCAAGGTCAAACACATATATAAAGATAGCAACGTAGTACAAGAAACTAAATCTCAACTCCAAAGTTGCGCTGGCTTTATCCAAAGGCTCTCTCATTAACTGCATTCCCAAGTTAAATTGACAGGCCGAGAGAAAAATACCCTTAGGATGTCTACGAATGAAGGGCGCAGATTTAGGAATAATGAGACTACTAACCGACTCATTATATTTATCAACACCTGCTATTCTACCTACAATTAATACTTATCTGTTCGGGACTATCAAATCAATTACATGTAATCAAACGAACTAGGATTAAAAAAAGTATCCTAGGAAAGGCACTTCAGCAATATTGACATAGGTACATTTTTAAAACGCTATTTATGTGGCTGAGTTTGCAATAGGAATGACCAGACAAAAAAGAATAAAAGGTAATAAAATCATGTCGCGTTCCGACTATACGATGACGATGATCTCTATATAACATATAGGAGGAAATAGAGAATAATGTCTATGTTTAATTTAGAAATCGCTGGTTTTCTCCCTTTCGAATTGGTTATGTATTATGTATTACCATAGAAAAAATCAAAAAAACTATAATTATAAAACTCTATCTAAAAAGTAAAATCGATAAACAAATTATATATACAAAAAGATTATATAAATCCCTAATATTTAAACAGACTGCTTTACAAAAGGTGAACGAATTAGCATAAAAACAGTTGTTTCAAAAACTTAATATTATTAAACGAATTGTGGATCCATTTCACAAACTAAACCGGTTGTCAAAAAAATAAATCAGAAGACTATGACACAGTATATTCGTTAAAAGAATTCTTATGTGACTATGCTAAAATATGATACGATCGGAAAAAAGGCAATGACTTTTACAGCTGATTGCCACATAAATATTAATGTAACGCAAATAATATAATGATTTTGCCTCGTACTGTTATATAGCAATTTGTTGTCACATTGCTGAAAGTTACTTGATGGAAATTCATTGTATCTAACAATAAAACAAGTTTTTAATTTGCTAATTTCCATAGGTTTTAATTTTCAGAGATATAACTAGACTCGAGAGCAGTGTATGATTCCTTAGTTATGTTTTTAAAGGATAGTAAAATACCCGTCTAAATAATTATGCATTAGTTAATAACGTAACCTTTGTTTCTAACCCAATTGTCAAATTCCTTTCTTACCGTGGTCTAGTGTTATGTCTTTTTAAAAAATGCCTTACCTGTCTTTTGTTTTGTATATTTATTAATATAAACTCAGACAACTATTTGTACCATGTTGAGTATAGCTGAATGACTAAAAGTCTATGCCAAAAAAAATTTTCATAGAATCTAAAGACAGCTTAAGACCTTTATTATAAATATACTTTTTAGTAATGCAAATAAGTCAATAGAACCTGGAATATGCATGTAAAAGAATGTAATCTTTGATCTCTGGGATAACTCATCTCCTGAACAATGGCGCCAATATATGAAGTTAAAGTACATCATTTTAACCCGTTTATTTCTTATTATCCATATATGAGTTGTGACCGATGATACAAACTCATTTACTTTTTACAAAGAGTCTATATATTAGCTACAGTTATAACTATACAAATCTGACTCGAAATATCGTCTAAAAGTAACAGTATGTAAAATTTAGATTTTTAGTAAATAGTAAATACTTAGTCATTTTTTATGGAGTTCAAAGTAGAAGCCTCCCGCAATCGGTCGTACCTTGGGTAATGAATAATTAATTAATCGGTTAATTCTTCAATCACTCGTCCAATATGAGTTTTGTCAAATCGGTCCTTTTTAGGACCAACTATTCTATAGAGATAAAATAAACTATATCTAGAGATAAAGACACTTCATAAGCCTGATGGAAGGAGTAATAAATAATAAAATAAATACTATATTGAGTAAGTATATAAGCAAAAAGTATATTAACTTTACCTTATAGTAACCTAACTTAACAACCTTGTCTAATCTAATAATATTTCCCTGTTACCTCCTGTCATGCCAATATTATTCATGTTGTTACCAATCATATTATTCAATCATATTATTCATGTTGTTACCAACATGAATAATATGATTGTCACTTAACTTAGTATTATACGCTCTACTTTACTTAAGCTTATCAGACATAAACACTTAACACAAATGTGACGTATTTCTAGAGCAGCAAGGACATTGAGGGCCAAACCTAGGGTATTTGGTATAAAGCTGATCGCTGAAGATTACATAATAAATGCAGGCAAAGAAGCAAAGAAAAACTTAAAATGAGAAAGGACAAAACTAGTCAGCTGAAGGAACCATTCAACTATGTTGAGCTTGGATCCACTATCCACGTATAAAATAAACAATATTACGGCTCCTGATTGAGGATCTGAGCACAAAATTAATTATAAAATTTGGACCAAAAATACTACAATGGCTAATATCCAAAGTCTGTAGACAAGCAAAGCAAAGACAAAGTTGTTACTGTGCTTAAACCTGGCAAAAACTCCAACGACCACAAAAGCTATCGGCCAATATATCTATTTATTTTGTCAGCTATACAAAATACATCTGCAAATGATCCTTAATATAAACCGATAATAGAAGAAAAACTCAAATTAAAAGACAAAAGTGGCTATATATGACAGGGAAGATCGTGTACATCACAAATACTAAATCTTGCCCAACACAGCGAAAGCGGGTATGAAAAATATCAGGTATGAGCAGTCGTATTTGTCAATCTAAATGTCGCTTACGACACCTTAAATTAGAGGGCATTTTTCCAAAATCTATGTGATATCCCCTTAGGTAATAAACTCACTTGTATTATCCGTGTATGCCTACACAACATAAGATTTTTCCTATGACTCAACGGTAAGAATAGCAGATGGAGAACGCAGAAGAACGGTCTTCTTTAGGGTACCGTAATCGCACCTACACTGTATAACATTTACACAACCCATACCGGTAAATAGTAGGACTTTTATTATGTAGACGATACATCTATTGTTGCATAACCAAAAACTTTTGTTGCTAAAGTAGAGAAAAATCTAAATCATACCTTAAAAAAAATAAAAATAGAATATGAATCAATTTTAAGCCAAACCCGGAAAAAGTTAGGTGTGCTCCTTCAATGTTCTTAACAAAGACACTTTCACAGATCTGAACATATACCTGAACCAATAGTATCAAGAAATCCTTAAACTCTGCACTTGCGATAAATACCTTGAAGATAGTTTCTATCACACTTTATTATTCACAGAACTTTGTTTAAAACTAAATGGCAACCTAGAACCAAAAAAAATATTCTCTGCAAACTTGTCAGCTAAAAATAGGAAGCACATTCTTCCACCTTTAAAACGTAGACTTGAACTCTATACTTCTGCCGAATATACGTTGCTAGTATAGGTGAAATCAACACATACTTAATACATAGATTTAACTATAAATTATTCAGTCAAATTCAGAGGATATTAAACTCACATCCATACATAAGCTCTACAATATCGTAGCTATCAATCCACCTAATACCCGAAGATAAGTAGCTAGAGAACGAAAGAAACAAAATCTAGATTCGTAACATCCACTCCACGAATACCAGCCCATTTTATGACTAGAATCGAAAAAAAAAAACTGGCCAGATCAACACATCTGCAAGATATACAAAAAAAAGTAAGCTGCTCCCCGACATCTGAACCCTCGAAAGGAACTTCCTTATGGTAGTTATCTTCCTTAAATCTGCCAGGACTCCGGTTAACCTATGTGAATGTGGGGTGGTACAAGATTCATCACACTTTCTTGGTTGACTTTACCATTCAAATCGGTCTTTTCTGTAGGAAAAGGTTTATTTATTTGAACTAAACATGTAAAGTACAGTCAGTAAGCTATTACTTATAAAGATCATTGCAAATTTAACACAGCATTCACTTATATTGATTACATATTACTCCTAAATACTAGATAAAACATTCAGAAATATGTAATATTGGTAAAGTGATATAATTTTAGTTAGATAAATTAAGCATTCTTCCCTTTTTAGTGCACTACTACCCATTTTTACACAAAAATATCTATTTTATCACTAAAATATTTATTTCGAGATAACCTCCTATCCAGAATTATATGTAATACAGAGATAATAATAATAGTTTATTGATTTCTATTTACATCTACATTACATTTTCATGAAGTATAATTAGTAGTTTTTTTTTACATACATTTTAATTTTATATTTTACATTTGTCACTTGAAAATCAAAATCAAAAAAACATTTACTCATTACCCGTTAAAACCTATTGGTCGAACACGGGAATAGTGTGTGACATTAGTAGATAGGAAATGGGAGGATATCGGATATGGGGTTGGCATGAGAGCAGTCCGGATACAAGCAAACCGGTTTATTGCACCTGTCGATTTTTAAAACCTGTTGATTTGTAAAACCAGTTTGTTGCACCTGTCGATTTGTAGCACATGAGAGAATATCGGATATGGGGTTGGCATGAGAGCAGTCGGGATACAAGCAAACCTGTTTGTTGCAGCTGTCCATTTGTAGCATATGAGAGAATATTGGATATGGGTTGGTATGAGAGCAGTCGGGAGCAAACACCTGCGGGCGTATGTTGTTTTGTGCATATAGTGTCCTATTAAATGTTGTACCTGTCGTTTTGTGCATATATGGAATTTATTAAATATTGCACCTGACATTTGGTGCTTACACCGGACGTATTTTATGCAGCAACTTCAATTAAGGACATGTTTCGACATGACATGAGTAATTTAAGAGTGGGGATAAAAATTAGGTATAAAAAACTTTGAATCATGCATGTTATTTAGTCTTAAACAATGAGTGCTAATGTACAGATGTCTAACGTGTTGTTGGGTGAACGTCAATTTTTTCTAAATCCATCAAATACAAAATATATATCAACTTGTTTGGCACACGAATTCAACTTTGAACCAAGCGTTATTATCAGTGGATATAAACATGATTGTGTATTATTCAGTCAAACGGATTGGATCAACTTTTTATCTCATAAAAATGTGATTGATAGTTTTATGGCTGGAAATCATCAACAACCAATTAAAGATGAAAATTTTCTGCTAGAATTCATGCAGCTTCCATGCATGTTAGTTGTAAAAATCACCAAAGGTAAATCACAGATTATTTTGGGTGCTAATTCAATCGCGTCAATATGGAAAATACTACCGCTTATTAATTATCATTTAGAAATTCTGAAAAAAGAAGAATTTACCAATTCTCTAAAAATCTTAAAGTTGGGTATTGATCTTACGGACCCCATTGAATCTGGACTTAAAATTATGGAGCCAATAAAAAACATAAATAAGACGACTTATGGTCTGGCTATGGAGTTACTTTATAGGTATCCGGGTGTATTAAATGGTCAAATTTAACGAAAATGTCCGTATCCACTACGTTGAAGTCAATTGTCCATGCAGAACTAAATATTGGGAATTCTTTGCTTCTGATAGAGCTAGATTTCATCGTAGAATAGAAGAATTTGCTAAAAGTATGAATCCTATCTTTCAAGAAAAGTATAAAAATAAAATTATTTTAAAATAAAATTTGTATTTTTGTAGGAAAAATTACATAATTTGTATTGTATATTAAATGTAAAAATTAAACACATTTATAAAAAACTGTTTTATTAATATTTTATTACAAAACTTAATTTACTACATTAGTTTTATGAATCCATGAATTATGTGTGCTATCCATTCCCAACCATTTTACATATACCTTGTTGCCTTTCCTCCTTAACACCTTCTCCACTAAATAAATATCAGGAAACCGGGTTTTTTGTAATTCTTCGCTGTAAAAAGCACCTTGAATTTCTTCTTTTCGTGAATCTTCCAACAAATAAGTTACTGGATTGGTTTGCTTAACTTTTCTTATTCTAAAAATCTCATTTGTCCAGTTGGGCAAATAACCCTTAGTAAACAAACTCCTATATTTTGAAATTCGGACGTAATCACCAACTTTTAATTTACGTTTCCTGGAATCAATGGTTTTAAGGTGATTATAGGCAGTAATATTCCTGGCATTTTTTTCATTGACTTGGCTAGGTGCAAAACCTGTAGTTAAATGTTTAGTATTATTGTATTTTTTAACAATATCAGAAAGATTGGTTACCCATTTATAAGACCCTTGTAAACTAAACTGCTTCCACAACATTGATTTTATGGTTCGTATCACTCTTTCTGCTATACTTGCCTTTAGATTGGAAAATGTACTGTAGTGGTTAATATTATGTGATTTCATAAGAGAGTTAAAATTGGAATTGTAAAATTCTTTTCCCAAATCAGTTTGAAGATTTTTTGGAAAAACTGACATTTTGTTTAAGATTTTGGACATTGCCATTGAAATTTCTTTTCCTGTTTTTCGTTTAACCGGCTCCGCCCACACAAATTTACTAAATGCATTTATAACAACAAGAATATATTGGTACCCCTTATTTACTTTAGCATAAGGAATCATTACGGCTAAATCTGCTTGAACCAAATCATGTAACCCTTTTATGATTACATGTCTTCTTGTATAATTTTTTCTCGCTGGTCTATGTAGCTCTTCAATTACTTGGCTCTTAGACATGTTTTTCTAGAGGACATTGGATAGTTATATGCACTAATACGTTGGGGTGAGTGCCTAATTTAAATGAAATCTTATTACCTTTCTGAAAAGTTTTCCTATCAATTCATGATATTTATATTGTACAGAATTTAATATTACTGGTGCATCAAAGGCATAGTGTTGGATAGATTCTATTTTCCCATTTACGGAAAAGACATAAGCTGTTCCACCATTTTCAAGAACATAGTATTCTTTATTCAAATTTAATTTTTTTTCTCCTCTTAGTGTTAAAACGAATTTACTGTCAAATGTAGAAGCGTCACAAACAAAGTATAGTTTACTTGGTGGTAAATCTTTACATGATTTTAAAAAATGATTACCAAATTTACTTACAGGCATTTTGATAATGATATCTACACTATTGTGTTTATATATCTTTTTCTAAAGGACACTGGAAAATAAAGTCTACAATTATTAAAGGCAATCCATTTAAGTTGAATTGGATTACATCTCCTTTCTTCACTGTGACACCACCCAATTTGTTAAAATTATATGTTTTTGAATTAATTTTAACATTCCCTTCGGTGTATACTACTTTGTTAGCGCTTTCAATTTTACCAGCAAACGGAAACTCAAAGGTAGTATTCATGTTTTCCAAAATAAAATAATGTTTATTAATTTTTACATTTTCGTGACCTCTTAGACGAATAAAACATTTACTATGAAAAGTTGATGCATCAGTCGCAAAGTATAGTGGTACCGATATGTCCTCATTACAATTTTTTGACTCAGACAAAAAATGAGTTCCAAATCTATTAATAGGCATTACTGTATTATTCCACCTTCTCGAAGTTCTTCAATTATAGATATAATTTCATTACCGTGTCCGTTGTTTCCCGCAGCTTGTGATGCGATTAATAACCTTAATCTATCTATTATTTCATTAAAATCATCAAAGTATTTATACTCTAATGGCTTCCCACTATATTTTCTAAAAAGTGCACCACCCCTTTTTTTATAATGTTTAACTAAATTTCGGGTAACCGGTCCTTGCGCTAAATTTCCAGGAAGTGAACTTAAACGAACTCTAGATGGTTGTGGTCTCGTTTCCAAAGCTGGTTTAATAATAAAATTATATTTATCCTTTATTTTTGACGGAATACTTTTTATAGGTAAGTCAGGGTTATGATTTCGATAAAGGGCATTTGTTCTACGTAAAATATCAACATATTCATTAACATCTGTTTTTTTAAACGATACAGGATTTGTTTTAAATAAAAGCTCGTAGAGCCCTGGTGTCCCCTTGTATCTTATATTATTGATAATTAAATCTGCGCTATCAAAATCAATTAGGGAATTTCCAATGGAAAATTTTTCATTTTCCAAATCATGATAAACTCCTAAATCATGGTCAAAATCACCTTTTGTGTCTTCAATGTTAGCTTTAATATATTTCTTTGGTAAGGGTGATGTATAGTTCTCATAAAATTGATTCATTATATCTGGATTTGTGATCATTTGATTAAATTCTCTAAGCGTATCTTCAAAATACCGATTAATATCCTCATCTGTGGTATTAGTTCGTCCTTCTGATTGAAAAGTTTCTTCTGGTTGTGCGGTGCTTTCCCTTGGAATAATAGATTCATCTCCAAAGTTAGTAGGTGTTTTTGATCCCCCAGGAAGTATACTCGTATTTGGAGAAGAAAATGCTAAGCGATAGTTGGATTTTCTCATTTTGTAGTCTTTTGGTGTACTTAACTTGATTGGTTTTTCAAAAGAATATTGTGGTTCTTGTTTAATAGACGGAACGGTTTCCAGTTTATGTAAAAGTTCATTCAGTGGTTGAGTAATTGGCTTATAATTTTTTTCTAAAACAGACTGAGATTGAGCTATGTCATGTTTTAAACTACGATACTTTTTCTTCAACGCTTGTCGTGATAAAAGTAGTTTTCGTGTAACTTTAGGATCCATTATGTACTAGGAATATTAGTTTAAAGCCTTATATACTTATCGAACCCACACCGATATCTACCCGTTGATTTGGGAGAGTCCTTATCAATGACAAGAAATCCATATCTGTCTTTCCAGCAGAATGAGCACAAATCTTTAAATTGTTGGAAAGTCATGTCTATATTAACGTGATCGTCAAAGATATGTTTTAAATTTGTAAAGTCTTGTTGAAAAACTACAAGTAAATTAGAATTATCTCTAATTAATTGTTTTGGAATAGCACTATATGTTTGACATAAATAAAAGCAATCTATATGTTTATGCCTCCCATAACAAAAATATCTTTGTATAATTTTTTGATCACATGATGGAATATCATCAAAAATAACTACTGAATTTTCTTTAATTTCATCAGGAGATGGTACATTATTGGAATCATTATATTCTTCGTAGCCAATTTCTTTTATTGGCTCAACCAAGTTTCGCAAATATACATACTTTGGTTGATACAACGACTTGGAATATAAATATATATTCTCAAATCTTAGACCATTTGGATGCTCAATTAAAGACAGTAAAACATTAGTTTTGCCACAACCACTTGGTCCAACAACTAAAAACCTTCTGTTGCCACCAAAAAGATAGCCATGTTTTACATGTTGTTCCTCTGTAACCTCATCGTGGTTAGAAATAGGAAGAGAGAGCTTTTGCTGTTCAATCTTCATTGAAGGAATGTTTCTAAAACTTTGGGGTATATATAGCCCATCAACTATATATAAGAGGGACCATGAAAAAAAAGTTTCAACAAAGTATAAAAAGAAAAGGACGTGGAATATTAAACTCACTAATTAATAAGCTTCCATTAGAACTTCATCTTCCAGGATATTCCTATTGTGGACCAGGAACTCGTTTACAACAAAGATTAGAGCGAGGAGATAAGGGAATCAATAAACTAGACGAGGCTTGTAAACAACACGATATTGCATACTCTACAAATAGTGATTTACCAACCAGACACAAGGCGGATAATATTTTAGAAAACAAAGCTTGGGATATTGTAAAATCTAAAGAGGTCCCTTTTGGACAGAAGGCAGCTGCTTGGCTTGTTACAACCGCTATGAAAGGAAAACGTAAGTTGGGAATGGGTCTTAAAGGCAAAAAAGGTGGATCTCTTCGTAAAAAAATAAATAAGAAAAAAAGGATCATTAAAACACCAAAGAAAGGTGGATTCCTCCCCCTCCTTCTCCCCCTCATCGGTGCTTTATCTGCTGTTGGGGGCCTTGGTACTACTATTTACAAGACTATTGGAGATGCGAGAGCTAATCGAATTAGTCTTGAAGAACAAAAACGCCATAATCTAGCCATGGAACAGAAAGGCAAAGGATTATATTTAAGACCTTATAAGGGCTATGGATTATACTTGAAGCCTTATTCAAAAAACTGAATCTTCCTCATCGTGCTTTAACAAGTACTGATATAATAAAGCATGGTAAAGATATTCCTTTCTTTAGAGGTGTATATATGAGAAATAATATGCCAAAAAAAATTCATAAAAACGAGTGTGGTATTATAAATTTAGATTCTAATCGTGGAATCGGAACCCACTGGGTAGCTTACGCGAAATCTAAGTCTAACGTAATTTACTTTGATTCTTATGGGGACTTACCTCCTCCAAAAAGCGTAATAAAGTATTTTTTAAGTAATGGCGATGTAAAAATATATTATAATTATGATAAAATTCAAAACGATTCATATAGGTGTGGTCATTATTCACTGGATTTTCTGTACAACTACTATAAATAGCAAACGTTAGTTGGATACGTTTTAAAACAATGTCTTTCAACTTTACACTTACTGGAAACGCTTCAAATTTATGTTATAGTTTTAATCCTCCGATTTACCTTGAAGATGAATTTGATTACGAAATTGGGCTAACTAGTTTTTATAGTTTTAATAGTATTCCAAATATCGATGAAAACAATAACCTTTTCCTCTGGAATATACGAAATGTTACTTATACCTATAAATTACCAAAGGGATCTTATGAATTAGATGATATTACAAAACTTATAAAAGAAAACATGAAAAAGAGCGATAGCGATGCCACTATAGAAATTACTCCACAGTTGTCAACCTCCAAAGTTATTATTAATAGTAATAGAGAAATTTCATTTCTTCCAGCCAATTCTATTGGAAAATTATTTGGATTTAAATCAGGGCTACTAGCAGCAAACCAGATACATATTTCAGATAATCCAGTGGAGATTTCGAGTGCAAACGCATTGTGTGTTGATTGTAACATAGCATCGGGATCCTATTTAAACGGGAATCCAGTTCACATTATCCATCAATTCTTTCCAACCGTACCAACTGGGTATAAAATAGTAGAGGTGCCCCAAAATATTTTGTATTTTCCAGTGAGTATTAAAACAATCTCTAACCTTACAGTAAAAATTATCAACCAAGCAGGTAAACTTGTTGATTTCGGAGGAGAAGAAGTAACAGTAAACCTACATCTTAGAAAACAAATATAATGGTTTTAGTTTTTTCCCGCGGACCGAAAACATATATAAGGACACTACCACAACCTTCTAAAGTAATAACATTATCAAATCGTCGCTTTCTGCAATCGTTGGGGTTTAAAGTCTTGGTATAATGGAAATTCTTCACGTTACTGGTCAACCTTTTAATGATAACACTATTGAAGATTATCAGTTCCACACTTATCAACCATACATTCCTGGAAAATTAGGGTATAATGATGAGATTCGTATCCCAATTCAAGATTTAGATGCACTAACATTTCCAGCAAATAGTTATCTCTATATCGAAGGACGATTAGCCACACATGACAACAAAGTACCCACCAAACTAAAATTTATTAATAATAGTATAGCTTACTTGTTTCGTGAACTACGTTTTGAATTAAATGGAGTAATAATTGACTCAGTACGTGATGTAGGATTAGTATCAAGTATTAAAAACTATCTTAGCCTTAACGAAAATCAAAGCTTGCTATTGGAAAATGCGGGTTGGTTTCCAAAAATCAGTAGAATGGAAACTAATAGTGAAGTCCCTAAAAACA
Source organism: Diabrotica balteata (assembly GCA_918026665.1). Lineage (NCBI taxonomy): Eukaryota > Metazoa > Arthropoda > Insecta > Coleoptera > Chrysomelidae > Diabrotica > Diabrotica balteata. Next base: position 67,727,662 of record OU898278.1, on the reverse strand, counting down.
GTGTTTTGGTGGATTCAAATGGAAACTTTAACGTCTGTATACCTTTGAGATTATTGTCCGGATTCTTTGACGATTTCAGAAAAATTATTATGAACATGAAACAAGAATTAATACTTATTCGATCAAATGATGATATTGATGCAGTAGTAAGCGAAGATGAGACTGAACGTCCGAAAATTGACATTACTAAATTATATTGGGAGGTACCGCATGTCACTCCTAGTATTCGAGAACAGTTGCGACTAAACAAAATTTCACACACAAACCAAGATCTACCTATTAAATTTCGAAGTTGGCAAATGATTGAATATCCAGCCCTAAATAACTCTACACGTCACACATGGTCAGTGCGGACTAGTACCAAAATAGAGACTCCACGACACATTGTTGTTGCTTTTCAAAATAACAGAAAATCAAAATTAACAAAAGATATGAGTAAATTTGATCATTGCACTTTAAAGAATATTAAAGTGTTTTTAAATTCTGAAAGGTATCCCTATAATGACCTTCAACTAGATTTTAAAACTAATAGGTTTGCCAAACTATATGATATGTTCGCCAATTTCCAGGAGAGTTATTATCACATGACCTTAAACCAACCCATATTTAATCCAAATGACTTTAAAACGATTGCTCCACTTATACACGTTGACTGCTCTCGTCAAAAAGAAGTAATTCAATCCGGATCTGTTGTGCTCCGTATAGAATTTGAGACAGATGAACCAACAACCTCTGATATCTCAGCCTATTGTCTAATACTCCACGAGAAAGAATTTACATATAATCCCCTAACTAAAATAGTAAAACAATTGTAAAATATTTATATGTTTTATGTATTCATATATTTATTATGTTGGACATGTATATACAAATTAGGGACAGGTGTATGCAAATTAGAAATAGTGTTAAAACTTAATTGTATCTAATGAGAGACTTCCCGTATGAGAACAGATATATATATATATATATATATATATATATATATATATATGTAGGGGGTCAGGTGCTAAGTATGACATTATATGTGAAACTCTCTCATGCGCATGACTGAACATGACTGAAAATTGTTTTAAAAATAGAAGTTATGTACTACACAAACTCAGTCTTTAATCATGTGCTTAGTAGTAGATGTTCAAGGTTTTATTATTGAAAAAGATAACTTTATCGTGAAGGAAATGGCAACATATGATGGTAAACAAATCAGCCATTTTTTTTTCAAACCACCGTATCCGATGCGTTTATTAAGTTCTGAATATTATAATCAAGCTGTTTGGTTGATGAATAACCATCATGGATTGAACTGGAATCATGGATTTACACCAGTACACCAGTTTCATAATATTATCCAATATTTGACAAGAAATGTTAATGCTGTTTATGTCAAGGGGCGAGAAAAGGCACTGTACATCAAAAAGTATAGTTTATCCCCAGTTATAGAATTAGATGAACAACCAGCTCTGCAGAAAATGGATGCAAAATGCCCATATCATTCAAACAGTGAAAGTGTATGTGCTTTATCTAACGTATTTTATTTGTATGATACTTTTATAATGCAATAAAGAATTTTTTTTTTAGATTTTGTTTTATTAATAAAAAATCTTATCTTATTAAAAAATAATATTTTATTCGATAAATTACATTAATTGTTATATCTACAATTTAAATTTTGAAGTGCAAGTTTACACAAATAACAACTAGATTGAGCAGGAGCGAATCCTTCTAACTCCGTTCTCCACTCAGGACGATTAAAATGAACGAAACATGGGAGACGAGTTTGAATTTCAAAATCCTGGACAAATTTTTGGGGTAGTATAGACCATGCACGGAGAAGTTCAATTGGGTCTACAAATTTTCTTACGTAGGCTAGGCTAAAATATTCCAATTCTGTGGTCGTGAACTTGTACAACGGTTTTTTTGGATGCTCCGCCATCATTCGAGACCCTGGGCAACAATCCATCTTTATTAAAACGGTTAATGTTCCTAAACACCAAGTCTATCCACTTTTGCTCTTCGTATCGGGAGAGAAAAAATAGTCTCTGGTCTTCTTTTTCTTTTGGCGTGTAAACTTTACCACTACGCAAGCGCATCACTCAAACACAGCTTTGAAAACTGATTAAACATATGTTGTTTATCTTCATATTCACTTTTTAACTGGTTAATACGATTATTTATATAATTGATATATCTCTTACTTTTGTAAAATAGAATATCACGTTTTAACCTTTTAATGCGTATACTAAACTGATTAAGCCGTTCACAAAACCGGCTTGAGTTCATACTGTTTACATTAACGACCTTTCTATACTTTTATATCTTTCCTAGTCTCATTGTCCCCCCCCCCCCCTCCTAATGATATATTGACACTAGGTTGTACCGGTGAAGGTCTATTAGATTTTATCAGCTCGCGGGTTGTTAACTCGTTCCTGTTAAAACTTGTTAAGCTAAATCATCAAGCAGTTCGTTTAGACTCCCTTCACCAACTATAATATTAGAAATTCGTATACTTATAGTTTAATTTCGTATTGAGGTTGTTTTGTGATTTGTGTAAACATGTCATATAAATATTGGGATAATTTGGTTGATGTACTTAACTATAGCGATGAGGAGTGGAAAATTTTTTCAAGACTTCCTTTTTATATCGTACGACAAAAGCTTTGTCTTATTTGTCGTAAAATGTCTAAAGCTAGACTTATTCCAAGAAACTTAATATTTAAAGGGTGGAAATTAGTATTTGAATTTTGTGCATTTTGTAGCGAGACTAGACCTATGGGATTATCTCATCGATTTGTAGGTTATCGTGATGGGTTAATGGAATCTCCACCATATAAACGGGACTCCCCTCGTCCGGAGTTAGGTTTACTATAAATAGATGGTAAAACCTTAGTAGAGATTAGTATGATGGTATCATTAAACTTTATTGTTTTACAAGCAATTTTGGGAAATTTGCTCTTAATTCAAGAACCAATTAATGTCAGAGAAACTTTTGTGTGTTTTGATAGTAATGGTGCACTAAATGATACGTGGCCGTCAAAATGGACAAGAATGAAATCATATCCGGAAAACAATTTTTTACCAACTTTAAAAGCTGAAATACCTTTAAACAGCACCAAATATAAATTGCGTTTTAGACATTATAGTGAAAAAATCACTGATTCTGGGTGGTTACAACTTTATAATGAAATACCTAAGAAGGAAACAGTCATACCTCCAATATTTTATTATATAGCTATATGTTCAACTTTCTCAATATTTTTTGTATTATTAGAAATAATTAAGGTTTTAAATAAAAAGATTTGTTCATACACTTGGTTTTATTAACATACATTATTTGCAAAAATTAAATAATTAAAATAATATACATTGTTTACAAAACATATAAATTTTACAAGTATGAATCATACTGGAATGCATCAATTTGAAACAATTCCTCAGTGGGAATATTATCTAAATCAACTAATGTGGGGTGTATCAGCTCATTTGCAACAGATAAAAAATCATCTATGGTACCATTATGTTGATTAATTAAAAAATGCCCCCAAGCAAGAGTAGATACATCTCCAGGAATAATATATCTCTTATCATCCTGAGGTGTTAAAGATATTTTGTTTCGCAATTCGGTGTAAATAGTGTGCATTTCTGACCTAAAGAAATACATTTTTCTAAAGATGGCTTCTTGATTATAAATAACCCTAATATAATCATTTAACTGTAGTTGGTTTTTAACAACGTGTCTAGAAACACCTTTAGCTTTTTTGACAACTGTGTCAGCCTCTATACAATAAGCTTTAGCTCCGGTGCCATAGAAAGCTTTCAAGGTATTGGTGGGAAATTCATTTTTCATGTTTCCAAGTATTGACTCGGTCTTGTATATTCCGTGTATATTATTCTCCATATAGTTGGATGTATCAAAATAATGTATATTTTTGTTCATATCATCATAAAAGTTTGGTGTTTGTACTTCTAGAATAAGTGAGTCAGTATCTGTATAAAGAAGACTAGCATTATTGTGGTACTTTTTTTTAATGTATCCATAAAAAAAACTATATATGAATGTTTTAGATATATCCAGAATAGAAAAACCAACGTACAACGGTTTATCGTAAATGATCTTTGTTTTATTCAAATGAATAGCAACTAAATTTTCACTGAATATTGATAACGACTTGAATTCTGGTTTAGAAATTAAAGATTTTGCTCCCAAAGATCCTCGAATATTCTCATAATGAGAACATAGACGAATATCGTTTCTTCTGTTAATATTCTCAAGTGACTTACCGAATATAGCGTTAACAAGGAGCTTAAAAAGATCACGCTCAAATTCATTTTTGGCGTTGTTTCGGAGAAAAGTATTTAGATCAATATATTTTTTTAACCACACTGATTGGGAAAATTCTAGTATTCTGTACACTTTTTCTAACTTCAATCCGTACTGTATGCATTGTTTTAAATTTCTATAGTGTATTACATATTTTTTTTTATCGTACAAATTAGGAATCAGTTTTTTGTATTTACTTTTAGGTGGTACTATTGACTCGGGGCAAAATGGTAGCTCGTTATGTTCGTCGTGAACATTGGGTGGGTAATGCAAGTCTACTTCTAGTACATACCCTTTTTCGTAATCATTTTCAATATTAAATACATTAAACTGTTTAATTTCTTCATCGCTTAACCATCTAAAATTTCCCCATGGAAGAGGTTGACTCATGGCTGCGCCATAAAGATTGGTGGCGTCTAGATACATAATATAAGTTTCAGGTTTAGTTGAATCGAAATTACTTAAAAATCTGTTGTTTGCAACAGCTACTCTTTTAACACAAGTGGCAACACCACCCCTTATCCCTTTTTCAAAAAAGTGTAACATGTCAATATCCGTTAAAAGTTGAAGCTCAATGTTTGTATATTTCAACATAGCATCCCATGTTAAAGATGGGGCTGTAAAATAATGTACAGGATCCAGTTTGTATTCTTTGAGACAAACCTTTCTAAAATTTTCAAAAACATCCGCTAGGAGGAGCACATCTGATTTTAAATATAGCATTCCATAATCTATAATTGTTTGACATTTGAAATAATCCCAAACTTCTTGTGCTCTATCATAATCTTCTTGTGTAATATGTTCTTCTTTTAAGTTGTCGTAAAATTTTTCTTTAGGTGGTAGATGTTTTTCTTCCAATTTCATAAAACTATCGATATATGAGTATGGGAATATACCTTTACGTCGCATTAATCCAAACGCTTTTTCATCCGGAAAATACTTTCTGACTTCATTACATTGATTTGATTGTAATATTTTACTTAATTTATCGAGAGATTTGGCTAAAAATCTAAATGAATCTACAAACCGCAATTTTAAAAATACATTAATATTGGACTTTTCAACTAAAACAGATTTTGAAAACGAAATATACTTTTCTTTAGTTTGAGCAATTGCTGATATATGCTCCCCATTAGTTGCTAATTCCTTAATAAATAAATGACAATCGTAAAATGATAAATTATGACAAAAAATTGGAATAAAATTAGGTACCTTGAAATTTAAATTACACGAATTGTGGGCTGCACCCCTGTACAATCCAGTAAGATGGTCATGGTCCCTGACTTTGGTATCCAAAAACGATAATGGCTTCTGACAAATAGAACATTCGGTAGCATTCTGAAAATTCTGATTTTCTTGTTGAGTTAATGGAATCATTGCTTTGGCATGTTTTAGATGGTTGTGGTATAGTTCGTAAGCTAAAGCATCCAATTTTTGAACAAAAACTTTTGCAGCGTTCTTACCCTGGTATGTTTCCAACCTTGACAAGGAATCATCATAATTGCACTTGAGATAAAATGCAAATGAGTATGGCTGGTGTTCGGCGACTTTAATAGAGTAAGATTGACCATCTGATGGCTCACAATGGTGTATCGGCTTAAGGATCGACTCAAAGTCAGCGTAAATTACAAATGGGTGTGAGGACGTCTTCTCGATGTTGGTGAATTTTAGAATATTGGATGGTAGGATTTCACCACACTTGTTGACCCTCAGCTCAGTGGATGGGAGTATTGTTGATATATGTGAGCAATCATGCTCTTGATGACTGTTTAGTTTCTTTGGGGTGTTAAAATTTTGAAGGCATCCATCACAAAAATAATGTTTTCCATTATGTCTCGTTTTTTGGGCACTTACTAGTCTTGATAAGTCAGTAATGAGGCAATAGTGGTTCTGAATTTCATCGTTTATTAATAAAAGATTAACATGCGTAGGTTTATGGTGCTGAGTATAGTGAAGTGGTCCTACAATTTCATATTGCATCTTGTTTTCTTTAAAATATGATTGAAGACCATAAACGTTAACTGATATATTGTTTAAAATCTCGAACTTGTTGATATCTTTTAACTTAACCGGGAAACCGATACCCTCAAAGTTTAAAAGTGCGTCATAGGATGGATACGATTCCGGTATTGTCACATCACCTGTAGCAGGAAATATAGCAGCCATCACACAATAAGCAAAACACTTGTTATCTTTGTTTCGTATATTTAAAATTGCACTTTTTCTTCTAATAGGCGTTGGAAGACGAATATATGCTGAGGCAGAAATGGTAGTAAATTTATTGATGTTGACATCTAAAAACAGAATTTCCTGAAGTCCCCAGTTGGAATCTTTCTCTTGAAATTCAGATGCTTGTGTTACTATTATTTCAACGAAGTCCTGATAAATGTCGGAGATTTTAGTAGACATGCTTATAATTTTATTGCAGGTATTCATTGACTTGATATCCGAAATGTCCTTATCGGGTTTGTAAAACATGGCAAACAGTTCAAAGTTAACTTTAAGAGTTATGTGTTGTCTTAGATAATCGCCAAGGATTTGCAATACCTTTGGTTTAACATCTTGCATAAATCCACGATAATTTATTTTGTTATGTTGACTAGTAAAACGAAAAGACACAATTCGTTCCTTAAATGCGTGTGTAAGTTTAGTTATTCCACTCCCGAACACTTCAACACTTATTGGTCTTAACCTTTTTCTAGGGATAGGGCAACTCAGGTCACAACGACTAACTTGATGACGCCGCAGATTGTTCATAAAAGTAAAAGTCTTTCCGCACTTATCACATATATAAGAGCATGGCTGATCGTTGCTACATTTTTCTATATGCCGACGTAGGTTGTATATGCGCGAAAAGGTTTTACCACACTTGCATTGATTCATTTTGAAAGTATGAGATAAAACTGATGTCATTGAATCACAACATCTCTTAAATACCCCATATCCCATCCATAATTATTTAATAACCATAGGTGGGTATTTTAATTAATGACTGATTCGACATTTAATGAGTCCATATATGCACAAAACAACATACGCCCGCAGGTACTTGTATCCGAACCGCTCTCATGTCAACTCATATCCGATATTCTCTCATTTGCTACAAATGGACATGTGCAAAAAACTGGTTTTTGCTACAAATAGACAGGTGCAAAACTGGTTTGCTTGTATCCAGACTGCTCTCATGCCAACCCCATATCCGATATCCTCCCATTAACAACAAATCGGCAGGTGCAACATTTAATAAGCCTAGTTTAATAAATCTTTCATATACTGGTGCTCAAAAACTGGTTATTTTTAATAAGTTCACGTTTTAAAAAAGAAAAATTATTATTTAAACATTAGCTTAGAAACATGTTGTTATTTATAATTAAATATTTTAACAGTTCAGCGAGTACCCTACTACTATATGTAATTATATAAATTAGATTAATGTGCTGCATTAGTACAGTTTACATCAAGTACTCAAGTATGAGTTTTAGATGTGTAACACCCAAATTATTTGAAGGGTTAATTTCGCCACCAACTTTACAAGAGCTAAGCGCTAATCAAGTATATTGGTCTGTGATAGACGCAAATTATGAAATAAGTGTTGGAATTAGTGAAAAAACTAATCAGTTTACTTTTATAATACCGGAAGAAATTTCACAAAATCTTAACATCTATTCTTTAAATGAGGTTAAAAAACAAATTGTTAAAAATAATGGAGGATTTTATTAATAACGAATTTGATAATGCCATAGATAAAAAACTGATTTGTGTTAAAGAAATAAACGTGTCAAAGTTCTTGTCAGAATTTAAGAAAGACTTGTGCCTTACTTAATATTTGTATGTATCAGACAATTTTAAACTTTGTTATATGTGTTTTGCAGCAATAACATCTAATTTTTATATTTAAATATTTTTATTCCTAGTTTAGTGTTTTTATTATCCTAGTTTAATAAAAGCATAATCTAAAGCATATTACTGTTTAATATTTATTAAATAAATGTTTTTATTCTAAATTTTAATAATTATTTACCTTTTTAATTAGCAAATTTGTACATGTAAATTCAAACATTAAATAAAAATAGGAAAAACGTTTATGCTACGCCTATGCTTTGTATTTACTAATATTAAAATTCTGTCAAATAAAAAAAATTTAACAGATTTTTAATCTATTTTATTTAATAAAAATTCATAGTTATATTGAGGTATTTTTAAGTTATTCAGCAACAGATGGCGCGACCAGTTCTATTTTATATTTAAAAATTATTAAATTACAGTTAGAAAGACAGTAAGAGTAAGCTAAGCATGTTTTAAAAGACAATATGGAGTTTATAGTAATTGACCTTATTTGATGTTTAAAGTCTGAATTGCAGTGCCAAATTAGGAGTATTGATAATAGTAACAAATATAGACGTATGAGTTATTTCTTTGTTTGGAGTTTACCACTGATCAAAAATAAATGTGATTTTCTAAAGTGTTTGTATATGTGTATATGTATAAAGAAGTTTGATTTGAAACTTTCCATTGCCCACTCACAGATATTATCCTGTAGTTGTTTATGTAAGTAAAAACAAAAAATACTTTTTTCTACTTTTTGCCAATCAGAAAGTCGAATAAAGTGTCCGAATTAATGTTACTGAAATTTTTGTGAGTGAAATTTGTTTAATTTATAATCAATGTTTACTCTATAGTTTTTAATAATTGTCTTTAGTTTTCTGATAATAGATAATATAATAAGGTTCTCTGATATATATATCAGCTGTTATTTGCTAATTTTTTTCAGCAGCGTTGTCAAGTTTCAAATATATTCTAATTTCTCATCAACATTTTAAATTTAATTTAATACAATTATTTTTGGAATTAACTGATTGTGTTGGTTAGTTAGTTTAGATTACCTATGTTAGGTATTTTCGCAATAACATTCAAATTTTATTTTGTTTTTCGTTTTGGTTTAACATTTCATAAAATATGCTTGGCTTTTCAGCAAAAATTTATTTTAAAAGTGGCAACATTTACATATAAATAAGTTTTTGGTTGCCTATATTTAATTATTAACACTGGAACTTGGAAAATAAATAAAACAACATTACAAATAATAGATATATTTATTTTAATTATTATAAGTTATATTTTACAACCATGACATAGTCAATAGGTCAAAAATAAACATTCAAAGTAAGTTACAAGGTATTTTACATTGATTACAAATATAAAACTATAAATGTTTAAATGTATAAATTTGTTAGGAAATTATAGTTGATCTTCTATTTATTGTTATATAAATTGTAGGTTCTATTTTATAGTCAGTATTTAGACTAAGTGCTTCCTTCCTGCTAAATATGTGGTTTTATATTTATCAATTTTTTTAATAAGGACATTAATTTCTTCATTTTACTTATTTTATTATTCTCAAAGCAATTATTAGTTAACTTAAAATTGATTAAATTATTAGCAGAAAAAACTTACATTTTTAATTACCACTAATTTCAGAAAGAGCTTCTTTCATCATATTGTCCTGGATTGTCCTCATGGTCTGACATTTCTTCAAATACCATGTTTCGTGTGGCTGTTTTCGACGTATGGAAATTATATATTAAATTTGTTACTTTGTTTAGAGATGAAATTTGATCCTGTATTTTTGTTATATAGTTTTGAATTTTCTCTGTTTTAACCAATATTTCAGTTAAATGCTTTCTTGCTGCTATTCCTTTCATTTTATATTTATCGAGTTTTTTGATGAGGGTATCTTGTTTCTTCAATCTGATGCTTAATTCTTTGCTATTCATCTTTACGTACTTGGTGATGATTGGTTTTATTCGGTTGTTATAATCAGTTTCACTATTCTCCAAATAATTCATAGTGTAATCAAAATCATTTGTATTATTATTAGAAAAACTTACATTATCTTCATTGTCACTAAGTTCAGGTGTCTTTATTCCATTATCTGCTTCTCTCTGGCTCTCTTGGTCGGAAACATATTCATATTTTATGTTAGGTGTTGGTGTTCTGTTCATATTTGAACCAAAATTTCTAAAGCCAATTGGCATCACATTATCACAATTTCCGTAAAATATAATAGAGTTTGAACTTTCAGTACACTTAGGCACAATAATATTATTATGAATTTTGATGTTTTTCTGACCTACTGATGATGTCATGGTTGTAAAATATAACTTATAATAATTAAAAATAAGCAAGACTGATATATTTATAATATATTTTCCCACTATAAACTTTTTGGTAAAATGTGTAATTAAAGGTGAAAGTGTATTTCTAAACCACACCTTTATCTGATTTTTGTTATTGAGTACATGGTTTACAGGATGTAAATCCCTTTTGTGTATTTTTGCAGACATATACAATTACTCCTATCCATATATAGTATTAAAAACATATTTTTATTTTTATTTACATTTGCTGACTACAAATGATTACTTTCATTATTAATATTAAATATGAGACTAGTTAACCTTCACTCATTTTGGCATCTGAAATAATGAAATTTCCAAAATATTAATTATTTTACTTCATGTGTGCTGTATAAGGGCAGAACATACTTTAAATTATAATCCTGTTTGCAATTATTTTATACAAGTATCCATATTAGTAAAGTGAAGAATGCATAAATTTTAAAAATGATTTTCTTTAAATTTCTTACATGGCCTAATATGATAATTTAAATTGGATTATGCACCTTCAATTTTTCCAATTAGAGTTTTAATAATGAAATACAGAAATAGCAGATGGTCAATCAAGGTTTTTTTTGTGTAGATGCTTTTAAATCATTAAAATAAAACAATGTGAAAATAGGTTATTAAAATTGATTATACCTACTTATGTTTGAAAACTTTTATTATATATAAAAATTGTTACAATACTTATTATATATTTTTTAATTTATTCATACCAATGCCTAAGAAAAACATAAACATCAATAATATAAAATTACATTCAAGTTAACAAACGTACAAATTTTTACTTAAAATTTCTTACTAAACAAAAGTTGTATATTTCCAAATATTATTCAAAAAGAACAGAAGAGTTATATTCAATTTACAATTTAAAATTATGTACAACACTGGTTATTTTGTTTAGAGAATTTATTCCTGAATTTAAATTTTCTAGTGCATCTTGAAGGCTTTGTTTTTTTGCACTAATATGCGATAACACTATCTTAGCCTCATCTTCTTTTTTACTATATTTTTGAATTTTTTTTGTAAGCTGCATTCGTTTATTTATTCTTTGGCTTAATATTTGACTGCTTAGCCTAACAAAATTCTCTATTATTGGTTTTAGCCTTTTCTGATATCCCTGGTTTTTGGATTCTGTTATTAAGTCAAATGTTTGGTTTACATCCATGGAACTATCTAAATGGTTGAGTATGTCCTCGTGGCTTCCATCAAGGTTTATTGACTCATCAATCTCCTGGTTGACCATTTCTTCGTTTTCTTGACTGGAGTTTCCATCTTGGTTGTTATCAACTAGACACATTTGTTTTTCTAACTCGTCATCACTTTCAAGTTCGTTTTTGACACTGATAGGTGTTGACTCAAATTGTACACTTTTTGCAAATCTTTTGTAACCAATTGGTTTCACTTTACTTAAATCACCCAAAAAAACTAGAGAATCTGAACTTGAATTCAAACTTTTGTTTTGATTTAACTTAATATTGCTAATGATGTTTATGTTTTTCTTAGCTAGTGGCATGATGATTTTTAGAAATGAATTGATAAATCCAACTCAAACTAAGTATTTATATTATCAATTGCATATAAAAATAGAAATATGATTTAGCCCCTATATGCACAAAACAACATAGGCCTGAAGGTCCCCACTCATACCAACCCATATCCAATATTCTCTCATATGCTACAAATGGACAGCTGCAACAAACAGGTTTGTTTGTATCCGGACTGCTCTCATGCCAACCCCATATCCGATATTCTCTCATGTGCTACAAATCGACAGGTGCAACAAACTGGTTTTACAAATCAACAGGTTTTAAAAATTGACAGGTGCAATAAACCGGTTTGCTTGTATCCGGACTGCTCTCATGCCAACCCCATATCCGATATCCTCCCATTTCCTATCTACTGACATTTAATTATATTTATTTATATGTATAATAATCTACAAACATTGTCTAATATATATATATATATATATATAATATATATATATATATATATATATATATATATATATATATATATATACATCCTACTATCATTTTGGCATCGATACATTATGCTTTTACCATCAATTTAGCATCGTCTTGCAAAGTAGCATCTGTATATCGATGCTACTTTACAACACCTTAATAACTTTTTTCCTGTACTTGTTACAAGAATTTTAACCATCTCACTAATTAGAGATTTGATACCGTGTTGGTATTTTAAAATATCGGCTTTCTCTTTTTATCTCTTACTGAGTTTATAAGTTTATTCCAAAAAATATTTGAGTCTAAAATGATGGTACGGTGAAAATATTATATATATTTAGTTCAGGTTTTACCGTTTACTCGATGTCATTATATACATAAAAATGTATATCCCACTTTCATTATCAATCATTTTAGCATCAGAAATTTGGCATCGCTGTTGAATATAATATTACACACAACGAAATAGTAAATTTAAGAATATATATTTTTTTTCATCCATAAATCATTCTGGCATCATGTTTTGTTAAAAGTAACGGGTTATGATATATTGTACCTACCTATTGTATCTTCGCTCCAATTGGTCCAGTCGTGACGTAGAGTACCTCAAATGATAGGATTAAACCAATAAAATATAATAAGACAGAAAAATAAAATACAGCAGCATGTCAAAAAGGCCTTAGTTGTATATCTTCGTTTCTATAAGTCCAATCGTGACGTACTGTATCTTAAATGATAGGATTTAACCAATCAAAAACAATGAAATCGAAAAATCAGATACAGCAACATGCCAAAAGGGCCTTAGTTGTGTATCTTCGGGTCTATCAATCTAATCATGACGTGCAGTACCTCAAATGAAAGGGTTTAGCTAATAAAATACAATAAGGTATAAAAATTAAACAGAGTAGCATGTCAAAAGGGCCTTAGTTATGTATCTTCGGTCCTATTAGTCCAATCGTCACGTACGATACCTTAAATGATAGCACTTAACTAATAGAATACAATGACTTAGAAATCAAATACAGCAACACGTCAAAAGGGCACTATTTACGTATCTTCGTTTGTAGTGGCACAATCGTGACGTACAGTATCTCAAATGATAGGATTTAACCAATCAAATACTATGAGACAGAAAAATAAAATACAGCATACATCAGCCTGTCAAAAGGGCCTGAGTTATGTATCCGCAGTCCTATTAGTCCAATCGTGAAAGGGCCTAGTTATGTATCTTCGATCCTATTAGTCCAATCGTGACATACAGTACCTCAAATGATATCATTTAACCAATAGAATGCTACGACGTAGATCAAATACAGCAACACGTCAAAAGGACCTTAGGTATATATATATATTTGCTCCTATATATACTATGTCAAAAGAGCCATAATTATGTATCTCCTGTCCTATAAGTCTAATCATGACATATGGAGTATAAAATGATAGGATTTATTGGAGATAATACGATGGTGGAGACAAAGTAAACATGGCGGCATGTAATAACACGGTAAACTGGCAGCAATAAAATGTAATAACCCACAGAGGTCTATGGCATGATACGTGACAGAATTTAGCGAATAGCATATGATTTGCATACGTCTACTTTTAGTCAACTTCTGTACATATGATAAACGCGAAAAAGTTCCAACATTCACTGTTAGACATATGCCTCCCGTTCACTGCACACATTTACTGCTCCTTGACGCTGTGACGTAAATGGGATAGGATTTAACAAATAGAATGACAGAAAATTAAATAAAACAGTGCGTCAAACGTGGAATGCATCGTAGAATGTGAAATATATGAAATATATAATATACATATAAGAATATGAAATAATACACCAATTAAGAAAGATGATGTTAGTTGAGGAAGATTAGACCAGGAAAAAATGTCAACATTTTTAGAATACTTAGCTAGTATTTTTAAAAAATACCAACCAGATAATAATAATCAAGCAATAGAACACTGAAAACTTTTGTTTTTAACTGTACGCCCATGAACGAATAGCCATTTTTAAATACTACTTGATATTGGTTTTTTTTTATTGTATTTTTCCCATTTTTCAAGATAATTCTTGTAGGGATATATTTATTTATAACATACGGTCTTATGGTCCTACGAACAGTATTACGGCTTTAATTTGTACGACACTGCTAATTGAGAACTATGTAATGCAATAAGAGGTCCTGATATACGAGACACCAGTGACTCATGCCCCACTGATACAAATCCGACAGGAATCTGCATTTCTATAAAAACAATAGATTATTTGTTTTGTGTATTAATTAAGTTTAGGTAAACGAACAAGACTTGCATTATAAAAGATTTTTCTAAATGTAGAATGTAAACCATATTTCGTATGCTTTGTGAAAGAGAACCAGTTTATAATATTTCGGACGACGTAAAAACATCTAGAATATTGGTCGATGAATTATAATCATAGTTTAAAAAATGAATTTATGTGCATATGGTCTACTACAAAAAATGTAAAACCAAAATCTTGATTAAAAAAGTGGCAACCGGTTACTTATAATGAAATTTCCCTGCATTATTGATTTCACAAGTGAAAAAATGGGTCAACAAAGAACCAGTTTTAATTATAACAATATTTCAACATAATAGTTTTATCTTATTTTACTCAGGTGAAAAGAAAAATTATACAAAAGTGGTAAAACCACAAGCTATTCTCGATTAAGCTGAAAAATTAATTTTTAATTAAATTAATTTCAAGCTGAAAAAGAGTGTTGATTTTATTAATCAAATTGCTTCTTACCAGAACCCAATATCCAAAATTCTGAAGTGGTACCGGAAAGTGGCAGTGAAATTAATATTTAATACCGCAGTAGCCAATGCTTAGTTGTTAAATAATAGAAAAGGCGAAAAAGCGACAATCTATCATTGAGTTCAGACTGGTGTTCGCGAAGACATTTGCAAATAAAGAAATGTTGGAACGCTTACGACCAGTTACACCCAAAAAATACCATCTCTGGCAAAGCGACGTAGGTAATAAAAAGAGAAGAAAGTGTACAAGATATTACAAAAGTTTAAGAAGAAACATGACTAGTAGAAAGACCGATAGAAAAGTTAAAATGGTTAAAACATACTGTGGAGCATGTGATGGTAAAACTGCAATATGTCTAGTGTGCTTCAATAAAGCACATAAAAATAGAATTTCACTTATACAGGAACTATTATTACGTAAAACCGTATTGTTCCTGAAGTGCCCTTATAGTATTGAAAATCGTAAATTAATATTTTCTATTAGTATGTTTTTATTGTTAATTACCTCTGTAAAAGTGAGTTATAAAATTATTTTTGTAAATTGTATTATATTTGTAAAAAAAATGGATGTAAATAATATTGCCTTCGACATGCAAAAAAGCTAGATGTGAACATAAACGTAGATTGACCACTGATAACTTCTATAATAGTGTTGACTTGACTAGACAAATATAACCGGCCATATAAACACCAAATCATTACAAATTACTGCATATGCAGACTATGTAGCCATCATTAGTAGGAATAAGCCACGACTAATGGAAGTGTTCAAACAAATTGATCCTGAAGCAAGAAAAAGAGGTCTCAAATAAACGAAACAAAAACGAAGTATATGACAGTCAAAAGAATAACTGACAATGAAAATAATATCACAATAGACAACTATACTATCGAATGAGTGGATGCCTTTACATATCTCGGCACAGAAATCAATCAGAAGAACTCCGTAAGTAGCGAAATTAATGCACGTATTTCCAGCGGGAATCGTACATACTATGCTAATAAAAGATTGATGACATTGAAATTATTAGACAAAATAACCAAAATGACTATCTACAGAACACTGATTAGACCCGTAGTAACCTATGGATGTGAAACTTGGGTAATGACGAAAAAAGATGAAGCCCAACTCAGGACATTTGAGAGAAAAATACTGAGGAAAGTATATAGCCCGGTACAAGAGGAAGATGGCACATGGAGAATCAGGAGAAACGTCGAGGTTAATGAGTTAAATGAAGGTTATGACATTGTAAGATTTGTGAAAAGTCAAAGACTGTCATGGCTGGGATATGTGCAGAGACAAAACGATGCAAAAACAACAAAGAAAATGGTACAATGGAAGCCCATAGGAAGGCGAAAAAAGGAAGGCCCAGGACGAGATGGTTGGATGACGTGGAAGACGACCTAAAAACAATGAACATGAGACAATGGAGAAGAAGGGCACAAAAGAGATCTGAATGGAAGGACATAGCCAGATAGGCAAAGACCCATTCAGGGCTATGATGCCAAAAGAAGAAGAAGAAGAAGGTGCTGCAAATTAGTATCAGTTATTCATTCTAATGTAAAAAGTTTTTTATTATTATTTTCTTATTTTTCTTTAAGTATTTTTAACTTTTAAAGCAACATTTCCACAAATTTTATTATAGTAAATCAAAAATTATACATTTACATAGTTATTTATTATTTTAATAGAAAACAAATAAACATGAACAGTGCACTGGTAGCATAAACAATATATTTTAAATTTAATTTAAAACAAAAAAAAATTATATTAAACATAAACAAACAAAATTTAACCAAAAATTAATACTACTTTTAAAAAACTAACTGGCACCGTCTGTACATCAACATATTTTATTGGAGACGAACGTTTTTCTCGTATTTGTCAATTTTACCATAATAATACAAATATTCCTTATCTGTTGCTGCCAGCGGCAAAATTCGTTTCGATCGTTCATTCATAATTTTTCACAATTCTCTGTGAAAAATTACCTGCTAAATTAAATATGCAACTAAACCATAATAATAAATCCGAGAACCCTAAACCGGTCGGGGCGGTCGGTAAGGTTGTAGACCTATCGGTCTGTGAACGAAAACGGATCGATATATCTATCTATGTTTCAAATAAATATATATATTTTGGCAACATCTCGTGATACTGTATTGACGCAAGACACAATGATTTGACCTATAGGGAGTTAAAATGTCTGTTGAGTGTAAAAAAATAAATATATAAAAAAATCGAAAAATTTAAACACTGACAACGGTGTCAAGCCTAAAAAGATACACTAAACGAATATACATGACTTATAATTTGAATGTGATAGTATTTCTTGGTGATGCTAAATTACTGCAACGTGAAAAGACTTTAAAATGATGGTGGGATATATATATATATATATATATATATATATATATATATATATATTTATATATATATATATATATATATATATATATATATATATATATATATATATATTACAATTTATTTCTTTATAATTATCCGAACGAATATAAAAAATCACTCTATTGCAAATATTCTTATTTTTTTTTAATTTTGATGATTATTAATTAGTCAGATCGATAAGTGTATGCACAAACATACGATCTAGACTTAACAAATACTTTTTAAATATAGATTTTACCATATTTATTGAATTAAGAGTATTAATATATATTTTATACATGTTGGGCAAGTGATTAAATATTTTTGGAGCAAGATACATAGCAGATCTCTGTCCTATTGATTTTTTAATATTTCCCAATTGAACATGTTGATTAGTTTTAGTGCGAGTTTCGTAGTGATGAGATAAGGTACGGAGAATGTGTTTATGATTGTATGTGTACAGTAGCAGCGAATACATATAGAGTTGCCTGGCATCCATTACATTAGTATGACAGAATAATAAATGAGAGGAATATGAAATTTTTTTATTATTATTTTCAATATTTTCTTTTGTAATATATCGACTTTCTTTAAATAAGTCTTTTGTACACCTCCCCACCCAAGTATTCCATATCTAATTCTAGACTCAACTAGTGCATAATATAATATTTTTAAATATTTTAAATCTTATTTAGATTTGAGAAATTTAAACTTTGGAACTAGAGCTCTTAAACACTTTGATATTTCATCTATCTGGACATCCCATCTTAAATGAGAGTCGATTTTTATTCCCAGATATTTTATAGTGTTACTTGATTTTATAATTATATTTTCCTTCGTGTTATTAATTGCTATAGAAGTATAAGAAGGTAGTGTTACTTTGTAACTGCAAAACGGAACAAAAAATGTTTTTTCATAATTAATGGTTAAACCCTTATAATTAAACCATTTTATTAGTTTGATTGATAGAACTAGAAATAAAATAATAAAAAAGCTGTATACAAGATATCATAAAACAAGAAGTTTTTATTAATCGGATTCTTAAATAAAACGTATAAAGACATACTCACGTTAACAAAATACATTAGGAAATTTCCGCATATGAAAAAAAATCCAATTTGGTAATGAAATCCTTTTGTATCTATAAAGCTATTTTTAGAGAAGCACGTACCTACCAACAACAGGTAGTTATTATACATATCTGTTACACACTGTAATGCGTATGAATGATAACAAAAATAAGGAGTACATATAAACATACTTTATTGAAAGAGGTAAAAGTAAAATGCTAAGAAAAACAAAATGCTTGTATACAATTTAGACCGCCGGAGGGTTTGAAACAGATGTGAAAGAGAGTAAAAACCAAATCAAAGAATTGATAGAGATTAAGTACATCCCTACAGAAGAATGAATAACATATCACAGATAGATAAACGAAACAACAGAAACTTAGTGTAAACTTAAATTAATCAACACAAATCGTACGAACTGAAAGACGAGAAGCCTTCATACAGTTAATAAATAGAACCCCCATTAAAAAAATACAGTAGAGTATGACTACTTGTGTGCTCTAGCGCGAAGTTAATAATCTAAATACCTACATAATTATATTACCGAAAAGTTAACAAAAACTTCTGTTTGTTGGCGGCAAGAGAAAGTGTATATCAGAATATATTTGTTATGAAAAATTTTATTAATATTATAGTATGTAATATACTATAATGACAAAAATACTTTTATATCTTTGCTTATGGCATATTTTTAAAGCGAAGCTTCTCTACTGGCATTGTATTACTTTTTCCTCTCTACAGTAAAATGCTGAGGTGAGCGTCACGGAACTAGCGCCACAAGATGGCGTCGTGAGGGTAGCTTCATAGAATAGCGGTTCTTGACATCGACTCACTACTCGTGATCAATTCGTTTTTAGTCATTATATATTTACTCTTAAAATAAGTAACAAAATATAGACATTAAACGAGAAGTAAAAATTAAGAGAATATATGTCACTAGAAGATTTAATTCGTAACGATTATTAAAATTTAATAAAAGTCATAAATGTCATTTGAATATTAACAACATTAAATCAATGTATGTTGTCAGTTGACAACATACATATGACATTGGAGGCTAAACAGTTAGAGGGGTCGACAGAAAAGACGAAATAATGGTCAAAATTGAAATACTCTCATTTTTTTAATCATTACACTTTTTGCCTTTTGGCATGGTTTTCCTCATTTTGTCTATTCATATCGTTTTTATTGATAACAAATATTGGGTAGTTTATTGTTTCATTAAACTTTCTCCTTATATGTCCGTATCATATAAGTTGTCTAAATAGTATAGCGTATATATAATGTCGTATGTTAATTCAATTTTATTTAACAATAAAAAACTTTTTTTCAAAATTTTCACAAAATTAATTATATCTTATCACTACAGATATTTCGACAGAGTGCTATTCTTAAGTCTCAAGTTTCTCGAATCCATCAATCATCTATTGTATTTCTTATATTTTCATTTTAATCCCCTTCAATCAAGATTTTAAAGCAGCTTTACCCCATTAGTCCATTTTTGTTGCTTTTTGTCACTGTTTCTCCTTTCTCTTCTGTAATCTGTAATCAACTGAAATATTTTTTTTTTTTGAGATATGATTGGATGTTTTTTCTCCATTGCATACTGAGACGCCCAAGTGGCATTCTTCTGTGCTAACTTCCTTCCATACCAGTTTTATAAGTTTGACATCTTAGCGTCTATGCATGTGTCCTATCTACCGTAAGGGATTTATTTTCCGGAATAATATCGTTATAAAAGCTTTCTTTATTTAGTATGTCTTCTTATTATATGCAGATTTGTAGCGATATGATAATGAGGTTAAAAAATGTTTATTATTTTTCTTTCAAATGTTCGTAATTCTTCCTTACTTGTTTTACTCATTGTCCATGATTCGCATCCATGTATTAAAATATGTCTAAAGTTTGAATTATTCTCTGTATTTTTAGTGGCATTATTATTAACCGTGATTATTTATCTAAGATATTTAAAGTGTTCCATATTTTCGAAATTGTGATTGTTAACTTTAATATTTTATCTAGACTCATTGAATGGTCTCTTTTGTTGATTCGCTTGTATCTCGATTTCATTTCGTTGATTTTAAGTGAAAACTTTTTCGTGCTCTCTTCACTTTATTGAAGATGTTTGCGGACGAGAGAGTTTCTTATGAGATCTATATCATTAGTATATGCTAGGAGTGCTTTGTACCTTGGGCCCGTAATGGATTGCGTCTTAAATAAGCGTTATTTCTATTTTAGTAGGCTGTTTATTAATTTTTTGACTATTTGAATCAAGAATCTGTATTTTATTCGACTGTTTTTTTATAACACAGAGTTTCTTGGCGCATATTTTCATCCTTGGTTTTTTGTTTCCCCTGTCATTATTACAACGATGATGAAAATTCATTTTATCTAACAATAAAACAGGTATATCCTATGCGTTTACACGTTATAGTTTGTAGCTGAATAAGTTAAGGAGGGATAACTGTTTGTCTCAAGTTGGTCATTCAGAATTATGTCTGTATTTTTTAATTTGCTAATATCCATACACTCTAATTTTCATAGAATCTAAATATAGCTTAAGGCCTTTATTATAAATATACTGTTTTAGTAATGAAAATACATAAATAGATCCTGGAATATGCATATAAAGGAATATAATCCTTGATCTTTGGGATAAACACATCTGACCAATGACGCCGATATATTATGTAGTTAAAGTACATCATTTTAACCCGTTTATTTCCTTATTATCCATATATGAGTTGTGACCGATGTTACAAACTTATTTACTTTTCAGAAAGAGATTATATATTATTTTATTGTTATATTATGTAATTGTTATTACTATACAAATCTGACTCGAAATATCGTCTAAAAGTAACAGTATATAAAATGTAAATTTTTAATGAAAAGTAAAAGATTACTCATTTTTTATGGGGTTCAAAGTAGAAGCCTTCACGAAAATTGAAGTACTAATAAGACCACCGCAATAAGGCTTACCCTGGGTATTAAATAATTAATTAATCGGTTAATTCTTCAATCACCAGTCCAATATAATTTTTGCCAAACTGGTCCCTTTTAGGACCAACTAGTCTATTTTGTCTATAAATATTAAGGGCATATCTAGATATAAAGACACTCTACTCTACTTAAGCTTATCAGACATGTGCACTTACCACAAATGTGACGTATTTCTAGTGCAGAAAGCACATAGAGGGCCAAATCTAGGGTATTTGGTATTGAATTGATCTCTGAAAATCACATAATAAATGCCGGAGAAAGAAGCAAATAACTTAAAATGAGAGAGGACAAAACCAGTCAACTGAGGGAACCTTCCAACGATGTTGAGCTTGGATTCACTATCCACGTATAAAATAAACAATATTACGGTTCCTAACTAAGGATCTAAGCACAAAACAAAAATATAAAATTTGGACAAAAATACAACAATAGCTAATATCCAAAGTCTGTAGACAATTAAAGCAAAGACAAAGTTGTTGCCTTGCTTAAACTTAACAAAAACTCCAAAGACGACAAAAGCTATCGGCCAACATATCTATTTATTTTGTCAGCTATACAAAATACTTCTACACATGATCCTTAATATTAACCGATAATAGAAGAAAAAATATTAAAAAACAAAAGTCTCTATATATGACAGGGAAGATTATTTACGTCACAAATACTAAATTTTTCCCTACACAGCGAAGACGGGTATGAAAAATATCAGGTATGAGGAGTGGTTTTTGTCAATCTAAATGCCGCTTACGACACCTTAAATTAGGGGCATTTCTCTAAAATCTATGTGATATCCCCTTAGGTAATAAACTCTCTTGTATTATATGGGTATGCCTACACAACAGAAGATTTTTAGTATCACTCAATGGTAAGAAACTCTGGACTTGCTATAAATACCTTGAAGATAGTTTCTATCACACTTTGTTATTCACAGAACTTTGTTTAAAATCAAATGGCAGAAAAAACCAGAAAAATAATATTCTCCGCAAACTTGTCAGCTCAAAATAGGAAGCACATTCTTCCACCCTTAAAACGTAGACTTAACTCTATGCTTCTGCTGCCGAATATACCTAGCTAGTATGGGAGATAAAAATACATACTTAACGCGTATATTTAGCTATAAATTAGTCAGTCATCAGATCATCACATCTGCAAGATATACAAAAAATATATAAGCTGCTCATCGCCATCTGAACCCTCGAAAGGAACTTGCTTATGGTTGTTATCTTTCTTAAATTTGCCTGAAGGACTCTAGCCTGCAAACACCGGTTAACCTGTGTGAATCTGGGGTGGTATAAGATTCATCACACTTTCGTAGTTGACTTTTCCATTGAAATCGCTCTTTTCTGAAGGTTTATTTATTTGAACTAAACATGTTAAGTATAAACAGTAAGCTATTACTTATAAAGATCATTGCAAATTTGACACTAACTCTACTTATATTGATAACATATTACATGAGAAGTGGTATAATTCTTGTTAGATAAATTCTTCCCTTTTTGTGCACTACTACCCATTTTTACACAAAAATATCTATTTTAGCACTTAAATATTTATTTTAAAATAACCTTTTATTCAGACTTATATGTAGTACATAGATAAAAAGACAGAAATAAAATAATAAAAAAGCTGTATACAAGATATCATAAAACAATGGATGAAATAAAAGAAGTTCTTATTAATCGGATTCTTAAATAAAACGTATAAAGACATACTCACGTTAACAAAATACATTAGGAAATTTCCGCATATGAAACAAAATCCAATTTGGTAATGAAATCCTTTTGTATCTATAAAGCTATTTTTAGAGAACTCGTACCTACCAAAAACAGGTAGTTTATAACAGATATATATATATATATATATATATATATATATATATATATATAGTGTGTAACAGATATATACATATCTGTTACACACTGTAATGCGTATGAATGATAACAAAACTAAGGAGTCCATATAAACCGTTCAGACTTTACGCGAGAATTATACATCTTAATGGCAGAGTTGCCAAACTATCAGAGCTTACTTAAACCGATATACTTATGGTTCCAATATACAGTGAAAAAGATCTGAACGACCCCTATAATATATACACGTGAACTAAGCGATATACATTGATGATACAGGGATAATTATGGGCTCCAAAATTTTTTTAAAAATTATGAAACTATACATGTTGACGAATCGACAGAGCAAATTTTATGGAATGGTCAAGTGAGCTCCGTATATCGGTGTCCACTTGACCACGGAGCTCACTTGAACCTCAATTTTAACATGGGCGGAGTCCACTTTATGCCGTAAATATATATATATATATATATATATATATATATAAAATATATATATTTTATATATATATATATATATATATATATATATATATATATATATATATATAATGCACCTAAAAAATCGTATCGCTTCCCACATGAGTGACAGTAGACTATATCCTGATAGATGTTCCCTTGCAAAACACGTACATAATGAACACCATGTAATGAACTACAATGAAACAAAGATTCTTGCAATAGAGAATAATCTCAATAAAAGACTCTTCCTCGAGATGGCATTTATCACCCAAATGGATAACTCAATAAATAAGAAATCAGATGTTGAGCATCTGAGTGAGATTTATGCTTATCTATTACATATCGAAAAAACAAACATAACTATTAAATAATTATTTTAACACAACATGTAATTTCAAAATTTTCAAAATCCAATCAATAAACAACTACTATATTAACACCATAGAACTAATTATCTCCTGTTACACGTCAATCAATAACATTCGATATTTGGTATTTCTAGTACTTAACCTTAATGACTGTCTGCGAACTAAACGTTTTTTGTTTTTGTTTTTAATTTGTATCGTGTCATTTCTAATATTTTAATTTTGAACGTCAATTATACAACTACATGTTATATGTCCCAAAAAGCTGCAATCCACATCGTACCACAAACCATTCTGATGTTAAAATAAATCATATTGCCGCAACCTCAATCAAGTAAGACTTAAACAACAAACAACTATTGAATGTATTTTTACTTTATTATTTTTATTTTTACCATGTTTTGAATAATTGTAGCTTTCATCTGATGATGCCAATGAATATTGGCGAAATATAATGAACTGTTGAACAGAGTGCACTTGGCTTTTAATCAGCTGTATACCCAATTAACATCAACTCCCTTTATATATATATATATATATATATATATATATATATATATATATATATATTATCATTAATAAACGCATGTTAATAACAATTAGCAACAAAAACATAAATATACCCGATAGAAAGTTTATAATTTTAAAACAAAAGTAAAATAAAGTTTAATTAAAAGGTTCAAATCGGGACAGAATATGAAATAATTCAACACTAAGTAAAAGTACTTGATGTATAGAGAATGCACGCAACAAAATATGGTATATTGTACTTTACCATGTAGGATGGATGCGCTACTCCAGAACTCCAACACACGTCTCTGTAGTTTAGCAAGTGGATCTCCTTAAAAAAATGGGGTTTTATTAAATTTATTTTGCCAAGTTGACGCTACTTGTGGGCGATAATTACCCTGCGATCTGGACTTTTAAAGTAAGCCACTCTTTTTTCTATGGATAAGAGTCACTCACACTCTTTGTTAAGATACAATGTATAAATAAAAAGTCTTCTGTTTGAAACAATATATTTAAAACCATGGACGTATAAATAAAGATGGACTAGGCATGCCCTGCACTCTGTTCACCTAAATTTGAAGTCGAAAAGTTTATAGGCGCGTGGAAAGAGACGAGGTGATAGACTGTGACATTTCCTTTTAAGCCAGCGGCGTATCTTCCAATATTTGAAACAGTTTTTTCACTTGAATAAATAATGACTATTGGTTTGACTTTTGCTTTTGCTTGCTTTTATTTTTAGTATCGTAAACATATGAAATATTTCGAATAAGTGAGAAACAACAAACGGTGAATAATTTTAATTTTCAGTGTATAGAAATATATTTATAAAAATTAATTTACACAAAAGAATAAAGATGGAGTAAATAAAATCGTAAAGTACTTTATATAATATTTTATTTAAACTGAAATATCACACAAGCAATAAAAAGTTTAAGAAATTCTTCTCCAAACATTAACCTGTTCAGGGTATTGAGTATGTTCTGCTCTTATCCAGTGCGTGATAAGTTGAAAAAATATAGTGAATTATGGTGTATAACTCCAGCTTAATTGTTAGTTGGCAACATTAGTATGTCACGTTAGACGTAGCAGTAGACAGAAGAAAGATAAAAATTCAGGAATATGTACTTAAGAAAATATTAATAAACGTAATAAAACCATAAATCATTGTTTAACAAAACATAAACAACAAACCACATATACAACAATATATAAAACACATTAAACCTTATGGAACGGGTAGGGTCCTAAAATAGAAATATGCTTTATTGTCACTGAAAATTATACAATGCTTACAAAAAGTAAAAAAAAACAACAATAACAATTAAAATTTACTAAAATTACAAAAATCGTCAATATCACAAAATAAAAGATAGTAAAATATACAATTCATTGCAAGATCTAATTGTTGCATAATAAAACCTTACGAAATAGTTTACGAATAAGTTTTAGTTGCTGCATGTGATACACAAATATATATATATATATATATATATATATATATATATATATATATATATATATATATATATATATATATATATGATTTCAGATGTTTTCCGGTTTTGACTCCGCGTTAAATAGTTTTGGTTTTTAGAAAAACCATTATTTTGACGACGTTTCGGCAAGGTCACACTTGCCATTGTCAAGTCAGATTAGTTCTGCTTCGTTCAGTTCTCCTGAAACATCAAGACAAAGCAGAACTAATCTGACTTGACAATGGCAAGTGTGACCTTGCCGAAACGTCGTCAAAACAATGGTTTTTCTAAAAACCAAAACTATTTAACTCGGAGTCAAACCCGGAAAACATCTGAAATATCACATATAGCTCCCGCGGAAATTTCAAATCCAATATATATATATATATATATATATATATATATATATATATATATATATATATATATATATATATATATATATATAGTGGTGAGTGCGATATCACCCGGCTTTTTAACGTAAGAGATAGAAAACACAGTTACCTTGTGAAATAAAAGGAGATGAAACTCGTAGAGGTGGGAAATAATCGATAGAAACCTATAATTTACATTACATTGCAATACCATCGACAGTCTCACACCTTTAGACGTTAGACGTGGCTATTTGACTTCAGTCATAATTATACGGTTACCCTCAAAAATATTTTATTTTAATAATTTCTGATGTTAGAATAAATACTTGAATAAATTAAGATATGTTATAGTAAAAAACATTCATTAGTAGCGATTTTAAATTATAAATCTTTAAATTTACTTAATAGTAAAAATAACTCAACTGAAATATTTGACTAAAATAAAGGTACGTATGTTTTGTCTGGAAACACTTAATGTATGTGAAATTGGTGTAGTGGTTAGGGACGTTGTCTATTGACGAGAAAATTGGGGTTCAATTCCACACCAAGGATAAAATTTTTGTTTTATCAATAAAAAAATAATAGAAAATTTTATACATATTAGGTAACAAATTTTCGAAAAACTCATTATTTACAATTTATTTTTATTCCAATGTTATAAAACGGAAATACAAAATGATTCAAATTCAATTCATACAGTCTTCAGTTGTGAATGCAAAATAATCCGGTGAAGACTGTTTATATCAAATCCATCACTAAATTCTCAATGTTAATATCAATTCCTCTGTACAGATAATGATTTTCAAAACAATTGACAACATTGGAATGGATGCGCGCGAAGCAAAGCCTTTAAGCCATCAAATAATAACATATCGAGAAGTGTTTTTGCACGGTAAACAGAAACTTTTTATTGAAAAAAAAATTCGTGAAAATTATTTTAACGGTCGAGGAAAAAGTGCAAATTGTTGTCTGGCATGTGAATGGATTCTCAAACAACATGATTAGACAACAATTTGTAAATATGTTTCCAAATAGGCCGGCTCCATCACGATCAACAATTCAATCTATTATACGTAATTTTTTTACTTATGGATCCGTGTTCGCTCCAAGAGGAGTTCGTAGGCGAAGGGAGGTAAATCCAGATTTGGAACTAAGAGACTTTGATTTGTGCAAGTATTGAGCAAAATCCTACCCAATCAACATCTCGTCTCGGAGAACAATATGGAATTTCAAGATTTAGAGTTGGTAAAATTTTGAAAAGGCATGGATACCGACCCTATAAACTTCATAAATCCAACGAACAATTTCCTGGGGATCAATATAGACGTTTATAATTTTGTCAAACTGCAATGGCATTGTCACATCAAGATGAACATTTTTTAGAGAACGTCTTGTTCACCGATGAATGTACGTTTTCATTGCATGGCCGTCACAATTCAATGAATGCTCGGTATTGGTCCCGAGGAAATCCTCGTCAGATTTATGTTGCTCGTACCCAGCGTCCTCAAAAAGTAAATGTTTGGGGAGGCATAATAGGGAATCATGTCATTGGTCCATTTTTTATAGACGGTATGTTGACTGGGCGGAAATACTTGGAACTTCTGCAAAATCAAATTGTCCCAGCCCTTCGTAATTTACCAATTCCTTTCGATTCCATATGGTTTCAACACGATGGTTGTCCTGCACATAATTCTCGCATCGTCAGTGAATATCTCAGTGCGACTTTTCCTAATCGATTGATTAGTGGACACGGAGATATTTTTTGGCCTGCAAGATCACCTGATCTTGCACCTTGTGATTTTTTTATGTGGGGATATATCAAGTCCAAACTATATGGAATTGAAGACGATAGGCCTAATTCTCTCCAAGAATTAAGAGAAAAGATCTTTGATTCAATGAGAGGTATTAGTCCAGAAACATTAACTAATGTTAGACGAAACTTTTATAATAGATTGGGTTATTGTTCTGCTGCTAATGGAGGCTTATTTAAACATTTTTTGTAAATACATTTCATTAGAATAAAATACGTTTATTTAGAATATTTTTATAGAATTTCTGCTTATTTAAACATTTTTTGTAAGTACATTTATTTAGAACGTTCTTTTATGTTTGAAGAATTTTTACTTTATTTTAGAAAGTACATTGTTTTTTCAATAAGATTTTCATGTTTTACTATAAACACTTCTAATAAAGACTGAAATAAATGTTTTATGATTTAAAGCAAAACGATATAATATCTGCATAATTTCAACTTTTTAAAAAAGTAAAAACTTTTTGTAGGATTTGAACCCTAACCGCCTGCATGAGTACATCGTGCCTTTAGCCCTGATCTATCAGACTTTTATAATTCTTTAGTGACAGTTTGGGTTATTATTCTGCTGCTAATGAAGGTTTATTTGAACATATTGTAAATACGTTTATTTACAATATTTTTTTATTTTTGTAAAATTTTTACTTATTTAAACATTCTTTTAATTTTGAAGAATTTTACTTTAGTTTCGAAAGTACGACGACACTATTTTTTCAATAAGATATTTATGTTTAACTTTAAACACTTTAAATACTAGTAACGACTGACATAAATGTTTAGTGATTCAAAGCAAAACGATCTCTGCAAAATTTCAAATTATTAAAAAAAGAAAAAAGAAAACCTCATGTAGGTTTTGAACTCTAATCATCTGCGTCGCAGAGTCGAATTCTTACCACTAATCCACCAAGGATTGCTAATTATTCTGTGACAAGGGTGTATGAAACTCCTCAAATCATAGTAGAAATTATTCTTGGTTAATAATTTAAAACTTTAGAATAAATAATCACTATTAATTAAATTATTTTATTCACATTTTTGCTTTATTGTGGTCAATCAGTTTTTACTTTATCTAAATTAAAAAATGGAAATACGTTACACATACGACGTCAAACTGTCAAACATAATAATTATGACCGAGGTGATTTAGATCGAAGGTAACGTCTAAAGGTGTGAGACTATCGATAGTCGTAATGTAATGTAATGTAAATTATAGGTTTCTATCGATTATTTCCCACCTCTACGAGTTTCATCTCCTTTTATTTCACAAGGTAACTGTGTTTTCGATCTCTTACGTTAAAAAGCCGGGTGATATCGCACTCACCACTGTATAAGAGTAAGAAAAAAGAAGTACTTGTGACTCGTTTGGAAAAAATATAACACTGTTTTTGATGGGTTGGAGTCAATAAAAGGGGCTATTTGTTGACTATTTTTTACTCGAGCTTTCAATTGTGATTACAATTTTTATCAAGAGCTTCTAAAAAATCCAAAATATCTTACAAAGTTGAACTAGAAATAAAAATTTTTTTGTTAAATCACCAAATAAAATTAGTTTTTTATATAAAACTACTGCTTACATATTAAATACAAAAAATATTAATAAAAAAATGTCTTATTCTAATAAATGTTTCTCTGAAAAATTTTTATGAAGTTTCTTAAGAAAAAAATTGAATTTGTAAACAAAAATAGAATAGCTACAACCAGCCTAAATGTCATAAATACTAACTTAAAAATTTTATTTTTGACATATTGTCAAAAATAAAATTTTGTTTAAAAAATTCTTCTTTGTTTAGTAACAAAAAAGAAGAAGATTCATTCACCATTGATAGATGCCCGAAAAAATGTAACAAATACATGGAAAATTCAAATTTTTTTTTTTTTCGGGCATCTATCAATGGTGAATCAATCTTCTTCTTTTTTGTTACTAAACAAAGAAGAATTTTTTAAACAAAATTTTATTTTTGACAATATGTCAAAAATAAAAATTTTTAAGTTAGTATTTATGACATTTAGGCTGGTTGTAGCTATTCTATTTTTGTTTACAAATTCAATTTTTTTCGTAAGAAACTTCATAAAAATTTTTCAGAGAAACATTTATTAGAATAAGACATTTTTTATTAATATTTTTTGTATTTAATATGTAAGCAGTAGTTTTATATAAAAAACTAATTTTATTTGGTGATTTAACAAAAAATTTTTTATTTCTAGTTCAACTTTGTAAGATATTTTGTATTTTTTAGAAGCTCTTGATAAAAATTGTAATCACAATTGAAAGCTCGAGTAAAAAATAGTCAACAAATAGCCCCTTTTATTGACTCCAACCCATCAAAAACAGTGTTATATATATATATATATATATATATATATATATATATATATATATATATATATATATATATATATATATATATTGTAGCGTTTTTTATTTAAAGTGTATAGAAAAGATTTCTGTGTTACGCTCCTGTTGTTTTTACCAAAGAAAACAATCGAAATAATATTTCAAGTTTTTTTGACGAGATTTTTAAATGCGTATTAACGCTGGAAATATGTTTTTATCTCTGTGTTGCAATGTTAGGTGAAACAACAAGTTTTTTGTCGCCAAAGAGGTATTATGTTACATGAAGTCCCTCTAATATTCCGGTTAGAATAATCAATAATGCGTATATTTCTACCGATTCAAAAGTAAATATAGATGTTTTTTGTCTGTGTTTAGATTCAAATATCGAACCTTTTGTTACAAGTCAGGTAGAACTCCAGTTTAAAATATGTGCTATTTTGTTAATTTGTATTATGTAAATTTATGATGCCCCCTGATAAAAAAAAGGTTTTATTTGTTTTCTTCGTTAAAGACGCAATAAACATGAATTCCCCTAATATTAAAGTTGTTTTTCGTTATTAGACGAGGGTCAAAAAAAAAGAATATTTGTTTGTTTAGGCAATAAAAGAACATTTAAAAGTTGTTTTTTTGTCGATAAGAGGAGGGAATATTTGTTTTGGTTTTAAGTGGGTCGGCGACAGCCTGCAAGACGGAAGGGAAATTTTTGGCTAGATTCTTGTAAAATGTAACGAAGCAAAGGGAGTCGAGATTTAAGTTTCAAGCAGGGCAGACGTGCTACAAAGTGGAGTCTAAGATTTGATTTGAAACGAAGTCGACTTTTAAGTTTCAAGCAGGGCAGACGTGCTACAATGTAGAGTCTAAGATTTGATTAGAAACGGGGCAGACATGTGAGAATTGAGTCAAAGATTTGAAAGGAGGTGATGAAGAATTGCTCGAAGGGAAGGGTCGTTTAATTGTGATGTGGTAAGCCGGCATTAATTCGCCAAAAATGGTGGAATTTTCACTCTATGTGATATGTCGTTTCTGAAAGAGTGACCACTAACCGCTGTTTTGATTTTGCTGAAGATTTATAATGTTTGAGAAGTGAACGAGTTTAGTTCCTGCTTTCTTTTCGTTTTTTGAGAAATCCAGTTCCTTTCCGAGATGCCTTTTCACCTCACGTAGAATGATATTGAAGCCGGTTTGATTTGAATGTGCCAGTTTCAGCTTCCAATAAAGCTTTCCGTTGATTTGCAGTTAGATACCCCATAGAAATTAGCCAGTTGTTCAAAAGTTTAAGTTAACATGTGTGAACTGAGGTAACATTTACGTTATTAATTTTTAAAGTAAAAATAGACATTTTCTTTTAAAAAGACAAAATTTGCTTTCTTTTATAAATTATTTTTTTAAAAAATATTTGTAATTAAAATAAATATTATGTTAGGGCGTGGTTTAAACTGTCATGTCATAATTTTATCCTGTTTTAAAAATGTTTGTTTTGACGTATGACAGCTTGATTTTTAATCTGTTGTAAAAGATATTTTGATTTATAGTAAAGATTAAATTTTATTTTTCACAAAAGGATATCCATAAAATTTTAATCTAATTTGGCCACGTTATTTGCTAGGAACCATTTCGAAGGTTTTTGTAACCTTTTGTAAACAGATATGTAATTTTTGTCATTTGTATTTGACAGCTATTTTTATATAATGTGCCTTTGTATAAGCTGTATTTTTGAAAACTGTTTGGTGAGACAAAAATAAATGTTTAATTTGTTTCTCTGATCTATTTTGAGTTTTATTTGAAAAAGATATTTTTTTCTATATTTTTTATGTTCTATAATTATTTTCCTAGTTACAACTAGTGGTTGTAATAGGTATAATTAGGCACCTCAAGTGGCGCCCTATATTAAATTTCTTGAGGTGTTTCCGTTTATTTTCATTCTGTTTGTCTCAAGAGATTTGTATAAGTACCCGTTTATTTCTTTTTTTTGTAGTTGCCCCAATCTAACCCTCAATATCTTCAACTTATCCACGACCCAGCTCTCCAACAACCAACTGAGTGTCGTATGCACTTGTTTCGATTATTTTGTTTGCCCAATCTTGTCCCCCCATATTCTTACCCTGTGGTAAGCAAAATAGTCGTTACAATTTTGGCGCCCCCAACGTGTGGCATTTTTTTAGATTTTGATTCATTTTTCCCAAGCCATTTATATGAAACTTTTTTCCTTTTGAATAGTGCCCCAAAGTGTCTCACAAACAGTAGAGTCTTTGTATTATATGTATGTATTATGTACCAACATTTATATTTGTGTATATTAACATATGTATTGTTCTTCATATGTATTGATAAATGAAAGCAAATATTTGAGTTGAATATTTAAATATGAGTTTTGATTGAAGTATTGATATTGAAGAGAATTTAAAAACAGTTGCAAATTATATAGTTACTGTTACATTTATTTTTTATTGATTTGACAAATCTTACAGAATAATCGGTTTTTGTAATTTTTTATTTGTTCGGTCAGTTTGAGTAAATGTGTGTTCGGTCAATTTTAAGGACTTTGTTTGAGCGATATAGTTGAGAAGTAGTATTATGCAATTTGTCTTCTAATTAACCGTCTCTGAAGGTGTATTTAAATGCCAAGGGTTAATTAAAGTTGTTGTACGAGTAGTCATTGTGAGTCGTAGAGAAGATTCGACAAGTTTAGTCTCAGTAGTAGACTGTTTGTTTATTGTGTATCCTTTCTTGTATCTGAATGATCACAGGTGTAATATTTGTGATCAGGAGATGCTGTTTTAGTTTTGACTAGGAGCAGTCTCATTTAGTTTTCGGAACAAGAGTTGGTTTATTTTGGTGTTATTTAGTGTAGCTCACTCAAAGGTCAAGTTTTCAATATTATTAGTATTTTGTCTTTCCTTGTATGTACGGTTTATGTTGTTTGTTAGTGTCCATTTTGTCCCATGTTGTTTGAAACCATTTTTTTTAGTCCTTGTTAGTGGAAGGGTGAACTTTTGGGAGACAGGTTAGAGACCTCATTTTTGATTACCAACTGTTTACTAAGTCAAGAGCAGAAGTTGCAGCAAACTGATTGAGTTTTGGATTTCAGTACGCGGGAGTGCAAGTGAGACTTACTATCAGGTGATAAATGGAAACGGTTGTTTCTTAAAATTGTCATATTTTCCACTAGTTGAGGTTAATTTTACTTATTTTGTGTGTTTTGCTTTCAACCAATTTTTGAAAAATGAGTCTACTCAGGTTAATCATTTGAAATCAGGAGAGTTATCTTATGAGCTTTTCATAAGAGGTAAAAATGTCCCAAATAAGACAGTTGATGATAAGAGAAAGATGTTAAGAGCTTTGTTGGCCAAGGAGGCCACTTCGTCTTCAAGTTTAGTCGATTTGGTTAATAATGTAGTAGATCCTAAGGAAGAGTTGAATGAGATCATGTTGATTATAAAAGATTTATATAGTATTGCTCAATCAATGAATGCAGAATCAAACAAAGCTGATTTTGCTAGATTTGAGACAAGGTCTACACATTTAGATACCAGATTAGAGAATTTCCCTATGTATAATGTTGAGGAAGATGTATTAAAGTTTGTTGAAGAGTGTAAAGATGATTTGTTACTGTTGAAGGGTAATGTGTTAGAAAAAGAGGAAATGTTTGATGATATAGTAAAACCATCCACTAGTAGCCCAGTTTCAGTCCCTGTAGTTCCCAGTTGTACAGCCCCAGCCCCAATAATACAGGTTTCAACTCCTGTCATTATTTCTGATTTACATATCAAGTTTAATGGTGAGAATAAAGCTCTTCCCACATTTTTAGAGAAAGTTAGAGATTCTGCTAAGTCTAGGAATATTTCCGAAGACATCCTATTTCGGTCAGCCATTGAGTTATTTGAAGGTAATGCTGCTATTTGGTATAGGAGTGTTAGAGATAAAATTCATAATTATGATGAGTTGGTAGCCCTACTCAAATCTGCTTTTTTGCACCCAAATTATAATGATAATCTCTTCGATGAAATTAAAAATAGAAAGCAAAAAAGGAATGAATCCATAACCATTTATTCAGCAGTGATGGAAAACCTTTTTAAACGTTTGGAAACATATCCTAGTGAAGCCCAAAAAGTAAAAATAATGAGGAAAAATATTTTAGTGGACTACATTCCACTGATAGCCCTTCAAGATTTTGCTACAGTAGAAATGTTAGTAGCAACTATAAAACGTTTAGAGCAGAATGTCCTGCCTTTGTTGCAGACTACTAAAGGTCTTGCAGGTATTGCAATTGATGATTCAGAAAAACCCAAAGAACAAGTTCATGTGGTGAATAATCAAACCAAGCAAGATAGAAGTGTACTAGGTAACAGACAGGACAGAGAAAGTTCTTCTAAGAGACCCAACCCCAAATATAATTATGAGAATAACAGACCCAGTCCACCGGAGAATACTGAAATAAGAAATCAGTCTTTTTCGTCCCCACCCCCAATGATGCAATCTTTTTCGTCCCCACCTCCATTAACGCAGTCTGCCCCTTATCAAGCTCCAAGAAATCCGAAAAAAATTATTGTAATAGACCAGGTCATATTTCCCGTGACTGTAGAAGTGAGTCAGTATCTTGTTGGCGTTGTGGTCATAAAGGTGTGATCATATCTTCTTGTCCTAAGTGTAGTATTTCGAATAGGTCTAAGTCTAAAAGAAAGGTTTTGATAGTCGTCCCCATGTTAATTGTTTAGAAGTTAATGTAGATAGAATAGACCCTTGGTTTGATAATTTGAAATCAAAGATAGTCCGATCCCCCATAATCGACTGCAGGAAACATATAGGTTTTTGTTACAGAGGTCCGTACTACTCAAAACAACTGTCGTTTGCCTGGCCGGACGAGTGTCATGAAAAAATGCTTATTTCCCTGGGCTAAAAGGTTTTACGTGGTTATTAGTAGTTGCTGATTGGTTTAGTAAATGTACTTTAGTCCAACCTTTGAGAAAGGCCACGGCTAAGAATATTGTTGAGTTTTTGGAAAATGATGTTTTCATAATGTTTGGTGTTCCTCAATATGTGATTTGTGATAATTCCTCAAATCTGAACAATCATCTCTTAATTAAGCTCTGTAATAGGTATAACGTTCAGAAAGTATGGTTTAGCCCAGTATATGCACCTCAGTGTAATTTTGTGGAGAGGAACAATAGAACCATTGGTACAACAATACGTACGTATGTTAAAGACCACGTAGATTGGGACAAGAACTTAGCAAAGATCAGACAAGCTATTAACACTGCAAAGCATGAAGTGACTGGATATACTCCAGCTTTCCTGAATTATGGACGTCATGTTCCTTTAAGTGGAAACTATTATGGTGTTGATCATAAGGATCAACAGAATCAAGATATCGAGATAATTCCAGGTGACCGTAACATGTATGCTTCAGAAGTCAAAGGTTTAGATAAAGTTTTTGAAAAGGTTAAGGCTAATCTTCGAAAATGATATGAACGTAACGCTAGGAGTTACAACTTACGTAGAAGAGAAGTCCAATTTCAAGTGGGTGATAGAGTTTGGAAAAGAAATAAGGTTTTGTCTTGTGCTGTCAACAAGTTTATGTCCAAACTAGCATCGAAGTATATTGAAGCAACTATCAAGGAAAAATTGTCACCACTGGTTTATCGTTTGTCAGATTTAAATGGTCTAGGTCTTGGTAAGTGGCACATTAAAGATTTAAAGCCTTTTGTGTTAGATGAGGACAATATGTCATCTTTAAGTAATTAGTTCATCATATCCCATGTCTGTATATTTGAGTTTGTATGTTGATTTGATTTCATCTTTTTGGAATATTGTTTCGCTTTTGATAATTTTAGTTCAGGTAACCTATTTTGATTGGGAGACACATGTGAGAATCACATTTTGTCATATGTAGGTATACAGGGTGGTGAATCGGCAAACGGGCCATAGGAAACTCAATGGTAAATTCTAAATTGTTGAATTCCTGCTTCCCTAATTATTTTACACCAAAAGTCATGGGAAACTATTTGTAGAGGACTCAAATATGTATCGAAAACAACTGTTAAAATTATTCTAAGACTTAAACGTATTCCAAAATTTTGCTAAAATATAATACATTTTTCTGTGAAAAAATGTGTATTACGTGTTGCGTTTTGTCGTATTTTTGTTTCTGATATTTGACAATATTGAAATCAATTATATTATATTTATCTATGATTTAAATGACCAAAATTTTGTGATTTATGGTTTAAAAAAAAT
Source organism: Diabrotica balteata (assembly GCA_918026665.1). NCBI lineage: Eukaryota > Metazoa > Arthropoda > Insecta > Coleoptera > Chrysomelidae > Diabrotica > Diabrotica balteata. Next base: position 67,690,540 of record OU898278.1, on the reverse strand, counting down.
TAAATTGATTAAAAAATGTACTCAGTTGAGGAGAAAAAAGCAATAATAAAAATGTTTTATTCATGTTTTATTATAACATTTGTTATAGTTTTATGTTTAGAAATAATCATTATTACAATTATTATTAGGAATAAAGATCACAGTAACAGTATATTGGAATTCATTGAATTGTTGTATAACTTAACTTAACATGGAATTAAATTTTAGTGAATTAGAATATCTTACGTTAAATAAAGATCCGGTAGTGGCAGGAAAAGGTTCGTGCTATTGCCTGAATATAACATTATGCGATTTTTCGTCAACTGAGTACATTTCATTATATTGATCGATTTGTAAACAATATAATTTATTGTTCACAAAGTAATAATGTTCAGTAGTAGTAGTATTTAGTAAAATTCATTGTTTATAATTTAATTATAAAATAAAAAAAATGACAATTCAAATTGTCAAACATCTGACATTAATATGATAAAACACAAACAGAGAACTGTCCTAATATATATTCTTGCATTACGTGTGGCCTAACTTTTAGGGGTGGTCTGAAAAATGTATCACATTTTTTCAAAATTTTGAAGTACATTTGATTCGTAGAACGGTTTTAACATTTGTTTTTAATTCAGAATTTAGTCCTCTACAAATAGTTTTTTATGACTTTTGATCTAAAATAATTAGGGAAGCAGCAATTTAACAATTTAAAATTTCCCATTGAGTTTCCTATGGTCCGTTTGACGATTCACCACCCGGTATAGATTTAGGGTCTATATCCTAATTTTTTTGTAGAACCGTTTCCGAATTCCCTGTCTCGCTAGGCGTATAGTGGAGATAGTAGACACCTACCTGTTAAGTGTAGAGCAATTTTTTTGGATTTGTGTATAGCACCTGATTTAGGCAACGAGGTGTCATGGCTATGCCTGCCCGTCAAATCACTTGTGTTACTGCTGTGAATGTCAGCGAGGTTTACAGCAGGGCATAAGGTTAGTTTCCCCCAAGGCATAGAAACTCATGTCACCTATAGTTCATCTTAGAGCCAAAAATTTCAGTCTACTCGACTTTAAAGAGTCTGGCGATCGATGGCACGCTAGCCCATTCTTGTAACTAACTTTGTTTTTGTTGTTTAATCCCATGCTAGCCATCATCTAAAAGATTTTATTAAGAAGTTTCGACCCAGCTAGGAGGTCATCTTCTTATTTTGTTTTTGTTTGTTTTTGCCTTTATCAAAAACTGGATAAGAATTATCCGAGTTTTGTCTTTTAAGAAGGGGCATTGTAGCGTTTTTTATTTAAAGTGTATAGAAAAGATTTCTGTGTTACGCTCCTGTTGTTTTTACCAAAGAAAACAATCGAAATAATATTTCAAGTTTTTTGACGAGATTTTTCAATGCGTATTAACGCTGGAAATATGTTTTTATCTCTGTGTTGCAATGTTAGGTGAAACAACAAGTTTTTTGTCGCCAAAGAGGTATTATGTTACATGAAGTCCCCCTAATATTCCGGTTAGAATAATCAATAATGCGTATATTTCTACCGATTCAAAAGTAAATATAGATGTTTTTTGTCTGTGTTTAGATTCAAATATCGAACCTTTTGTTACAAGTCAGGTAGAACTCCAGTTTAAAATACGTTCTATTTTGTTAATTTGTATTATGTAAATTTATGATGCCCCCTGATAAAAAAGGTTTTATTTGTTTTCTTCGTTAAAAACGCAATAAACATAAATTCCCCTAATATTAAAGTTGTTTTTCGTTATTAGACGAGGGTCAAAAAAAAAGAATATTTGTTTGTTAAGGCAATAAAGGAACATTTAAAAGTTGTTTTTTTTTGTCGATAAGAGGGGGGAATATTTGTTTTGGTTTTAAGTGGGTCGGCGACAGGCTGCAAGACGGAAGGGAAATTTTTGGCTAGATTCTTGTAAAATGTAACGAAGCAAAGGGAGTCGAGATTTAAGTTTCAAGCAGAGCAGACGTGCTACAAAGTGGAGTCTAAGATTTGATTTGAAACGAAGTCGACTTTTAAGTTTCAAGCAGGGCAGACGTGCTACAATGTAGAGTCTAAGATTTGATTAGAAACGGGGCAGACATGTGAGAATTGAGTCAAAGATTTGAAAGGAGGTGATGAAGAATTGCTCGAAGGGAAGGGTCGTTTAATTGTGATGTGGTAAGCCGGCATTAATTCGCCAAAAATGGTGGAATTTTCACTCTATGTGATATGTCGTTTCTGAAAGAGTGACCACTAACCACTGTTTTGATTTTGCTGAAGATTTATAATATTTGAGAAGTGAACGAGTTTAGTTCCTGCTTTCTTTTCGTTTTTTGAGAAATCCAGTTCCTTTCCGAGATGCTTTTTCACCTCACGTAGAATGATATTGAAGCAGTTTTGATTTGAATGTGCCAGTTTCAGCTTCCAATAAAGCTTTCCGTTGATGTGCAGTTAGATACCCCATAGAAATTAGCCAGTTGTTCAAAAGTTTAAGTTAACATGTGTGAACTGAGGTAACATTTACGTTATTAATTTTTAAAGTAAAAATAGACATTTTCTTTGAAAAAGACAAAATTTGCTTTCTGTTATAAATTATTTTTTAAAAAATATTTGTAATTAAAATAAATATTATGTTAGGGCGTGGTTTAAACTGTCATGTCATAATTTTATCCTATTTTAAAAATGTTTATTTTGGCGTATGACAGTTTGATGTTTAATCTTTTGTAAAAGATATTTTGATTTTATAGTAAAGATTAAATTTTATTTTTCACAAAAGGTTATCCATAAAATTTTAATCTAATTTGGCCACGTTATTTGCTAGGAACCATTTCGAAGGTTTTTGTAACCTTTTGTAAACAGATATGTAAGTTTTTTCATTTGTATTTGACAGCTATTTTTATATAATGTGCCTTTGTATAAGCTGTATTTTTGAAAACTGTTTGGTGAGACAAAAATAAATGTTTAATTTGTTTCTCTGATCTATTTTGAGTTTTATTTGAAAAAGATATTTTTTTCTATATTTTTGATGTTCTATAATTATTTTCCTAGTTACAACTAGTGGTTGTAATAGGTATAATTAGGCACCTCAAGTGGCGCCCTATATTAAATTTCTTGAGGTGTTTCCGTTTATTTTCATTCTGTTTGTCCCAAGAGATTTGTATAAGTACCCCTTTATTTCTTTTTTTTTTGTAGTTGCCCCAATCTAACCCCCAATATCTTCAACTTATCCACGACCCAGCTCTCCAACAACCAACTGAGTGTCGTATGCACTTGTTTCGATTATTTTGTTTGCCCAATCTTGTCCCCCCATAATATTCTTACCCTGTGGTAAGCATATATATATATATATATATATATATATATATATATATATATATATATATATATATATATATGTTCGGATAGATTTCCGCGGTCAGATGAATAACTCATCCTTAGTTACCAATCTTCCAGAATACTCTTCCACTGAATAATACGGTCTTTGAGATAGATAGGTTTTTGTCATTTTTTTACTGAACTTAAGGATAGAATTTTTAAGTTGCAGAGGGGGGTAATTGTATAATTTTTTTGCCGAATATAATATAGATTTCTTTACTAAGTCAGTGAACGGGATCGATAATTACACATCAAAGGTTGAATTTCTGGTGGAGTAGTCATGATTGGGTCTTGATAGAAAAACATGTAGGTATTTACCAATTAAGAAAATAGTTTCTAGAATATACGAAGAGGGAAGAGTAAAAATCCCGTGATATTTGAAGCAGCTTCTACAATGTTTTATTCTTCTAAGTCCAAGAAGATACCGTATTGCTCGTTTTTGTAATTTAAAAATAACATTAGATTGGGCAGCTGTACTAGAACCGCAAAAAGGAAGGCCATATCGAAGATGAGACTCGAACAAAGAAAAATATATTATTGGAAGATGCTAAATTGATTTCCTCTAAAACAGATCTTATTGCTTAGCAGGCTGAGACTAGTTTATTACTTAACAAATTGATATAAAGGAACCATTTAAGGTTGTTGTCTGTAAAAATACCATGAAATTTTATAGAGTCAACGATACTGATCCGGCTATTATTAAGAAGCAAGGGTTGAAGAGTTCCTTTATAGGATAATGCTACTGTCTTATTCACGTTAAAAGATAGTAAATCAGAGTCAGACCAGGTATTTATTTTAAGTTGATCAGAAGTTATAATTGCATGAAGAGTTGCAATATTAGAGTTCCTCTAAGTAATACTGGTATAATCAGCAGAAAGAAAAATTCATTGCTGCTAGACATGTCTCCAACGGTTTTATCTCTAAAACATATACTTAATTAGATAATCATAATCCTTGTTTTTATAAATTAAACTAAAAACTCACTTTTTATAAATATTACGTGGAACATATGAAAAAGTATTATCACCAAGTAACAACTCTACAGTTTCAGTTTCTGATGCTGTAATGGTGCTCGAAGATGTGTTTTCTGTATCTATATTTTCCTTGTTGTCTTCATTGTCATTTAAACATCTAGAATATTCAATTTATGTACATTAAAGAAGAGTATTAAAATTGATTTAAGATTGAAATAATCTCATACAAAATATAGCCAAAACTCACCTCCTTTTTAATAGTTTAGGAGAATTAGATTTTACATTTAAGCCCAAGTCTGTCTCCATATTACATTCTTCAGTATCAATAAAACTTCTAAAATATTTTAATATTAAAATGAAATAAGTAATCAAAATCCACATTTAGATTTTATTTGTAAATTGAATAAACTTTTTTTTTTGTGTGTTTTGGCTTGGACAATTGTCATTCAGCCAGTCTCAATCAAGATAAGTTTATTAATGTAGTGTGTGTCTGTGTTTATGTGTGTAGAGTAATTGTCTTGATACTTAGCAAAGTCGACGTCATTGTCTTTGCTAAGAGACGCTAATTGTATCCGAACGTCTGCGGTCCCTCCGGTGTGTACCGATCACACAAGGATAGAAATTATTTTCATTTATTATTTTTTTTTTTAATAAACGAAAACTTCCACCCAGGTGGGATTCGAACTCACGACCTTTAGGTTTAAAGGCAGGCGCTCTTACCACTGAGCCACAGAAGGGGTTAATTTAATAAACAAATTCGATACAAACCCACCCTTTTGAAGGTCCATAAAAATCATCCTTATCAATACTACTGGAAGCTGTTGCTTTATTTTCCATATCGTTTGTAGAACTAAAACATTGAATTTGGTTAAATTTGAAAACATTATATTTGGTTAAATTGAATTTTCGTACAATGAACATAACCTATAGATATGTATATATTTCATTGAAATTAATATATTTATAGCAATTATAGTGTAGATTAGAAAAAATAAATAAATGTATTTATAATACTACAAAATTAAACTTCAATTCATGTCAAGCATTAAGTATTATCACATCCCTGTACTGCGCCTATGGACAAAATTCCAATGTTTACAACACTTATGAATGAAATGACAGTTCTGGATGTAAATATGAAGATTTCCTGTATACAACACAGTTACGCACCATTATTACACTTAACTATCAACTATTCTTCACTTCTAATTTAAAATATATTAACAAATTCACTAAAATGTCACAAATACGGAAATTATCAACTTAAAGGTAAACAATACAACGCCATGTTCTTGTTCGTCAAATCGCTAGGATTGGTTGATATTACCAACGATGCCAAGTTTTACAAAAGTTAAGATTATCAGAATATATTTTCTTTTAATAAATTAAAAAATTAATTTTTTTCTTTTAATTTCTTGGTTGCGAAATGAGTATATCTAAAAATAGTTTATACTAACTAGATAATACATTTTTACTTATAGATTAAAAATAAATTACACTAAAAATCGAAAATTATTTCGAAGATTGACTCGGAAAAAAAAAATAATATGACAACGTCAAATTAGGGATTTGTGCCTATGACTGTGAATATCTCGTGACTTCAAGTATAGATGTAAACAGACCGGTCCATCTTTATTTATACGTCCATGTTTAAAACCGTCTAATTGTTCGATAGTGTTTGGGTTGTTGTAACCAAAATCTTGGCCTTTTATACGGAGAGAATCAAAACTAACAAAAAGTCTGTTAGTATTTTAACAATATTTATAACAGTTGCAACAATAAAAGAAGCTATAACACAGTTAAAAACTATGACCCCTATGAAAAAATACAGTAGACTATGACTACATTTTTGGTTTAGCACTATAGTAAGAACAAGATAAAAATCTAAATATCTACATACCTAATTATATTAACGAGAAGTTATTAAAACTTTTGTTCGTTATCAGTAAGAGAAAGCACATTTCAGAATATATTATGAAAAATGTTGTTGATATTACAATATCAGGTACATTTATATAATGATACCAATACAAAAATAAAAAAAGCAACTTATCTTTTCAAAATAACAATCAATCACTTCATTTTATCACGAAAAATTTAAAACTTGCAATGTAATTAAACCCATTTTGTGAGCTATAGCACTCTGATGCGCAATAAGAACACAACTATCAGCTAAATGTTCTTCATGTGGAAGTCCTGGGTAATAGAACTCCAACATGGTTCTCCCGTAAATTGTCAAACATATTCTTAGATTACAATGACAACCTTCTTAGTATTTAGGTACCAGATACCGTCCACAATTATGTGATTATATGTACGTGCTAATATTCTTTTAAAAGAGATTAATAAAATTCACGGGTAGACACTGTGACATCGCCCGGTATATCCCGTAGCGATAATATCCTGTGATAAAATCCAAATGAGAAAACATATAGTGAAATCTAAATATCTTAGAATAGCTGTATCGAGCGAGGATGAGGTTATTGATGAGGAAAAAAGACCTATCGCTGAGGAAGTATGTAACGACAATATTTTGCTTACCTCAGGGTAAGAACATGAGGGGTAGAAGATTGGAGGAAGAAACTAAGGGGGTGGAGATAGGGCAAGCAAAATAATCGCTACTTGTGCGAACGACACTCAGTTGGTTATTGGAGAGCTGGGTCGTGGATAAGTTGAAATATGGGGTTGGATTGGGGTATCTACTAAAATGAAGACAAAGGGATACTTACATAAATCTCCTGGGCAATTGATATAACAAACAAATCAAAAATAGACTGGGAACACCTCAAGGAATTTAATATAGGGCGTCACTTGAAGGATCCTAGTTTACTGAAAGAAAAAAAAATTCTTCTTCCCTAATACCTAAAATACATAAAAAGGATTTAGGAGATTTTTCTAAATAAAAATAAAAAATAGGTTAGAGAAACAAATCTAACGTTTTTATTGTCTCAAACAGTTTTTTTTTTAAAATACAGCTTATACAAAAGGCATACTATATAAAAATAGTTGTCAATTACAAATAAAGAAACTTACATGTTATCTGTTTACAAAGAGGTTACAAAAACCTTCGAAAATGGTTCCTACTAAATAACGTGGCCAAATTAGATTAAAATTTTATGGATGTCCTTTTGTGAAAAATAAAATTTAATCTTTACTATAAATCAAAATTTCTTTTACAACAGATTAAAAATCAAACTGTCATACGTCAAAACACACATTTTTAAAACAGGATAAAATTATGACATGACAGTTTAAACCACGCCCTAACATAATATTTATTTTATTTACAAATATTTTTTTAAAAAATAATTTATAAAAGAAAGCAAATTTTGTCTTTTTAAAAGAAAATGTCTATTTTTACTTTAAAAATTAATAACGTAAATGTTACCTGAGTTCACACATGTTAACTTAAACTTTTGAACAACTGGCTAATTTCTGTGGGGTATCTAACTGCACATCAACGGAAAGCTTTATTGGAAGCTGAAACTGGCACATTGGCACATTCAAATCAAAACTGCTCCAATATCATTCTACGTGAGGTGAAGAGGCATCTCGGAAAGGAACTGGATTTCTCAAAAAACGAAAAGAAAGCAGGAACTAAACTTGTTCACTTCTCAAACATTATAAATCTTCAGCAAAATCAAAACAGTGGTTAGTGGTCACTCTTTCAGAAACGACATATTACATAGAGTGAAACTTACACTATTTTTGGCGAATTAATGCCGGCTTACCACATCACAATTAAACGACCTTTCCCTTTGAGCAATTCTTCATCACTAACTTCGCTTGACCTCGATAGTCGATCTCCTGGATAGATACCGCCTCTTTTCCCCGCACAACCATTCCATCTTGTCAAATCAACAAATTCTTTACTCAAACTTGTTCAAACTTCCGGCGTTACTACGCTTTAGAAAAAAGAATACCAGGCTTGCAATATTTTTCTGGGAACGTTGAAGTTAAAAAGCCATAAATTGTTTCCTTTAGCAAATACGTCTTTATTTATTGAAGAATTATTGCGTATTTAAAAATCTCTACAAACACATTTCTAGCATACCAGGGGCGTACTATGATTAATATAGAATCGAATTTATATTATTATTTAGACATTAAATATAAAACGCTAGAGCACGTTGCATGGGTAATTAATCGGCTTATTCTTCAGTCAACAGTTTAATATGATTTTGTCAAATTGGTTCTTTTTAGGACCATTTATTCTAATAACATATACCTATAACTAGAGATAAACTGTTAAGGGCATATCTAAAGATAAAGAAACTTTACTTTACTTAAACTATCAGTATGGAAGTTATCAGAAGCTGGCGTATCTCTAGTACAGGAAACACATAGGGCCTAACCTAAGATATTTGGTGTTAAGCTGATCGCTGAAAACCATATTATAGAAGCTATCTCTGTCGGAAAAGAAGCAAAGAAAAACTTGAAATAAGAAACGACAAAACCAGCCAGCTGAGATAATCTTTTAACGATGTTGAGATTGGATCCACCATCTACATATGAAATCAAAACTAATACAACTACTGACATTGAAAATCTGAGCATAAAGCTAATTACGAAACATGGACCAAAAACACTACAATGGCTTATCCGGATGATGAACAACTGTATTCAAATTATGCAGATACCCAAAGTCTAGAGACAAGTCAAAGTTGTTATCTTAACCTGGCAAAAATTCCAACGACCACAAAAACTATCGGCCAATATCTTTATTTTGTCAGCTATTCAAAATACTTTTGCACAAGATCGATCATATGATTTCACCGATATTAGAAAAAAAAATTCAAATTAAAAGACGAAAGAGGCTATAGATAGGGAAGATCACGTACTTCACAAATACTAAATCTTACTTAACACAGCAAAGACGGGTACGAAAAATATCGGGTATCAGAGGTGGTATTTTTCAATATAAATGCCGCTTACGACACCTTAAATTACAGTATATTTATCCAAAAACTATAAATATGATGTGTCTACACAACAGAATATTTTTTGGTTCTCGTTCTTTTGGACTCGATGGTAAGAACAGCAGATGAAGAATGGCCTCGCTTGGGGTAGCATAAAGACACCTACATTGTAAAACATTTACACAAACGATTAACCCATACCGGTAGATAATAGGACTTTTATTATATAGACGATACACCTATTATTGCACAATAAAAATAATCTATGAATCAATTTTCCGCCAAAACCGCTGAAAAACTCATGTGTGCTCCTTCAATTTCTTTAACAGAGATGCTTTCACAAAACTTAACATTCAATAATAATTAGTGATGGCTGCCTAATACTGGAACTGATTACCTGGAACTGATCTTTACGGTTGGAACCGTGAAACAACCGATCCACTAGAAAACATATAGGTCCAAGTACGAGTACGAGTCCGACTGTACGAACACCGAACACAAACTCAGCGAGAACGAAAGAAACGAGGCGTGTGGTGTGGTAGTGTGACAGTCACGTCGAACTCGATACTCTACTCTATTCGAATTGGCTGACTGATCCTGATCCCGGACGCGTACGCGTACTCAACTCGAACTCAAACCCAGTCTGGATCTGTTATTTCAGTTATTTGTGTATCGCTGCACGGTATCTGTACGAGTACGAGTAGGAATCTTTTATTTTGACAAATTGAAACGCTCAACTCTGGGAGTATTGGATTTTAGGAAATGTAAGACTTCCAAATTCCAGAAGAACTGGAAGAGAGGTGATGAAAATACTAAAAATATGGCTAAGCTCAGAGGAACAAAGTTAAATAGCCAAAGAGACGCTAAATCTCAAGTGAGTGTTCGGGCTAGCTTCAATGCACTGGATTGTGGCTTTAAAGATATAAACAACAATAACAAGAGATAATGAGCTAATGAGACAAGAAAGAAATGAGACCTGGTAATATCAAACGTGATAGAACTGAAGAAGGTCACTGGGAATAAATTTATAGAAAGAGAACAATAAGAAGAGAAAAGAAGGGCGCCAACTCAACGATAATTGAGATTTTGAAGTAACAAATGAATCTGGAGATAATACTCTGAAATACAAAAATACTAAATAATAATCTTGTTTTGCTATGTTATATACTGGTTAGTAGAACTGAAATAAAACTCAAAATAGCAACAATAAATATATTTATAAAAAATGTATATAGGTATATGTGTATAAACAATTTACATATAATGCAAAGCCAAATAACAGTGGTAGTGGATGGTGTACACATGCAATGGGACCTAATAGCCCCTCAACAAACGAATAGTCACTACCACTGGCCAAATAAAATATGAAATATTAGTATAAACCAAGAATAGTCCGTAGCGTAGCCTAAGTCTTAACACTAAGGTTAGTAATTTAGATTTAAATAGTTCTACTAAAATGAGAAATAATTACCGTATTGTACAGATATCAACAATGATAACTCTGTTACAATTATATTCTCTCAAAAGTGAGTTCTCAATACTCATTATATATATTTAAAAAAAAACCACATTAAATTTATGTCCCTCTCTCAATATCAAATTGTATTATATCAAATGTATTGTATTAACAAAAATATTATATAAAAAAAAAGTGAGTTTGGTCAGACTCTGTATATCCTATTTAAAAACCCAATAAAAACATGTAATGTATTTTCTTCTCCCCAATATTTTAAAATTAGATTATATCAAAAATTAAATTATCAAAAAAAGGTATTCACCTTATCATATGCATATGAAGAGGGTATACTACTAAATAGGAAGTAACAAAAGTTAAACAATTAAACAACTTATCTTAAAATTATTACAAGTCCATAGGAAAACTCCTCTTGGCACGGCAAAATTAGTTCTGGGCTATGATGACAAATCCATGTAGTAAACACCCGGCGCTGGTCTATCCGGTCCGAGAAATCGGTAACTCCAGAGACAAGTTACTAATTAGTTTAAGGATTCAAAGTTACTAATATCCTTGAGGGAATATTCTCAAGAGAATACTCTCAAGTGAAGTGACGGAATCTAAAATGATTATTTAATTTAATAAATATGTAATATAAATGTAATTCAATAGGTGTAGCAGCATGGATTGACTGCACCAAAACAAAACATCAAAACATCAGGTATTAGGTTAAGTCAACATCATGTCAAATTTATGAAGTTACTTTCGTAGGCATGGCAAACTTGCGCCATGAAAATGAACATGCGCAGAATACAGAAGGCTGTACCACATTTGTAGAACCTTTTATATTCCACCAAAAAAAAGTGAGAGAAAAAAGAACCAAAAAACTTAATGATAACGACATGGACTAAAACAGAATTTAAATTTAACTATATAAAAAATGACCTTATGTTCTTTGTAAGTAAATCAAGGAATTTTTATATTTAAATCATTTCGGAACTCAAAAATAAATCTCTAAAGAAATACTAAACTGCAAGGATAAATTTGATTGTATGATAAAGAGATAATACGTATGAAATGATTTACTTACATGGAGCCGCAGCACGCCAAAAAAATCTTCCTTTTTTATGTGGAACTCTTATAAATATTGATTTTAAAAATTAATTATTATTATTAATATTTCTATTTTATTCTTCCCCAAATTATCTTCCTTGCTCCAATTCCGTCACTTTGAAGGTGAAAAATTTCACCGGTTGACGTGGCTGCGTTCGAGTTCTGACCAAAACCTCCTCTACCGCACAAAATCGATCAATCTTCCTTTTTAAGCGACTACTGCGCGTGTGGGGAAAAATGTCCATTTAAAATCGATCGTAGGCGGGTAATAAGAAATTTCTTAAGGGGTTAATCAGTAGCGTAAACGCTACATTCTCCCTCATCTCCAGCAAAAAAAAAAGAACTTTAGGAACTTTTTTTTTTGTGGCAGAACGATCTAACGCTGGGTCGACAATGAACGTTGATACGTTAAAATTGAACATTTTCGTCACCAGTCAACCATTTGCTCAGGAATTGGAACAAAATCAAGGAAGAAATAAAAATATGGAACGAAGAATATGAGACAAAGTCATACATTTTTTTTAATGCGATAATGTATGTTAATTTAGTATAAACCAAAGATAAAAAAAAAAAATAAAAAGGTATACATTTTAAGTTTAATTCTATAACCTTACAGATCAAGTTAACTTTTAACACTACTTATCTACATTCTCATGTATTAGTAAAAACAACCATTCGTTAAAACTACATTATAGGTGTGTATTAACAACCCCTAACACAACATTCCCAAGAACCATTCATGACATCGAAATTCAAACAAAGTCCTATGAACTTTACCCAACGTTGACACTAGAGCGACCCGATTCTATTCGTCACCATAGAGTTCAATGAGGGCCTAATTACTCAGGACTAGTTGAAACTACAAACCTAAATATATATATATATATATATATATATATATATATATATATATATATATATATATATATATATATATATATATATATATATGGTTCGGGATATCAACAACAAGGTAAAAGATAATTCAATACACCTACTTGCTCTAGCAGCGGTAGGAAAACACACAATCGGTAAAGGCACAAGCCTAGATACTAGCAAGCCCACTATACTCATGGTATAGGGTATGCTAAAAAAAGGTAAGTAAGATAACTGCAATCCCAACTCATAGTAAAGGATATGCACAAAAGGTAAAAGATAATTGCACGTCCAGATCTACTCATGGTAGAGGATATGCACAAAACTCACTTCTACCAGCTATACATTTGATAGAAGGAAAGATAAAAGAGATCCTAACTGTAATACCTAAACTGTACTATTGACGTGTTCCAATTCTTTACTCACGACAAGAACAATAAAGGACAGATTTTTAGTACTCTATAATCAAGATAAAGACAAGATATATATTCATAAGATATAGATAAGAAATAAACTTATCCAGGTAAAGGTAAAGATAACTAACTTAAAGTAAAGGTATGAGATAAACCAATTAAGGTAAAGGTACGAGATAAACTCAATTAAGGTAAAGATAAAGATACACTCAAGGTAAAGGTACGAGATAAACTCAGGCAAGGTACAAGATAAACTCCATTACAGGTATGAGATAAACTCCATAAAGGTAAAGATAAACTCACTTTAGGTACAGATAAAGATAACTCCCATCTATCAATCCATATCACTAGTAGAGAGACAGGTAAACAAACAGTATACAATAAGATATGTTAAAACTCAAATACTTTCAACGATAATAGCATAGGAGATGACCTCCAAGTTAAACAGACTTACTTACTGCTGAATATCAGAACGATCAAATTCTAAATGACACATTCTAATTTCAACCTAAGAGACACTCAAGGAACAACTAATATGTATTGATATATTTCTGAGCCAAGTGAGGGCACACATCCAGGGTGATCAATCCTGAACCCACGCTAAAATACCGACACAGTAAGTGAATATGAATGCATAAGCTTTATGGCCATAGTCTACGTACGAGCCTATGCAAACATCAATAAAAGAAAATGTTAAAGTGTTTCCTAATTATCTCTGTAAACATCTATTTAACTCAGAACTCAAGTTGGGGAAAATTCCATATATCCATCCTGTACTCCTATGATATGCAGTTGGACTTTTGAGAGAAAACAAACAACAAAATTAGCAAGTCCATAAACCAAGATAATAACCAACATTAAGATAAGATAAAAAAAATAGAAGGCAAAATAACACAACTTATGGTTTTTGCCAGGTAAACAAAATAGATAATCAGATCTTAAACAACCAAACTGGTACAGAAATGATAAGGGACCAATGAGATCTAACGATATAAGTTGAAATGGAAAATCAATCTGTCGAGAACTATCCATTTAACCTGGTTGGGGGAGATTTGTCGGTTTGCATGTAGCACAGATTTTGCATTTAGCGATATAGCTACGTACAGTTTGACGCATCTTCGGCCAGTAATAAAGTTCAAATATTCGACGGAAAGTTTTTGTAGAAACCGAAATAAGCTGCAGTAGGATGGTCATGAAAAGTGGCCAAAACCTCTGCTCTATTAGGAGTTGGAACGACTATCTGCCAATCCGACATTCCAGTAAAGGCATCCATGGAACTTAAGACATGTTTATACAAAACACCATGTTCAACTTTAAAATCAGGAAATTTACCTGTTACATTCTGTACATCATACAACATTTTTCGATACCAGTCATCTGGTTGCAAGGAAGATAAATCTAACAAATTAATATCGAAACTTTTTCATCAACTGTCTTTAACAATGGACTGGTTAGATGACGGACTCTCAACTCATACTCTAATTCAGGGGCTAACAGATGCTCTACCTTGAACGCAGACATATTACACAACTGAGAAATATACAAGAGGATGAGTAAAAGTAGGTAAAGTTTAACTTACTCTCTGACTCCAAATTAATATTCTGAAGGGATACCTATACCAGTAATGTTTAATTGTTTTGGTCCAGTTATGAAATCCAATGAAATATACTGCTACAACACCCTAAGGAACCTAAAATTTCAAAAACTGTTATTTCGAGGTAGTGACTCAACTTCTTGACTACTCCGGACTTGTAAAATATGTGAAATAGTTAACTTTATGTTATTTAAATTTTTAATTAATTTATTATTAATCTAAAATAGTTATTTAATCAATCAAAAAAAAAAGCAATTTATTCAGTCTACACAGTATATAGCAAAACAAGTCAATTTAAGATATAGATATAAGGTAATGTCCAACAAAAAAAATTGAAAAACAAAACTAAACGTTAAAATGAAAATCTAAAAGCACAACCAGTGAAAACCACAACAACCCAAGATCAAAATCAAAAGTTAAAGGAGATATATATATATATATATATATATATATATATATATATATATATATATATATATATATATATATATATATATATATATATATATATATATATATATTTTTAAGGCAGAAGTGGAAAAAAAGCCACACGTTGGGTCTAGCCAATTGAAACGCTCAACTCTGGGAGTATTGGATTTTAGGAAGTGTAAGACTTCCAAATTCCAGAAGAACTGGAAGAGAGGTGATGAAAATACTAAAAATATGGCTAAGCTCAGAGGAACAAAGTTAAATAGCCAAAGAGACGCTAAATCTCAAGTGAGTGTTCGGGCTAGCTTCAATGCACTGGATTGTGGCTTTAAAGATATAAACAACAATAACAAGAGATAATGAGCTAATGAGACAAGAAAGAAATGAGACCTGGTAATATCAAACGTGATACAACTGAAGAAGGTCACTGGGAATAAATTTATAGAAAGAGAACAATAAGAAGAGAAAAGAAGGGCTCCAACTCAACGATAGTTGAGATTTTGAAGTAACAAATGAATCTGGAGATAATACTCTGAAATACAAAAATACTAAATAATAATTTTGTTTTGCTATGTTATATACTGGTTAGTAGAACTGAAATAAAACTCAAAATAGCAACAATAAATATATTTATAAAAAATGTATATAAGTATATGTGTATAAACAATTTACATATAATGCAAAGCCAAATAACAGTGGTAGTGGATGGTGTACACATGCAATGGGACCCAATAGCCCCTCAACAAACGAATAGCCACTACCACTGGCCAAATAAAATATGAAATATTAGTATAAACCAAGAATAGTCCGTAGCGTAGCCTAAGTCTTAACACTAAGGTTAGTAATTTAGATTTAAATAGTTCTACTAAAATGAGAAATAATTACCGTATTGTACAGATATCAACAATGATAACTCTGTTACAATTATATTCTCTCAAAAGTGAGTTCTCAATACTCATTATATATATTTAAAAAAAAAACCACATTAAATTTATGTCCCTCTCTCAATATCAAATTGTATTATATCAAATGTATTGTATTAACAAAAATATTATATCAAAAAAAAAGTGAGTTTGGTCAGACTCCGTATATCCTATTTAAAAACCCAATAAAAACATGTAATGTATTTTCTTCTCCCCAATATTTTAGAATTAGATTATATCAAAAATTAAATTATCAAAAAAAGGTATTCACCTTATCATATGCATATGAAGAGGGTATACTACTAAATAGGAAGTAACAAAAGTTAAACAATTAAACAACTTATCTTAAAATTACTACAAGTCCATAGGAAAACTCCTCTTGGCACGGCAAAATTAGTTCTGGGCTATGATGACAAATCCATGTAGTAAACACCCGGCGCTGGTCTATCCGGTTCGAGAAATCGGTAACTCCAGAGACAAGTTGCTAATTAGTTTAAGGATTCAAAGTTACTAATATCCTTGAGGGAATATTCTCAAGAGAATACTCTCAAGTGAAGTGACGGAATCTAAAATGATTATTTAATTTAATAAATATGTAATATAAATGTAATTCAATAGGTCTAGCAGCATGGATTGACTGCACCAAAACAAAACATCAAAACATCAGGTATTAGGTTAAGTCAACATCATGTCAAATTTATGAAGTTACTTTCGTAGGCATAGCAAGCTTGCGCCATGAAAATGAACATGCGCAGAATACAGAAGGCTGTACCACATTTGTAGAACCTTTTATATTCCACCAAAAAAAGTGAGAGAAAAAAGAACCAAAAAACTTAATGATAACGACATGGACTAAAACAGAATTTAAATTTAACTATATAAAAAATGACCTTATGTTCTTTGTAAGTAAATCAAGGAATTTTTATATTTAAATCATTTCGGAACTCAAAAATAAATCTCTAAAGAAATACTAAACTGCAAGGATAAATTTGATTGTATGATAAAGAGATAATACGTATGAAATGATTTACTTACATGGAGCCGCAGCACGCTAAAAAAATCTTCCTTTTTTATGTGGAACTCTTATAAATATTGATTTTAAAAATTAATTATTATTATTAATATTTCTATTTTATTCTTCCCCAAATTATCTTCCTTGCTCCAATTCCGTCACTTTGAAGGTGAAAAATTTCACCGGTTGACGTGGCTGCGTTCGAGTTCTGACCAAAACCTCCTCTACCGCACAAAATCGATCAATCTTCCTTTTTAAGCGACTACTGCGCGTGTGGGGAAAAATGTCCATTTAAAATCGATCGTAGGCGGGTAATAAGAAATTTCTTAAGGGGTTAATCAGTAGCGTAAACGCTACAAAATGACATTAAATATTTTTGTAAAAGTAACCTATAAAATTGTATTTTTTTATGTTTTGTTACCTAAATAAGAACATTGAAATTGAAAAGAATAAAACACGATAAAACGTTGAATTTAAATATTATTTTGTCATTTAAAGTTAAAGAATACCATAATCTAAAACCCATAATACTCATCATCATCATACAATATGGAACAGCAATTACAAATACTATTTTAAGGGTCATTATATACTTTTGCATATGTGGGTACTTATTACCCATGTAAAATGAAGAATATAAATATGGACAATGCATTATTATTATTATTTAAATTAAAAATTGTAAATTCCCCAAACTGCGAATGTGGAGAATATGGCACACTAGAACATATGATATTAAATTGTAGTAAAAATAGAATAAAGACCAATATTTTTATGGAAACCATTATGAAAATAAAAATTTTAGTAAAACCCATCAACCTTTATGGGTTAATAGTTTCTAACAATTTAGAAGTTTATAAGTTGCTGTATCAATACATAAGCAGTTTAAAAATAAGAATATGAAACAATAATTTATAAAGACCAAGAAGTGGCAACCGGTCATCCAAGAGACCCAAAACAGATCTAACTGGATTTTCCAGTTCCACAATTCTCTGCAACATGTAGAATGTGGAACTCCATCTAGTAACCACTTCCTGAATCAGTTTTTTGGGGGGATCAATTCCAAATTGTTTCTGGAACGAATTTAGTTTAGTATTTGCAGAGGCACTTCTGCGGAAATGGGAAACGATTGTTTTTACTTTTTATTCAACATTTTTGATCGCTGGTAGAGCAAGTGCATCTTGGACTATCAGATTTAATGTATGGGCAAAACATCCAAAAAACTTCCACCCTAGTTCAACTTGGATGGCTTTTTTAATGTTAGCGGCATTGTCCGACATAGCTAAAATGATTTTTTTCCAAGCCACATTCATTGACAATTTCCCGAATCCTGGCTGCCAAATTTACTGCTGATTTACTCTCCTCGAATATCTCACAGCTAAGGAGGATAGAATTAATTTTAAAATTGTCATCAATGTAATGACAAGTTAGCGCCAAATAACTTTCATTTTTTTGTGAAGTCCAGCAATCTGTTGTAACACAACAATTACTGACTTTTTTCATTTCTTCTTTTGCCTTTCTGAAACAAGTCTCATATTCTGCAGGAATCATAGTCTCAGAAATCGTGTGCCTATTTGGCAGCTTGTAGGACGGATTTAAACCAGAGACAAATTTTTTAAATCCTCGATCTTCCACAATGCTAAAAGGTTGATAGTCAAAGATAAACATTTCCAACAAATCATCATCATGTTTTTTCTTTTGACTTGCATTTAACTTTTTTGGTATATATGCAGATATAGTACCTTGAATGTTTCTGGTTTTGCTGGAAACGGAAAATACACCACAGCTTGACACTGGCACAGAAGATTCTCCATTGCTTGAAGTTGAAGGTTTTGAAGTTGAAGCTCTAGGAATATTCTCTTCGGTTCGCATATTTTGTTCTTCACCAGGGCCATTATTAATTTCATGGATAGAAGAAGGTAATCCCGATGTTGCACACGTATTAGATGCCACGACATCAATGTTGATGGTAGGATGCTTCCTTTTAAAATGTTTTTATAATTTGGAAACTGAATGTTTATAGGATAACTTGTCACTGCAAACATCACATTTGGCTATTTTTTTTCTCTTCGTCGGTAACGGAAAAGTATAGCCACATTACACTTATTTTGGACATCTTAACTACAAACTAAGAAAAGAAAACTTAAATTTACTTCTAAACAAAAAACCCAAACTTACCAACAACCAACACGTATTGCTTTTAACAAAAAATTGTATTAGAAATTAAAATTATAAAAAGTGAAATCAAGTAGACAAAAGCAAAGGCAAATCAGTGTAATAATAAAAAACAATCTTCTAAAAATTAAACATATTATAATGCACAACGAAACGAAACTGAAACAGCCGCTGACAAAACTGCACTTAATCAAAAATTGGATGGAGGGAAAGGGCGATGTGTAAGTAGGGATTTTTTCTGGTATTTCGGGGAATTACCAAGTACGTATAATAATTATTTAAATTGGTATATCCCCTAATTAAATTAAAAATATTAATTTCGCAGGCGCCATCTATTCACTCAATATGAAAGCTAAAGAGAAATAGCAGATACCATCTGTTTTTATTGAATGTACAGAATAGAAACCTTTTCAACTTGGACAGTGGTGCTAGAGATGGCATTTATACAGATCGGGATCGGGTTAGTTCCGCATTGTAGGTACCTATTTGGGTTAAGGTCGGACTAGGACTTGGAACTGATCCATGGAACAGGTATTTTTTTTGGTCTGGATCGGTTTGGAACTGATCCGCAAAATTTGTTGGATCAGCCATCATGAAATCGTTGAACTGTAGACTTCCTATAAATTCTCGAAAATAGGTTGTATCGCACGTGGTCATTAACAGATCATTGATTAAAATTGAAAGGTTTCTTTCTTTTTGTGCACAATACTAAACATTTTAACACAAGAATATCTATTGTAGCACTTAACCATATTTATTTTGAGATAACCTTCTATCGAGATATCATATGTAGTACACAAATAAGACCAGAACTAAAATAATAAAAAACTTTATACAAGATATCGCAGAACATTGGATGAAATAAAAGCAGTTTTTTTGATCGGATGCTTACATAAAACGTACAACTACATACTCACGTAAACAAAATGTATCACGAAATTTCTACAATTAAAAAAAAATATCGACTTATAATATAATAAAATATTATATAATAAAATTATATTAAATAAAAAAGTAGCATTTTTAAAAATGCACAGAAAATGAAATTTTCTATGCAAGTGTCCTTTTGTCCTAACACAAGTCCTTTTGTATCTATATAGAGTAATCGTCATTTCGGAAGGCATCTAATTTGCATATTATGAAGCATGTCGAAATTGTATAAGAACCGCATTTGAAGTTGGTGATTGGTTAATGAAATTTTAACTTAATGACAGTGGCGCGCACTATTTAGTAGATACAGCTAAAACATATTTATTCTGAATAAAGGAAATTTTTTAGTTTTCAATAATTTTGAACATATAGCCAACATTTGAAAAATGATCAGTTTGATGGGACAAAACAATACTACTTTCGTAATACGTTTTACACGAACAAACAAACTATTTTTATTGTACAAAAGAATTATTAAGTTCTGAATATTGATAAGTTTAACAAAATGGATTTTTAAAATAGCAATTAAATGTCAAGCGTATTTTCCAAAATATCAAAGATCAATAAAATACCAAAATATTAAAGAGTGAGGATATTTATCTGCTAATGAACGGTCCCAATTATATGTACCTAGAACTTCTACCTGATTTAATTCTTTTCCTTCTTCTTTACCTTCTTTAAAACTTTAAAGATATAAAATTAACTCTATATACATACCCTTTAAAAATTCATATACCTAATGTGAATGTTTCAAAGATGAACAACGTACGTGGTAATACCAGGTAATAAGATATCCTCCGTTACACAGTGTAATGCGTATGGCATTACACTGTCTACACAAAAAGTAGATAAAAATAAGGAGCTCATATAAACCGTTCAGGGTATACGTTGAAAATATAGGCTTTAATCGCACAGTTGTCAAACTCTCAGAGCTTACTTAAACCGATAAACTTATGGTTCAATTATACAATGAAAAAGATCTGAGAACGACACCTATAATATATACACGTGAACTACACAATATATATATATATATATATATATATATATATATATATATATATATATATCTATATAGGACTCCGCCCATGTTAAAATTCAGGTTTAAGTGAGCTCCGTGGTCAAATGGACACCGATATACGGAGCTCACTTGACCATTCCTTAATATTGGTTCTCTAGATTCGTTAACATACAGAGCTTCATAATTTTTAATAAAATTTTGGAGCCCATAATTACCCCTGTATGTCTATTGTGGTCGGTCAGATAGCTCAGCGGGCTGTGCGGCTGCCTCTCATTTGCTTCACTGTCGAATGGTTCAGTGGATGTGGGATCGAGCCCCAGCTCGGTGTACAGAAAACAAAAAGTCTAACGCAGCAGTTTAAAATTCTAGATGAATCTGCGGCTTAGACTAGGATATGCTGGGATCTGATCGGCCTATGGTGGAGCAGTACGGCAAGAGATAAGGGTTTGCGTCTCGGTGATACTCCTCCATAGATCCCAAGTATATATATATATATATATATATATATAATATATATATATATATACTTCTAGCGGTTAATGTGGGCTCCGTACTAAAACGGTATTATACTAACTCCAGGAGAATATACGCCGTGTATATTATTATCTGAGTAGCGCCTTATGTAGACTCCGACCAACACGTCGGATCAAGTGGACTCCGTAACTGGATAAAACATTTTTGGGATCCGTATACAGCTTTTAGCGTACACAACTAAGCTCCTGCGATGTTGCCAGTAGTTGTATTAGTCGTAGATTTTCAAATTTTAGAGCAGGTACATTTTAGAACTTAAAATTTATTTAAATATCCACCAGGTTAGTCATCGAAGAATTCCAAGAATATTTGGCTACTGTTTTTAAATATATTATAATATAAATTGTTAATATAATTTTATTTTATTTTTATGTTTAATAAGCACTTTGATAATTTAAATGACTTGCTCTAATTATTTTCAAACTTTAGTATCCATTATAAACTTAGTAATGCTAATATATAGCATTATTTTATAGAATTCTAATATTTTAGCTATGGATTAAATCCGAATAGCTTTTTGATATTACTTTACTTTCTCGGAGACATTATATTGTAACACAAGGATCTTATTATATTACCAAAACCTTCCTTTCATATTTTATTCACTTATAAGGGGCAGCACTAACATCAGTAAGATAATAAGGCGTACCTATAGTTCTGGGCAGCTTAATAGAAAACTTGAATGTAGCAATTTTATTGGTTTCGGGACTGCTAGCTGAATTGGGGAAGCAGGATATCAGCATTAAGTTAATGCATATAGGAATTGTTGCTTGACGGTTGAAATATCAAATACCAGAAGGTACGACGGTAGCAGTCTGAGAAAGCAAAGCAAAACAACTTAACTATTATTAGACAATATCATATTTCCTAATTAACTAATATTCACTTTATAACGAGACAAGAAGATATCGAAACAGTATGTACATACCAACGGGTTTCCTATGTCGGCATCCAGCAAAATTGTTGTAATATTGATACGGGAAACAAAAACCTTGAGAGAGAAATTGGCCCCAAGAAACTCTGCCTTAATAAACAGTCGAATAAAATACAGATTCTCGATTTAAATAGTCAAAAAATTAAAGAACAATTTATTAAGATAGAAACAGCGCCGATTTACGATGTAATCCATTAACGGCCCAAGGTACAAAGCAGCTCCTAGTTATGCTGATGATTACATCTATAAATATGTAAACGACATACTGAACAAAGTCCAGAGAGCACGAAAAAAGTTTCAAGTAAAATCAACGAAGTGAAAACCAAATACCAGCGCATAAACATAAGAGACCGTCAGTAAATCTAGATACAACGTTAAAGTCAACAATTTCAATTTCGAAAGTATGGAAGACATTAAATATCTTAGAACAATAATCGCAGTTGGTAATACTACCACTGAAGGAGTTTAGAGCATAATACAAGCTTTAGACCTATTTTTATGTACGGATGCGAATCATTACAATGACTAAAACAAATAAAAAAGACTTCAAATATTGATAGATAATTGATAGGGAATAAGCACATCTATAGATAAGAATGAACAGATCATACAAGGTGGATAGCAAGGATTTCGGATTGGAGCCCAATAGGAAGGAGAAAAAGAGGTAGACCCCGAAGATCATGGAGGGATGAAGTGGACGAGGCCATGGAAAAACGAGACCTTAGAGATGGAGAATGGCAGAACAGAGAGGACTGGAGACGTTGGCTGAAAGAAGGAAGGCGGCGACAGCTGTAAAAATCCTTATATAGATAGATAGATAGATAAGAATGAATAACATATCTTAGATAAATAAGCGGAACAAAAGAAACTGTGTATAAACTTGAAATTTCAGAAATAATAATTAAATGAATTAATGTAAATCGTAGGAAAAGAAATAAGAGGAGCCATAACACAGTGAAAAACTAGAAATCTTATGGAAAAATACAATAAACTATTAGATTTGCTCTTTAGCACCGTGAGAAGATCAAAATACAAATCTGCATACATAATTATATTAAAGAAAAGTTAATAAAAACTTCTGTTCGTCAGCAGCCAGAGAAATTACACATTATAATATATTGAATAATGATTTTATCGTAAAAAAACGGTGTTATAGTCAATAACAAGAAAACCAAATAAAAGTTCATTAACAGACAAAAGGTATGATATAGAATGGAGCATTAATGTAACAATAAAACCATATACTTTTGAAGGATTGGAGCTATTTAGATATCGCTGATAACTTTGTCACATAAAAGATAAAAGCGAAAATTCGTGTAGCAAACCATAGACATATAGTACAAATAGACTGAATACTGCCATACATTCACGTTTCCGCAATGCGACAGAGAAAACTGACGAAAAGCAATATCTGTATCTTTCTCTAATGGGACAGGTTTATCGACCACGTGACCTTCCCATTGGTCATTTAGGTCACGCGTTCGATAAACCTGGTAAATTAGAAAGAGATGCAGGGACTGCTTTTCGCCAGTTTTCTCTGTCGCACTGAGGAAACGGACCTGTATTGCAACAGTCAGTCTATTTGTATTTTATGTGTATGTAGCAAACTGATATCCTCATATCACTATTAAATCTACTAAAAGAAGAAACTGCAATATAAACAAAATTTGTTTAGTACGTGTCTAGAAAAGAACTCTAAAAAAGAATTTGGAGATAGAAACGTCAACTACATGTGTAATATAAAAATCAAATTTATTCTTTTAACCAAAATGTTCACACCAAGTTTTAATGTATTTAAATATCCGGTAGCTCAAACTACTTGTATGCTATAATAGTATTCAGTAATCCATCTCAATATGTCTCACTTTATTTTTTTTTTTTATTTTTTGGATAGAATGAAAGAAATATGCCACAATATTTATTATGTACTACATATTTTATTTGACGCTTCAATGTTCAAATAGGAGTTCGTTCTTAAAAATGTACAATATTATTTTTACAAGGTATTACGTATAAGATGTTATTTATGTTTTTCCTTTATCTAGTTGGTCATAATAATCAATTAGTTCGCGGTTGTTTCGCACTCTGTATTGATTTGTAATATTATCGATAACAGGTTTATATATTTCTCTAATAATTCTTCTTTCTGCGATGCTCAATCGGCTCTTATTTTGTTTTTTCGTCGTCCATGTTTCATGTTTTAATTCTCCCCGTATAATTAGCCCATTAACAGAGAGTCATTCCATCCAATAAGAGTGGAGGCTGCTCAGTCATCAAAGACAATCATTCCATCCAGTAAGGATGAAGACTGCTTAGTCATCAAAGACAGTCGTTCTATCCAGTAGGGGTGAAGGCTGCCTAGTCGTCGAAGAGACCAGTTCTTCTTCTTCATGTACCATGTCCTTTCAGAACGTTGGTTACCATCATAGCTATTTTAATTTTATTCACTGCCACCCTAAATAGCATGCTTGTATCTACACCATACCAATCTCGCAAGTTCTTCAACCATGAGGTTCTTCTTCGTCCTGGACTGCGTTTGCCTGCTATTTTTCCTTGCATGATATTTTGTAGCAGATGCTTGATGCTTTTTATGATCTCAGTGGTCTTGCTGAGACGTTCAAGTATTGTGGAGTTACGAATCTTCTCCACCCAGGAAACTTTTAAAATTCTTCTATAGCACCACATTTCGAAAGCCTCAAGGCGATTTAGATCGATTTTATTCACAGTCCAGGACTCGACAGCATAAAGTAAGACCAAGAACACGTAGCAGCGAAGTAGGCGGATCCTTAATGCCAATTTTAGGTCTCTGTTACATAACACCTTGGACATCCTTCTAAAAGCAGCTCTAGCCTGCTCTATTCTGGATCTAATTTCGCCGTGATTTTCTGCATTACAATTTAATTGCTGTCCAAGGTAGACGATTTTATCAACTTGCTCAAGTTTGGTATTATTTACATATATAGACGGTTTTATATTCTGTTGTTTACTTATTACAAGTATTTTGGTTTTCCTTATGTTAAGATCCAGACCTGCCTCCCTACAACTCTCAACGACACTATCAAGTAGTGTTTGCAGATCTTCTTGACTAGAAGCTAGGAGTACTGTATCGTCCGCATATCGCAAATTATTGATGACTTCGCCGTTCACAAGTATTCCTTCTTGTTTTTCAGAAAGTGCTTTTCTGAAAATTCTTTCGGAGTAAACAAAGTAAAAAGCAGGGGTGACAAGAGGCATCCCTGCCGTACTCCTCTTTTAATATTGAGAGCTTGTGATTCCACACCATCTACTAAAACTGATGTTGTTTGATTCCAATATAAATTTGCAATTATTCGAACATCTCTGCCGTCCAAGCCAATGTCTTTTAGAGCTTCGATCAATATAGAGTGCTTAACACGCTCAAATGCCTTTTGAAAGTCAATAAAACAACAGTATATGTCTACAGATATATCACGACATCTTTAAGCAAGTACGTTCATTCCAAACAGTGCCTCTCTCGTTCCAAATCCGTTACGGAAACCAAACTGAGTGTCATCCAGGTATTCCTCACATTTATTGTAGATATGACCATGTATTACCTTCAGAAAAATTTTCAATAAGTGGTTTAATAAACTGATGGTTCTATAATCAGCACAGGTTTTTGCTGTTGTCTTCTTAGGTAGAGCTATAAACAGTGAGTTAGACCAACCATTAGGTAGTTGTCCGCTGGTATAAATGGTATTGAAAAACGAAGTTATAGCCTCTAAAACATTGCTATCCTTTATAAGCTTATATATTTCAGTTGGAATTTCATCAGGACCAGTCGCTCTGCCATCTTTTGATGATTGTATGGCCTTTATAACCTCACAGCGTGTTATTAGGGGTCCGTCGCAGTTAGTAATATCGGGAGGTGAAGTGCTATCTGCCAAACAAGAGAGTCGTGTCTTGGTTAAGGGGTAGCTGCCCTTTGCGCTATCGCCGATTCTGTTTTGGTTGCTGTATGTCAAGGGGTAAGGTCAGCCTACATATCTGTTGCTAAAATTACTTCGCTGCTGTAACGAGTACCATTTACTGGTATATGAATTTTGTTACGAATTTATCTTATGTGCTAAACTCTAATAAATCTTTTACCGCGAATTAAAAAACATGTTTTAACCTTTACGTTTATCTAAATAAATATTTACTATATTGTATACCTAATAGTTGTTTATTATGTTTGTTTTATTATTTGTATCTCTATAGGTATAATTTAGAATATAATATTATTTGTCTTATATACAAAATCATACGATTTGCGTTACATTGATATTTATGTGGCAATTAGCTATACAGTCATTAGTCTTTCCTGTCATATCATATTTTCCTTAACCAACAAACCATAATCAAGCGGTATAGTTTTTGTAATACAATATCCCAATTCGTCTCATAATATTTAGTTTTCAAACAGCTGTTACGCTAATAATTCGTTCACTTTTGTTAAAGCACTTTGGGTTATGACTACTTTTTCTTGGCTACGCAATTTTAGTTTTTAAATTACAGTATTTATTGATATGTTATTGATAGGTTATGCAAGCGTTGAGGAATAGTTTGGGATTGATATATGAGGTTGTGAAATATTAGGTATTGTTGATAACTGGGTAGTTGTTATATTTTTATCTGTGTATGTAGTTTGAGAAGTTGGGAATAATGTTAAGGGTGATATTTGAGATGGAGTTAATATTGGTATAGTTAATTAAGTAGGTATAGTCGAGGATTGTAAGGAAAAGGACTTCGCTGAAGATGCTGATGTGATCAGGACGTCATGTGTGGAAGAGTATTAAGTACTGTATTTATAGTAGTAGTTGGCACTGTTGTTGTAAAGTTCTGATTTGGATTTGTACAGAATGACCAATTTGCTACAAAATGGTCAGATTTTTTACAATAGTAACACATCTGTTTTCTAAAGATAAGAAAATACGATTAGATGTTTGATCGTGGTTTTTGACAATTGAGGGAGAAATTAATGTAGCTTTCAAAGGAAAGATAAATGTATGTCTTGGAAAGCTCAATATATATATATCTATATACTGGGTTTGTTGTACCTCTTCGTAAAAAATTAATTGGAGGTAATAAATTGAGGCCTAATTTTTTAAGTTCATATTCTATGAAAGTGTGATAAATACTAGGACAAACATTAGAGATCAGTAATCTTTCATTTGGTGTAATTAAGCGTCGAGCATAAATTATTTGATGATTGATAGTTATTCTTTCGTTGTCAGCTTTCATGACAGTTTTTTCTAATTCTTCACTAGCTAGGTAAATACAAATACGGTGATTTGAAATTCGTGATTAAAAAATGTATATATCTTGGTTCTATAATTTTTCACAGTGCAAGTAGATATTGGAATTTTGGAATTGAATTGATTAACGCTACAGAATATGAAGAAGTTTTATACGATGTCAATAACGTTTGGGGCCTCGACGCCACTGGACTATTAACATCATCCATTTTCGTTGTTTAATGACATCAGGTGATATAAATAATATGAACTTGTTTTGAAGTAAGTATCTAATTAGATTAAAATTCCTTACCGATTTTCTCCATTGTTATTCTCCATTGTTATTTACGGTATCACAACAATTTATTACACTTTTAATATTAACTGGATATAAATAAAAGCACAAAAACTAGGTGCGATTAGACTGGTAATTAAATAAATCTAGCTTCGACGAAGGTTCAAATCGTTGTCTCTTATTATTTTCTTTTCAAATATTCGGAGTTCTTCCTCACTTGCTTTAGTCATTTGATATTACTCGTATCCATGCATTAAAATAGGTTTGAAATTAGTAGCAATATTTTTTCTCCGAGAAAGTGAAGAATATCTATTTGCTATCCAGATTTAATCCATAGAATAAATATTGGAATGCTATAAAATAATGCTATTAGCACCAAAAAAATTTGCTGATAATCAGTAAAAAACTAAATAAATGTCTTTTAACATGCAAAAAAAGATGATATAGAGTAGAGTATAATGTTACAATAAACCCATATCATTTTAAAACATTGCAGTATTTAGTATATCGTAGATAACGTTCTCACATAAGAAATAAAAATGAATATTTAGGTAGCTAACTGATGTATATATTATAACCCTTATAACACTTGTAAATCCAGAAGTCTAATAGGAATCTATAAAATCAGGATTTATAAGAAGATAATTAAATCAGTGCTACTGTGTGGATATGTGACGAGAACACTATCAAAACAATGTAAGTAAAACTCAAGTAGTAATTAGATCAGGATTGCTAGAAATGTCATCGGAAGTATTTTCCAACTTATATAGGTCCGAGTACTAACCAATACCAAACGAAACTAATGCCAAGGTCAAACACATATACAAAGGTAGCAACGTCTTACAAGAAACTAAATCTCAACGCCAAAGTTGCGCCAAGCTTGCGCTGGCTATATCCGAAGGCTCTCTAATAACTGCATTGTCAAGCTAAATTGGGAGGATCGAGAAAAAAATGCCCTTAGGACGTCCACGAATGAAGGTGGGAAGTAACATATGGTCAGATTTAGGAATAATGAGACTACCTACATCTTATCAACACATCCCTGTTCAATCACATGCTATCCTACCTACAATCAACAACTTATTTGTTAGGGATTATCAAATCAATTACAAGTAATCAAATGAACTAGACTTAAAAAAGTTATCCCAGGAAAGGCACTTCAGAAATAGGGAAATAAATTTTTACGTCATTTACGTGGCTGAGTTTTCAATACTAATGAGGAGACAAAAAAAAGAAAAGGTAATAGAACCTTGTTGCGTTCTGACTATATGATGACGATGACCTTTATATAACATATAGGGAGAAAGAGAGACGAATGTCTATGTTCAATCTAGAACTCGCTGGTTTTTCTCCATTTCGAATTGGGTTTGTATATGTATTACTATAGAAAATAAACGGAAGAGAACTACAATTATGAAATTTTATCTAAAATGTAAAATCAATAAACAAATTATATATACAAAAAGATTATATAAGGTGGCTTTACAAAAGGTAAACGAATGAGAATAAAAGCACAGCTGTTTTTAAAACTTAATATTATTAGACAAATTGTGGATATCCATTACCGCTTGTCTATAAAATGAATCAGAAGACTATGCTAAAATATGATACGGCAGGAAAAACGGCAATGTAAAGCAAATATGATGATTTTGTCACAGCATAAGAATATTGCCTCGTACTGTTATATAGCAATTTGTTGTCACAAGTTTATAGTTTTTCGATTTATGAACTCAGATTTAAATATTTAAACGTCAAATAAAATATAAAAACCTATTTAACCTTATTCCCAGCATTATTCTTAAACACTGACATAACGTCACAAGAAAATAATTTTAAAAAATCATTGCGAAATTCAAAATTTATATTTATACCGGTATCTCAGAAAATAATAATATTTGTATAAAGTACAGTCATATTTTGAGATAAAATATTCAATTCAGAGCAAAAAACTGAGCACACAAATATTTATTATTTTATGTACTATGTTGTAAAATAAGTATACTCAAAACAAATAAATATTATCTACCAAGTGCTCTACTCCAGTTTAATATCTTCTTCTTCTTCTTCTTCCTTCTTTATAAATAGGCTTAATGCTTGTTTTACTTCGGTTTTGAGCCTCAATTGACGTTGTCTGACCATCTTTTCCTCGGTCGTCCCAATGATCTCCTTCCATTTGGCGATTTGTCTCTTGCTATTCGTACTATTCTATTTTCTGTCATTCTTTCGAAGTGTTGATTCCATTCCGCTTTTTTCTTTTGGTCCACGCGTTTATTTCCTCTAAACCACATCTCGCTCGTATTTCTTCACTTCTTACTCTTTCTCTTAGAGTTTAGTTTGTTATTTTTCGTAAGACTTTCATTTCTGTTGTTTCTAGCAGTCTTTGTGTTTTCGCCGTATCTGCTCTTGTTTCCGCTATGTACGTCATTATCGGTCTTATTGTTGATTTTTATATCCTCAGTTTAATATCAGTTTAATATCAATGCATAAAATATTATAAAAATTTCGTCATAGTTGTAAATTTATATTAGATAAAACCAAATGTAGAGCATATAGTGAAATCTGAATATCTTAGAATAACTATAACGAACGAGAACATTATTGATAAGAAAAAGCCAGGCCCATCGCTAAGAAAGTGAGAAAGCAATTGGCAAAAGCAAAGGGTACTTTGTACTAAAGTAACCGTACTCTAAAGCATAAGCATGTCATTTTCTACTCTTTTAGTAAGAAATGGATCCGACCGTTACTTGATAAAAATTCATTTTATCTAACAATAAAAGATGCATGCGTTTACACGTTATTGTTTGTAACTGAATAAGTTAAGGACGGGAGAATTGTTTGTCTCAAGTTGGCCATTCAGAATTATGTCTTTATTTTTTAATTTGCTAATTTCCATAGATTCTACTTTTCATAGAATCTAAAGGTAGCTTCAGGGCTTTATTATAAATACACTATTTTAGGAATGAAAATACGTAAATAGAACCTGGAATATGCATGTAACGTAACCTTTGATCTCTGAGATAAACCCAACTCCTGAACAATGGCGCCGATATATGTAGTTAAAATTTTGTACACCTATTTTAACCGTTTATTTCCTTATTATCCATATATGAGTTGTGACCGATATTACATATTTTTCACAAAGAGACTCTACAGATTGAACGAAATAGATTCGGAACATAGGGATATAATGTATTTCGGCTCAATTCTGCTGTAGGTGGTTGGCCAACAAAAGATTGTCAAATAATTATATTATAAACCAAAGTTCGCCAAAGCCTAGGGGGTGGTTGCCACCCCATCTCCGGGGAGAAAATTTTTTTTACGTTTTAACTACAGGTTTCGATTAAGAAAGTGATTCTAAACAAAAAATGTGCTATACATTTTTTTTATAAAATGATATTTTTCAAGTTATTCGCGATTGAAAGTAACAACTTTTAGACCAAAAATTCGACGTTTTTAATCGATTTTTCGCGAATAACTCGAAAATACAAATACAATTAATTTTTTAAATGTTTTTGCGATATAATGGGAACCGAAATACGGCCTATCAATGTTTAGCGGTTTTCTTCAAATGCCAAATTTGAAAGATTCAAAGTCAAATATCGGGAAAATCATGCATTTTTGGAAGAAAACTCACAAACCTTTTTTAAAGAGCATAAATAGACCTATCATAAAAAAGATCTAGCTCAAAAATTGAGTGAGTTATTATGAAAATAATGTTAATACCTCATTTTTTACGAAAAAATCGATGAAAACAACCCCCTAACCACCACCATAATTAAAATCGATCTTTACTCTTCTGCAATTCCCTTTGTACATGTATTGTTAATACGTCCAAGAATTTTGATCCATTCAAAATGCTAAGTTTTAGAAAAAGTACAGCTTAAAGCGAGAAACGATTTACAATTTCATATTTTTTACCCGTTTTATAATATGCCCGAAAATACTGAATATATGAAAAAAATAAAAATTACCAAATTGTAGCTTTTTTAATGACTAAAATTATCCTTTATTTAGATTTGTTTGTACAATGAATATTTGGCGAGATATAGCCGTATAAAGCATTGATTTACGATCAAGCACCATCTTTTTCGAGCCCTTTAAACTCATCCCATTTAAAAACCAAGGGTTCCAAAAAGATTTAATTCACAGATCCTTGTAGCTCTTAAAAACCTTTACAAAATCGTTTTTGAAGAAACACTCTATCGTTAAAAATTAAAGGAAATACGTTAAAAAAACAGTTAATTTTTTTCCGGAAAATTCCATTTGTATAGTACAGTACATTTCGAAGCATAATAATCTACAAAACCGGTATATTAGCTAGTAGGGCGTTATACATTCGAAATTTTAAGCGTTCTTATTTTGAAATCCCATACCATAGAATAAAACATCTGCTCATATGTCTATGGCTTGGCAATGAAAATATTAGAGCAACAGATTGGGGATGGTATTCCAAAGATGGTTTGTTATTACCCGTACGCATGTACAAACAACCTGCACCCGATAAACGTTTGAAAATTATTTTTTGACAATGCAAAAAAGGATGCGGCGTTTCATGTGGGTGCAGAAAAGTTGGTTTATACTGTAACTCTACTTGTTCTGGGTGCTCAGGTGAAGGGTGCAATAATAGTCCACCAATAATTGAAGATGATGAGGATGACATAAATCACGATGAAGATGTAATTAATGACGAATAAAATTAATATTATAATTGTTTTACCTGTAAATGTAAATATTTTCAACTATTTATGTAAATGTATAAGAATATATGGTGCCTTTTTCTGTTTATACATTTTTTTAAATTTAATTCTACTTTTTTCAATTAATATCTTATAAATTAGTTTATAAAAACTGCAATGTTGTAAAGGGTGATTTTCAAACGTTGAAAAGTTGCAAAATTTTGGCAAAAAATTGTTTTCACCTATAGCACTCATAATAATTGATTTTTAAGGGTTGAAAATGTATGAATTTGTATTTTAAAGTATAACAAAATCACTATTTAACTAATCCAAACCAAATTTCACTTATCTTAAGATTTGTACTATTATTTTACAATTTTTGAAAATTAGGGGTAGTTTTCACTTGTAAGAATAATCAGGGTTCATCGGCATGACATAAACTATAAAGCTGAGGGTGAGTTGAGCTTAATTCCAAATTTTTATGCAAATCGTTCCAAGGTGAAATCATTTTCTTCGCATTACTAATTTTTTTTATATTAATCTCTAATAAGGGTCGCTTTTTAAGGGTTGAAATATGATGGAACTTTATTCAAAAGCAGGAAACTATCATTATTTAATTAATTCAAACCAAATTTTACCCATATTCAGGTTTATTATGTTATTTTATAATTTTTGACAATTAGGGGTATTTTTCACCACTAAAACCCTTCAGCGCACTTCGGTTCGATATAGATTTTGATCCTTGGGCTATCACCTACCTTCTGTTAAAATTTCAACTGGATACATGCAGGACGAAAAAATTGCGAGGTTTTAACTTTTTTTCGAGATTCATTTCCTGAACTATTATCGCTTCCGTAGACAAACCCGTCTTACGCAAACAACATTGTTGCGAGACAGATAGTTGATCGATATTTTATACAATGTCTATACACAGGTATGGATTTATTTTTGTCCAAGTTTTATATTGGTCCACTATTTCAAATGCAGTTCATACAGACATGTATTAAATTGTATGTTCCGTTAATTTGGTTCAATCTGTATATTAACTACATTTATTACTAAACAAATCTGATCGAAATATTGTCTAAAAGTAACAGTATGTAAAATTAAAATTTTTAATGAAAAGTAAAAGATTAGCCATATTTTATAGGGTTTAAAGATCGGCCAAATCGGCCTTTTTAATGCCAACTATCCTAATTATTTCTATAAACATTAGAGAAGGGAATATCCAGAGATAAAGATAGGTACTTTATTTTACTTAACTTTATCAGACATATGCGGTGACGCAAACACAAATGTGACGTATTTCTAGTGCAGGAAACACATTGAGGGCCAAACATAGGCAAACAAGAAAAGAAAACTTAAAATGAGAGGGGACAAAACCAGTCAGCTAAGGGAATCTTTCAACGGTGTTGAGCTTGGATTTGCTATCTACGTATATAATGAACAATATTACGGCTTCTGACTAAAGATCTGAGCACAAAAATAATTCTAAAATTTGGATCAAAAATACAACAATGGCTTGTATTGTCCGGGTATGCCTACACAACAGAAGATTTTTCGTATCATTCAATGGTAAAAATAACAGATGGAAAACGCCGAAGAACGGTCTCCTTTGGGGTAGCGTAATGGTACCTACACTGTATAATATTTACACAACCCATACCAGTAAATACTAGGACTTTTATTATGTAGACGATACATCGATATTGTTGCACAACCAAAAACTTTTGTTGCTGAAGTATAGAAAAATCTAAATCATACTTTAAACACAATAAAAATAGACTATGAATCAATTTTAAGCCAAACCTCAGAAAAAGTCAGATGTCCTACTTTAATGTCCCTAACAGAGATGCTTTTAAAAATCTAAACATCCAATAGTGTCATGAAATTTTTAAACTCTGGACTTGCTATAAATACCTTGAAGATAGTTTGTATCACACTTTGTCATTCATAGAACATTGTTTAAAACTAAAAGGCAAACTGAGGACCAGAAAAATAATCTCTGCAAACTTGTCAGCTAAAAATGAGAAGCATTCTTTCATCCTTAAAACGTAGACGCTTGCACTCTATGCTTCTGATACCGAATATACCTTGCAAGTATGGATGACACCAACACAAAACGAATATTTAGCTATAAATTAGACAGCCAAATTCAGCGAATATTAAGACACACACACACATCCATACATACGTATATCACACAGCTCTACAATATCGTAGCTATCAATTCACCTAATATCCAAGATAAGTAGCTAGACTGCTAGAGAATAAAAGATACAAAGTCTAGAATAGCAACATCCACTCAACGAATACCAGCTCAATTTATGACTAAAATCGAGAAAAAACTGACCAAAGATTATTGCAAATTTGACACTAACTCCACGTTTATTGATTACATATTACCCCTAAATAGCAGATAAAACATTTAGAAGTATGTAATATTGGTGAACTGGTACATTCTTCTTATATAAATTAAGCATTCTTTCCTCTTTTGTGCACTACTACCAATTTTTACATACAAATATCTATTTTTGCACTTAAATATTTATTTTAAGATAACCTATCCAGAATTATATGTATTACACAGATAAAACCAGAAATAAAATAATAAAGAAGCTGGATACAAGATATCGTAAAACAATGGATTAACTAAAAGATCTTATTAATCGTATTCTTAAATAAAACGTATAAAGACATATTCATGTTAACAAAATACATTAGGAAATATTCGCAGATGAAAAAACACGTCCAACTTGGTAATGAAATCCTTTTGTATTTATAAAGCTATTTTTAGAATAGCAGGTACCTACCAAAAACAGGTATTTGGTATTATACATATCTATTACATATTGTCAATATGATCGCCAACATTCATAACGGATAAGCACATCAAGAAGAAGAAGAAGATTACATATTGTAATGCGTATGAAAAGGAGTCCGTATGAACCGTTTAAAATATATAAAATATATATATCAAGAATGCTGGCCTAAGTGCATAGTTGCCAAACTATCAGAGCTTACTTAAACCGATATTGCTATGGTTCCAATATACAGTGAAAAAGATCTGAACGACCCCTATAATATATACACGTGAACTAAGCGAAATACATTTATGATACAGGGGTACTTATGAGCTCCAAAATTTTATTAAGAATTATGAAACTATACATCTTAACGAATCGACAGAGCCAATATTATGGAATGGTCATGTGAGCTCCGTATATCGGTGTCCACTTGACCACGGAGCTTACTTGAACCTGAATTTTAACATGGGCGGAGTTCACTTTATGCCGTAAATATATATATATATATATATATATATATATATATATATATATATATATATATAAGTTAAGAAACCAGAACTGCTAATTCAACTATAATAAAAGGACAGCGTCAGCACGCTACACCTCGGCGTCACCGAGCTTACTTAATTTACTTTTGTATTGTATAGCGTCACTCTTATTTTGCATTTTACTCTAGTAAGTAGTCCCTTGTCAATAAAGTTATTTTTTAAAAATATTGTTCTTGGACTTAGAAACATCATTGGCGCAGTCAGTACAGATTTTCGGGAATTACGCTAAACGTTACAAAAATCGAACGGTTTCGCGTAGTTTTTCGTTTTAACGATTCACCGAAAAAACGAACTTTTTGTGAAAGTGTCCAAGATCAACTTTAGACAAGGTATCACCAAGACCTGGGGAAAGAACAAAAATCGTCGAACCCTAGAGGCAGTAGATTTAAGCAGTAGTTTCAACGAGACCTGGGAGAAGAACAAAATCGTCGAATCCTATAGGCAGCAATGTTGAAAATCTACATTTTAATGTAAGTGTTTCCTATTTTTTCCATTTTATTTTCCATTTTATTATTTCCATATTTGAAAATACTTATAGTCAGAGAGCTAACGAGAGCAAACAATTTTTTTAAATGTTTTATGATTTTGCAAGATATTTTTAATAAGAAAAAGATTATTATTATTATATTATATTATTATATTTTTTTGACAATATCTTATTATATTGAAGTTGAACGTTCTATATTGAAACATATTTTATATTTTATTACAATTTGATATATTATCTGAATAAATATTTAATGAGCGAAAGTGATAGCAAATTAGATTTAAGTAGCCTTGTAGCAGAATTAAATTCAATTTTAGAAACAAATACTGATACAAATAACGAAATGGCTCAAACGAACTATCAATTATTAAAACTTTACTTAGATTCCATCCCAACATACGATGGTAATCCACATACCTTAACCATATTTATAGAAAATTGTGAAAATTTAATAACTAATTTTGCTAGTCAAACAGACGGCACCTTGAATACATTTTTACTTCGAGCTATATTAGGTAAATTAAATGGAAGAGCTCAAATGTTAATAGGTTCTAGGACAGAATTAAATACATGGCAACTCGTAAAAGATGCCCTTAATCTTAGTTTTGGAGACCAGAGAGATCTCGATTGCCTTATTCAAGACCTAATAACGTTGAGGCCTTTCAAAAATGAAACCCCTTATAATTTTGGCATGCGATGCCAAGAAACACGTAGTTTAGTAACACAAAAATTAAATACGCTTAATATTAATGCGCAAGAGAAATTAATTAGAATAAACAGTTACGATGACTTATGTTTAAAGACTTACATTAGAGGCTTACCCTTATCGTTACAAACAAATATAAGATTAAGAAACCCAGACAGTTTAGAGAAAGCTATGAGCTTCGTTATCGAAGAAGAGAATTTTCTATATTCGTTACAACGCGGAAATAATTTAAACTCACAAAATTCTTTTAGACCCTCATCGAGACATAATCCTACGAGAAACAATAATTCTAATCGAACTTTTATTCCTAGAAATAATTTACAACAAAATCGCCCTAATAAGAGATTTCCACCTTACCAATATCAAAACATCAGACCTCAATACCTAAATAATAATTTTAATCCCAACAATACCTTTCAGCCACATCAAAATCAATTCCGAAATTTCAATAATTATAATTCTAACTTTAATCCAAGAAATTTCGACAATAATAATTCTAATTTCCGACCAAGGAACTTCCATAATAATAATCCTAATTTTCAACAAAGAAATGTTAATAATCAATCCCAAAATCAAAATCTATACCAGCCAGAGCCGATGGATACAACTTCACGAAATACTTCTTTAAGATCTAGACCACATTTTACCTCCACGCAATTATTTAATCAACAAATTAATAACGATCAAATACAATTCGAAAACCCCTTTGAAAATAATATTCCCACTGATTACGTACACCCAACTCAAGGAGCTAATGAACTTCCTTACGAGAACATTTATGAAACTCAATCCAGTCCTTATCGCAATCCAAATGAAACAAAAGAAAGATCATATCACAATCCCACACAAAATGTTGAAAACAGAAATTTTTGCATGGCCCAAGAAAACTACAATCCGACATAATATATTTAAATACAACGATAGCAGATTTACCACATATTATTATTCCTGAACTCAATGCTAGATTTTTATTAGATACAGGGTCTTCCAAAAGTTTGATATCTCCACAGTTAGCGCATAAATTTTATAAAAATTTTATTTCTTACGAAAATTTTAATATACAGACTGCTCACGGAATTTCTATGCACAATGAAATAATTAATATTCCAGCTTTTAACATTTTTAAAGTAAATCAATATAATAAGTTTTATGTTTTTAAATTTAGCGAAAATTTTGATGGATTAATTGGTATAGATTTATTACAAAAATTAAAAGCTTCAATTAATGTTAACACGCGACAAATGAAAACGCCTTATGTAACGATACCCATAATTTTTGAACCCAGTAAAAAGGATATATTATATCCCAAGTCAATTTTAAATCATACAATAGTTATTCCCCCTAGAACTAAGCAAATAGTGAAAATACCGGTAAAATTAAATGTAGGATTAGGTATATTAGAATATAAGAATTTCGGTAAAGGAATCGAAATGCCTAAAGCAGTAGTTAATGTAAAAAATAATTTTGCTATAACCACTATTACGAATATAAGCGAATATAAGACAACGTTAACTATTACTGAACCCTTTGATATAGAACCATTAGATACTGTAAATATTAATTTTATAAGAAAGATGGAAACTGACGAAGAAACGTCTATTAATGATGATAACATGTTAAAGAGGAATTTAAAAAATATAAGGATAAATCATTGCAACAAAGAAGAAAAAGAATTACTAAAAAAGCTTTGTTTCCAATATAGAGATATTTTTTATTGCGAAGGAATACCTTTAAGTTTTACTAATAGTATTAAACATAAAATTAAACTTACTGATGATTCTGCAATATATACAAAATCATATCGTTTCCCGGAAGTTCACCGAGAAGAGGTTAAATCCCAAATATATAAGATGTTAGCAGAAGGTATAATAGAAGATAGCAATTCCCCGTTTTCGAGTCCCATTTGGGTGGTTCCGAAAAAACAAGATGCTACAGGAAAAAGAAAATGGCGTCTAGTAATAGATTATAGAAAGTTAAATGAGAGAACCGTAGATGACAAATACCCGTTACCAAACATAACAGAAATTTTAGATAAATTAGGGAGAGCAAATTACTTTTCGACACTAGATCTTGCAAGTGGCTTCCACCAAATAGAAGTCGACCCACAAGATGTTGAAAAAACAGCTTTTAGTACACCACAAGGTCACTTTCAATTCAAAAGAATGCCTTTTGGTTTAAAAAATGCACCCTCGACTTTTCAGAGAGTTATTGATAATGTTTTAAGAGGATTAACAGACGAAACGTGTATAGTATATTTAGACGATATTTTAATTTATAGTACATCTTTACAAGAGCATCTTGAAAAATTAAAAATAGTTTTCGAAAGACTCAGAAAGAGTAACTTGAAAGTACAATTAGACAAGTCAGAATTTTTACAAAAAACAGTTATGTATTTAGGACATGTAATTACCCCTCAAGGCGTAAAACCAAACCCTGATAAAATCTCTGCCATAAAAAGATTTCCCATTCCAAAAACCCAAACTGAAATAAAAAGCTTTTTAGGATTATTAGGTTACTACAGACGATTTATAAAAGATTTTGCAAAAATTACTAAACCGATGACCAAATGTTTGAAAAGAAGTTCTAAAGTAAACCACGATAAAGATTTTATTGACTGTTTTGAAACTTGTAAACAAATCTTAACAAACGACCCTATTTTACAATACCCAAATTTTTCCGAACCATTTATTTTAACGACAGACGCTAGTAATTTTGCAATTGGAGCTGTACTATCACAAGGAAATGTTCCAAATGATCGACCCATCGCATACGCCTCAAGAACGCTAAATAAATCGGAGACAAATTACTCGACCATAGAAAAAGAGCTGTTAGCAATTGTATGGGCCTGTAAACATTTCAGACCATACCTTTACGGCAGGAAATTTTATATCTACACAGATCACAAACCACTATCTTGGCTTTTCAGCCTAAAGGAGCCAAACTCAAAACTAATCCGATGGCGTCTAAAACTGGAAGAGTACGACTATAAAATTATATATAAAAAGGGAAAGAACAATACAAACGCAGACTGTCTATCTCGTATTAAAATAAACGCCTTAGAAGACGAATCAATAATAAATAATCCTGGAGATGTAGATGAAGATATTCTAAAATACCTCCAAAATTTTGCAGAAAATCCATTAGACGCACAACCTTTTACGAGTAACGATAACAATTCAAGAAAAATTAATATTATTTCCGATATAAGAATACCTCCAGATATACAAGACGAGACCTTAGATGAATCAACACAACATTCAACTGCGAACGAAACGACGAATCAAGGAATACCCATTTTAGATGAAATAGTAAACAACAAAGTACACCAAATTCTAGTATACCCAAACGTTTACCCAAAAACTGATATAATGCAGGAAACTTATCAAAACCATAAAATAATTAAAGTCAAAATTCCAGAAACTGATAATGAAAAACATATTTTTGAATTTCTTATGGCATACACAGACCTTAACAATACATTTTATTTATATTTCAGTAAAGACAACCTGTATAATGATTTTAATAAATATTACCTAAAACATTTTTCTGAAAATGGTCCGAAACTAATTAAATGCACTAGATTAATTAATACAGTAGCAAACGAAGAAGAACAAATCATTTTATTAAAAAATTACCACGAGGGAAAAACTAACCATAGAGGAATTAATGAAACTTTCGAAAAATTACGTCAAAATTATTATTGGAAAAACATGAAGACATCTATTACTAATTACATTAACGAATGTTCTATTTGCCAGAAAAATAAATACGGTAGACACACGCCCTATGTCCCGCTAATGCTTACAGAAACCGCCAGCAAACCTTTTCAAGTTGTTCATATAGATATTTTTACGTATGACGGTAACAAATATTTGACTATGACAGACGCATTTACTAAATTTGCCCAAGCTTACTCTATTCCAGGTAAAAACGCAATTCACATCACGAAATCCTTAATAAAATACTTCACTTCTTTCGGCATTCCCCAATTAATAGTAGCAGACAAAGGTAGAGAATTTAATAACGAAGTAATAAAAGATTTATTAGCAATACACAAAATCAAAGTTCACTTTACTACTCCTGGCCACCATGAATCAAATTCAATAGCTGAACGAATACACTCTACTCTAATTGAACATTTAAGACTTCTAAAACAGACATATCCTAACGAAGACGACTTAATGGACTATGCTCTTATAGCTTACAATAATTCTATTCATAGTTCCACAAAATTTACTCCATTTGAATTGACTTTCGGACATACAGATTCTAGAAACCCCAACGAACTATTTCTTTCTCAAAATTTCTATTCAGAATATATAAATAATCATAAAGACAAATTAAAACACGTTTACCAAAACGTACATGAAAATCTAACACAAAATAAAACTAAAGTAATTAATAAAAGAAACGATCAAGGAGAAACAAATTCAGAGTTCAAAATTGGACAAGTAGTTTATAAAGTTAATACCCAAAAACGTAACAAAAAACATCAACCATATCTAGGTCCCTACAAAATAACAAAAATACTTGACAGAAACCGAGTAGAACTTGTACGACAAAGACTTAAATATAAAAAACACACTAACCAGACAGAAATTATACATATCAAAGAACTAAAGAAACCTCCCGTTGCAGGTTCACCCTCTGGACAACAAACGTCGACGCAAGACGAGACACATCCAAATTCCATAACTTAAACGACAATCCCGGACTTTTACCCCTTCATTTAGGCACAGCCCGAATTCAGACAGATGTTTGGACTTTTATACATATCTATGACATTGTAACGGGTAGCTCTTTCAGGACGACAGACTCAGTAAAACACAGGTTATAATAAAAATATGTCTATTGATCTAATATATGTACAATATATATGAAAATAAAATAAAATAAATCCTGTGCCGTAGAAATTAACTCTGCGCTCCGTCTGGATCCCGCGATGAATGAATCCCCGGCGGACGCCTATAAAAGAAAGAAAGAAAATAATTATTAATAACAAATAAAATAGGTGTAGTCAATCGCACTCAGACGTATATTCGCTTCCGCTTCAAACCAGCGGGAGCTGCGAACACACTCGTCAACTACAAAATCGCTTATGCAGGTCCGCGATAAAGTTCAAGACACAATATCGGTAGACTTTGCTTAATTATGGACGGAGCATGAACTTCAAAGCAGAACTACCTCCGTCCGGGTGGGCTCGCCAGTTCAGGACACTGGCGAAGAGAGGAGCCTAAGGCGCTAAGCCAAAGACTGAATAAATGCCGCTATTCATATGCCTTAAATAGTTGCTCTGAACCCCACTCACATCGTGCTAAGGAGGTGGAAGCGCCAACGCTGACACTCCTACGGTTCAAGCTGTTGAACGGTGATGACATCGTTACAACATAACAAACATTACTACAAATTTTCTAACTCTACAAAATCAATATTATTCCATGATAAATACCCTTTCAAATACTTCTCAAATTCTAAGCTTTAATAAAGAATTCCAAGACTCCTATCATTTAATCCAAATTTTGGAAAATAAAATTTATCT
Organism: Diabrotica balteata; assembly: GCA_918026665.1. NCBI lineage: Eukaryota > Metazoa > Arthropoda > Insecta > Coleoptera > Chrysomelidae > Diabrotica > Diabrotica balteata. The sequence continues at coordinate 67,647,598 of OU898278.1, read as the reverse complement.
TGAGTTAAAACAGTTAAATCCCTTTTGGAATACCAGATCAAAAAGATCTCTATTTGATGGTGTAGGCTCCGCAATCAAATTTATAACCGGAAACCTAGACCAAAACGATGCAAAACGTTACGACGACGCTATATCGACCCTTACAAATAATCAAAATAATATTAAAACTATAGTTAAAAATCAAATCACCTTATTAAGATCCTCAATAAAGAATTTTGAAAATAATACAAAAATCTTAGCCCATAACCAGTTAATTTTAAGCTCACGAATAACAGAAGTTCAAAAGTTAATTAAAGATATAAAGATAGAAAAAGTTGAGACATTTCATTATTTTGCACTAGAAAGACTTGTATCGCAATTTTACACTAGTTTCCAAATTATTTATGACCTATTAGAAAAAATCGAAGTTGCTATCAGCTTTTCAAAACTAAATACCTTTCATAATTCAATAGCCGACCCAAATGAACTATTTCTCGAAATTTTAAACATCAGTAAATTTCTAAAAAATAACAAACTCCCTTTTGAATTATCTTTGCAAAATATTTTGTTGTTCGAAAAAATAATTAAGATAAAAAGTTATAGTAAAGCAAATAAAATAATTTTTGTACTTGAATTGCCTATTGTTGAGATCAATGACTATGATTATTATCATCTTTATTCCTTTCCGACCAGATACCAAACTCATTTTAGAACAATTATTCCAAAATCCAAATTCCTACTTTCCAATCGATACCAATATGCACTTGCCAACGTTCAATGTCAAAAATTGGTAGAAGAAGAATATTTATGCCACGATGTCCAGTCAATTGAAGTAACACCAACAGCCCCTTGCGAAGTTCATCTCATACAGTATTCAAAGTTTGTAAATCAATGTCAATCAGTGCCAATAGAAATTAATAATATAAAAATTCAAAAACTAGAAAACAATAAGTGGATCGTAATAACGCGAAACAAAGTGATTAGTATTCAAAAATGCGATAAGAATTCGGACAATATTCCATTAAACAGTAGTTACTTGATCGAACTCGATAGTGCGTGCGAAATATATATAGACAATTACGTTTTAAAAACATTTGAACTAAAAACTCCAAATTTTGTTAAAATGGAACTGCCAACTTTAGAAGTATTACTAAAAACGCCGGTCAGTGATCCAAACCTTAAACCAATCAAAATAGAATCGATAAAATTAGATGAATTAAATAATGTCCAAAGTGCTTTAGCAGATCAAGAAAACAAAATAGACAATCTAGACACAGTTCCTGTTCATTTTCAACATGTCAGTTTTTATACCATAATTTTATATGTCTTAGCAATTATTTTCCTTGTCTACACCATTTGGCGAATATACAGAAAAAGGACAAATCAAGAATCACCAAAACAATCCACAGAACAAGAAAAAAAAGGTACCAGATAATTTTCCATTTCTTCGAACTATGCCACCCCATAGTTCTCATCTAGCCCCGGAGGAGTTAAGAAACCAGAACTGCTAATTCAACTATAATAAAAGGACAGCGTCAGCACGCTACACCTCGGCGTCACCGAGCTTACTTAATTTACTTTTGTATTGTATAGCGTCACTCTTATTTTGCATTTTACTGTAGTAAGTAGTCCCTTGTCAATAAAGTTATTTTTTAAAAATATTGTTCTTGGACTTAGAAACATCATTTATATATATATATATATATATATATATATATATATATATATATATATATATATATATATATATACTTCTAGCGGTTAATATGGGCTCCGTACTAAAACGGTATTATACTAACTCCAGGAGAATATACGCCGTGTATATTATTATCTGAGTAGCGCTTTATGTAGACTCCGACCAATACGTCGGATCAAGTGGACTCCGTAATAGGATCAAACATTTTTGGGATCCGTATATAACTTTTCCCGTACACTTCTTAACTCCTGCGATGTTGCCAATAATTGTATTAGTAGTAGATTTTTAAATTTTATAGGTGGTACATTTTGGAACCTATTAATATGAACATCGAGTAGCGTAATCGTCTAACAGTTTAAGAAACTCTTCTGTAAGATCTTTATAATTTTTCAATTACTGCAGTTTATGGCGTGTAATATTTATTTCATGAAGTAGTTAAAATTAGACTATAATAATTTATAAATTAATCTTTAATATTATAATTTTTTGCTGTCTAATTTCAATATGTTGATTTTTAATTAACAAAATATTTGATGCATTAAAGTCGCGTAGCTATTTTCACCAAACATTCAATTTTAAAGCTATTAGTATAAAAGTCTAAAAAAAAGTATAAATATCTAAGGAATTTAATATGGATACACACGTCAGTATGCTTTTCTCAAGTCTCAAGTTTCTCGAATCCATCAATCATTCATTGTATTTCTTATACTTTCATTTTAATCCTCTCCAATCAAAATTTTAAAGCAGGTTTGCTCCATGAGTCCATTTTTATTACTTTTTGTCACTATTTCTCCTTTTTCATTATCATCATCATTACGTGGCGCTACAACACTGGGTGGGTCTTCGCTAACTACAAATTTTCTCCAAGTTGATCGATTTTCCACGAATTTGTAATCAAATGAAATGTTAATATTTTGAGATATAATTGGATGTTTTCTCTCCATTGCTTACTGAGACGCCTAAGCGCAATAATTCTTTTTTCTGTGCTAACTTCCTTCCATACCAGTTTTACAAGTTTGATATATTGGCGTCTATGCATGTGTCCGATCTACCTTAACCGATTTATTTTTCTGAACAATATCGTTATAAAAGCTTTCTTTATTCAGTATGGGTTCTTATTCTATACGGATTTGTAGCGATATGATAATGAGGTTAAAACATTTTTCTAATTATTTTTATTTCAAATATTTGTACTTCTTCCTTATTTTTTTTTAGTCAATGTCAATGATTCGCATCCATGTATTAAAATAGGTCTAAAATTTGAATTATGCTAAAAGTAATTAGTTATTGACATTATTATTAACAGTGATTATTTATCTAAGATATTTAAAGTGTTCCATATTTTTGAAATTGTAGTTGTTAACTTTAATATTTTATCTAGATTTATTAAATTGGTCTTTTCTGTTGATTCGCTTGTATTTGGTTTTCATTTCGTTGATTTTTCGTGCTCTCTTTACTTTATTGAAGATGTTTGCGGACGGGAGAGTTTCTTATTAGATCTATGTCATTAGCATATGCTAGGAGTGCTTTGTACCTTGGGCCTTTAATGAATTACATCTTAAATAGGCGATATTTCCATTTTAGTAAGCATTCATTAATTTTTTGACTATTTGAATCGACAATCTGTATTTTATTCGACTGTTATATCACAGAGTTTCTTGGCGCATATTTTCATTCTTGGTTTTTTGTTTCCCGTATCATTATTACAAAGATTTTTCTGGAGATCGACATAGGGAACCCGGTGGTATGTACATGATGTTTTCATAACCAACATCGAAAATTTGTCTTACTGTAAAGTCATAATGATTTTACTAGGAAATATAGTGTTGTTTAATAATAATAAAGTTCAAGCAACAATTCCTATATGCAATACCTTGGTATGATATTTCTGCTCCCCGATACCAAGTAGCAGTCCCGAAAACATTAAAACTGCTACACTCATGTTTAATATTATCCAAAAATTAGCCAGTCCAGGACTATACTGCCCTCATAAGTGAATAGAATATGTACGGAGGTTTTTGGCAATTTAATAGGATTTTGTGTGTTACAATATTATGTCTCCGAGAAAGTAAAGAATATTTATTTGCTATCCGAATATAATCCATAAATTAAATATTAGAATGCTATAAAATAATGCTACTAGCAGCAAAAACCGTATAATAGTCACTAATGAGAAAATCAAATAAATGTTTTTTAACATACAAAAGAAAGGATGTAGAGTAAGGCATAACGTAACAATAAAGCTATATAATTTTGAAAGATTGCAGCGTTTTAGATATCGTAGATAACGTTGTCACATAAGAAATAAAAGGGAAAATTCAGGTAGCTAACTGATGTATATAGAACCCTTATAACACTTTTAAATCCAGAAGCCTAATATAAATCTCTAAAATCAGGATATATAAAACAGTGAGCCAGTGCTAATGTGTGGATATGTAACGAGAACGTATTAATTAGATCAGGATTGCTAGAAAAGCCATCAGAGGTATTTCCCGACTTACAAAGTTCCGAGTACTAACCAATACCGAACGAAACTAATGCCAAGGTCAAACACATATATAAAGATAGCAACGAGGTACAAGAACCTAAATCTCAACTCCAAAGTTGCGCTGGCTTTATCCAAAGGCTCTCTCATTAACTGCATTCCCAAGTTAAATTAGTAGGATGCCCCGAGAGAAAAAATGCCCTTAGGATGTCCACGGATGAAGGGCGCAGATTTAGGAATAATGAGACTACTTACCGACTCATCATATTTATCAACACCTGCTATCCTACCTACAATCAATACATATCTGTTGAGGACTATCAAATCAATTACATGTAATCAAACGAACTAGGCTTAAAAAAAGTATCCTAGGAAAGGCACTTCGCCAATATTGACATATATTTTTAAAACGCCATTTATGTGGCTGAGTTTGCAATAGGAATGAGGAGACAAAAAGGAAGAAATGATAATAAAATCTTGTTGCGTTCCGACTATACGATGACGATGATCTCTATATAACATATAGGAAGAAATTGAGAATAATGTCTATGTTCAATTTCGAACTCGTTGGTTTTCTCCCTTTCGAATTGGGTATGTATATGTATTACCATAGAAAAAAATAAAAAAAAACTATAATTATGAAACTCTATCTAAAATAGTAAAATCGATAAACAAATTATATAAACAAAAAGATTATATAAATCCCTAATATTTAAACAGACTGCTTTACAAAAGGTGAACGAATAAGCATAAATAAATTGTCAACAAAATAAATCAGAAGAATATGACACAGTATATTGCTTAAAAAGAATTCTTATGTGACTATGCTAAAATATGATACGATCGGAAAAACGGCAATGACTTTTACAGCTGATTGCCACATAAATATTAATGTAACGCAAATATGATGATATTGCCTCGTACTGTTATATAGCAATTTGTTGTCACATTGCTGAAAGTGACTTGATGGAAATTTATTGTATCTAACAATAAAACAAGTATGCGTTTACACGTTATAGATTGTAACTGAATAAGTTGAGGAGGGGAAAACTGTTTGTCCCAAGTTAGTATTCAGAATTATGTCTGTATTTTGTAATTTGCCAATTTCCATAGGTTTAAATTTTCATGGATATCACTAGACTCGAGAGCAGTGTATGATTCCTTAGTTATGTTTTTAAAGGATAGTAAAATAACCATCTAAATAATTATGCATTAGTTAATAACGTAACCTTTGTTTCTAACCCAATTGTCAAATTCCTTTCTTACCGTGGCCTAGTGTTGTACGTCTTTTTAAAAAATGCCTTGATGGGCCCCTAGGCGAGAAGAGAGTGACCCTGTTTACCTGTCTTTTGTTTTGTATATTTATTAATATAAACTCAAACAACTATTTGTACCATGTTGAGTCTGGCTGAATGACTAAAAGTCTATGCCAAAAAAATTTCATAGAATCTAAAGACAGCTTAAGGCCTTTATTATAAATATACTTTTTAGTAATGAAAATAAGTAAATAGAACCTAGAATATCCATGTAAAAGAATGTAATCTTTGATCTCTGGGATAAACTCATCTCCTGAACAATGGCGCCGATATATATGTAGTTAAAATTTTGTACACCTATTTTAACCTGTTTGTTTCCTTATTATCCATATATGTGTTGTGACCGATGTTACAAACTCATTTACTTTTTACAAAGAGTCTATATATTAGCTATGACTACAGTTATAACTATACAAATCTGACTCGAAATATCGTCTAAAAGTAACAGTATGTAAAATTTAGATTTTTAGTCAAAAGTAAATACTTTGTCATTTTTTATGGAGTTCAACATAGAAGCCTTCACGAAAATTTAAGTACTAATAAGACCACCGCAATCGGGCGTACCTTGGGTAATGAATAATTAATTAATTGGTTAATTCTTCAATCACTCGTCCAATATGAGTTTTGTCAAATCGGTCCTTTTTAGGACCAACTATTCTATAGAGATAAAGTAAACTATATCTAGAGATAAAGACAATTCATAAGCCTGATGGAAGGTGTAATAAATAAAGCAAATACTATATTGAGTAATTATATAAGCAAAAAGTATACTAACTTTGCATTAACATGAATAATATGATTGTCACTTAACTGGGTATTATACATACGCTCTACTTTACTTAAGCTTATCAGACATAAACGCTTAACACAAATGTGACGTATTTCTAGTGCAGTAAGCACATAGAGGGCCAAACCTAGGGTATTTGGTATAAAACTGATCGCAGAAGATTACATAATAAGTGCCGGCAAAGAAGCAAAGAAAAACTTAAAATGAGAGAGGACTCAAACTAGTCACTGCGGGAACCATTTAACTATGTTGAGCTTGGATCGACTATCCACGTATAAAATAAACAATATTACGGTTCCCGATTGAGGATCTGAGCACAAAACTAATTATAAAATTTTGACCAAAAATACTACAATGGCTAATATCTAAAGTCTGTAGACAAACAAAGCAAAGACAAAGTTATCACTATGCTTTAACCTGGCAAAAACTCCAACGACCACAAAAGCTATCGGCCAATATATCTATTTATTTTGTCAGCTATACAAAATAGATCTGCACATGATCCTTAGTATAAACCGATAATAGAAGAAGAACTCAAATTAAAAGACAAAAGTGGCTATATATGACAGGGAAGATCGTGTACATCACAAATACTAAATCTTGCCCAACACAGCGAAGACGGGTTTGAAAAATATCAGGTATGAGGAGTCGTATTTGTCAATCTCAATGCCGCTTACGACACCTTAAATTAGAGGGCATTTTTTCAAAATCTATGTGATATCCCCTTAGGTAATAAATTCACTTGTATTATCCGTGTATGCCTACACAACATAAGATTTTTTCGTATCACTCAACGGTAAGAATAGCAGATGGAGAACGTAGAAGAACGGTCTTCTTTGGGGTACTGTAATCGCACCTACGCTGCATAACATGTACACAACCCATACCGGTAAATAGTAGGACTTTTATTATGTAGACGATACATCTATTGTTGCATAACCAAAAACTTTTGTTGCTAAAGTAGAGAAAAATCTAAATAATACCTTAAACAAAATAAAATTAGAATCTGAATCAATTTTAAGCCACACCCCGGAAAAAGTTAGGTATGCTCCTTCAATGTTCCTAACAAAGACGCTTTCACAAATCTGAACATATACCTGAACCAATAGTGTCAAGAAATCCTTAAACTCTGCACTTGCTATAAATACCTTGAAGATAGTTTCTATCACACTTTATTATTCACAGAACTTTGTTTAAAACTAAATGAAAACCTAATACTACTATAAGAATGAAATGAGAACCAATAAAATAATATTCTCCGTAAACTTGTCAGCTAAAAATAGGGAGCACATTCTTCCACCCTTAAAACGTAGACTTGAACTCTATGCTTCTGCCGAATATACCTTGCTAGTATGGGTGACATCAACACATAGTTAATACGTAGATTTAGCTATAAATTAGTCAGTCAAATTCAGAGTACCTATATTAAGACTCACATCCATACATAAGCTCTACAATATCGTAGCTATCAATCCACCTAATATCCGAAGATAAGTAGCTAGAGAACGAAAGAAACAAAGTCTAGATTCGTAACATCAACTCTACGCATACCAGCCCATTTTATGACTAGAATCGAAGAAAAAACTGGCCAGATCAACACATCTGCAGGATATACAAAAAAAAGTAAGCTGCTCTTCGACATCTGAACCCTCGAAAGGAACTTCCTGATGGTAGTTATCTTCCTTAAATCTGCCAGGAGGACTCCGGTTAACCTATGTGAATGTGGGGTGGTACAAGATTCATCACTCTTTCTTAGTTGACTTTATCATCCAAATCGGTCTTTTCTGAAGGAAAAGGTTAATTTATTTGAACTAAACATGTAAAGTACAGTCAGTAAGCTATTACTTATAAAGTAAAGGTCATTGCAAATTTGACACTACCTCCACTTATATTGATTACATATTACCCCTAAATACTAGATAAAATATTCAGAAATATGTAATGATCGTGAAGTGATATAATTCTTGTTAGATAAATTAAGCATTCTTCCTTTTTTAGTGCACTACTACCCATTTTTACACAAAAATATCTATTTTAGCACTATATTTCGAGATAACCGTCTATCAAGAATTATATGTAATACACAGATACCACTAGAAATAAAATAATAAAAAAGCTGTATACAAGATATCATAAAACAATGGATGAAATAAAAGAAGTTTTTATTAAGAGGGTTCTTAAATAAAACGTATAAAGACATACTCACGTTAACAAAATACATTAGGAAATTTCCGCATATGAAACAAAATCCAATTTGGTAATGAAATCCTTTTGTATCTATAAAGCTATTCTTAGAGAAGCACGTACCTACCAAAAACAGGTAGTTATTAGTATACATATCTGTTACACACTGTAATGCGTATGAATGATAACAAAAATAAGTCCATATAAACATACTTTATTGAAAGAGGTAAAAGTACACTGCTAAGAAAGTACATTGTATTTCTTATACTTTCATTTTAATCCTCTCCAATCAAGATTTTAAAGCAGCTTCACTCCATTAGTCCATGTTTGTTGCTTTTTGTCACTGTTTCTAATTTGTCTTTATCATTATCATAACGTAGCGCTTTGTTGCAACACTGGGTGGGTCTTCGCTAACTACAAATTTTCTCCAAGTTGATCGATTTTCCACGAATCTGTAATCAACTGAAATGTTATTTTTTTTAGATATGGCATTTTTCTGTGCTAACTTCCTTCCATACCAGTTTTATAAGTTTGACATCTTGGCGTCTATGCATGTGTCCGATCTACCTTAAGGGATTTATTTTCCGGAACAATATCGTTATAAGAGTTTTCTTTATTTAGTATGTGTTCTTATTCTATGCAGATTTGTAGCGATATGATAATGAGGTTAAAAAATGTTTATTATTTTTCTTTCAAATATTCGTAATTCTTCCTTACTTGTTTTACTCATTGTCCATGATTCGCATCCATGTATTAAAATAGGTCTAAAGTTTGAATTATTCTCTGTATTTTTTAGTGGCATTATTATTAACCGTGATAATTTATCTTATAAGATAATTAAAGTGTTCCATATTTTGGAAATTGTGATTGTTAACTTTAATATTTTATCTAGATTTATTGAATTGGTCTCTTTTGTTGATTCGCTTGTATCTGGTTTTCATTTCGTTGATTTTAAGTGAAAAATTTTTCGTGCTCTCTTCACTTTATTGAAGATGTTTGCGGACGAGAGAGTTTCTTATGAGATCTATATCATTAGCATATGGAGTGCTTTGTACCTTGGGCCGGTAATGGATTACGTCTTAAATAGGCGATATTTCTATTTTAGTAGGCTGTTTATTAATTTTTTACTATTTGAAACGGTCCTGCAAGTGACAACAGTAGGTTCATTTAATTTCGCTTCGTAATAAACTTAAAATTATTCGGGAATTACAAGTTAGAAAATTCAACCGAGTTCAAAAATAAGTATCAAAAGTTAAGTGCATACAGGTGATAGTAGTTAATAAAGATAATACCATCAGACAAGTAAGATAGAACTATTTTAATAATTTTAACAAGTCTTAAGTAAATGAATAATTGAGTGAAAGATTAAAAAAGTGGTTTTGGCGAATGTTCGAAGGGTCGACCTGCTTAGGCATTCCTACGCGTTTTTTGTTTTTGTTTTTTTTTTTTGGCAGATAAGAAAGTAATTAGTGCTGACAAGAAATTAATGATCAAAATAAAAGCCACATAATTTATTTACAAAAATCCAAATCTGGCCTTAAAATAGATTTGATTAAAGTTGGTATTAGAATTAAATTAAATTAAAATAATAAATTAAAAGTAAATGTAATACAATAACTAAATCGAATGAACAGCAAAAGAAATAAGCCAGAACACGATAACTCATTCGACGAGGAGGAAGCCTTCAAAAGAAGCAAAGCCACGTTAAGAACATCTCCAAAGGATAACATAAAAATCTCGAAATGGAAGAACTAAAGAAACTACTAGAAGAAATAAATAAGGAGATTAAAACGGAAATAAAAGAGCTGAAAACAGAAATGAAGGAAGAAAATAAGGAGATGAGAAGATATATAAATGAAGTTAAAGAAGAGATAAAACAAAATAACGAAGAAATAAAAAGCATAAAACTGGAAATAGAAAGTGTGAAGCAAGAATGGACAAAAGAGAAAGAAGAACTTTAAAGAGAAAACGAACTAACCAAAACCAATAACAAAAAGATAACGGAAGAATTAAATGATCTAAAACGCTCATTAGAAAGGTTAGACAAAGAAAAAAGAATATAAGCATCAGTGGATCAAAAATAGACTCTGAAGACCCAAAAACATTGAAAGAGGGAATGACTACTATATTAGAAAATCATCTTGGAGTCAAAACCAATATTAAAAGAGCACAAAAAATACAAACAAAAACATGCTTAATTGAACTTGAAAGCGAAGAAGAAAAAACAACAATCTTAAGAAACAAATACAAACTTAAGAATGTGAAGATCGAAAAAATATGGATTACAGAGGATCTCACAGAAGGAGAGAGAGAGAGAAAATGGAAGCTTTAAGAGATAAAGTAAGAGAAATGAGGAAAAATGGAAAAATGGTCAAAATAGGATACAATAAAATCACAATGGACGACAAGGAATGGAGATGGTGCTATAAAGAAGAAAAGGTGTTGGAAATAGCGTGTTCAAAAAACTACCAGAGCAACATAAAAAGAACCAAGGAGAGGCCAAGCAACGAGTAGAGAAAGAAGAATTACTAAATAAACCGGACAATGATGACAAATGTTTAGTTTTAAGTAGTAATAGGAATAGGATTAGAAATAATAAAAATAGATTATAAATCAATTTTAAGCCAAACCCCGGAAATGTCCCTAATAGAGACGCTTTCACAAATCTGAAGATATACCTGAACCAATAGTGTCATGAAATCCTTAAACTCTGGACTTGCTATATATACCTTAAAGATAGTTTCTATCACAGAACTTTGTTTAAAACCAAATGGCAACCTAGAACCAGAAAAATAATATTCTCCGCAAACTTGTCAGCTCAAAATAGGTAGCACATTCTTCCACCCTTAAAACGTAGACTTAAACTCTATGCTTATGCTGCCGAATATACGTTGCTAGTATGGGTGACAAAAATACATACTTAACACGTAAGTATATTTAGCTATAAATTAGTCAGTCATCAGATCATTACATCTGCAAGATATACAAAAAAAATATAAGCTGCTCCTCGCCATCTGAACCCTCGAAAGGAACTTCCTTATGGTTGTTATCTTCCTTAAATTTGCCTGGAGGACTCTTGCCTGCAAACACCGGTTAACCTGTGTGAATGTGGGGTGGTATAAGATTCATCACACTTTCTTAGTTGACTTTTCCATTCAAATCGCTCTTTTCTGAAGGGACAAGGTTTATTTATTTGAACTAAACATGTTAAGCATAGCCAGTAAGCTTTTACTTACAAAGATCATTGCAAATTTAAAACTAACTCCACTTATATTGATAACATATTACCCATAAATAGAAAATAAAACATTCAGAAGTATGTAATATTGGAGAAGTGGTATAATGCTTGTTAGATAAATTCTTTCTTTTTTTGTGCACTACTACCCATTTTTACACATTAATATCTATTTTAGCACTTAAATAAAATATTTATTTTGAGATAACCTTTTATCCAAACTTATATATGTAGTAAATAGATAAAACCAGAAATAAAATAATAAAAAAGCTGTATACAAGATATCATAAAACAATGGATGAAATAAAAGAAGTTCTTATTAATCGGATTCTTAAATAAAACTTATGAAGACATATTCACGTTAACAAAATACATTAGGAAATTTCCGCATATGAAACAAAATCCAATTTGGTAATGAAATCCTTTTGTATATATAAAGCTATTTTTAGAGAACTCGTACCTACCAAAAACAGGTAGTTAATAGTATACATATCTGTTACACACTGTAATGCGTATGAATGATAACAAAACTAAGGAGTCCATATAAACCGTCCAGACTTTACGCGAGAATTATACATCTTATAGCAGAGTTGCCAAACTATCAGAGCTTACTTAACCGATATACTTATGGTTCCAATATACAGTGAAAAAGATCTGAACGACCCCTATAATATATACACGTGAACTAAGCGATATACATTTATGATACAGGGATAATTATGGGCTCCAAAATTTTTTTAAAAATTATGAAACTATACATGTTGACGAATCGACAGAGCCAATATTATGGAATGGTCAAGTGAGCTCCGTATATCGGTGTCCACTTAACCACGGAGCTCACCTGAACCTGAATTTTAACATGGGCGGAGTCCACTTTATGCCGTATATATATATATATATATATATATATATATATATATATATATATATATATATATTGTTATGATATGTAAAATTACGAAAATATCGGTTTGTTTAAAAATATTTCAAAGTTCAAAACATTAAAATAATTCAGATAAGTCAAACAATAAACCACAAACATTTCGAAGAATGAAAGTCTTTTAATTTTGGATTACCTGTATTTAACAAAACGTAAGATATGCATAAATTATTTTCTTTGTTAAAATATATTTGTATGACTTGAATAAGCTTAAGTGAAATAAAAGACAATTGAACCGGGTTTTCCAAATACATTAGTGCAGCGATTAGGACAATAGAATAGATTTTAGAAAGATAGGTTTTTGTTAGTTTTTAAGAATTGTAGAAAAATATTATTTGTAAATAAGTTTTAGGAAATTTTATAATTATAGGTAAAAATTTGTTTGTTATCGAAGTGAAAAAATGGGAGATGGATGACGCGTTTTGATTGGATGAAATTGAAAAAGGTGGGATGATTGGTTGGAGAATGAGACGTTAGTTAGTTTCGGAAGAAAAAAAAAGATAGTCAGTTGGTTTCCAAGGGTAGAAGGCGAACGGCCGTTGTTCTCGGGTAGTTTCCCAGAGGTAGGAAGCAGTAGCAGTGAAAGTTTGTGAATTTTCGTGTAGTTAGTGTATCTGACAGAAGCTGATCCAGTAAAATATTGTAAGTTATATTTTTCTACTTATATTCCAAGAGTCACTGTTCAGGCCAACGAGAGATTCAGTTTATTGAGAGAAGAAGAAGCTAGCATAATTTGAACGATTCGTGCATTTGAAGGAGATCATTAAGGACGATAAACTTGCAATAATTTGTTGTAAGATTGCTGATTACCTAGGGAGCGGCTACGAGTAAATAGTATAGTCTACAAGGAACAAGGATTTGGACCACTCATCATCAGAGAGAGATAGTTTTGGTTTCTGCAGTTTTTCTTTTATTGATAACACAATTTTTTACACTTAATTTAGAAAGGACATAAATATTTTGATTAGGAGATTTAGAATAATATTTGGATTTTGAGATTTCAACTAATATTGTTTGTACCATTAATTTTGAAGGTTCACGTACGTAGAACAAAATTTTGAGAATCATTATATGAGATTTTGTTTATCGAAAACATTTGAGTGTGAATTTTATTTCATTATTTTTATTTCAATATATAACGTTAGATCCTATATGTTTTTTATTATTCCAGTATTCTTTGGACCTTACCTTCCACATGTAATAGCATAGATATTGAAGCACGAATTTAACCCTGAGATAAGAGAATAAAAAAGTGTGATAGAATCATAGTCATATCATTTAAATAATTTTAATTAATTAATTACTTAATTAGCTAATTAATTGTTTGGCGCACTAAGACTTTAAATATCACAATAACTGGCTTCCAAAACGTGGGGCTTGAAAATATCGCAGCTTTACATTTGAAGGAAGGGAAAGAGATCTGGAATAAGTACAGGTGATCCAGAGATAAAAACATATAACATTCAGGGAATTTGAATTTGAAAGTATTAACAATTTTTTCCAGTGGATTAAAGTTTGATTTATTGATTGATCGTAGTTAGTTGATATTTACTGCTATTGAATTATTTGATTTTATTTTCTTTACCAATCGTACATTTGATATTTATTTTGAATTATTTGAATTTTACTGATTGCATATTTGATATTTGTCGTAAAAATTTATTACAATTGGGGAGAAATATTGTCGTGTCCTGTAAAGTATAGAGTGGTGTAAAATTTCACATTTGGCGGGGACAAAAACATTAACGAAAAGAAACAACATGTCGACCACAAGGAGTCAAAGCAAAATGCAAGAAAGGAAGGAGGATAACAGAGAAGAGGAAACAATTGTTGAAGAAGGATTGAATAATAAAGTAAATGTTACAATAGTTGAGGAGAGAAAAGAATCATCAGGAATAGATAAATTATTAGCAATGATGCAAAAAATGGATAGAAACCAAGAAGAGACAAAGAAAACAATGAATGAAACAGCAAAGAAAATTGAAGGGACAATAGAGAAAAACCAAAAAGAAACATCACAAAAAATGGACGAAAATAACCGCAGACTGGAAGAAAACAACAAAAAGATAGAAAATATTAAGGAAGATATGGTACAAAGAATAGAAGTAATTGTACAGGAAAATGCGAAAGTGAAGACAGAAATTAAAGAAATGAAACTTCAAATGAAAGAGATTAAGACTGTCCAGAAAAAGGAATTAGAACAGTTAGAAGAAAAATTTGAAATGGCGTTACTAGAAGACAGGAAAGAAATGGAAAGGAAACTTAAGCAAAATGAAAAACAAATGGCAGAAATTGAACTAAGAGGGGTAGAGAGAAAAGAAGTTATCATCCATGGAACAAGCGAGGCGAAAATACAATTTGGCGGGGATATTAGAAAAACACACCCAGTACCGTTTGTTAAAAATTTGAAAACCAAATTGCAACATGTTAGATATTTTGACGATTGCAAAGAAACTATTAGAAACCATCTGAAACAAGGAGCAGCGTTATGGTATGAAAGCAAAGAAGATGAGTTTGAAAATTGGACAGATTTCGATATAATTTTATATTCATATATTATAGAGTTGTTCTTCAACTCGACAATGTGATAAAATGCTAGTCAAACTAAAATATAAATAATAAGAAAAAAATTGTTTACAATAAATAAAGTGATAATGTTAGTAAAAATCGATATCTGTCATATTCTCCCAAACTTTGACGGATGGCTACTTCTTGAAATTCAAACATTGTACAGCAATTCTTTTATATACAGTCCGCCGATTATGTCTATTTCGGAGATTGTACAGAAAAGGGTTACAATGCTAGAAGTGGACAAGATTTTTCGTACAATGCTAGGGTTGTTCCATTTCGGACATTGCTCGTAACATATATATATATATATATATATATATATATATATATATATATATATATATATATATATATATATCCTACTATCATTTTGGCATCGATACATTATGCTTTTACCATCAATTTAGCATCGTCTTGCAAAGTAGCATCTGTATATCGACGCTACTTTACAACACCTTAATAACTTTTTTCCTGTACTTGTTATAAGAATTTTAACCACCTCACTGATTAGAGATTTGGTACCGTGTTGGTATTTTAAAATATCGGCTTTCTCTTTTTATCCCTTACTGAGTTATATAAGTTTATTCCAGAAAATGTTTGAGTCTAAAATGATGGTACGGTGAAAATATGATATATATTTAGTTCATGGCTTTACCGTTTACTCCATGTCATTATATACATAAAAATGTATATCCCACTTTCATTATCAATCATTTTAGCATCAGAAATTTGGCATCGCTGTTGAATATAATATTACCCACAACGAAATAGTAAATTTAAGAATATATATTTTTTTCATCCATAAATCATTCTGGCATCAATGTTTTGTTAAAAGTAACGGTTTATGATATATTGTACCTACCTATTGTATCTTCGCTCCAATTGGTCCAGTCGTGACGTACAGTACCTCAAATGATAGAATTTAACCAATCGAAAACAATGAAATAGAAAAATCAGATACAGCAACATGCCAAAAGGGCCTTAGTTGTGTATCTTCGGGTCTATTAATCTAATCATGACGTGCAGTACCTCAAATGAAAGGTTTTAGCTAATAAAATACAATAAGGTATAAAAATTAAATGGAGTAGCATGTCAAAACGGCCTTAGTTATGTATCTTTGGTCCTATTAGTCCAATCGTCACGTACGATACATCAAATGATAGCACTTAACTAATAGAATACAATGACTTAGAAATCAAATACAGCAACACTTCAAAAGGACCCTATTTACGTATCTTCGTTTGTAGTGGCACAATCGTGACGTACAGTACCTCAAATGATAGAATTTAACCAATCGAAAACAATGAAATAGAAAAATCAGATACAGCAACATGCCAAAAGGGCCTTAGTTGTGTATCTTCGGGTCTATTAATCTAATCATGACGTGCAGTACCTCAAATGAAAGGTTTTAGCTAATAAAATACAATAAGGTATAAAAATTAAATGGAGTAGCATGTCAAAAGGGCCTTAGTTATGTATCTTTGGTCCTATTAGTCCAATCGTCACGTACGATACATCAAATGATAGCACTTAACTAATAGAATACAATGACTTAGAAATCAAATACAGCAACACTTCAAAAGGACCCTATTTACGTATCTTCGTTTGTAGTGGCACAATCGTGACGTACAGTACCTCAAATGATAGGATTTAACCAATCAAATACTATAAGACAGAAAAATAAAATACAGCATACATCAGCCTGTCAAAAGGGCCTTAGTTATGTATCCGCGGTCCTATTAGTCCAATCGTGAAAGGGCCTAGTTATGTATCTTCGATCCTATTAGTCTAATCGTGACATACAGTACCTCAAATGATATCATTTAACCAATAGAATGCTACGACGTAGATCAAATATAGCAACACGTCAAAAAGACCTTAGGTATATATATTTGCTTCTATATATACTATGTCAAAAGAGCCTTAGTTATGTATCTCCTGTCCTATAGGTCTAATCATGACATATGGAGCCTAAAATGATAGGATTTAATGGAGATAATACGATGGTGGAGACAAAGTCAACATGGCGGCATGTAATAACACGGTAAACTGGCAGCAATAAAACGTAATAACCCACAGAGGTCTATGGCATATTACGTGACAGAATTTAGCGAATAGCATATGATTTGCATCAGGAAAAATACCACAAGAATGGCTTTTATCCACCTTTGTTATTATACCAAAAAAGATAAATGCCAAACAATGTAGTGATTACCGTACAATCAGTCTGATGAGCCATGTACTGAAAATATTCCTGAAAATTATACACTCTAGAGTACACACAAAACTGGAACTGGACATCAATAATACCCAGTTTGGATTCCGAAATGGACTCGGAACAAGAGAGGCGTTGTTTGCACTGAACGTTATGTCTCAAAGATGTCTTGACATAAATCAAGATGTATTCATGTGTTTCATAGATTACAACAAGGCCTTTGATAAAGTGCGGCATGATCACCTAATCAGACTCCTGACAGAAAAGAATTTAGATAAACGAGACATCCGACTAATAGCAAATATGTACTACAATCAGAAAGCAGTAGTGAGAGTAGAGAATAATACCACTGAAGAAATTGAAATAAAGCGAGGTGTGAGACAAGGGTGTATACTGTCACCAACCCTGTTTAATCTCTATTCCGAAGACGTAATGAATAGAACACTCTCTGAGCAATCCGTAGGTATTAAAATAAATGGTGTTAGATTAAACAATCTGAGATTTGCCGACGACACCGTTCTGATCGCAGAAACACTTGAAGAGCTACAGACATTGGTGAATAAGATAGCAGACTACAGCGAAGAATATGGACTATCTTTGAACATAAAGAAAACGAAATTTATGGTAATATCGAAATCAACACAAAATGTCCAAAATTTATATTTACACAATGAAATTATCGATCGAGTTAGCAAATACAAATATTTAGGCACTTTTATAAATGAAGACAACGATAGCTCAGCGGAAATCAAAATAAGAATAGAAAAAGCCAGATCCATATTCACTAAAATGAAGAGAGTGTTCTGCGGAAGAGATTTGAGCCTTGAAATGAAACTTCGCCTGATGAGATGTTACGTACTTTCTGTGCTGTTTTACGGAATGGAGTCATGGACGTTAAAAAAGATTGATACCAAAAAATTAGAGGCATTTGAACTGTGGATGTATCGCAGAATCCTGAGAATATCATGGACCGAGAGAGTCACAAATGTCGAGGTCTTGAGAAGAATGAACAAAGAAAAGGAAGTCATATTTACAATCAAAAAACGAAAACTGCAATACTTGGGCCACATTACAAGAGGCGAAAGATATGAACTTCTTCTTCTTCTTCTTGTAGTGCCTATCCGTTTCGGATGTTGGCGACCATCATAGCAATCTGCACTTTACACACTGCTGCTCTAAAAAGATTTGTGGTTGTTGTATTGAACCACGTTCGTAGATTTTTCAGCCAGGAAATCCTTCGCCTTCCTGGTCCCCGTTTTCCTTCTACTTTTCCCTGCAAGATTAGTTGCAGCAGTCCATATCTTTCGCTGTTCCTCATGATGTGACCGAGGTATTCGATTTTAGCTGTTTTTATTGTGGTTAACAGCTCTTTTTCTTTTTTCATTCTCAACAGAACACCCTCATTAGTAACGTGGTCGGTGTACGATATCTTCAGGATGCGACGATAAAGCCACATTTCAAAAGCCTCAATTTTCTTGCAGGTGGCGTCTGTGAGAGTCCATGACTCAACTCCGTACAACAGTATAGGAAAGATATAACATCGTAGTAACCTGATTTTTATGGGCATTGATAAATCATGACATTTGAATAACTTGGCCATTTTTTGAAATGCAGATCTTGCTTTCTCTATTCTACATTTGATTTCTATGGAATGGTCCCAATTTTCATTGACGTTCGTACCAAGGTAGGTGTATGTTTTTACTCTTTCTATTTGTTGACCGTTTACACTGATTTGTTCAAATTGCTGTTCCTTCTTAGAGATCATCATGCATTTTGTTTTCTTGGTGTTTAGTGAAAGTCCGTATCTCTGACTGACCTCTGTGATTCTGTTCATTAACTCCTGGAGGGCTTCAGAGCTGTCAGCAAATACTACCGTGTCGTCCGCGTATCTAATGTTATTGATTAATTCTCCGTTGATTCGAATTCCGGCTTCAACATCACCCACTGCTTCTTGAAAGATTTCCTCAGAGTATATATTAAACAGCAGTGGTGATAGTATACATCCCTGACGGACGCCACGTTTGATTTTGATGTCGTCGGATTCTCCTGCCTCTGTCCGGATAGATGATGTTTGATTCCAGTACAGATTGCTGACAATTCTTAAATCACAAGTGTTTATTCCAATATTGGTTAGTATCTCCATCAGCTTGTCGTGCTTTACTGTATCGAACGCTTTATGGTAGTCAATGAAGCACGCATAAATGTCGCAGTTCACGTCTCTACATCGTTGGAATAGCACTTGTATACTAAAGAGAGCCTCTCTCGTACCCACTGCATTCCGAAAACCAAACTGTGTACGGCTGATTTTTTCTTCGCACAGTCTATATATCCTTTGATGTATGATTTTTAGAAATAATTTTAAAATATGACTCATTAAGCTGATGGTTCGGAAATCACTGCAGGATACGGATTTTGATCCGTATGAATAAGATATGAACTGCTTCGAATAATTATGCAAGGGAAAATAGCAGGAAAAAGGTCCATAGGAAGAAGACGAAACTCCTGGCTAAAGAATCTACGGGAATGGTATAGTTGTAGCAACAACGAATTGTTTCGGTCAGCAGTTTCGAAAATACGTATAGCCCTGATGATCGCCAACCTTCGGAACGAAGATGGCACTTGAAGAAGAAGATATGATTTGCATACGTCTACTTTTAGTCAACTACTGTACATATGATAAACGCGAAAAAGTTCCAACATTCACTGTTATACATATGCCTCCCGTTCACTGCACAAATAGAATGACAGAAAATTAAATAAGACAGTGTGTCAAACGTGGAATGCATCGTAGAACGTGAAATCTATGAAATATATAATATACATATAAGAATATGAAATAATACACCAATTAAGAAAGATGACGTTAGTTGAGGAAGATCAGACCAGGAAAAAATGTCAACATTTTCAGAATACTATTTGGTTGGTATTTTTAAAAAATACCAACCAGATAATCAAGCAATAGAACACTGAAAACTTTTGTTTTCAACTGTACGCCCATGAATGACTAGCCATTTTTAAATACAGAATTATACAACGAGTTGTCGACGCATTAAACTCAATAAAAAAATAGGATCTTCCCGTAGTACAAAATCGGTCGTGTTCGCGCATGCAGTCATTGGAGAGTAGAATTTGAATTGTTGTTAAAGTTAAATGGGATTTGTATGCATTCTGTGATGAAATTACTAGACGAAAATAAGTTACGAGGTTTAATAAATACAATAATCGTACACATAAGGATATGTTCAAATTATTTATTAAAGATTATTTATTGATACATAAAAAAAACTGACATTTTGAACGTGCAAGTCTCCAATGACGTCACAACTTATGGGCAATATCTTATCTTCTTAGTCATAGTATCATGGAGAATACGATAGAGCAGATACAGAAGAATTTTCACAAAGCAAAAAACAACGCCTCATATAAAAATTTTGAGCTGTCCAGGATGCAACGAAACAATTAAAGAACCTATCACAGAAGACTGGATTGAGTGTATATCGTGTGCTGAATAGTGGCATGAAAAGTACAGTGCCTAAACGGGTTTTGGATCCTATAAATGTGACCTATATTTATAAAATTACGTGCACAGTCTTACTACACTAAATGAGTACTTTGCGAGTTTAGCAAAAGCACTTTTTGAAGTTGAATTTTTTCTATTATAGTTTAGTTCGCAAATTATATTTTATTTTGTTGTTTGTGTATCGACAGACTTAAATAATATTTAAACAAATATATACTTTCAACGCAATTGGTTTGGATTTTACACCTGATTAAACCTTAAGTGCGCACTGTATTCTATATTCTTATTGCTGACCTCTTCTTCTAGTAACCAGAGCCTGCTTTATTCTGTTGATAGATTTGTAAGATGAAATAAGATGAGTGGCGCTTCATTGTTCTTTGTCTTTTTCGCTTTTTGTTCTTTGTTTCTTGCACGACTAATAATGAATATTTTCTGTGTACTGTATGTTCATTGTCTCAGGCATGTTGGACATCTGGCATCTGTCAGAGTCTCCATTTCATTGTATGATTTATAATCATTTACCTACCACTAAGAGGTCTTGAGGTATTTCCCACGTAAAAAGTATTGTGTACACAAGGTTTTCAATAGAAGCAGTTATTTAATCTCTTCTGTGTGTTATTTATTTTGGTTTTGACGATGACAGATCTCAGTGTATTGGTTGTTTTGAATTTTATGATACTGTATTTATTTCGTATTCTTTTTAATTTTAAGATCGAAACGCCAAAACAAGTATTGAATGTAATTTTCGTTACAATCAATTGTTGTTTTAATCAATTTAACTTAAACATGCCTTAAAAAACAGTTTTAGAATCTGTGCATTCTTTAATGTTTAATATTTTTCTAAAATGAAGAAGTCCTACTGTATTACCATCGTCTAACAGTGCAGCGTTAGAAGCAAATATAGCAAATCTTGTAGCGGCGGCATACGTTATATTATGTAATACAGTGAAACTTGGATAATTCAAATCTCAGGGGACTGCTAAAAAAATTCGAATTATCCAAAAATTCGAGTTATCCAAAAATCTACAAAAAGCAATGATACTTACAAAAGCATCTGCAAACGATAAAATTCAATTCTTTTGCAGATGTTTTCGTTCCTATTCTTACCCGAATTTTGTCAATCGAAAAAAATGAGCTAACAAAATTCGGCCAAGAATAATCAATTAAAACATTTACAAGCTATAAAAATGGTCAATTATTGTAATTATGGCAGGTGTTCTCATTATTATTTTCGGCCAATCTTGGTCGATAAAAACCGCACAGTGAGAACGTGTCATTAAAACAATAAAAATCATTTTGTCCCAAAAAATTTATTGAAAATAAAAACATTTGTTACAATTAACAAAAAAGACAGTTTTTAACTGTTAAAGAGTTTAACTTTTTATAACGAAATCTTAAATTTTTAGCTGCTTTTTAGAATTCAGCATATGACAATGGCAATGAATTCTAAGGTGAACTAAAAATAGAGTCACTTACATCATTTTTACTTTCAAAGTACCGTCTAAGTAGTGTAATATGGTTCGTTGCTTCGGCTGAACTGCAACATATTCATCCACGTTGACAAAATCTTCATAAGAGATGGCAGGATCAGAAACGACGTCCTGCCAGCCGTCAACTGAAAGCAGCTCTTCTGTTAAAGTGTCGTTAGAGTTTTCTGCGTTCTCCTCCTTTTTTACGAAACCAGCTTTTTTGAAACAGTGTTTGATCGTTTCGGTTGTGTTACTTGCCTCTTAGCTTTTTTACACATTCGAGAGGCTTGAAAAATGCCCTGGTCCATAGGCTGAAAAACTGAAGTCATGTTGGCAGGAAAACAATAACTTTTACATTTTCCATTAATGGGATAGTGTTCTAGGCCGTACAGTTGTCAATAAAAAAACTAACTTTTCTCTTCTGAACTTTTATGAACTTTTTGTTTAATTTCATCAGCCATTTCTCGAAAAGATCCCTAGCCATCCAAGCTCTTGCGCTGCTCACATATTCCACTGGTTTTGACTTGACGTTCTTAAAACAACACGGATTAGCCGACTTACCAATCATCACCACTTCTGATCCGTCCATGTTTGCACCAATTAGTGACTCTTTTTTTGCTTAGTTTTCCTCCGTGACATTTTTCATTTTTAAATGCCAGTGTTTTGACAGGAGTGCATTAAAAAAGACCTGTCTCGTCAAAATTTAAGATATCTCTTTCATCAACATCCTGAATCATCTCCTCCAGTTTTTTTCCATTTGTTGGCTTCTTGTTCATTTACAGCCTCACTTTCTCCACAAATGGATTTGAATAAAATTTTGTTGCGTTCTTTGAAGCTGTCTAGCCACCCTGTACTCGATTTAAAGTTGTATTTAATTCTGTATACAAATTGAGAACCAGTTTATAACATTCCGGACGACGTAAAAACACCTTTTTATTAGAATATTGGTCGATGAATTATAATCATAGTTTAAAAAACGAATTTATGTGCATATGGTCTACTACAAAAAATGTAAAACCAAAATCTTGATTAGAAAAGTGGCAACCGGTTACTTATAATGAAATTTCCCTGCATTATTGATTTTACAAGTGAAAAAATGGGCCAACAAAGAACCAGATTTAATTATAACAATATTTCAAAATAATAGTTTTATCTTGGTTTACTCAGGTGAAAAGAAAAATTATACACAAATGCTAAAACCACAAGCTATTCTCAACTGCAATATGTCTAGTGTGCTTCAATAAAGCACATTAAAATAGAATTTCACTTATACAGGAACTATTTTTACGTCAAAAACGTATTGTTCCTCAGTTGCCCTTATAGTATTGAAAATCGTAAATTAATAGTTTCTATTAGTACGTTTTTATTGTTAATTACCTCTGTAAAAGTGAGTTATAAAATTATTTTTGTAAATTGTATTATATTTGTAAAAAAATGGATGTAAATAATATGCCTTCAACATCTAAAAAAGCTAGATGTGAACATAAACGTAGATTGACCACTAATAACTTCTATAATAGTGTTGACTTGACTAGACAATTACTCATAGTCCATATTAAGAAATCTCCGAATAGACAATCTCTACTTGTCAAAGAAACTAAAAACAACGTGAAATGGCCAGTATTTACAGTCCTGAAGAAATATGTGTGACCAAATGCAGAGATAAACGAGATATATACATGATATATTCAGAATTTCGTTGTCAGAGGTTTAGAACTAGATCAAGAAGAGGATTGGTATTTAAGAAAGTTAATTGATCAATATAATAAATATAAATCTGGTATACACTTACGTGAACAAATGCTGAGCTACTATTCATGTGAACATATAACATATTTCTTATATAACAGTGGATATCAAAAGAAGATTTCCCTTTGCGATTTTAAACTTTCAGTCAATGAGAGTCTTTAAGGGCCAAATTCCAAGTATCTACCTATTAAAAAACTGGTAGTCCACCATTTATATTAAAATTTTCCAAAAACTGTTTTAGGAAAAACTAGGTGCTGCAAATTGGTGTGTAAAGGGGTAGTGAATCGCAATACATGATGTCGTATCCTGTTGGCATCACTTAGCCTCTCCTACTCAATTCCTATCTTCACCTCCAAGCTGGTACACACCAGTAACCTGAGCAACCCCACTGGAGACTGGGTAACCAACCCCAGTGGATGGTGGGGTCAGGGCAGACGAAGAAGGGAGCCTTGGTCCTCCGATGAAAAGGGGGTTGAGCGAAGGGTTAACAACCCTTCCTTGTAGAACCCAATTGTTGCGAATACAATGGCTAATGAAACAAACGGACGGATCTCACAACGACGAACTCAGCACAGAAAAATGGACATGATTATGGATTTAAAATTTGGAACCTGGAACGTGCGAACCTTCTTAAAGGCAGGAGCTATGATAAGTATGGCAGAAGAACTTGAAAAATACGGAGTTGAAATATTGGCACTGCAAGAAATCAGATGGAAGAAACAGGGAGAAATTCAAAAGAATAAATTCTCACTATACTACTCCGGAAATGAAATGAGACAAGGTGAAAGAGGAGTAGGGTTTATGGTAACCAAAAAACTGCGGAAAGCCATTATCGCATTTACACCAATATCAGATAGAATTTGCACCATAAGATTTAAAGGTAAATTTCATAACGTGACAATGGTTAATGTATATGCACCGACGGAAGAGGCTGATGAAGAAGACGTTGAAAGATTCTACGGAGAACTACAGGATGTATGTGATAAAATCCAAAGACACGATGCTGTTATAACGTTAGGCGATTTTAATGCTAAACTGGGGAAAGAAGAAACGTTTGCAAATATATTTGGGAAACACAGTTTGCACACTGAAACCAGTCAAAAGGGACTCATGGTGGCACAGTTCGCAGCAGCAAATAATTACGTAGTTGTCAGTACTAACTTCCAGAGAAAAGATATCCATAAAGAAACATGGAAAATACCAGAAACTAACGAAGCTAATAAAATTGACCATATACTCATCTTAAAAAGATGGGCAACATACATAACTAATGTCAGAACGTATCGCGGGGCGAACTCTGACTCAGATCACTATCTTGTAGGGGCAAAATTACGGCAGAAAATAGCGACAGTAGCAAAAGGGAAAAATATTCAAATCAAAAAATGGAATGTCGAAGGATTCAAAAGCGCAACAAAGAGACAAGATTACAGAAATGCTCTCCAAATAAAACTCAACCGAACTAGAGAGGAAGATACTGTAAAGGAGGGATGGAGACAATTAAAAACAATTATAACGGAGTCAGCAGAGGAAACTGTCGGAAAAGCCAAAAGGCAAAGAAATGCGGAATGGTATGATGATGAATGCAGAACTGCATTCTAGAGGAAAAAAGGCAAGCTAGGCTTAACCAACTTCAAAGAAACAAAGAAATAGCAGTGGGATTTATAACGAAAAAAGAATACAAGCCACTAGAATATACAGAAGAAAGAAAAAAGAGGCTATGAAAAAACAAGTACAAGAAATCGTAAAGCATAACAACAGACGCGAAAGCAGAAAATTCTATAAATGCGTAAAAGAAAGCAGACCAAAGAAACTAAGAAACTAAGACTAAGAAAGTCATTTAGACCAAAACTAACGATATGCAAAGACAAGGACGGAGAACTACTAACAGAGAAGCAAAAAATTATAATTAGATGGAAACAATATTTCGAAGAAAATCTAAATGCAGACAACGAAAATGATCAGAACGATACAATATATTATACGGCGGAGATGCACATCGAAAATCCGAGTTATGAAGAAGTACTTCAGATAATAAATAAACTAAAAAACAAAAAAGCACCAGGAACGGACGGAATTTCGCAGAATTATTAAAGCACGGAGGATCCGAACTCTGGGAAAAAATCCATTACCTAATAACATTAATATGGACGAAGGAGCAAATGCCAGAGGAATGGAGAAGCCATACAGGCTCATACAGCCAATATAAAAAAGGAAATAAGAGGGAATGCCAGAATTATAGGCCAATTACATTGCTAAATGTAATATACAAAATTCTTTCTGGTATAATCTACAATAGATTATGAGAATACTCCGAAAATATAATTGGTGATTATCAAAATGGATTTAGACCAAATAGAGCCACTACATATAACATATTCATACTAAGAACGATACAAGAAAAAGCTTATGAATACGACATAGACCTATATAATATGTATATAGACTTTAAACAAGCTTTTGATAGTGTGAAAAGAGACAGAATGCTGGAAGACCTTTGTAATTTAGGTATACCTAAGAAATACATCAGCCTCATAAAAATGACGTTGCAGGGTTCAAAAGCCGCAGTCAGAGTAGATGGAGAACTGACTCCCCTGTTGAACATCAACATGGGAGTAAGACAGGGAGATGCCCTATCAACCCTGCTATTCAACCTAGTTCTTGAGGCAGTCATCAGAAAAACCAATATAACCGGCCGTATAAACACCAAATCAGTACAAATTACTGCATATGCAGACGATGTAGCCATCATTAGAAGGAATAAGCCACGACTAATGGAAGTGTTCAAACAAATTGATCCTGAAGCAAGAAAAAGAGGTCTCAAAATAAACGAAGCAAAAACGAAGTATATGACAGACAAAAGAATAACTGACAATGAAAATAATATCACAATAGACAACTATACTATCGAACGAGTGGATGCCTTTACATATCTCGGCACAGAAATCAATCAGAAGAACTCCGTAAGTAGCGAAATTAATGCACGTATTTCCAGAGGGAATCGTACATACTATGCTAAGAAAAGATTGATGACATCGAAATTATTAGACAAAAGAACCAAAATGACTATCTACAGAACACTGATTAGACCCGTAGTAACCTATAGATGTGAAACTTGGGTAATGACGAAAAAAGATGAAGCCCAACTCAGGACATTCGAGAGAAAAATACTGAGGAAAGTATATGGCCCGGTACAAGAGGAAGATGGCACATGGAGAATCAGGAGAAACGACGAGGTTAATGAGTTAAATGAAGGTTATGACATTGTAAGATTTGTGAAAAGTCAAAGACTGTCATGGCTGGGATATGTGCAGAGACAAAACGATGCAAAAACAACAAAGAAAATGTTACAATGGAAGCCCATAGGAAGGCGAAAAAAGGAAGGCCCAGAACGAGATGGTTGGATGACGTGGAAGACGACCTGAAAACAATGAACATGAGACAATGGAGAAGAAGGGCACAAGAGAGATCTGAATGGAAGGACATAGCCAGACAGGCAAAGACCCATCCAGGGTTATGATGCCAAAAGAAGAAGAAGAAGGTGCTGCAAATTAGTATCAGTTATTCATTCAAATGTAAAAAGTTTTTTATTATTATTTTTTTACCTTTCTTCTAAGTATTTTTAACTTTTAAAGCAGCATTTCCACAAATTTTATTATAGTAAATCAAAAATTATACATTTACATAGTTATTTATTATTTTAATAGAAAACAAATAAACATGAACAGTGCACTGGTAGCATATACAATATATTTTAAATTTAATTTGAAACAAAAAAAATTATATTCTACATAAACAAACAAAATTTAACTAAAAATTAATACTAATTTTAAAAAACTAACTGGCACCGTCTGTACATCAACATATTTTATTGGAGACGAACGTTTTTTTCGTATTTGTCAATTTTACCATAATAATACAAGTATTACTTATCTTTTGCTGCAAGCGGCAAAATTCGTTTCGATCGTTCATTCATAATTTTTCACAATTCTCTGGGAAAAATTACCTGCTAAATTAAATATTTAACCAAACCATAATAATAAATCCGAGAACCCTAAACCGGTCGGTAAGGTTGTAAGTCGGTCTGTGAACTCTACGAAAACGGATCGATATTTATGTATCTATGTTTCAAATAAATAAATATATATATATATATATATATATATGTAGTATATATATATATATATATATATATATATATATATATATATATATATGTAGTATATATATATATATATATATATAGATATATATATATATATATATATGTAGTATATATATATATATATATAGTAGTTTTGAGTTTCTTGAACCGTATTATATTTAATATAAAATTAATGTTTCTTGGGTTTAGGTTCAATAAAAATATGTTACATGTGGAACTAGATTTTATTTTCCATTGCAATCAATCAACGTTTCGGCAGGAAACCCTTGCCTTTGTCAAGATTCAAAACATAAAACGTGACACAGACATTAACGAACTGAACAGTTCGTTAATGTCTGTGTCACGTTTTACGTTTTGAATCTTGACAAAGGCAAGGGTTTCCTGCCCAAACCTTGATTGATTGCAATGGAAAATAAAATCTAGTTCCACATGTAACATATTTTTATTGAACCTAAACCCAAGAAACATTAATTTTATATTATATATATATATATATATATATATATATATATATATATATATATATATATATATATTGGCAACATCTCGTGATACTGTATTGACGCAAGACACAATGATTTGACATATAGGGAGTTAAAATGTCTGTTGAGTGTAAAAAAATAAATATATAAAAAAATCGATATATTAAAAAACTTACAACGGTGTCAAGCCTAAAAAGATACACTTAACGAAAATACATGACTTATAATTTGAATATGATAGTATTTCTTGGTGACGCTAAATCACTGCAACGTGAAAAGACTTCAAAATGATGGTGGGATATATATATATATATATATATATATATATATATATATATATATATATATATATATATGTATACTTCTAGCGGTTAATGTAGGCTCCGTAATAAAAGGGTATTATAGGAACTCCAGGAGAATATACGCCGTGCATATTATTATCAAAGTAGCGCTTTATGTAGACTCCGACCAACACGTCGGATCAAGTGGACTCTGTAATAGGATAAAACATTTTTGGGGCCCGTATATAACTTTTCGCGTACACTTCTAAACTCCTGCGATGTTGCCAATATTAGTATTAGTAGTAGATTTTAAAATTTTATAGCCGGTACATTTTGGAACTTATTATTTTCAATTACTTTATTAATTACAATTATTTTAAAACTTAAAAAAGTATCTATTATAAACTTGAAAAAGGTTAGTTTCCATTTAATATATTTTTTTTTTAAATGCATGGGCACTTAAACATTTATTTTCTAAATGTACGAATATCGAGTAGAGTTATCTTGTAATAGTTAAAGAAAGTAGAAGCCTGTCGGTAGGATTACAATAAACTACATAAGATTAAAGAGAACTCTGAAAACAGATCTTTATAGTTTTTCAATTACTGTAGTTTATGACGTGCAATATTTGTTTCATAAAGTAGTTAAATTTAAACAATAATAATTTATGTGAAGTGTTTAAAGAAGTAATCACCAACCTTTATTAGAATACGGCACAATAAGAAGATGAAGCTTACTATATGTTTACTTATTATATTCATAAAAAGAATATCTAAAGTAAAATTTAACACATTTCAATGGCCTGGAAGTGAAATTTTACTTCTTATTACGATACCGGATCCTGGACATTGCACGGTAGTGTGTCATACGGTTTCATCTTTCATATAAACATCGATTGTTTTTAGTTTTAGATGTATTTGTAACATATCTACCTTAAACAGTTTTATTTTACATACATTTAGCACATTGGCTCTGACAATGACCTTTAAATATACATTGTTAAAAATTGAATACATTAAGATATTTAAAAAGTCATTGTCGTCTTCTGTTTCTTTATCTCCATTTTGTTTATTTATATCGTTTCCACTCATAACAAATATTGAGTAGTTTATTGTTTCAGTAAACTTTCTCCTTATATGTCGGTGTTATATAAGTTGTCTAGTTATTATAGCGTATATAATGTCGTATGTAAACTCCATTTTATTTAACAATAAAACACTGAAAACTTTATTTTTAAAACTTCGACAAAATTAATTCTATCTTATCACTACAGCTGTTTCGGCAGAGTGCTCTTCTCAAGCCTCAAGTATCTCGAATCAATCAATCAGCCATTGCATTACTTATACTTTTATTTTAATCATCTCCAGTCAAAGATTTTGAAGCAGCTTTGCTCCATTAGTCCATTTTTGTTGATTTTTGTCACTGTTTCTCCTTTCTCTTTATCATCATCATTACGTAGCGCTACAACACTGGGTGGGTCTTCGCTAACTACTATTTTTCTCCAAGTTGACCGATCTTCCCACGAATCTGCAATCAAATGAAAAGTTTATTTTTTAAAATTTGAATGTATGTTGTCTCTCCATTGTATATTGAGATGTTTAAGTGGCATTCTTCTGTGCTAACTTCCTTCCATACAGTTTTATAAGTTTGACATCTTGGCGTCTATGCATGTGTCCGATCTACCTTAAGCGATTTTTTTCCTGGACAATATCGTTATAAGAGCTTTCTTAATTTAGTATGTGTTCTTATTCGATACGGATTTGTAGTGATATGATAATGAGGTTAAAAATGGTCGTATTATTTTTTATTTATTTTGCTTCAACCACTTAGGGTTATTAACATAAGAAAAATACAAAAAGTGATAAAGACTTAAGGCATATACCAAATATCAATTACATAATAATGTATACAATATATATTTAAATTATTGATGTATTGTATTAAATTTTATTAAAAAAGTTATTGATTTCAAGAATTCTATCAAGTCAGCTGAAACGAATCAAATGTGTGAATTGACAAAGTTCAATAGAACTGGCAGAGAAGTAATGAGAAGAAAAAACTAAAAATAGGGCTAAGCTCAGAGGAACAAATTTAAATGGCCAAAGAGACACTAAATCTCAAGTGAGTGTTCGCGCTAGCTTCAATGCACTGGATTGTGGCTTTAAAGATATAAACAACAATAACAAGAGATAATGAGCTAATGAGACAAGAAAGAAATGAGACCTGGTAATATCAAACGTGATACAACTGAAGAAGGTCACTGGGAATAAATTTATAGAAAGAGAACAATAAGAAGAGAAAAGAAGGGCGCCAACTCAACGATAGTTGAGATTTTGAAGTAACAAATGAATCTGGAGATAATACTCTGAAATACAAAAATACTAAATAATAATCTTGTTTTGCTATGTTATATACTGGTTAGTAGAACTGAAATAAAACTCAAAATAGCAACAATAAATATATTTATAAAAAATGTATATAAGTATATGTGTATAAACAATTTACATATAATGCAAAGTCAAATAACAGTGGTAGTGGATGGTGTAAAGATTCAATGGGACCTAATAGCCCCTCAACAAACGAATAGTCACTACCACTGGCCAAATAAAATATGAAATACTAGTATAAACCAAGAATAGTCCGTAGGGTAGCCTAAGTCTTAACACTAAGGTTAGTAATTTAAATTTAAATAGTTCTACTAAAATGAGAAATAATTACCGTATTGTACAGATATCAACAATGATAACTCTGTTACAATTATATTATCTCAAAAGTGAGTTCTCAATACTCATTATATATACAGGGTGGTCCTTAAGTAATTGTACAAAAAGAAACCGTAGATTTTACACTTTAAAATATTTCGATTTAAGTCAAGTTGCTTTAATAAAATGTTAATATTAAGAAAGATACAGGGTGTTAAAGTGGAAATTTAAAATTTTATTTTTGGTATAACTTTCATGTTTGTCAACTTTTATGTATAAAAATTTACAACTGGGTAGTATTAAATATCAGAAATTTTAATTTGGTGTGTACTTTGATGTATCTGATAGAGGGCGCCACATATGCCACATACGTGGCATATATTTGCACTTAACTTTTTTGCTTCTCATGTTATGGGTATTTTTATTAAAAAATATTAAAGATACATTATTTTAACAAAAAAAAGGTATACTTCTTAATATCCTCAAAACTCAACAGTTTTCGAGATAATCGCATTTTAGAAATCAACTACATAATTCTGATTTATCTCAATTACTCCAGGCAACGAAAGAAAATTAAAGAAAAACATCAATACTTCTGAATTTTGGTATAAAATACCTTTAATAAAGTTAATAGTTAACGAATTATTAAATAAAATAAATATATCAGCAGGATAAAATGACAGGATTTGATAAATAACAGAATAATTGGATTTTACATCAAACATTTTACGTTTTGTATTAAATTAAAGGCATAATCAAAACATTTTATTTACAAACCAAATTAAGAAATAGTTAAACTAAATAACGTTGAACTTTTTGTCAAAGTAAGTGTTCAATATGTCCACCATTTTCTTTAATTCATTTGTCAATACATTCCATAAAATATCGTCTCATATTAAATAGCATCATTGGTTCTAAAGAAACTGCTGCAGTATTTATTATAAGTGTTATACGTATAATAATAAGTAATTTTTTGAAATTTTTATGAACTAAATAATTATATTAATATCTCACCACAAGAATATGACTTTCTTTTATTCTATTCTTATTATTATTCTATTATTATTATTTTATTCTATTCTTTAGAATTTGTTTTGAATTGGTTCTTTAGAACCAATGATGCTATTTAATATAAGACAATATTTTATAGAATGTATCAACAAATGATTTAAAGAAAATGGTGGACATATCGAACACTTACTTTGACAAAAAATTTAATGTTATTTAGTTTAACAATTTCTTAATTTGGTTTGTAAATAAAATGTTTTGATTATGACTTTAATTTAATACAAAACGTAAAATGTTTGATGTAAAATCCAATTATTCTGTTATTTTATCGAATTCTATTATTAATTATCCTGCTGATATATTTATTTTATTTAATATTTCGTTAACTATTAACTTTATTACAGGAATTTTATAACAAAATTTAGAAGTATTGATGTTTTTATCTATTTTTCTTTCATTGCCTGTAGTAATTGCGTTAAATCAGAATTATGCAGTTGATTTGTAAAATGCGATTATCTCGAAAACTGTTGAGTTTTGAAGTTATTAACAAGTATACCTTTTCTTTGTTAAAATAATGTATCTTTAATATTTTTTATCAAAAATATCGCTAACTTGAAGAACAAAAAAGTTAAGTGCAAATGTATGCCACGTATGTGGTATATGTGGCGCCCTCTATCGGCTATATCAAAGTATGCCTCAAATTATAATTCCTAATATTAAATAGTACCCAGTTGTAAATTTTTATACATAAATGTTTACAAACATGAAAGTTATAGCGAAAAATAAAATTTTAAATTTCCACTTTAACACCCTGTATCTTTTTTAATATCAACTTTTTATTAAAGCAAGTTGACTTTAATCGTATTATTTTAAAGCGTAGAATCTGCGGTTTCTTTTTGTACAATTACTTAAGGACCACCCTGTATATATATATATATATATATATATATATATATATATATATATATATATATATATATATTTAAAAAAAAACCACATAAAATTTAATTCCCTCCCCAATATCAATTACATTATCTCAAAAGTATGCTAGTATAAAAATTATATCAAAGCAAATGAGTTCTGGTCAGACTCTCAAATCCTAGTTAAAACCTAATAACACATGAAGTGTCCTTTTTCCCTCCACGAATATTTTATAATTAAATTATCAAAAAAAAGTATTCACCTTGTCATATGCATATGAAGAGGGTATACTACTAAATAGGAAGTAACAAAAGTTAAACAATTAAACAACTTATCTTAAAATCACAGCAAGTCCATAGGAAAACTCCTCTCGGCACGGAAAAATTAGTTCTGGGCTATGATGACAAATCCATGGGAGTACACGGTAGTAAACACCAGGCGCTGGTCTATCCGGTCCGAGAAATCGGTAACTCCAGAGACAAGTTGCTAATTAGTTTAAGGATGCAAAGTTATTTCAATGAACATTCTTAAATTAATATTTTCAAGTGACGGAATCTAAAATGATTATTTAATTTAATAAATATGTAATATAAATGTAGCAGCAGGGATTAACTTCACCAGAACACAACATTAAACATTAGGTTAGGTCAACATCATGTCAAAATTTATGAAGTTATTTCCGTAGCATGACAGGCTTGAACATGCGCAGAATACCGAAGGCTGTAGAACCTTGTATATTCCACCAAAAAAGGTTAGATAAAAAGGGAACCAAAAAAAACTAGTAACGACATGGAATTTAAATTTGACTGTATAAAAAATGACCTTCTGTTCTTGGCAAGTAAGTCAAGGAAATTTTATATTAAAATTATTTCGGAACTCAAAAATAAATCTCTAGGAAATACTAAACTACAATGACTGCAATGAATTTTAGTGAATGATAAAGAGGTAATACGTATGAAATAATATACTTACGGGAGCACGTGACACGCCAAAAAAAATCTTCCTTTTTAATTGGAACTCTTAGAAAATTGAAATCTTGATTTCTTTTAAATTTAATTATTTTTATCCATTATTATTATTATTACTCAATTGACTAATATTTTATTCTTCCTAGGTTATTTTATTTGCCCCAATTCCGTCACTTTGGATTGATTGGCGTGTTTTCACGTATGAGTCTTGACCACAACTGAAAATTCTCGTATCAATTCGATTTCAAGGCGACCCGGAGCGTGCGTAGAGAAATGTCGATGTAAAAATTGATCGCTGGCGTGACACAAGAAATTTCTTGAGGGGTTTAGTGAATACGATTTTAAATTGTATATTTAGTTGATCAGTAGCGTAAACGCTACATTCTCCCTCATCTCCAGCAAAAAAAAAGGAACTTTTTTTTTTCCTTTGTGGCAGAATGATCTAACGCTGGATCAACAATGAACGTTGATACGTTAAAATTGAACATTTTCCTCAACAATCAACCATTTGCTCAGGAATTGGAACACAATCAAGGACGAAATAAAGAATATGGATCGAAGAATATGAGACGAAGTCATACATTTTTTTTTCTTTTTATGAGATAATGTATTTTAATTTAACAAAAACCAAAGATTAAAGAACAAGGTATACATTTTAAGTTTAATTCTATAACCTTACAGATCAAGTTAACTTTTAACACTACTTATCTACATTCTCAAGTATTAGTAAAAACAACCATTCGTTAAAACTACATTATTGAGGTGTATTAACAACCCTAACACAATATTCCCAAGAACCATTCATACCAACGAAATTCACACAAAATCCTATGAACTTTACCAAGCGTTGACACTAGAGCGACCAGATTCTATTCGTCACCGTAGAGTTCAATGAGGGCCTAATTATTCAGGACTAGTTGAAACTACAAACCTAAACATATATATATATATGGTTCGGGATATCAACAACATATTGAAAATCCAAGGTAAAAGCTAATTCAATACACCTACATGCTTTTGCAGCGGTAGGGAAACACACAATCGGTAAAGGCACAAGTAAGCCTAGATACTAGCAAGCCCACTATACTCATGGTATAGGGTATGCTAAAAAAAGGTAAGTAAGATAACTGCAATCCCAACTCATAGTAAAGGATATGCACAAAACGTAACAGATAATTGCAAGTCCAGATCTACTCATGGTAGAGGATATGCACAACACTCACTTTTACTAGCTATACACTTGGTAGAAGGAAAGATAAAAGAGATCCTAACTGTAATACCCAAACTGTACTATAGACGTGGTCCAATTCTTTATTCACGACAAGAACAGTAAAGGACAGATTTTCAGGACTCTATAATCAACTAAGAAATAACCTTATCCAGGTAAAGGTAAAGATAATTAACTTCAGGTAAAGGTACGAGATAAACTCAATTAAGGTAAAGATACAGATACGCTCAAGGTAAAGGTACGAGATAAACTCAGTCAAGGTACGAGATAAACTCAAGGTAAAGGTACGAGATAAACTCAGGGTAAAGATGCGAAATAAACGCCATTACAGGTATGAGATAAACTCCATCAAGGTAAAGATAAACTCACTTTAGGTACAGATAAAGATAACTCCCATCCACCAATCCATATGACTAGTAGGGAGACAGGTAAACAAACTGTATACAATAAGATATGTTAAAAAATCAAATACTTTCAAAGATAATAGCATAGTAGATTACCTCCAAGTTAAACAGACTTAATTACTGCTGAATATCAGAACGATCCAATTCTAAATGACACATTCTAATTTCAACCTAAGAGACACTCAAGGAACAACTAATATGTATTGATATATTTCTGAGCCAAGTGAGGGCACACATCCAGGCTGATCAATCCTGAACCCACGCTAAAACACCGACACAGTAAGTGAATATGAATGCATAAGCTTTATGGCCATAGTCTACGTACGAGCCTATGCAAACATCAATAAAAGAAAATGTTAAAGTGTTTAATAATTATCTCTGTAAACATCTATTTAACTCAGAACTCAAGATGGGGAAAATTCCATATATCCATCCTGTACTCCTATGATATGCAATTTGACTTTTAAGAGAAAACAAACAACAAAATTAACAAGTCCATATACTAAGATAATAACCAACATTAAGATAAGATAAAAAAAAAATAGAAGGCAAAATAGCAAAACATCTTATGGTTTTTGCCAGGTAAACAAAATAGATAACTCATAAATTAAAGGAGAAATCACCTTAATAACTGTGCAAGGTATGTACTTCTGACATAACTTGGCCGATTGAAAGTTCACTTTATCAGATTTGACAAAGTTCCTCTTTAAAACGGAATCTCCAACTCTGAAAGATAAGGCTCGCTTTCACAGGTCATACTGGCATTTATTTCTAGCATAAGAAGCTTTCAACCGTTTGCGAACATCTACATAAATATCAGGAAGATGCTGAATATCTTCTAGGCGATGTAACTTATCTGATATTGTAGGAAAGTTATTGGCATTCTCTGAAATCTTACCAAAATAGTCACCAGAAAGAGGTACATGACGACCAAACATCAAATAAGATGGAGGACATTTGGTTATTTCGTGAGAAGAAGTCCTGATCGCTTGTACTATAGAGTGGATATGAGTATCCCAAGCTCTCTGATCAGGAAAAGAATAAGATCGTAAAGCGGTCACGATTGATTTGTTCACTCTTTCGGTATGGTTGACTTGTGGATGATAGTTCGCATTGTACCAGATCTTTTGGACATTGTATTTAGCCATGAGATCGTGGAAAGCCTTAGCCGTGAACTGTGGTCCATTATCGCAAGACACGATCTGGGGAACACCATAAATTAAGAAAACCTCATTCTCAAGATATTTGATAAGGGATGAAGTAGTTGCCTTAGATATAGTATGAACCAAAGGAAATTTACACAAACAACTACTAAGGCATACTGATAACCTTTATAAGACCTAGGATAAGGACCAATGAGATCTAAAGATATAAGTTGAAATGGAAAATCAATCCGTCGATAATTACCCATTAAACCTGGTTGGGGAAGATTTGTCGGTTTGCATGTAGCACAGATTTTGCATTTAGCGATATAGCTACGTACAGTTTGACGCATCTTCGGCCAGTAATAGAGTTCCGATATACGACGGAAAGTTTTGTAGAAACCAAAATGAGCTGCAGTAGGATGGTCATGAAAAGTGGCCAAAACCTCTGCTCTATTATGAGCTGGAACGACTATCTTCCAATCCGACATTCCAGTAAGGGCATCCATGGAACTTAAGACATGTTTATACAAAACACCATGTTCAACTTTAAAATCAGGAAATTTACCTGGTACATTCTGTACATCATACAACATTTTTCGATACCAGTCATCTGGTTGCAAGGAAGATAAATCTAACAAATTAATATCAAAAGTTCTAGAGAGTGCATCAGCGACTACTACACCTGAAGCTTTACGATGAACAATTTTATAATCGTCTCGTTTCGATTCAATTCAAATCGCCTCGATTCGTTTCAATTGGCGCCCCACGTTGGGCGCCAATTGAAACGAATCAAATGTGTGAATTGACAAAGTTCAATAGAACTGGCAGAGAAGTAATGAAAAGAAAAAACTAAAAATAGGGCTAAGCTCAGAGGAACAAATTTAAATGGCCAAAGAGCCACTAAATCTCAAGTGAGTGTTCGGGCTAGCTTCAATGCACTGGATTGTGGCTTTAAAGATATAAACAACAATAACAAGAGATAATGAGCTAATGAGACAAGAAAGAAATGAGACCTGGTAATATCAAACGTGATACAACTGAAGAAGGTCACTGGGAATAAATTTATAGAAAGGGACAATAAGAAGAGAAAAGAAGGGCGCCAACTCAACGATAGTTGAGATTTTGAAGTAACAAATGAATCTGGAGATAATACTCTGAAATACAAAAATACTAAATAATAATCTTGTTTTGCTATGTTATATACTGGTTAGTAGAACTGAAATAAAACTTAAAATAGCAACAATAAATATATTTATAAAAAATGTATATAAGTATATGTGTATAAACAATTTACATATAATGCAAAGCCAAATAACAGTGGTAGTGGATGGTGTAAAGATACAATGGGACCTAATAGCCCCTCAACAAACGAATAGTCACTACCACTGGCCAAATAAAATATGAAATACTAGTATAAACCAAGAATAGTCCGTAGGGTAGCCTAAGTCTTAACACTAAGGTTAGTAATTTAAATTTAAATAGTTCTACTAAAATGAGAAATAATTACCGTATTGTACAGATATCAACAATGATAACTCTGTTACAATTATATTATCTCAAAAGTGAGTTCTCAATACTCATTATATATATATATATATATATATATATATATATATATATATATATTTACGGCATAAAGTGAACTCCGCCCATGTTAAAATTCAGGTTCAAGTGAGCTCCGTGGTCAAGTGGACACCGATATACGGAGCTCACATGACCATTCCATAATATTGGCTCTGTCGATTCGTTAAGATGTATAGTTTCATAATTCTTAATAAAATTTTGGAGCTCATAAGTACCCCTGTATCATAAATGTATTTCGCTTAGTTCACGTGTATATATTATAGGGGTCGTTCAGATCTTTTTCACTGTATATTGGAACCATAGGAATATCGGTTTAAGTAAGCTCTGATAGTTTGGCAACTATGCACTTAGGCCAGCGTTCTTGATATATATATATATTTTATATATTTTAAACGGTTCATACGGACTCCTTTTCTTACGCATTACAATATGTAATCTTCTTCTTCTTCTTGATGTGCCTATCCGTTATGAATGTTGGCGATCATATTGACAATATGTAATAGATATGTATAATACCAAATACCTGTTTTTGGTAGGTACCTGCTATTCTAAAAATAGCTTTATAAATACAAAAGGATTTCATTACCAAGTTGGACGTGTTTTTTCATCTGCGAATATTTCCTAATGTATTTTGTTAACATGTATATGTCTTTATAAGTTTTATTTAAGAATACGATTAATAAGATCTGTTAGTTAATCCATTGTTTTACGATATCTTGTATCCAGCTTCTTTATTATTTTATTTCTGGTTTTATCTGTGTAATACATATAATTCTGGATAGGTTATCTTAAAATAAATATTTAAGTGCAAAAATAGATATTTGTATGTAAAAATTGGTAGTAGTGCACAAAAGAGGAAATAATGCTTAATTTATATAAGAAAAATGTACCAGTTCACCAATATTACATACTTCTAAATGTTTTATCTGCTATTTAGGGGTAATATGTAATCAATAAACGTGGAGTTAGTGTCAAATTTGCAATAATCTTTGGTCAGTTTTTTCTCGATTTTAGTCATAAATTGAGCTGGTATTCGTTGAGTGGATGTTGCGATTCTAGACTTTGTATCTTTTATTCTCTAGCAGTCTAGCTACTTATCTTGGATATTAGGTGAATTGATAGCTACGATATTGTAGAGCTGTGTGATATACGTATGTATGGGTGTGTGTGTGTGTGTGTGTGTGTGTGTGTGTGTGTGTGTGTGTGTGTGTGTGTGTGTGTGTGTGTGTGTGTCTTAATATTCGCTGAATTTGGCTGTCTAATTTATAGCTAAATCTTCGTGTTGTGTTGGTGTCATCCATACTTGCAAGGTATATTCGGTAGCAGAAGCATAGAGTGCAAGCGTCTACGTTTTAAGGATGAAAGGATGCTTCTCATTTTTAGCTGACAAGTTTGCAGAGATTATTTTTCTGGTCCTCAGTTTGCCTTTTAGTTTTAAACAATGTTCTATGAATGACAAAGTGTGATACAAACTATCTTCAAGGTATTTATAGCAAGTCCAGAGTTTAAAAATTTCATGACACTATTGGATGTTTAGATTTTTAAAAGCATCTCTGTTAGGGACATTAAAGCAGGACATCTGACTTTTTCTGAGGTTTGGCTTAAAATTGATTCATAGTCTATTTTTATTGTGTTTAAAGTATGATTTAGATTTTTCTATACTTCAGCAACAAAAGTTTTTGGTTGTGCAACAATATCGATGTATCGTCTACATAATAAAAGTCCTAGTATTTACTGGTATGGGTTGTGTAAATATTATACAGTGTAGGTACCATTACGCTACCCCAAAGGAGACCGTTCTTCTGCGTTTTCCATCTGTTATTTTTACCATTGAATGATACGAAAAATCTTCTGTTGTGTAGGCATACCCGGACAATACAAGCCATTGTTGTATTTTTGATCCAAATTTTAGAATTATTTTTGTGCTCAGATCTTTAGTCAGAAGCCGTAATATTGTTCATTATATACGTAGATAGCAGATCCAAGCTCAACACCGTTGAAAGATTCCCTTAGCTGACTGGTTTTGTCCCCTCTCATTTTAAGTTTTCTTTTCTTCTTTGCCTATGTTTGGCCCTCAATGTGTTTCCTGCACTAGAAATACGTCACATTTGTGTTAACCGCATATGTCTGATAAAGTTAAGTAAAATAAAGTACCTATCTTTATCTCTGGATATTCCCTTCTCTAATGTTTATAGAAATAATTAGGATAGTTGGCATTAAAAAGGCCAATTTGGCCGATTTTTAAACCCTATAAAATATGGCTAATCTTTTACTTTTCATTAAAAATTTTAATTTTACATACTGTTACTTTTAGACAATATTTCGATCAGATTTGTTTAGTAATAAATGTAGTTAATATACAGATTGAACCAAATTAACGGAACATACAATTTAATACATGTCTGTATGAACTGCATTTGAAATAGTGGACCAATATAAAACTTGGACAAAAATAAATCCATACCTGGGTATAGACATTGTATAAAATATCGATCAACTATCTGTCTCGCAACAATGTTGTTTGCGTAAGACGGGTTTGTCTAAGGAAGCGATAATAGTTCAGGAAATGAATCTCGAAAAAAGTTAAAACCTCGTCCTTTTTCGTCCTGCATGTATCCAGTTGAAATTTTAACAGAAGGTAGGTGATAGCCCAAGGATCAAAATCTATATCAAACCGAAGTGCGCTGAAGGGTTTTAGTGGTGAAAAATACCCCTAATTGTCAAAAATTATAAAATAACATAATAAACCTGAATATGGGTAAAATTTGGTTTGAATTAATTAAATAATGATAGTTTCCTGCTTTTGAATAAAGTTCCATCATATTTCAACCCTTAAAAAGCGACCCTTATTAGAGATTAATATAAAAAAAATTAGTAATGCGAAGAAAATGATTTCACCTTGGAACGATTTGCATAAAAATTTGGAATTAAGCTCAACTCACCCTCAGCTTTATAGTTTATGTCATGCCGATGAACCCTGATTGTTCTTAGGAGTGAAAACTACCCCTAATTTTCAAAAATTGTAAAATAATAGTACAAATCTTAAGATAAGTGAAATTTGGTTTGGATTAGTTAAATAGTGATTTTGTTATACTTTAAAATACAAATTCATACATTTTCAACCCTTAAAAATCAATTATTATGAGTGCTATAGGTGAAAACAATTTTTTGCCAAAATTTTGCAACTTTTCAACGTTTGAAAATCACCCTTTACAACATTGCAGTTTTTATAAACTAATTTATAAGATATTAATTGAAAAAAGTAGAATTAAATTTAAAAAAATGTATAAACAGAAAAAGGCACCATATATTCTTATACATTTACATAAATAGTTGAAAATATTTACATTTACAGGTAAAACAATTATAATATTAATTTTATTCGTCATTAATTACATCTTCATCGTGATTTATGTCATCCTCATCATCTTAAATTATTGGTGGACTATTATTGCACCCTTCACCTGAGCACCCAGAACAAGTAGAGTTACAGTATAAACCAACTTTTCTGCACCCACATGAAACGCCGCATCCTTTTTTGCATTGGCAAAAAATAATTTTCAAACGTTCATCGGGTGCAGGTTGTTTGTACATGCGTACGGGTAATAACAAACCATCTTTGGAATACCATCCCCAATCTGTTGCTCTGATATTTTCATTGCCAAGCCATAGACATATGAGCAGATGTTTTATTCTATGGTATGGGATTTCAAAATAAGAACGCTTAAAATTTCGAATGTATAACGCCCTACTAGCTAATATATCGGTTTTGTAGATTATTATGCTTCGAAATGTACTGTACTATACAAATGGAATTTTCCGGAAAAAAATTAACTGGTTTTTTTAACGTATTTCCTTTAATTTTTAACGATAGAGTGTTTCTTCAAAAACGATTTTGTAAAGGTTTTTAAGAGCTACAAGGATCTGTGAATTAAATCTTTTTGGAACCCTTGGTTTTTAAATGGGATGAGTTTAAAGGGCTCGAAAAAGATGGTGCTTGATCGTAAATCGATGCTTTATACGGCTATATCTCGCCAAATATTCATTGTACAAATAAATCTAAATAAAGGATAATTTTAGTCATTAAAAAAGCTACAATTTGGTAATTTTTATTTTTTTCATATATTCAGTATTTTCGGGCATATTATAAAACGGGTAAAAAATATGAAATTGTAAATCGTTTCTCGCTTTAAGCTGTACTTTTTCTAAAACTTAGCATTTTAAATGGGTCAAACTTCTTGGACGTATTAACAATACATGTACAAAGGGAATTGCAGAAGGGTAAAGATCGATTTTAATTATGGTGGTGGTTAGGAGGTTGTTTTCATCGATTTTTTCGTAAAAAATGAGGTATTAACATTATTTTCATAATAACTCACTCAATTTTTGAGCTAGAGTCTTTTTTATGATAGGTCTATTTATGCTCTTTAAAAAAGGTTTGTGAGTTTTCTTCCAAAAATGCATGATTTTCCCGATATTTGACTTTGAATCTTTCAAATTTGGCATTTGAAGAAAACCGCTAAACATTGATAGGCCGTATTTCGGTTCCCATTATATCGCAAAAACATTTAAAAAATTAATTGTATTTGTATTTTCGAGTTATTCGCGAAAAATCGATTAAAAACGACGATTTTTTCGTCTAAAAGTTGTTACTTTCAATCGCGAATAACTTGAAAAATATCATTTTATAAAAAAAATGTATAGCACATTTTTTGTTTAGAATCACTTTTTTAATCGAAACCTGTAGTTAAAACGTAAAAAAAAATTTCTCCCGGAGATGGGGTGGCAACCACCCCCTAGGCTTTGGCGAACTTTGGTTTATAATATAATTATTTGACAATCTTTTGTTGGCCAACCACCTACAGCAGAATTGAGCCGAAATACATTATATCCCTATGTTCCGAATCTATTTCGTTCAATCTGTAGAGTCTCTTTGTGAAAAATAAATGAGTTTGTAATATCGGTCACAACTCATATATGGATAATAAGGAAATAAACGGTTAAAATAGGTGTACAAAATTTTAACTACATATATCGGCGCCATTGTTCAGGAGTTGGGTTTATCTCAGAGATCAAAGGTTACGTTACATGCATATTCCAGGTTCTATTTACGTATTTTCATTCCTAAAATAGTATATTTATAATAAAGCCCTGAAGCTACCTTTAGATTCTATGAAAAGTAGAATCTATGGAAATTAGCAAATTAAAAAATAAAGACATAATTCTGAATGGCCAACTTGAGACAAACAATTCTCCCGTCCTTAACTTATTCAGTTACAAACAATAAAGTGTAAACGCATGCATCTTTTATTGTTAGATAAAATGAATTTTTATCAAGTAACGGTCGGATTGATCACTTACTAAAAGAGTAGAAAATGACATGCTTATGCTTTAGAGTACGGCTACTTTAGTACAAAGTACCCTTTGCTTTTGCCAATTGCTTTCTCACTTTCTTAGCGATGGGCCTGGCTTTTTCTTATCAATAATGTTCTCGTTCGTTATAGTTATTCTAAGATATTCAGATTTCACTATATGCCCTACATTTGGTTTTATCTAATATAAATTTACAACTA
Source organism: Diabrotica balteata (assembly GCA_918026665.1). Taxonomy (NCBI): domain Eukaryota; kingdom Metazoa; phylum Arthropoda; class Insecta; order Coleoptera; family Chrysomelidae; genus Diabrotica; species Diabrotica balteata. The sequence continues at coordinate 67,602,994 of OU898278.1, read as the reverse complement.
TGACGAAATTTTTATAATATTTTATGCATTGATATTAAACTCATATTAAACTGAGGATATAAAAATCAACAATAAGACCGATAATGACGTACATAGCGGAAACAAGAGCAGATACGGCGAAAACACAAAGACTGCTAGAAACAACAGAAATGAAAGTCTTACGAAAAATAACAAACTAAACTCTAAGAGAAAGAGTAAGAAGTGAAGAAATACGAGCGAGATGTGGTTTAGAGGAAATAAACGCGTGGACCAAAAGAAAAAAGCGGGATGGAATCAACACTTCAAAAGAATGACAGAAAATAGAATAGTACGAATAGCAAGAGACAAATCGCCAAATGGAAGGAGATCATTGGGACGACCGAGGAAAAGATGGTCAGACAACGTCAATTGAGGCTCAAAACCGAAGTAAAACAAGCATTAAGCCTATTTATAAAGAAGGAAGAAGAAGAAGAAGAAGATATTAAACTGGAGTAGAGCACTTGGTAGATAATATTTATTTGTTTTGAGTATACTTATTTTACAACATAGTACATAAAATAATAAATATTTGTGTGCTCAGTTTTTTGCTCTGAATTGAAGATTTTATCTCAAAATATGACTGTACTTTATACAAATATTATTATTTTCTGAGATACCGGTATAAATATAAATTTTGAATTTCGCAATGATTTTTTAAAATTATTTTCTTGTGACGTTATGTCAGTGTTTAAGAATAATGCTGGGAATAAGGTTAAATAGGTTTTTATATTTTATTTGACGTTTAAATATTTAAATCTGAGTTCATAAATCGAAAAACTATAAACTTGTGACAACAAATTGCTATATAACAGTACGAGGCAATATTCTTATGCTGTGACAAAATCATCATATTTGCTTTACATTGCCGTTTTTCCTGCCGTATCATATTTTAGCATAGTCTTCTGATTCATTTTATAGACAAGCGGTAATGGATTTCCACAATTTGTCTAATAATATTAAGTTTTAAAAACAGCTGTGCTTTTATTCTCATTCGTTTACCTTTTGTAAAGCCACCTTATATAATCTTTTTGTATATATAATTTGTTTATTGATTTTACATTTTAGATAAAATTTCATAATTGTAGTTCTCTTCCGTTTATTTTCTATAGTAATACATATACAAACCCAATTCGAAATGGAGAAAAACCAGCGAGTTTTAGATTGAACATAGACATTCGTCTCTCTTTCTCCCTATATGTTATATAAAGGTCATCGTCATCATATAGTCAGAACGCAACAAGGTTCTATTACCTTTTCTTTTTTTTGTCTCCTCATTAGTATTGAAAACTCAGCCACGTAAATGACGTAAAAATTTATTTCCCTATTTCTGAAGTGCCTTTCCTGGGATAACTTTTTAAAGTCTAGTTCATTTGATTACTTGTAATTGATTTGATAATCCCTAACAAATAAGTTGTTGATTGTAGGTAGGATAGCATGTGATTGAACAGAGATGTGTTGATAAGATGTAGGTAGTCTCATTATTCCTAAATCTGACCATATGTTACTTCCCTCCTTTATTCGTGGACGTCCTAAGGGCATTTTTTTCTCGATCCTCCCAATTTAGCTTGACAATGCAGTTATTAGAGAGCCTTTGGATATAGCCAGCGCAAGCTTGGCGCAACTTTGGCGTTGAGATTTAGTTTCTTGTAAGACGTTGCTACCTTTGTATATGTGTTTGACCTTGGCATAGTTTCGTTTGGTATTGGTTAGTACTCGGACCTATATAAGTTGGAAAATACTTCCGATGACATTTCTAGCAATCCTGATCTAATTACTACTTGAGTTTTACTTACATTGTTTTGACAGTGTTCTCGTCACATATCCACACAGTAGCACTGATTTAATTATCTTCTTATAAATCCTGATTTTATAGATTCCTATTAGACTTCTGGATTTAAAAGTGTTATAAGGGTTATAATATATACATCAGTTAGCTACCTAAATATTCATTTTTATTTCTTATGTGAGAACGTTATGTACGATATACTAAATACTGCAATGTTTTAAAATGATATGGGTTTATTGTAACATTATGCTCTACTCTATATCATCTTTTTTTGCATGTTAAAAGACATTTATTTAGTTTTTTACTGATTATCAGCAAATTTTTTTGGTGCTAATAGCATTATTTTATAGCATTCCAATATTTATTCTATGGATTAAATCTGGATAGCAAATAGATATTCTTCACTTTCTCGGAGAAAAAATATTGCTACTAATTTCAAACCTATTTTAATACATGGATACGAGTAATAGCAAATGACTAAAGCAAGTGAGGAAGAACTCCGAATATTTGAAAAGAAAATAATAAGAGACAACGATTTGAACCTTCGTCGAAGCTAGATTTATTTAATTACCAGTCTAATCGCACCTAGTTTTTGTGCTTTTATTTATATCCATTTAATATTAAAAGTGTAATAAATTGTTGTGATACCGTAAATAACAATGGAGAATAACAATGGAGAAAATCGGTAAGGAATTTTAATCTAATTAGATACTTACTTCAAAACAAGTTCATATTATTTATATCACCTGATGTCATTAAACAACGAAAATGGATGATGTTAATAGTCCAGTGGCGTCGAGGCCCCAAACGTTATTGACATCGTATAAAACTTCTTCATATTCTGTAGCGTTAATCAATTCAATTCCAAAATTCCAATATCTACTTGCACTGTGAAAAATTATAGAACCAAGATATGTACATTTTTTAATCACGAATTTCAAATCACCGTATTTGTATTTACCTAGCTAGTGAAGAATTAGAAAAAACTGTCATGAAGGCTGACAACGAAAGAATAACTATCAATCATCAAATAATTTATGCTCGACGCTTAATTACACCAAATGAAAGATTACTGATCTCTAATGTTTGTCCTAGTATTTATCACACTTTCATAGAATATGAACTTAAAAAATTAGGCCTCAATTTATTACCTCCAATTAATTTTTTACGAAGAGGTACAACAAACCCAGTATATAGATATATATTGAGCTTTCCAAGACATACATTTATCTTTCCTTTGAAAGCTACATTAATTTCTCCCTCAATTGTCAGAAACCACGATCAAACATCTAATCGTATTTTCTTATCTTTAGGTTGTTACTATTGTAAAAAATCTGACCATTTTGTAGCAAATTGGTCATTCTGTACAAATCCAAATCAGAACTTTACAACAACAGTGCCAACTACTACTATAAATACAGTACTTAATACTCTTCCACACATGACGTCCTGATCACATCAGCATCTTCAGCGAAGTCCTTTTCCTTACAATCCTCGACTATACCTACTTAATTAACTATACCAATATTAACTCCATCTCAAATATCACCCTTAACATTATTCCCAACTTCTCAAACTACATACACAGATAAAAATATAACAACTACCCAGTTATCAACAATACCTAATATTTCACAACCTCATATATCAATCCCAAACTATTCCTCAACACTTGCATAACCTATCAATAACATATCAATAAATACTGTAATTTAAAAACTAAAATTGCGTAGCCAAGAAAAAGTAGTCATAACCCAAAGTGCTTTAACAAAGGTGAACGAATTATTAGCGTAACAGCTGTTTTGAAAACTAAATATTATGAGACGAATTGGGATATTGTATTACAAAAACTATACCGTTTGATTATGGTTTGTTGATTAAGGAAAATATGATATGACAGGAAAGACTAATGACTGTATAGCTAATTGCCACATAAATATCAATGTAACGCAAATCGTATGATTTTGTATATAAGACAAATAATATTATATTCTAAATTATACCTATAGAGATACAAATAATAAAACAAACATAATAAACAACTATTAGGTATACAATATAGTAAATATTTATTTAGATAAACGTAAAGGTTAAAACATGTTTTTTAATTCGCGGTAAAAGATTTATTAGAGTTTAGCACATAAGATAAATTCGTAACAAAATTCATATACCAGTAAATGGTACTCGTTACAGCAGCGAAGTAATTTTAGCAACAGATATGTAGGCTGACCTCACCCCTTGACATACAGCAACCAAAAAAGAATCGGCGATAGCGCAAAGGGCAGCTACCCCTTAACCAAGACACGACTCTCTTGTTTGGCAGATAGCACTTCACCTCCCGATATTACTAACTGCGACGGACCCCTAATAACACGCTGTGAGATTATAAAGGCCATACAATCATCAAAAGATGGCAGAGCGACTGGTCCTGATGAAATTCCAACTGAAATATATAAGCTTATAAAGGATAGCAATGTTTTAGAGGCTATAACTTCGTTTTTCAATACCATTTATACCAGCGGACAACTACCTAATGGTTGGTCTAACTCACTGTTTATAGCTCTACCTAAGAAGACAACAGCAAAAACCTGTGCTGATTATAGAACCATCAGTTTATTAAACCACTTATTGAAAATTTTTCTGAAGGTAATACATGGTCATATCTACAAGAAATGTGAGGAATACCTGGATGACACTCAGCTTGGTTTCCGTAATGGATTTGGAACGAGAGAGGCACTGTTTGGAATGAACGTACTTGCTTAAAGATGTCGTGATATATCTGTAGACATATACTGTTGTTTTATTGACTTTCAAAAGGCATTTGATCGTGTTAAGCACTCTATATTGATCGAAGCTCTAAAAGACATTGGCTTAGACGGCTGAGATGTTCGAATAATTGCAAATTTATATTGGAATCAAACAACATCAGTTTTAGTAGATGGTGTGGAATCACAAGCTCTCAATATTAAAAGAGGAGTACGGCAGGGATGCCTCTTGTCACCCCTGCTTTTTACTTTGTTTACTCCGAAAGAATTTTCAGAAAAGCACTTTCTGAAAAACAAGAAGGAATACTTGTGAACGGCAAAGTCATCAATAATTTGCGATATGCGGACGATACAGTACTCCTAGCTTCTAGTCAAGAAGATCTGCAAACACTACTTGATAGTGTCGTTGAGAGTTGTAGGGAGGCAGGTCTGGATCTTAACATAAGGAAAACCAAAATACTTGTAATAAGTAAACAACAGAATATAAAACCGTCTATATATGTAAATAATACCAAACTTGAGCAAGTTGATAAAATCGTCTACCTTGGACAGCAATTAAATTGTAATGCAGAAAATCACGGCGAAATTAGATCCAGAATAGAGCAGGCTAGAGCTGCTTTTAGAAGGATGTCCAAGGTGTTATGTAACAGAGACCTAAAATTGGCATTAAGGATCCGCCTACTTCGCTGCTACGTGTTCTAGGTCTTACTTTATGCTGTCGAGTCCTGGACTGTGAATAAAATCGATCTAAATCGCCTTGAGGCTTTCGAAATGTGGTGCTATAGAAGAATTTTAAAAGTTTCCTGGGTGGAGAAGATTCGTAACTCCACAATACTTGAACGTCTCAGCAAGACCACTGAGATCATAAAAAGCATCAAGCATCTGCTACAAAATATCATGCAAGGAAAAATAGCAGGCAAATGCAGTCCAGGACGAAGAAGAACCTCATGGTTGAAGAACTTGCGAGATTGGTATGGTGTAGATACAAGCATGCTATTTAGGGTGGCAGTGAATAAAATTAAAATAGCTATGATGGTAACCAACGTTCTGAAAGGACATGGTACATGAAGAAGAAGAACTTGTCTCTTCGACGACTAGGCAGCCTTCACCCCTACTGGATAGAACGACTGTCTTTGATGACTAAGCAGTCTTCATCCTTACTGGATGGAATGATTGTCTTTGATGACTGAGCAACCTCCACTCTTATTGGATGGAATGACTCTCTGTTAATGGGCTAATTATACGGGGAGAATTAAAACATGAAACATGGACGACGAAAAAACAAAATAAGAGCCGATTGAGCATCGCAGAAAGAAGAATTATTAGAGAAATATATAAACCTGTTATCGATAATATTACAAATCAATACTGAGTGCGAAACAACCGCGAACTAATTGATTATTATGACCAACTAGATAAAGGAAAAACATAAATAACATCTTATACGTAATACCTTGTAAAAATAATATTGTACATTTTTAAGAACGAACTCCTATTTGAACATTGAAGCGTCAAATAAAATATGTAGTACATAATAAATATTGTGGCATATTTCTTTCATTCTATCAAAAAAATAAAAAAAAAAAAATAAAGTGAGACATATTGAGATGGATTACTGAATACTATTATAGCATACAAGTAGTTTGAGCTACCGGATATTTAAATACATTAAAACTTGGTGTGAACATTTTGGTTAAAAGAATAAATTTGATTTTTATATTACACATGTAGTTGACGTTTCTATCTCCAAATTCTTTTTTAGAGTTCTTTTCTAGACACGTACTAAACAAATTTTGTTTATATTGCAGTTTCTTCTTTTAGTAGATTTAATAGTGATATGAGCATATCAGTTTGCTACATATACATAAAATACAAATAGACTGACTGTTGCAATACAGGTCCGTTTCCTCAGTGCGACAGAGAAAACTGGCGAAAAGCAGTCCCTGCATCTCTTTCTAATTTACCAGGTTTATCGAACGCGTGACCTAAATGACCAATGAGAAGGTCACGTGGTCGATAAACCTGTCCCATTAGAAAAAGATACAGATATTGCTTTTCGTCAGTTTTCTCTGTCGCATTGCGGAAACGTGAATGTATGGCAGTATTCAGTCTATTTGTACTATATGTCTATGGTTTGCTACATGAATTTTCGCTTTTATCTTTTATGTGACAAAGTTATCAGCGATATCTAAATAGCTCCAATCTTTCAAAAGTATATGGTTTTATTGTTACATTAATGCTCCATTCTATATCATACCTTTTGTATGTTAATGAACTTTTATTTGGTTTTCTTGTTATTGACTATAACACCGTTTTTTTTACGCTAAAATCATTATTCAATATATTATAATGTGTAATTTCTCTGGCTGCTGACGAACAGAAGTTTTTATTAACTTTTCTTTAATATAATTATTTATGCAGATTTGTATTTTGATCTTCTCACGGTGCTAAAGAGCAAATCTCATAGTTTATTGTATTTTTCCATAAGATTTCTAGTTTTTCACTGTGTTATGGCTCCTCTTATTTCTTTTCCTACGATTTACATTAATTCATTTAATTATTATTTCTGAAATTTCAAGTTTATACATAGTTTCTTTTGTTCCGCTTATTTATCTAAGATATGTTATTCATTCTTATCTATCTATCTATCTATATAAGGATTTTTACAGCTGTCGCCGCCTTCCTTCTTTCAGCCAATGTCTCCAGTCCTCTCTGTTCTACCATTCTCCATCTCTAAGGTCTCGTTTTTCCATGGCCTCGTCCACTTCATCCCTCCATGATCTTCGGGGTCTACCTCTTTTTCTCCTTCCTATTGGGCTCCAATCCGAAATCCTTGCTATCCACCTTGTATGATCTGTTCATTCTTATCTATAGATGTGCTTATTCCCTATCAATTATCTATCAATATTTGAAGTCTTTTTTTATTTGTTTTAGTCATTGTAATGATTCGCATCCGTACATAAAAATAGGCCTAAAGCTTGTATTATGCTCTAAACTCCTTCAGTGGTAGTATTACCAACTGCGATTATTGTTCTAAGATATTTAATGTCTTCCATACTTTCGAAATTGAAATTGTTGACTTTAACGTTGTATCTAGATTTACTGACGGTCTCTTATGTTTATGCGCTGGTATTTGGTTTTCATTTCGTTGATTTTACTTGAAACTTTTTTCGTGCTCTCTGGACTTTGTTCAGTATGTCGTTTACATATTTATAGATGTAATCATCAGCATAACTAGGAGCTGCTTTGTACCTTGGGCCGTTAATGGATTACATCGTAAATCGGCGCTGTTTCTATTTTAATAAATTGTTCTTTAATTTTTTGACTATTTAAATCGAGAATCTGTATTTTATTCGACTGTTTATTAAGGCAGAGTTTCTTGGGGCCAATTTCTCTCTCAAGGTTTTTGTTTCCCGTATCAATATTACAACAATTTTGCTGGATGCCGACATAGGAAACCCGTTGGTATGTACATACTGTTTCGATATCTTCTTGTCTCGTTATAAAGTGAATATTAGTTTATTAGGAAATATGATATTGTCTAATAATAGTTAAGTTGTTTTGCTTTGCTTTCTCAGACTGCTACCGTCGTACCTTCTGGTATTTGATATTTCAACCGTCAAGCAACAATTCCTATATGCATTAACTTAATGCTGATATCCTGCTTCCCCAATTCAGTTAGCAGTCCCGAAACCAATAAAATTGCTACATTCAAGTTTTCTATTAAGCTGCCCAGAACTATAGGTACGCCTTATTATCTTACTGATGTTAGTGCTGCCCTTATAAGTGAATAAAATATGAAAGGAAGGTTTTGGTAATATAATAAGATCCTTGTGTTACAATATAATGTCTCCGAGAAAGTAAAGTAATATCAAAAAGCTATTCGGATTTAATCCATAGCTAAAATATTAGAATGCTATAAAATAATGCTATATATTAGCATTAATAAGTTTATAATGGATACTAAAGTTTGAAAATAATTAGAGCAAGTAATTTAAATTATCAAAGTGCTTATTAAACATAAAAATAAAATAAAATTATATTAACAATTTATATTATAATATATTTAAAAACAGTAGCCAAATATTCTTGGAATTCTTCGATGACTAACCTGGTGGATATTTAAATAAATTTTAAGTTCTAAAATGTACCTGCTCTAAAATTTGAAAATCTACGACTAATACAACTACTGGCAACATCGCAGGAGCTTAGTTGTGTACGCTAAAAGCTGTATACGGATCCCAAAAATGTTTTATCCAGTTACGGAGTCCACTTGATCCGACGTGTTGGTCGGAGTCTACATAAAGCGCTACTTAGATAATAATATACACGGCGTATATTCTCCTGGAGTTAGTATAATACCGTTTTAGTACGGAGCCCACATTAACCGCTAGAAGTATATATATATATATATATATATATATATATATATATATATATATATATATATATATATATATATATATATATATAAATATATATATATATATTTAAAAAAAACCACATAAAATTTAATTCCCTCCCCAATCTCAATTACATTATCTCAAAAGTATGCTAGTATAAAAATTATATCAAAGCAAATGAGTTCTGGTCAGACTCTCTAAATCCTAGTTAAAACCCAATAACACATGAAGTGTCCTTTTTCCCTCCCCGAATATTTTATAATTAAATTATCAAAAAAAAGTATTCACCTTGTCATATGCATATGAAGAGGGTATACTACTAAATAGGAAGTAACAAAAGTTAAACAATTAAACAACTTATCTTAAAATCACAACAAGTCCATAGGAAAACTCCTCTCGGCACGGAAAAATTAGTTCTGGGCTTTGATGACAAATCCATGGGAGTACACGGTAGTAAACACCAGGAGCTGGTCTATCCGGTCCGAGAAATCGGTAACTCCAGAGACAAGTTGCTAATTAGTTTAAGGATGCAAAGTTATTTCAATGAACATTCTTAAATTAATATTTTCAAGTGACGGAATCTAAAATGATTATTTAATTTAATAAATATGTAATATAAATGTAGCAGCAGGGATTAACTTCACCAGAACACAACATTAAACATTAGGTTAGGTCAACATCATGTCAAAATTTATGAAGTTATTTCCGTAGCATGACAGGCTTGAACATGCGCAGAATACCGAAGGCTGTAGAACCTTGTATATTCCACCAAAAAAGGTTAGATAAAAAGGGAACAAAAAAAAAACTAGTAACGACATGGAATTTAAATTTGACTGTATAAAAAATGACCTTCTGTTCTTGGCAAGTAAGTCAAGGAAATTTTATATTGAAATTATTTCGGAACTCAAAAATAAATCTCTAGGAAATACTAAACTACAATGACTGCAATGAATTTTAGTGGATGATAAAGAGGTAATACGTATGAAATAATATACTTACGGGAGCACGTGACACGCCAAAAAAAATCTTCCTTTTTAATTGGAACTCTTAGAAAATTGAAATCTTGATTTCTTTTAAATTTAATTATTTTTATCCATTATTATTATTATTACTCAATTGACTATTATTTTATTCTTCCTAGGTTATTTTATTTGCCCCAATTCCGCCACTTTGGATTGATTGGCGTGTTTTCACGTATGAGTCTTGACCACAACTGAAAATTCTCGTATCAATTCGATTTCAAGGCGACCCGGAGCGTGCGTAGAGAAATGTCGATGTAAAAATTGATCGCTGGCGTGACACAAGAAATTTCTTGAGGGGTTTAGTGAATACGATTTTAAATTGTATATTTAGTTGATCAGTAGCGTAAACGCTACACAGCTACATATTTAGATTCTCCTAGAAGTTCTTTTAATGTTTTTGGAATGTGGTAATATAGTCTTTTAACTAAGTAGATTGGACAGTCAATCAAAATGTTCTTAACTGTCACTTTACATTCACAGACAAAACACACTGGTTCCTCTTTTCTCTTCAACAAGTATTTATGTATTGTAGAAGTGTGTCATAATCTGAGACGTGTTATAAGGACTTAATGTTGTTGCTTTCAAAGCTAGAAGTTCCATGGAAGAAAGGAAGATTTTGTTTCTGTCAATTTAGTTGTGCTTCTATTCCATTGGTTTTGCCAAACATCGTGCAATTTTAATTTTAAGTAAGGTTTTAAATCTAAATGCACCGTTAGATTTTCGACTGATGCGACTGAATTGGTTAGTGCGGAACTAGCTGGACTATCTGCCTTTATGTTACTATCTATTCCAGCGTGTGACGGTACCCAGAGGAACTACTGTCAAATTGTTTTGGTATATATGGTACAACATTAACTTGATCTGCTGTACATAATGTTGGATGAGAGGGATAAATCTGAGAAATGGATGTCAGATAACTAAGTAAATCAGATATTATAAGAGATTTGGAAGTTTTTTTTTCTAGAATAAAGGTTAGGGCCTTATTGATGGCAAATAGTTCTGCTGTAAAAATACTTGTCTTAGGAGACAATTTGACAATTTATAGATGGAATGTTCATGTGATATTACAAAGCATGCTCCTACTGGATTTATGGCCTTGATGCGTTCGTGTATATAAAATGGTAATTTTATATACACTAACTTTACACGAATTATATATATATATATATATATATATATATATATATATATATATATATATATATATATATGGTATATGCTGTAAGTTTAAAGGTTACAAAGCGGAGAGGGAACAACCCAAGGAAAACATAAATTTATTACACAGGTAGGATAAATGGGAGGTAGTTCAGTATTAAAATCGAATAAGTATCTATTGGCTCGTTCATAGAAAGGTACAGGACCCCTATTTCTTTTTTGATAGACCTCCTAGAACCTGTCAGCAACAGCATGATGAGGAGCTGGATTTTTTGGGTTAGATTTTATATTCGAGACATACGATAGACTTAAATATTTACTTCCTAGGATTAAGGGTGGTTCTCCAGCTTCACAGAGTAGACTGTCCACAGGACTGGTGCAATATGCTCCTAGAGCAAGTCTAACGGCTGAACTCGGAAGAGTATCCAAAGTTTTAAGCAATGTTTGATTTGCTGTGTTATACACAACACATCCGTAGTCCAGTTTTGATCTAATTAAAGCTCTACATATATTTATTAGAGTTGGAAAATCTGCTCCCCAATTTTTCTGTGATACAGATTTCATAACGTTTAGTCCAGCTTGGCACGATAGGCTTAGCGAGTGTATATGACTTTTCTAACTTAATTTTGAGTCCAGTTACATCCCTAGGAATTTTATTTCTTTTTTATATTCTATAGGAAAATTGTATAAAAATAGATTTGGGAGCTTTTGGGAATCTATAAAAATAGATTTTGGGAGATAGTTGTTCAAAATTTAATATCGGTGTTACAAGTTTATTAGTAATAAAATCTTTTACGGGTTACATGCTGTTAGCAAGTCTCAGAATTGTCAATAGTTTTGGATTTTTTAAGTTTTTGTATTGGTTTTTGTAAAATTTTCTTTAGGTTCTTGTAAAGGTGGGGATAAAATTTCATCAAGGCTACGTGTTTACTTTTTTACTAGGTGTATTAGTTATTTTAAGTGTATTAGTGGTATCTATTAATATCCTATTGATAGGGTATGCAAGTGTTGAGGAATAGTTTGGACTTGATATATGAGGTTGTGAAAGATTAGGTGTTGTTGATAACTCGGTAGTTATTATATTTGTATCTGTGCATGTAGTTTGAGAACTTGGAAATGATGTTGAGGATGATATTTGGGATTCAGTTCATATTGGTATAATTAATGAAGAAGGTATAGTCGAGGATTGTAAGGAAAATGAATTCGCTGAAGATGCTGATGTGATCGTGACGTCATGTGGAAGAGTATTAACTACTGTATTTATAGTAGTAGTTGGCACTGTTGTTGTAACGTTTTGATTTGGATTTGTACAGGATGAACAATTTGCTACAAAATGGTCAGATGATTTACAATAATAACACATCTGTTTTCTAAAGATAAGAAAATATGAATAAACAAACCAAATGAAAGTAAAATCAATAAACACATTATATACACAAAAATATTATATAAATCCCTAATATTCACATATTAAAAATTGTCTGGTAGAAGTTTGCCTCCCAAAAATACAAAAAAGTAGTTATTCATAACTCAGGTTGCTGTACGAAAGGTGAACGAATCAGCATAAAAGCACAGCTTTTTTTAAAACATAATATTATTAGACGAATTGTGGATATCCATTACCTCCTGTCTATAAAATAAATTAGAAAACTATGTTAAAATATGATACGGCAGGAAAAACGGCAATGCAACTCAAATATGATGATTTTGCCACAGCATAAGAATATTGCCTCGTACTGGTATATAGCAATTTGTTGTTATAAGTTTATAGTTTTTCGAAAAATGAACTCAGATTTAAATATTAAAACGTCAAATAAAATATAAAAACCTGTTAAACCTTATTCCCAGCATTATTCTCCAACAGTGACATAACGTCACAAGAAAATAATTTAAAAAAAATCATTGCGTAATTCAAATTTCATATTTATACCGGTATCTCAGAAAATAATAATATTTGTATAAAGTACAGTCATATTTTGAAATAAAATCTTCAATTCAGAGATTGGACATTCTTAATAATTGTGTAATCTAATAGGGCCGCCTGTTTGTGCTTGGCAGACTTAGAAAACACTGAGAACACAAATATTTATTCTTTTACTATGTTGTAAAATAAGTATACTCAAAATAAATAAATATTATCTACTAAGTACTCTACTCCAGTTTAATATCAATGCATAAAATATTATAAAAATTTTGTCATAATTGTAAATTTATAGGAGATAAAACCAAATGTAGAGCATGTAGTGAAATCTGAATATCTTAGAATAACTATAACGAGCGAGAACATTATTGATGAGGAATAGGCCTATCGATGAGATAGTGAGTGTGCTAAAGTAGACGTACTCTAAAGCATAAGCATGTCTCTTTCTACTCTTTTATTAAGTGATGGATTCAAACGTTACTTGATGAAAATTCATTTTATCTAACAATAAAAGAGGTATGCGTTTACATAATATTATAGTTTGTAACTGAATAAGTTGAGGAGGGGATAACTGTTTGTCTCAAGTTGGCCATTCAGAATTATGTCTTTATTTTTTAATTTGCTAATTTCCATAGATTCTACTTTTCATAAAGGTAGCTTTCAGTATGTAAAATTTAAATTTTTAATGAAAAGTAAAAGATTTGCCATTTTTATAGGATTTTAAGATCGGCAAAATCGGTCCTTTTTAGGCCAACTATCATAATTATGTATATTAAGGGAATATCTAGAGATAAAGACACTTTACTTTACTTAACTTTATCAGACATATGCGCTTAACAGAAATGTGACGTATTTCTAGTGCAGGAAACATATGAGAAAGAGGATGAGGAAATAGAAGAATTCTACAAACAACTTGAATACATTCTGGAATCGACCAAAAAAGAAGAGGTCACTGTAATCATGGGCGACTTCAACGCTAAAGTTAGTAAAGTGAAAACTAATGGATGCACTGGTGAATTTGGACTTGGACAACGAAACCACCGAGGTGAACGTCTCGTACAATTTTACCAAGAAAAAGAATTTGTAGTAATGAACACAATGTTCAGATTACCAAACCGTAGATTGTACACGTGGACATCACCAAGGGATAATGCAGACAACATCGTCAGGAATCATATCGATTATATAATAATCAGAAGCCGGTTTAAAAACGCCATCACGTCTACAAAAACCTATCCAGGCACTGATATAGAATCGAATCACAATCCGGTGGTGGCGGTAGTAAATATAAGGTTCAAGAAAATAAAGAAAAGTGCAGCTAAACAAAAGATAGACGTTAAGCAACTGAAAAACGCAACTATACTGGAAAGGACAAGAGAACAGGTAAACAACAATCTTAGAAGCATCGCTGCAAAAAATAGGAACACAGGCAATGTAGAGAATAAATGGACGGAGATAGAAAAAACCCTTATGACAGCTGGTGAAGGCTCCTTACCTCCAAGCAAATTTAAGAAAAAGGAATGGATGACAAACGAAATTATGCATCTCATAGAGGAAAGGCGAAGAAATAAAATAAACAAGACAAAATACAAAGAAGTGAACCGTGATATTAAGAGAAAAATTAGAGAAGCCAAAGAGAACTGGGTTCTGGACAACTGCAACGAAATAGATAAATATGATAGAAAGTATGATAGCTTTAACATGAATAACAAGATCAAGGAAATAACAGGTAAAAAAGTGAAACAAGCATCCATCGTAAAGGACAAAAAGGTAAAATAATTACAGATTTAAATAAAAAACTGGCAAGATGGACAGAATACATTGAAGAACTTTTTGCAGACGAAAGACCAGAAATAGCAGTGACAGAACCTACAGACGACACAACAGGGCCTGAAATCCTAAAAAGCGAGGTAGAATATGCTATAAGGAACACCAAAGGGGGTAAAGCTGCAGGACCAGATGAAATTCCTGTAGAATTGTTAAAACTTATAGACGACGACGCACTTGAAATAATTGTGAACTTCTTTAACACAATTTATAGAACAGGCATCATATCAAAGAAATGGCTCTCCTCTACTTTTGTCACAATCCCGAAGACGAATAACGCCAGAGAGTGTTCAGACCAAAGAACTATAGCATTGATGAGCCACACACTAAAAGTATTTTTAAAAATAATTTACAAAAGAATATTTAATAAATTAGAAGAGGACATAAGCACCACACAGTTTGGATTCAGAGGTGGACTGGGAACACGGGAAGTTTTGTTTGGTATGAGTGTGTTAATACAAAGATGTTTGGAAGTAAACCAAGACGTCTACGTAGGTTTCATAGATTTTGAGAAGGCCTTCGATAAAGTCAGACACCAAAAGCTGTATGAAATCCTAAGAAGCAAAAACATCGACAGTCGCGACATTAACATCATATCCAGGTTGTACTGGGGACAAACAACAAAAATCAAAGTTGATAATGAGTTAACCGAAGAAATTGAAATTCGTCGAGGTGTGCGTCAGGGTTGTGTGCTTTCTCCACTATTATTCAATATATATAACGAAACAATATATCAGGAAGCGCTCCTAGAGCAAAACATTGGTATGAACATTAACGGAGAGTTAATTAACAATATACGATACGCTGATGACACGCTAATAGTAACAGATAACCTAGCAAATTTACAGTTTTTGATGGAAAACATAAACACTCATACCAATTGGTATGGTCTAAAACTGAACATCAAAAAGACTAAATTCATGATT
Organism: Diabrotica balteata; assembly: GCA_918026665.1. Lineage (NCBI taxonomy): Eukaryota > Metazoa > Arthropoda > Insecta > Coleoptera > Chrysomelidae > Diabrotica > Diabrotica balteata. Next base: position 67,587,171 of record OU898278.1, on the reverse strand, counting down.
GTAACAAATAAGCTATACACCAATGTGAATTTAACCATAAATAATCAGTCAGTTGAAAGAGTAACGTCCTACAAATATTTAGGGGTTTGCTTCAATGATAGTAATGACCAGACAAGAGAAATCAAGAGGCGAATAGAGATAGCGAGACAATCGTTTGTCAAAATGAAAAAGTTCCTATGCAGCCGGGACATAAATATAAACTTGAGAACAATAATGTTAAGGTGCTATGTTTTCTCCGATCTGCTGTACGGCATGGAAGCCTGGACACTGAAAAAGATAAACATAAAAAACATTGAGGCATTCGAGATGTGGTGTTACAGGAGAATGTGGAAAATACCATGGACAGAAAGAGTTACAAATCAAGATGTTCTGCTGAAGATGGGGAAGGAATACGAAGTCGTAAAAACCATATAATCGAAAAAACTTGAATATCTGGGCCACATAATGAGAGGAGAATAGTATCCTCTGCTTAGACTCATAATCCAAGGAGAAATCTCGGAAAAGAGAAATATAAGACGTAGGAGTATTTCCTGGTTGCGAAATTGAAGAGAGTGGTATGGGTGCAGTTCAATACAGTTGTTCTGAGCTGCAGCCTACAAAGTAAAGATTGCTGTGATGGTAGCCAACCTCCGATAGAAGACTTACTGCAAGAAGAAGAAGAAACATATTGAGGGCCAAATATATTGTATTTGGTATTAAGCTGATCGCTAAAAATCGCATAATAAAATGTCGATAAAGAAGCAAAGAAAAACTTAAAATGAGAGGGGACAAAACCAGTCAGCCGAGGGAACCTTTCAACGGTGCGATGTTGAGCTTGGATCTGCTATCTATGTATATAATAAACAATATTACGGCTCCTAACTAAGGATCTGAGCACAAAACTAACTCTAAAATTTGGATCAAAAATACAACAATGGCTGATATCCAAAGTCTGTAGACAAGCAAAGTAAAGACAAAGTTATTGCCTTACTTAAACCTGGCAAAAACTCCACAAAAGCTATCGGCCAATATATTTATTTATTCTGTCAGCTATAAAAAATACTTCTGCACGTGATCCTTAATATAATTTTACTGATAATAGAAGAAAAACTCAAATTAAAAGACTAAAGTGGCAATAGACAGGGAAGATCACGTACGTCACAAATACTAAATCTTGCCCAACACAGCAAAGACGGGTACGAAAGATATCAGGTATGAGGAGTGGTATTTGTCAAACTAAATGCCGCTTACGACACCTTAAATTAGAGGGCATTTCCAAAATCTATGTGACATTGCCTTAGGTAGTAAACTCACTTGTATTATCCGCGTATGCCTACACAACAGAAGATTTTTCGTATTACATAATGGTAAAAATAACAGATGGACAACGCAGAAGAACGGTCTCCTTTGGGGTAGCGTAATGGCACCTACACTGTATAATATTTACACAACCCATACCAGTAAATACGTTACGGCCTTCTTAAGCTAATTCTCCAAGGGAAGGTAAATGGTAAGAGAGGACCGGGAAGAAGACGCATTTCCTGGCTTCAAAATTTACGAAAGTGGTATAACACGACTACCACTGAACTGTTCCGCGCTGCAGTGAACAAAGTAAAGATAGCCGTGATGATCGCCAACATCCGGAACGGATAGGCACTTTAAGAAGAAGATACCAGTAAATACTAGAACTTTTATTAGGTAGACGATCTATATTGTTGCACAACAAAAAACTTTAATGCCCCTAACAGAGACGCTTTTACAAATCTAAACATCCAATAGTATCATGAAATTTTTAAACTCTGGACTTGCTATAAATACCTTGAAGATAGTTTGAATCAAACTTTGTCATTCACAGAACTTTGTTTAAAACTAAGAGGTAAACTGAGGACCAGAAAAGTAATCTCTGAAAACTTGTCAGCTAAATTGCTAAGAAGCGCATCCTTCCATCCTTAAAACGTAGACGCTTGCACTCTATGCTTCTGCTGTCGAATAAACCTTGTAAGTATAGATGATACCAACACATACTTAACACGTAGATTTAGCTATAAATTTGTCAGCCAAATTAAGCGGATATTAAGACACACACATTCATACATAAGCTCTACAATATCTTAGCTATCAATTCACGCTACCAATAATGGTTGTAAAGATAAAGCGAGATGTTTTGCCATTTTCTGAGTGTGGCAGTTGGATGCACTGACGATAGGTCTTAGGGGAACATTGGGCTTATGAATTTTTGGACCGCGTTGAGAATTTAATGCTCGACGTTTCGGCTCCCATTTTGGAGCAATTTTCAAGATGGATACGGTTCGGTTCGAGTTCGGGGTTTCAATCTGCCTACTCCCCTCAATCGAGACGTACCAGTATCGTGTTCTGTATTAATACAAGAACTGTCTCTCGGCACTGAGGTCTCAATCTGCCTACTCCTCAGTGCCGAGTGACACTGAGGGGAGACCCCGAACTCGAACCGAACCATATCCATCTTGAAAATGGCTTCAAAATGGGAGCCGAAATGTCGAGCATTAAATTTTCAACGCGGTTCTTCCCGAGAACCTAGTGATTTTCATATAACAATATATATATATATATATATATATATATATATATATATATATATATATATATATAGAGAGAGAGAGAGAGAGAGAGAGAGATATAGATGTATAGATTATGCATGTTGTAATTGTTACATTCAAAGCTCTACCCTAAAATATTTCGTTTTCTTAGTTATTGGGACGACTGGATTAGGGATCCTCTTCAAAGAAAAGGTAGATCATGTATTCGACCTGAAATCTCCAGAACAAGAACATTTGGAAAAATTGGTGTTTCAAAGTAAGTACAAGTAGCATTACCAATTACTACAGATTCTTCCATTTATACCAGCACCAAGATTGTGCATAGTGAATATTATGAATAATTTTCAAAAAACTCATTTCATAAATAATGTGCAATAATAAATCGTGTCCGTTTTTAAACCGTTGTAATAAATAGTAATGAAAATATTCTTTATTCTCTTGTTATATATTGTCATATAGCGAGTTAATTCTGCATAATTCTGTATATAAAACTGTTATTTATCTACCTATATATTTCTATATATAAGTACATAAATAGCGGTTACGTTGAACCTGTATTCTCGTAAGTAAAGCAATAAAACACTGAACTTTTTTGTTTTTAACACTTCCACCAATTTTATTATAATTTATTATCACTACAGCTGTTTCGACAGAGTGCCTTTCTGAAGTCTTGGCATTTTCGTTTTACCCCTTATATAACAAAACACCGAAAAAGATTCTTAATCTTTTTGCGACTCAGATTGATAATATAAACATTTTTAGTCTGTGTATAATAATTATAATTGCTTTTTCGAATGATCTTTGTTTGATTGAATTAGTTAATCACATGATTGTTGAATGCTATATTCCGTCTCAAGGGATCTGATAACAGCGTTTCTGAGGACAAAGTGGGTCTACATGGTGAAAAATAAGAAGCCGAGTTTTGAAGAATACATACAGGATAACCTAAAGCCCAGTTTGATGTTTGACCTCTCCCAAGATTTGTCCTGCTTCCATTTTGTGTCTCCCATGGATCGGGTCTAGATCGTTTAAAGTATGTGTGGAACAATATTTTTTATTCAAATCTAAGGTAATAAACTTTCTTAATAACTTAAAAAGAAATAATCAGAAAGTAAAGCAAAGTAGTTTTGATAAATTTCTCTTAATAAACATTTATCTTTAATATATCAAGATTTGCTCTCATTTCAGTTTAAAAGTTTATAAATAAATATAAGTTTTATGGATCAGCCAATTGTCATATTTTGGTTTTGTTTTTAAATAAAGTTAACCTTGATAATTAATTATTAATTCAGAAAAGCTTGTTATTTCATTTCGACATACGACAGTCAGTATATCCATTTCTGTCATTTGGTACATAACCAAAATGTTAAAGTCTGTTTTGTTAGAAGGTTAAACTCAGTGTAAGGTTTGTTGATAAATTTGGATATTTTTATTTGTAATAACTTTATGTAAAATAAATATATAATGTTTCTTAAACCAGGAGTTTAAAACTCCTTCTTTCTTTATAATAAATTGTTACAAAGTGAGCTATTTTTGTTATGCGTCTAACAGTTTATAGTCTTTAACTAAATAAGTTGAGGTGGGGAGAACTGTTTGTCTCAAGTCGGTCATTCGGAATTATATATATATATATATATATATATATATATATATATATATATATATATATGTATTTTTTAGGTTTTTAATTTCCATAGATTGTAATAGTGATCGCTTAAGCTCTTTATTTTGAATTCGAAGAATTTGAAATTGGTTACTAAAAGAGTGATTATGATCTAGAAGGTAAAGCGCTTGAGTAGAATCTGTTTTCCTATTATTGAATTTAACAAATTAAAAAATACAAATATATTTCTGAATGACCAACTTGAGACAAACAGTTCTCGCCTCCTCAACTTATTTGGTTAAAGACTATACAGTGTTAGATGCATAACAAAGTTAGCTCACTTAAGAAAGGCAGGCTGTCGAAACAGCTGTGGTGATAATAATTTATAATAAAATTTGTGGAAGTGTTTAAAACAAAAGTTTTCAGTGTTTTATTGCTTGATAAAATGAACTTCCATCAAGTACGAATCCATCACATATTCTCGTAAATATTCTGAGGCGATTATAATTGTATGCCAAACTCAATAACCAAGGTACTCTTTAATTCTTGACATTTTTTATTTTCCAGCGGAATGTTTTTTGAGAAGCATTTAAAATATATTAAACTAAACGAAGAATTTGTATCTTTCACAAAGCAAAATTTGGCATATTTACAAAAAGTAAGTAGTATTTCCTATTTATATTTATTAATTTGTTTGAGTAATTATTATAGAATTACCCTGAATATTGATTATAACGGAATATAAAGTATAATAAATTTAATTAAAAATCCTTTGTAATAGGTATATATTTTAGGCCCAAACGGGCTAAGTAAAAAGACAAAACGTTTTCGGAAACCATGTTCCATCATCAGTGTTCTAGAAAATAGTTAACCACTTAATTAAAAAGAACATAGGTTAAAATTTTGACTAAGGTTAATGAAAAATGTGGTTAATACATACTAGGAGTACATGAATGTAGCCACCAAGATTAAATATATGGGTAAAAACCCGATAACAGATGTTTAATTACATTTAGTTTTAAAATTATGTTATAATGATTTAAGATTATAGAGTTACCGATGGATTAGGTAACATGGCGACATATGACTCCACGTTGAAGTTGCTAGTCCTGAGACGGTATGTCTTCGAGGACTGTATGAGTGCAACTGATTGGCAATAACATTTGATGACAATATTGTTAAGTTATGACGGAAATTATCACAGAGCAGTCAATGTAGCTGTATGTTTCTACTTAAGACAAAAGCCAACGTTATTTAAAATTGTGAAAATTAAGTAAACTAATATAACAGTATCAACCATCAAAGTTGTAGTTTTTAATTTATGAAAATAAGATGATATAAGGGAGCAAAAATTGTATGGTTGTAGTTAGGCAACCAACTATACATGTATGTAGCAATGTAATATAGAAAAATTTTTATTATATGGCCCTTTATGTTTCTTAAACATTTGGTACCCAAAAATATAAACTAGACACATGTGGAATGTTGAATTTTAGAAAATATTGATGTTAATGGTTGGATCTAAATGTATTTATTTATAATTGGAAGTGTTCTTGTATGAATAAAATAAAACTGTTTTATTAAATGTTCACGTGTTATTTAACTTTTAACTCAAATATAGAGGCCCTGTATGTCAGAAGCAACATTTGGTACCTGGCCAATGTGAAAATTTTTGAGTTATAAGTTCATGAACATAAATGTCTAACAAGGTAGTAACAGACTAAAAGGTGTGGAAGTTTTATTGTATTAGCTATTATATGTAATGAACGAAAGATTTTTTGATGGTTGGGACATGATTATGTAGTATGTTGAAAGTGTGATAATCTACTTATAACTTAAGAAAGGTCCTATCTGTCATAAGGCAACACTAGGCACAAGAGAAATGAAAAGGAGAAGTTATAAGTTAGGTTTGTTGTAGGTATAAGTTGTCTTAAATTGTCTTGATGGTATGGTTGGCTTTGTTGATATTAAGTGAAACGAAAAGTTTTTGTAGTGTCATCTTTGCAGATGAATAAGTTATGTAATTTGATATTATTCATAATGGATATGAGGATCTTAAGGTGTTCGTTCAACTATTGTGTGAAATAAACAAAATTTGATGGTTGGGATATGGTTATGTATTATGTTTATCATATAGAACTCAAATTATAACTTAAAAAAGGCCCTATCTGTCATAAGACAACACTAGGTACATGAAAAAATTTGATGAATAAGTTATAAGTTGAATGTGTCTGCGTTGTGTACTGGACTTAACTTGAAATTGAAAGATTAATAGATGGCTATGTTCAAATTGAGTAAGAAAGAAATTTATGGTTGTTTTGAATGAATGGTGGGATACTGAACCACTACAGAAAGCTGAGATCACCAGAGGTCCGCTACCAAACCCTAAGGGAATTGTGTGAAAATGTAAAAAGAGGACTGAAATGTTTGTTAGAAAGGGTTGCTGAATAGTTTAGGATTTTTGGGGGGGCTAACAAGAAGCATGGACAGTAATAGATATAGAGGGTTAGACTTGAAGTTTGGTTTAATGAAGAGAAGAGGGGAGAGATGGAGAGTATGTTATGTTGAAGTAAAAGTTTTGGAATGGACTGAAGTTTGATGATAAATGTGGATTTTAGTTGAGAGGTAAATTAGTGGTGAAAATTATGAGAATAGTTGGCGATGAAGAGGAAGGAAGTCTCGATTGAAGGATACATGACGATTGACACAATTTGGGCTTTTTTGTTTTTCTTTTAAAATTACAAGATCGTCATATAAATCTAATTTAAGGAAGTTTTTTGGGGGGATGTTGTGGATACGTGAAACGTCTTCTGGGATATTGAGGGTATGGTTGTGTTCTTTGAGATGTTGGGAGAAGGTGGAAGTATTTTCTCTTTTTATGTGTTCTAGAGAACGTGAGGACAATGATCTGCATGTCCTACCTATGTAGGAAGCATTGCAATCTGAACATTTTAATCTATATACTCCACTCCGATCCATATAATTGATGGGATCTTTGGAATTAGAAATGTGTTGACCCAAATTGTAGGGTACTTTAAATGAAACATGGATATTTTCAACCGAACGTTGGATGAGCTTTCGAATATCTCCAGAAAGACTTTCGTGATAATATGGGAGTGAAACATAATTGGGCTTGGTAACGAGGTCTCTGGGGAAAGCAGTCTCCTGCAGGGTCTTAAGGCGTTTTTTGCGGATGAGTTTATTGATAATGTTATGGTCATATCCATTGTTGACTGCTATTTGCTTAAGTATGTTTAGTTCTTTTTTGTAATTTAAGTCTGAGAGTGGAATGTTTACTAGGCGATGGATGTAACTAGGAAAAGCTGCGTATTTATGCGACATGGGGTGGTTGGATGAGAATGGAATTATGTGATCAGTCTGTGTAGGTTTCCTATAGATACTGAAGTCGAAGTGGTCATATTTAATCTGGTAATAGTGAGATCTAGAAAATTAATAGGCATGGAAGATTCTAGTTCCATGGTGAACTTCATGTTGGGGTGAATTTGGTTGATTTTGGAAAGTAAAAGATCAGCTGAATTGGAATTACCTGAAATGAAGACTAAACAGTCGTCAACATAGCGAAACCAGTGGAGTATTTCAGGGTTTTTCATGATATGTGTGGATTATAAGTGATCCATAAATATATCAGCTAATAGAGGAGAGAGACAGCTACCCATGGCTAAGCCATCAGGTTGTCTGTAGTATTTGTTGTTAAAAACAAAGAAATCTTGATCTAAACAAAGCTGTAATAGTTGGATAATGGAGTTGGTGGTAGGTAAGGTGATGGAGTTGGCTATGAGAAGAGAATGAACCAGATTAATAGTTTCTTGTTTAGGGACAGACGTGAATAGATTGCTAACATCAAATGATAGCATAGTAATATTGGGGTGAAGGTTAATGTGTTGTAAATTATCGACTAGATGACTGGTATTTTTGACTTAAAATCGAGGGTGAAGTTCGTCATATTTTTGATAAGATTCAATATAAATTTTGATAGGATGGAAACTGGAGTGTTAATGAAGCTGACAACTGGACGAATAGGCATGCCCTCTTTGTGTATCTTAGGTAAACCGTACAGTCTAGGTATTAAAGGATTGCTTGGGATTTTATAATATGGTGCAAAATGTTCTGAGAAGAAGTCTATGAAATGTTTAATGTTGTCTTTTAATTTATTTATGAACTTTTTTGAGGGGTCTGTTGCAAGTAGAGTGAAGTTATTGTTATTGAGGAAGGTTGAGACTTTATTGTTGTATGATGTTTGATCTAGGATCACTAGGCAGTTACCTTTATTAGCTTAACCTTACTCTCAAATCAATTAAGAATAAAATCAAATCCCATAACTTAATCATCAGTAAAGCTGATAAAGGTAACTGCCTAGTGATCCTAGATCAAACATCATACAACAATAAAGTCTCAACCTTCCTCAATAACAATAACTTCACTCTACTTGCAACAGACCCCTCAAAAAAGTTCATAAATAAATTAAAAGACAATATTAAACATTTCATAGACTTCTTCTCAGAACATTTTGCACCATATTATAAAATCCCAAGCAATCCTTTAATACCTAGACTGTACGGTTTACCTAAGATACACAAAGAGGGCATTCCTATTCGTCCAGTTGTCAGCTTTATTAACACTCCAGTTTCCATCCTATCAAAATTTATATTGAATCTTATCAACAATATGACGAACTTCACCCCTCGATTTTCAGTCAAAAATACCAGTCATCTAGTCAATAATTTACAACACATTAACCTTCACCCCAATATTACTATGCTATCATTTGATGTTAGCAATCTATTCACGTCTGTCCCTAAACAAGAAACTATTAATGTGGTTCATTCTCTTCTCATAGCCAACTCCATCACCTTATCTACCACCAACTCCATTATCCAACTATTACAGCTTTGTTTAGATCAAGATTTCTTTGTTTTTAACAACAAATACTACAGACAACCTGATGGCTTAGCCATGGGTAGCTGTCTCTCTCCTCTATTAGCTGATATATTTATGGATCACTTATAATCCACACATATCATGAAAAACCCTGAAATACTCCACTGGTTTCGCTATGTTGACGACTGTTTAGTCTTCATTTCAGGTAATTCCAATTCAGCTGATCTTTTACTTTCCAAAATCAACCAAATTTACCCCAACATCAAGTTCACCATGGAACTAGAATCTTCCATGTCTATTAATTTTTTAGATCTCACTATTACCAGATTAAATATGACCACTTCGACTTCAGTATCTAAAGGAAACCTACACAGACTGATCACATAATTCCATTCTCATCCAACCACCCCATGTCGCATAAATACGCAGCTTTTCATAGTTACATCCATCGCCTGGTAACCATTCCACTCTCAGACTTAAATTACAAAAAAGAACTAAATATACTTAAGCAAATAGCAGTGAACAATGGATATGACCATAACATTATCAATAAACTCATCCGCAAAAAACGCCTTAAGACCCTGCAGGAGACTGCTTTCCCCAGAGACCTCGTTACCAAGCCCAATTATGTTTCACTCCCATATTATCACGAAAGTCTTTCTGGAGATATTCGAAATCTCATCCAACGTTCGGTTGAAAATATCCATGTTTCATTTAAAGTACCCTACAATTTGGGTCAACACATTTCTAATTCCAAAGATCCCATCAATTATATGGATCGGAGTGGAGTATATAGATTAAAATGTTCAGATTGCAATGTTTCCTACATAGGTAGGACATGCAGATCATTATCCTCACGTTCTCTAGAACACATAAAAAGAGAAAATACTTCCACCTTCTCCCAACATCTCAAAGAACACAACCATACCCTCAATATCCCAGAAGACGTTTCACTTATCCACAACATCCCCCAAAAAAACTTCCTTAAATTAGATTTATATGACGATCTTGTAATTTTAAAAGAAAAACAAAAAAGCCCAAATTGTGTCAATCGTCATGTATCCTTCAATCGAGACTTCCTTCCTCTTCATCGCCAACTATTCTCATAATTTTCACCACTAATTTACCTCTCAACTAAAATCCACATTTATCATCAAACTTCAGTCCATTCCAAAACTTTTACTTCAACATAACATACTCTCCATCTCTCCCCTCTTCTCTTCATTAAACCAAACTTCAAGTCTAACCCTCTATATCTATTACTATCCATGCTTCTTGTTAGCCCCCAAAAAAATCCTAAACTATTCAGCAACCCTTTCTAACAAACATTTCAGTCCTCTTTTTACATTTTCACACAATTCCCTTAGGGTTTGGTAGCGGACCTCTGGTGATCTCAGCTTTCTGTAGTGGTTCAGTATCCCACCATTCATTCAAAACAACCATAAATTTCTTTCTTACTCAATTTGAACATAGCCATCTATTAATCTTTCAATTTCAAGTTAAGTCCAGTACACAACGCAGACACATTCAACTTATAACTTATTCATCAAATTTTTTCATGTACCTAGTGTTGTCTTATGACAGATAGGGCTTTTTTAAGTTATAATTTGAGTTCTATATGATAAACATAATACATAACCATATCCCAACCATCAAATTTTGTTTATTTCACACAATAGTTGAACGAACACCTCAAGATCCTCATATCCATTATGAATAATATCAAATTACATAACTTATTCATCTGCAAAGATGACACTACAAAAACTTTTCGTTTCACTTAATATCAACAAAGCCAACCATACCATCAAGACAATTTAAGACAACTTATACCTACAACAAACCTAACTTATAACTTATCCTTTTTATTTCTCTCGTGCCTAGTGTTGCCTTATGACAGATAGGACCTTTCTTAAGTTATAAGTAGATTATCACACTTTCAACATACTACATAATCATGTCCCAACCATCAAAAAATCTTTCGTTCATTACATATAATAGCTAATACAATAAAACTTCCACACCTTTTAGTCTGTTACTACCTTGTCAGACATTTATGTTCATGAACTTATAACTCAAAAATTTTCACATTTGCCAGGTACCAAATGTTGCTTCTGACATACAGGGCCTCTATATTTGAGTTAAAAGTTAAATAACACGTGAACATTTACTAAAACAGTTTTATTTTATTCATACAAGAACACTTCCAATTATAAATAAATACATTTAGATCCAACCATTAACATCAATATTTTCTAAAATTCAACCTTCCACATGTGTCTAGTTTATATTTTCTGGGTACCAAATGTTTAAGAAACATAAAGGGCCATATAATAAAATTTTTTCTATATTACATTGCTACATACATGTATAGTTGGTTGCCTAACTACAACCATACAATTTTTGCTCCCTTATATCATCTTATTTTCATAAATTAAAAACTACAACTTTGATGGTTGATACTGTTATATTAGTTTACTTAATTTTCACAATTTTAAATAACGTTGGCTTTTGTGTTAAGTAGAAACATACAGCTACATTGACTGCTCTGTGATAATTTCCGTCATAACTTAACAATATTGTCATCAAATGTCATTGCCAATCAGTTGCACTCATACAGTCCTCGAAGACATACCGTCTCAGGACTAGCAACTTCAACGTGGAGTCATATGTCGCCATGTTACCTAATCCATCGGTAACTCTATAATCTTAAATCATTATAACATAATTTTAAAACTAAATGTAATTAAACATCTGTTATCGGGTTTTTACCCATATATTTAATCTTGGTGGCTACATTCATGTACTCCTAGTAAGTATTAACCACATTTTTCATTAACCTTAGTCAAAATTTTAACCTATGTTCTTTTTAATTAAGTGGTTAACTATTTTCTAGGACACTGATGATGGAACATGGTTTCCGAAAACGTTTTGTCTTTTTAACTTAGCCCGTTTGGGCCTAAAATATATACCTATTACAAAGGATTTTTAATTAAATTTTTAATACATGGTATACAGCCAACTACAGGAACGTAGATTCCTTGTGGAATAAAGTATAATGAAATATTAAAATAATAACAAACGTATAAGTATTTAATTTATTCTTAAAAATATTATTATATAAGTTTAACAGGACAAATTAAAAAGAAGAAATCCCACTGACAGACGAATACACAAAGGTTGAAATATGTCCCATATATAAAAAGGAAAGCAAATAGTGTCTAAATTGTAATAGAATTATAGTATGAGAAGTAAGGCACAGTAAAATATAACTAATTACATAAGAAAAATACTGTTAGTAAATATTCGGAGAAAAAAGTTGAAAAATACCAAGCAGCAACAGATAGAAACAAATCATATATGGCGGAAAGTGAAAGAATTAGAAATACTGAGATGACCCGATTTATAAAAAAGTAAGTATTATCGGACGAGTTGGGCGCCAAATAAGTGTAGATAAACCATGGACACCAATTTTATATTACCACCTCGTTTCCTATAGCTGGAACTAAGAACTAACAGGAGTTACCGCTTTCAACGAGATTAATCGTGAACAAGAAAGAATCTAGCCGGTTAAGATTGTCTCCAGTTCTATTGGAAAAGCAACGGTATCGTGAATATATAAATAAAAAAATATTACTTTGCTTAAATTTTATGATTTCTAGACTTACTTACAACCGTAACGAGTTTTAAACTCCCTGTATATGCCTCGCCTCGCTGCGGTACATTACAGCTCTTTTCAATGGTGGTATACATCTCATTAATGCTGTTAACCAGTCGTTGTCGCGATCGACCCGGTGAACGATTTCTAACTGGCGTCGAAACAGCTATATTTAAGGTAGCTCCCTCATTTTCACTTCTCAGGCCGTGACTCATCCGGGATCATACAAGAATCCGGGATCTTTTTTTTTTCTTCTGGGGTGATCAAAATGTTAGAAACATACCTTGGTTCTAGAATGTGTATTCTAGCCTTAGTTATACATGATTCCTCGAGCGTAGTTACGATGATATCGGAGACCGCAAGTACGGGTTGTTTGAAAATGATCACCGACAATGCCAGAGACCTACCTGCTAAAAATCACGCTCCTCAAACATGAATTATAGTTTGTTTCACGAAAAATGGTTGAGTGCTTAATGGTTACCTTACTTGATCCTATTGTGTATACAAGAGTCTCTCAATAAACTACCGAAGTACACAGGGCCGCACTTCAGAAAGTTTGTTATTTAATATATTTCATTGGTAGCCGTGTAATACACGATTATAAAAATTTATTAAATTATTTTATATGGTATTTTCAGGTTGTTCAAGTGAATATACTTGATAATTGAACAATATTTAACATGAAGAAAGTAGTTTTTTGTTCTACGTGAATAATTGTAGTATATGGATCTAAATTCAGAAAGGTACTTTCCTTTACACTTTTTACAGGCTAAGGACTGTCATCAAAAAAACTGGCGTGTTTAAAAGTTTTTGCTCTTCCTAATCGGATATCGTTAAAAATGTACAGTAATAATAGTTCTATTTACAGTATATACATACAGACGAATACATAATGTACAAAAAATAGATAAATTGAAAAAAAATATAGAAAAATATATGCAAGTTGATATTTACAAAAAAATTTATCCCCTAAGTAACCCAAATATATTTATGAATTCCTAAATACCTAATTCTGTTTCGCTGTCGCTATCCTCTTCAAAATTAATAACAATTGGTTTAATTATGTGATGTAACATATGAATTTTCTATGTTCATTACTTGGCGTACTGAATTTTTCCAACTTTCTGGGGAGATATCAACACATTTCCTTATTAATTCGACTACACTACCACTTAAAGTCGGAGAAACATTTTGTGACCTGACATTTGACTTTAGTTGGTGCCACATATGCTCTATGGGATTAAATAGAGCAGATTTTTAAACAGAATGTCTGTCTCCGGTTTCTGTATAACATGTAGCTTCCTTAAAAATTTTAAAGTGTTTGTTTGTCTTTGTGTATTGTATTGTTATGTCAAATTTTACTTTTAATGTCGGATAGCCCACAACTGACGAAATGCCCCTGAAGATGATCTATTGATCGAATGTACTTGGGCAAGATTTAATTAATCACTGTGTTCGATAGTTGCCTTGTATACTATCAAAGTTTAATTATTCGAACATTCAACCTTATATTGACTTATGTAATTGACGACTGTGGTAACTTGCATTGTCCATTACTATCACACTATTTTGAGGAAGGTTAGGTATAAGACAATTCTTAAACCATTGCTCAAAAATCTCTGCCGTTGTATCCTCATGGTAGTCCACGGAGGAGTCTTTAATGTTCTTTGCAGAAAGCCATAAGGCATTTGGGACCCAACCATTTTCTGATCCTGCATCTAAAATTGTTATTCTTTTCCCTTTGTTTGATGGAGCTTTTGTTTGACACCTATTGTTATTATTAACTTATAAGTTTATGTACAACTTACTTCCTAAAGATTCACAGGTGTGCATCCGCGCGGGATAAAAGTCGACCTTCCTTTTTATACTCCGTAAAGGACCATCAAATATTCAACGTTAAAATCTGTCAGACATGTTGACTGAAAACAAATTTCATTCATACAAATTAAAAATTGTGCACCACATTTCAGATGATGACCCCGACCGAAGACTAGAATTCTGTGAAATTTTTTTTTTCACAGAATTTCACAGATTTTTTAACACATGTGCGGTGTTCGTATACTGCTATCTGGTCACAAATGACCAATTATCAGTTATTTTCTGACCTAACTTAATAACAGCAAATACTTAAATCTAAAGGCTTACTCTATGGCTTACTCTTATTTTATCTATCAACTAATGCACTATAACTAACATGCAATAACTTTACAGCACGTTACTCTGCTTTTTACACTAAACTGTTACACATTTACACTAACTCAAATGGCCTTGTCCTTATGAGTCTTCTCTTTAGTTTAGCTTTGTCAAGAAGCTGGATTGCTTCGACATTCACATCACTATGCAGTCTCTGCTCGTGACTTGCTGGCTGTTCTCTTGATTATTTCGATCACAGTTTCCATACCCAGGTCCTGGTGGAGGTTGCTGTTACGGATATACCAAGAAGCATCAACAATGTTTCTTAGTACTTGCTTGTAGATGGATAATTTATTATGAATTGATAATGTTGAATTTTTTCCAATCAGCCAATACAATTTCTTATGTCTAATATCAAGCTCCCCTCTTTTCTTTTTGACATGGACTTTCCAGCGCAGCTCTATTCTCACTGGGAAATTTTCTATTTTTTTATTTGTAAAGTTAATGTGTGCAGATTTAGTCTCATTTAATTTTATTCGCCATTTTCTGGTCCAGTTATATATTTTATTTACTGATAGTTGCAACTTATCAGTCGCTTCTTCACTAGTGTCTCCTATCGCTAGTATGGCTGTATCATCCGCGAAGGTGGCAATAGTATTTTGTTCTAGCTCTGGAATGTCACACGTATACAATAGGTACAGGACCGGACCTAAGACACTCCCTTGTGTCACGCCGATTTGATCTCCCTTAAGTCGGTGTACACTTCTTCTTGTTTTACTCTGAAATATCTATTCGCAATGTATTGCAATATAGAAGATTGTAAAGCAGACTTTATTTTCTTCTAATGTTTTTTCTATTATATTGATTATTGTATTGAACAATGATTATATTGTTGATTTCTGAAACCAAATTGATGATTTGGTGTAAGATTTTTTCTTTCTATTATTGGTTTTAATCTTTTAAATAGTTAAGTTTTTCAAATAGTTTTGACATCACCGGAGGGAGTGATATTGGTCGATAGGATGTCACTTCATTAGGAGATTTACCTGTTTTGGCGATCATAATCACTTCGGCTACTTTCCAGAGTCTGGGAACATATCTCAATCTAAAAGCAGCATTTATTAGGTGTGTCAGCTTAAGTATGGCTTTTCTTGGTAATAGTTCTCCTGTTATGAGATCATATCCTGGAGCTTTCTTAGGATTTCTGTGAAAATATGTCCATAAAATTAACCAACAGCCCAATTACATAAAAACAATTTGTTTTAACGAGAAAAGTACTTTTTCTCTCAATGGAAATGTTAACACACACAATGTGAGGTATTGGAGTGATACAAATCCTCACGTCTTTCGTGAAACACATACTCAATTTCAAAAAAAAAAAATTAATTTTTTGGGAGGTATTTTGGGAAACTACATAGTTGGGCCTGTTTTTCTCAATACTAACTTAACCGGTGAAGTGTATCTGGAGATGTTACAAAATGCAATTGAACCATTAATACTTGAAATTCTGGAGGTTAATCTAGATGAATTCGGCAACTTGGAAATAACGTTTCCACAAGATGGTGCTCCTGCACACCATTATGATGCAGTAAGACGTTACTTAGATTAGGAATATCGTGGTAGATGGATTGGACGACTAGGTACGATAGAATGGCCAGCTCGGTCACCGGACCTCACACCATTAGATTTTTTTCTGTGGGGATACTTGAAATTTAAAGTTTACGCTACAGAAACCGACAATATTGACATTTCGAAACAACAAATTGTTAAAGAATGTAGGGCAATTTCCCCCTACACATTTGAACGAGTTTAGAAATACGATGCATTACTGTCAGGAAGTAGATGGAGCACATTTTGAACACTTACTATAAGAACTGGTTGTTAAATATTTATCAATTAAATGAGAAACTGCAATTTTAGTATTTATTTAATTTATTCATCAAAATGAGCCCTACACTCGAAACAAAATTATTATGACTGAATCAATGACGTATAATATATAGACTCGGTGAACGCTTTAAAAAGTGTCCACAACATGAATACCTTTGTTATTGTTTTGATACGAAGATGCACGAAGTTCTTGATTTCTTACGAGGCATCACGAGGTTGATCTTGTGTTTGAAAGAATTTTCGCCATTTTGTGTGTTTACATATTTTATGTGATAAGCAAATTTTATTTTAAATTGTTGAGAGTTATATTTTAGTAAAATGTCATACTATTTTATAAAAATAATTTTTTCTCTTATAGACGGGAGCAAAAAAAAATCATAAATATTTAATTTTAATTAAAAAAATAATTATTGTCATCAAAATATAAATGAGCACGCCGCTGTTCTGGTAAACATACCTTCAACCTTGAGCGAAGATCTTTCGGATACCCGATTATATAGCGAGAATACGGGATGACGATTATATATATATATATATATATATATATATATATATATATATATATATATATATATATATATATATATATATATATATATTGTTATGATATGTAAAATCGAGAAAAATATTGGTTTGTTTAAAATATTTCAGAGTTCAAAAAACATTAAAATAATTCAGAAAGTATAACCAACAAACATTTCGAAGAAGGAAAGTTTTTAAATTTTTGGATTACCTGTATTAAACAAAATGTAAGCTATGCATAAATTATTTCCTTTGTTATACTATACTTGAGTGACCCGCATAATTTTAAGTGAAATCCAAAGACAATTGAACCGGGTTTTTCCAAATACATTAAGGCAATTGATTAAGGACAATAGAATAGATTTTAGAAAGAGGTTTTTGTTAGTTTTTAAGAATTGTAGAAAAATATTATTTGTAAATAAGTTTTAGGAAATTTTATAATTATAGGTAAAAATTTGTTTGTTATCGAAATGAAAAAATGGGGAATTGTGACGAGCTTTGATTGGCGGAGATTGAAAAAGGTGGGATAGGTATGTAGGAATGAAAGTTTAGCTAGATTTTTGAGAGGGAAAATATAATCAGTTGGTTTCCAAGGGTGCAAGGCGAACGGCCGTTGTTCTCGGGTAGTTTCCCAGAGGTAGGAAGCAGTAACAGTGAAAGTTTGTGAGTTTTTGTGTAGTTAGTGTATCTGACAGAAGCTGATCCAGTAAAATATTGTAAGTCATATTTTTCTACTTATATTCCAAGAGTCACTGTTCAGGCCAACGAGAGATTCAGTTTATCGTAAAGAAAAGATATTCCAAGAGTAATTTTTCACTCAGGCCAACGAGAGATTCAGTTTATTGAAAGAAGAAGAAGCTAGCATAATTTGAACGATTCGTGCATTTGAAGGAGATCATTAAGGACGATATACTTGCAATAATTTGTTGTAAGATTGCTGATTACCTAGGGAGCGGCCACGAGTAAATAATATAGTCTACAAATAACAAGGATTTGGACCACTCATCATCAGAGAGAAATAGTTTTGTTTTCTGCAGTTTTTCTTTTATTGATAACACAATTCTTACACTTAATTTAGAAAGGATATAAATATTTTGATTAGGAGAGTTAGAATAATTTGGGATTTTGAGATTTCAATTAATATTGTTTGTACCATTAATTTTGAAGGTTCACGTACGTAGAAAAAAATTTTGAGAATCATTATATGAGATTTTGTTTATTGAAAACATTTGAGTGTGAATTATTTCATTATTTTTATTTCAATATATAGTGTTATGTCATATGTGTTTTTTATTATTCCGGTATTCTTTGGACCTTACCTTTCACATGTAATAGCATAGATATTGAAGCACGAATTTAACCCTGAGATAAGAGAATTAAAAAGTGTGATAGGGTCATAATCATATCATTTAAATAATTTTAATTAATCAATTAAGTAATTAGCGAATTAATTGCCTGGCGCACCAAGACTTGAAATATCACAATAATATATATATATATATATATATATATATATATATATATATATATATATATATATATATATATATATATATATATATATATATATATATATATATATATATATATATATATATATACCTTTTAAAACTTTTCACATTGCAGTAATTTAGCATCACCAAGAAAATCTATTATTTTCTATTTATAAGTCGTGTATGTTCGTTTAGTGCACCTCTGTAGGCTTAGCACCGTTGTCGGTTTTTCAATATCCCGATTTTTTTATATATTTAATTTTGTACATCAAACCTCCGTTTTAACATCGATCGGTAAAATCACTGTATTTGGTATCATTTTAAAGCCAACAGATGTTGCCGATATTAATACTTAAAATAATATCGAGATACATATCGATCGGTTTGGGTCAAGTTCAAATAACGACATTGAAACTACCTGCTAAGAAGTTGCGGTCTCAACTGGTTTTTTTCTTCGTTTATATGTTATATTTATTTAACGTAGATATTTTTCCCACAGGATTGTGTAGGGAAATATTTTACATAAATTTCAATTTACAACCTCTTTAATCCAAGCTATCGGTGATTAGTTTGAGATAAATATTATGTTTTTATGGGATTACGCATCAATTATTAGTTGTAATTGTGATAAGAATCACATTTTTTATTAACTAATGTTTGACATTTTAATTTCCATTCCGGAAATCCATTTTTCGGAATTTCCATTCCATTTTTTTGTACAAAATGTATATACACATTTTACATAATTTGTACAATAAACAATAAAATATTAGTTAATTAAAAATATAATTTTCATCTCAATAGCGACCAATAATTGTAGCTTAATCACGTAAAAAAATAATTTGTAACTTAACCATGCAACAAGAAAGTATTTCACAGAACCTCAGTAAATCTTATACAGTAATTAAATTCTAAATAGTATGAGAGGTAGTTGATGAAAAATTCGTAAAGATGTACAGTTGATTATGCTTTGTTTTTTTTTTAAACAATCAAGTATTTTTTTGCTTGTAAAACATTAATTATTTAATGTAATGTAATGTACTGTAATGTAATGTAATTTTTTACATTCTAAAGAAAAATGATTCATATAAAAGTTGTAGACCATAAAAAGCTTTTTATGTTGAGAGATACCAAATTAAAATATATAAATAATTGAGCGAGATAATTGCAAGAAACAATAAACTCTAAAATATTATGTTTTGTAGTGATTTATAAATGTTAATAACTTTATTTTTTGCCTAACGGCAAGTAATATAGCTACTTGAAATTATGGCAATTAATGGGTTTTTAATGTGTGCTAAATATTAAGCAAATCCCTTTGTACTTGTCCAATACTTGTATATACAAGTATTTTGTAATTTTCAATCTTAATGGCTTAAGTAATCTTAATGAAAAGCTGGAGACAAAAAACAGAACCTTATTTAACCAAGAAGAACTAAGATAGCATTTATAAAACCCATTAAAATAATGGTATTCGTAAATTACCGCCATGGAAAAGTGGAGGTAAGAACTGTCTGAGCTTCTTGTTTTTTAGATTGGAACTTTAAATTGAACCACGCTTGCAAAATATTTAATATCTCGGCTTCTGTGGCACGTAGAACCTTCATTTTTTTACTAGGGTAGCTCAACCTAATAATAATAATTGTGCTATTTTGACCTATCTTCTGTAAAGCGAGTTCAATTTACAGAATACAAGTGTGTATAGAGAATACAGAGGGACTTTCTGGGCAATTACAGTCGTTTAGATAATAGCTCTTTGGGATAAAAAAAATTGAATAACTTCGTGATCTATGAAATATACCACACTTTAATAACTCATTATTTGCCCCAATTTAAATAAGTTATATTAAATGTCATTATGTAACAACGAAGCTATTAACATTTATAAATTACTGCAAAATTAAGGGTCTTTCGGCAAAATACGAAAATATTATGAGAACAATTTCCGAATTGGAAATTGAAACGTCAATAAACGTACTTTAGCCTTTAAATGTGGCTTATTCCCATTTAAATAGTAATTATGTCTCGTTTATCTTTGAACTTGGTCACACATATTCCTTCAGGACTGTAAATACTGACCACTTTACGTTTTTTAGTTTCTTTGACAAGTGGGTTCATTTGTTTATTTCTTAATATGGGCTATGAGCAATTGTCTAGTCAAGTCAACACTATTATAGAAGTTACCCATACTTTTCCAGTAGTCATTTAGACGGTTCATTTTAATTGCCCCATTTGGAATATAAGCCCAAAAAAGTCTTAAATTCTGTTTGTGTTGTCTCTTTCCAAAACGCAATCCTCGATTTTTCTAACCGACTTTGTGCAAATATTTCATCAGAGTCACTTCCACCATTCATTTAATCTACATCATTCTCACCAGATGCTTCTAACACTGATTGTAATCCAGCAGTGGTCAATCTACGTTTATGTTCACGTCTAGCTTTTTTAGATGTCGGAAGGCATAATAATATTTACATCTATTTTTTTACAAATACTATAACTTACTTTTACATAAGTAATTAACAATAAAAACATACTACTAGAAACTATCAATTTACGTTTTCCAATACTATAAGGACGCTTGGGGCACAATACGTTTTTACTCAATAAAATAATAGTTCCTGTGTAAGTAAAATTGTTTTTTAATGTGCTTCATTGAAGCACACTAGACATATTGCAGTTTTACCATCACATTCTTCACAGTATGTTTTAACTTTTTTAATTTTTCTATTGACCTTTCTCCTAGTCACGCTTATTTTTAAAATTTTGTAACCTCTTGTACACTTTCTTCTCTTTTTATTATCTACATCGCTTTGTCTGAGATGGTATTTTTTTGGGTGTAATTGGTCGTCAGAGTTTCAACATTTCTTTATTTGCAAACGCCTTCGCGAATTCCAGTCTGAACTCAAGGATAGGTTGTCGCTTTTTTCGCGTTAAAATTATTTAGCAACTAAGCATTGACTACTGCGATATTGAATATTAATTCCACTGCCACTTTCCGGTACCACTTCAGTATTTTGCGTATTGGACTTTTGTAAAAAGCCATTTGATCACTAAAATCAACTTTTTTTCACAACGTTATAATCTAGAATAGGTTGTGGTTTTAGCACTTGTGTATAATTTACCTTTCCACCTGAATAAACCAAGATACAACTATTATGTTTAAATGTTGTAATAATTAAAACTGGTTCTTTGTCGACCCATTTTATCACTTGTGAAATCAATAATGGGGTGAAGTTTCAGTATAAGTAATCGGTTGCCACTTTTTTAATCTAGATTTTCGTTTTGTACTTTTTGTAGTAGAACATCTGCACATAAATTCGTTTTTTGAACTATGATTTCAATTCATCACCCATATTATAAAAAAAATGTGTTTTTACGTCATATTAAATTATAAACTGGTTCTCTTTCACAAAGCATTGGAAATATGGTTTACATTCTATATTTAGAAAAATCTTTTACTGCAACTCATGTACGACCTAAACTAAATTAATACACAAAATAATTTATTTTTTTATAGAAATGCAGAAATAGAATTTCCTTTCGGATTTTTATGTGTGGCATGAGTCACTGGTGTCTCGTACATACGGACCTCTTATCGCATTACAAACATAACTATTCGGACCAACTCGACATCGAGTTTTGATGTAAGTTTTGCTGATATTTAAGAGGGGCGGAGTCTAACGATCCATCGTTTCCGTCGCCTGGTGTAAATGTTCCAAAAGTCCTAAAAATAAACTGTATCGACGCCAATTTTTTTAAATTGAAAATCGATACAGTAGTTTTTTAGGATTTTCAGGAAGATTTACATTAGGAAACGTAAACAATATGATTGTTAGACTCCGTTACTCTTAAATAAAAACGGAAGTAAAACCTGAAGTAACTTTTTTTTGCATATTTTAGATTGTAAAATGCCACGTTTAAGAAAAAGAACTCGGTTTGAGAACTCGCGTCCCCGTCCATATGCTCTGGAACAACGTGAAAGAAACCATAATTTTCAAAACTAAATCCGGAAGTAGGGAAGTAAATACTTCCGGTTTCATAATTCTAAATTCAATCAGTAAGTATAAGAAAAAAGTAGACGCGGTCATATTTTAAAAATACATTGAAAATATTAGAACTGTAAATTTTGAAGAATGAAACCTGTAAAATTCCTATACTTTACTATAGGAAAAATTCATTTTATGGCCGCCATTTTTAAACCGGTTCGAATTTTTTAAATTTGAAACCTTGGGGGGAATCTACTCAATAATCTGTTTAATTATTCGAAAAAATTATTCTCCTATCTATCACCGTTTAGGAGTATTGCGCACAAGAAAAGGGCTTAGCCTTTTAGTATATAAGATTCTTAATTAATAGTGCGGTTCAAGATATATTTAGGTTGTATAATCAAGCCGTCATACTTATCGTGAGACCATAAGACCGTATATTATAAATAAATATATTGCTACAAGAATTATCTTAAAAAATGAGAAAAATACAATAAAAAAGTGCTATATGAAGTGTTATTTAAAAAATGGCAAGTCATTCATGGGTGTACAGTTAAAAACAAAAGTTTTCAATGTTCTATTGCTTGATTATTATTAACTGGTTGGTATTTTTCAAAAATACTAGCTGAGCAAAAAGTAATCTGAAAATGTTGACATTTTTTCCTGGTCTGATCTTTCTCAACTAACGTCATCATTTTAATTGGTGGGTTGTGTTCTTTAGGTCTCTTTAAGGGTTTTTTGCTATCCATACTGAATGATCTTTAGATAATGTACTAATGCAGTGTTCAAATGTGACATTGCGTGCATCATGTAGCGCTGATCTTAATTGTCCGATTAGTCGATTATATGTGTGTTTGTCATTAGGATTTTGGCTTCTTTGCCATCTACCATATGAAATAGTAGACGATGAAAATGGCAGCATATTTATCCATAAAAAAATTAAACGCGATAAATATATCTGAAACAACTGTTTTTTGTTATAAGAGATGAAATAGACGGAAATTACCAAAATAGATATACAGGGCACCATACAGAGGAAGTAGAATTAGCTATGAAACACCTTGAATGGGGAAAAGAAGTAGGCTTAAACCAAATACCAGCAGGAATTATTCAACTAATTGTGGAAAAAAATAAATGGATAACAATATTCACCCCATTTACAGAAATGGCGGTGATACGCAAAAAATTCAAAAACTTCTGTAATAGCCACCAGTCAACAATTACCTAATCATGGTTAAAAAACATACCGAATGCACTGTATATACTATTGCAAACGTCAACATTCGTGTTGTTGCAGTTATGGATTACGATCAACTTAAAAGTTATGCATGGCTCCCTTTGTAAAGGTACTGGCGTGCTCCCGTGCGAAAAAAAAAAGATTTTTCATACTGTCATACCGTTACATTATATCACATTTTAACGTTGAATATTTTATGGCGCCCTTTGGGTACAACGAATGATCGACTTTTTCCCCCACAGATGCAAGCCTATGTACCTTTACAAAGGGAGTCGTTTGCTGGGTATTAAAGAACCGTCTATGGTCATCATATAATTTTACGCCAATATTTCGCGTTCTACGATGCATTCCACGTTTGATACACTGTCTTGTTTAGTTTTATGTCATTCTTTTTGTTAAATCCTATCCCATTCACGTCACAGTGTCAAGAAGCAGTAAATATGAGCAGTGAACGTGAGGCATATGTCTAACAGTGAACGTTGGTCTTTTTCGCGTTTATCATATGTACTGTAGTTAACTAAAAGTAAACGTATACAAAGAGATATATGACGTAATCGTATGCTATTCGCTAAATCCTGTCACGTAATATGCCTCACACCTCTGTGGGTTAATACGTTTTATTGCTGCCAGTTTACGGTGTTATTACATGCCGTCATGTTTAATTTGTCTCCATCATCGTATTATCTCCGTCAAATCCTATCATTTTATGCTTACGCTTTATCATAGCATATATAGGAGCAAAGATATATACCTAAGGTTCTTTTGACGTGTTGATGTATATGATTTCTACGTCGTAGTATTCTATTGGTTAAATGAATCATTTGAGGTAAAGTACGTCACGATTGGACTAATAGGATCGAAGATACATAACTAGGCCCTTTTGCCACGCTACTCTATTTCATTTTTATATCTTATTGTATTCTATTAGTTAAATTCTATCATTTGCGGTACGAAACGTCACGATTGGACTAATAGGACCGCAGATACATAACTAAGGTTTGCCTTAGTTGCAGGCCATGCCCTTTTGGTATTCTGCTGTATTTTATTTTCTCATTGTATTCTATTGGTTAAATCCTATCATTTGAGGTGTTGTATGTCACGATTGTGCTACTAAAAACGAAGATACGTAACTAAGGCCCTTTTTACATGTTGCTTTATTTAATTTCTAAGTTATTGTATTCTATTGATTAAGTGCTATCATTTGAGGTATCGTACGTCACGATTGGGCTAATAGGACCGAAGGTACATAACTAAGGCCCTTTTGACATGCTACTATATTTGATTTTTATATCTCATTGTACCTCATTGTATTTTATTTGTTAAATCCTTTCATTTGAGGTACTGCACGTCATGATTGGACTAACAGAACCGAAGATACATAACTAAGGCCCTTTTCACATTGTGCTGTATTTTTTCTATCCCATTGTATTTTTTACGTTAAATCCTATTATTAGAGGTACTATACGTCACGATTGGACTAATAGGATCGAAAATACGTGACAACGGCCCTTTTGACATGTTGCTGTATTTGATTTTTCTATTTCATTGCTTTCGATTGGCTAAATACTATCATTTAAGATACGTTACTATTGGACTTATAGAAACGAAGATATATAACTAAGGCTTTTTTGGACATGCTGCTTTTCTGTCTTATTGTATTTTATTGGTTAAATCCTATCATTTGAGGTGCTGTACGTCACGACTGGCCCAATTGTAGCGAAAATATGCAATATATCATAACCCGTTATTTTTAACAGGATTGTGGATGAAAATATATATATATATATATATATATATATATATATATATATATATATATATATATATATATATATATATATATAGAAAGGTCCCCATAACACCTAGACAAACGCAACGCAATACCAACGCCACGAGACCTCCGCCAAGACCACACCGAATGAAGACAACAACACCATTAGATTATAAGCTATTACCTTAAACATTATAAATACAGCTTGAAATAAAAAAGTAGAATATTCTATTAGAGTCACTTGCTAGCTTAAGTTCAACTATAATTGTTAACATTATTTAAGCATAGTTTTTAATTTGTATACTTTCAAAAATAAAGTTTTTTTTAAAGTGTTCTAAGTGAGAAAATATAATTGGCGCTGCGAACAGGATCCCTACACAGAATTGCAAGATTCCTGGTCAACTTTAGTTGTTTGGTAGAGGACCCACGAACCGGAAAACGATGCAGAATAATCCAGCGACGCTGGTTATAATATTCCTGTAAGTTTTTCCTTTATTTTATTTTCATTTTTACTTATGAGCACATTTGTTGAGTTAACTGAAACTGAACTTAATATTGTCCTTTGTCAATCCGAACGAAATCATCTTCGCGATAGAAGCCCTTTACATCGACTTCCTATTATCCAAGAAATTTCTCCGATTATAGAGGATAAAATGCCCATTTCAAACGGCGATATTTCAAGCCTGTGTGCTACTCTTCCCGAATACACAACAGGTCAAAACCTATCCACATTTATTAGATCCGTAGACGCCCTAATCGAATTTCTAGCAGGCCAAAACCCAACAGAAGTTCAAGCATTTGTATTAAATGCAAATATTCTTTCACGAATAAAAGGTGAGCCGAGAGACTACCTAAATTTTTCAAATTAAACTATTTGGACAGATGTTCGACCAGCCTTACTAGCTAAATACGGCGACAGGAGATCTGAGGAAATCCTAGTCACCCAACTAACTACAACCGTACAAAAATCACATGAAACTTATGACGACTACTACCAACGAATAACTACCCATTTAAACGATTTATTACAACATAGTTCTCTGCATAATAATGCAGAAACGGTGCTTTTTAAATCACCCTATTTTAAAAATTTAGCCTTAAAAACATTTTCTACAGGTGTAAACAATCCCTATTGCGAATACCTTTCGCACTTCCAACTCGATACGCTAGAGAAAGCTTTACAAAAGTGTATAGCCTATGATAATCACCGAAATCAAGTTTCTTATATGAACTTTCTTAAAAATCAAAAAGAGAAACCAAAACCGACATATCAACCTAGACCAATACCACATAATACCAACACAAATTTCAATAGACAAATTCCCCAAAATTCTAACTCAAATTTTAATTAACAAAATTCTCAAAATACTAACGCGAATTTTAATCGAAATCCTGCCACACTTCACAACAATAATAAATTCAATTCAAGACCTTCAAACACAAATTTCCACAAAAACACGAAAAATAAATACCAAAATTCAAACTTTCCTCGAACAACACAAAACCCTCAATCTTACAACCCTCGACCAATGAGTGGTGTAGAAACAATTCGTACAGAAGCACGACCCATGATAACATCGACAAGATGGACTCAAAACTTTAACGTCGAATCAGAGAACTGCCCTGATTCATTCGAAAATTACCACGAAACAGATTAGTATAACCCCCAGGAAACAGAATATTACGATGACCCTGACAATACCCAAGATCTTCTCCAAGAAGAAAATTTTCACGACACCTCATTGCAAGAGCAACCTCCACCTCAATTGATTTAAATAATATCAAAAATCACCCAAGACTTCCATTCTTTATATTACCCGAAAGTAAACTAAAAATCCTTATCGATACTGGTGGATCTGACACCATTATCTCTACCAAAGCTTCAAAGTTATTTAATGCTCATCACATTTACAAAAAAAGACTTCACACTTACATCCATGAAAAAAACGACCAAATATTCAGACAATATCAAAACTCCCCTATTTAAAGAATTAAATATACCCGATTTTATCGATGCACGCATCGCTGACTGGAGTAAAGACTTTGACATTTTATTAGGAAATTGTGATCTAGATTCATTTCAAGCCATTTTAAATTACACAAATAAAGCATTAACACTACAACGTTACGACATAGAGATATCCTTTTAAACACTTTCTTTCAAAATACCCGTTGACATAGAACAAGGCGAAATATTATTTCCCGAAACAAGAATAAATAACGAAATCTTCCCAGAATCCATTCATCACATTACTAACGGTTACATCGATAACATCACTCTTGATTATCCAATACAAATAAAACCCATACATGTAGAAAATCTAAACAACTACGAAATAACCAACGACATACTTTCCAATTTCGACCCTAGCATAATTCGCACACAACACTTAAACCCCGAAGAAAAAGAAAAAGTACTAAGACCATGTCACAAATACAAAGACATATTTTACGACGAAAAAGACAAACTAACTTTCACATCAGAAATAAAACATCATATCAGGACTAAAGACGAAAACCCTATTTAGACATCCCAAAGCAATGCAAGAAGAAATTACGCGACAAATAAACAAATTACTTGATAATATTATTAGAACTTCAATCTCCCCCTATTCAGCACCCGTGTGGATCGTCCCAAAAAAAAACTGACGCTTCCGGCAAAAAGAAATTTCGCATGGTCATAGATTAAGAAAATTAAACGAAAACACAATCGAAGATAAATACCCTCTCCCAAAAATAGATGAAATTGTAGATAACCTAGGTAATGCCACGTATTTCACAACCCTAGACTTAGCCCAAGGATTCCATCAAATAGAAGTCCATCCCGACTCTATAGAAAAAACCGCTTTCACTGTACCCCATGGCCATTTTGAATTTCTTAAAATGCCTTTCGGTCTAAAGTGCAGTCCAGCAACTTTCCAAAAATTAATGGACAATATTCTACGCCCCTTTCTACACAAATTTTGTTTCGTCTACATGGATGACGTAATCATATTTTCCAAATCATTTCAAGAACATCTTATCCACATATCTCAAATTTTCCAAAGATTTCAAGAAACCAATTTAAAAGTCCAACTTGACAAATCCGAATTCTTAACAAAAGAAGTCACCTTCCTAGGCCACGTTGTTACCCCAGAAGGAGTCAAACCAAATCCCGCAAAACTTAAAGCGATTAGAGAATATCCACTTCCCAGAACAGTAAAAGAAATAAAATCTTTCTTAGGACTAATCGGATATTACAGACGCTTCATCCCAAATTTTGCAAAAATTACTTCTCCCCTAACACGTTGTACAAGAAAAATTGCGATTATTGACCCAACAAATTCCACCTATCTAGAAGCATTCGCTAAATGCAAAGAATTACTTTCAAACTCTCCAGTTTTACAATACCCTGATTTTTCAAAACAATTCACATTAATAACCGACGCTTCCAACATCACATTAGGCGCTGTGTTAACCCAAGACGGTCATCCCGTCGCATATCATTCTCGCACTTTAAATACAGCCGAGCAAAATTATATTACAACAGAACGTGAATTGCTCGCGATCATCGATTCTTGTAAACATTTCCGACCTTACCTTTATGGAACTCGTTTTATAGTCGAAACCGACCATAATCCTTTAGTATGGATTTATAAAATAAAAGATCCTACATCCCGTTTAGCCAGATGGCGATTGAAATTAGAAGACTATGACTTCGAAGTTAGATATCGCCGAGGTCGCGACAATCAAGATAGCGACGCCCTATCTAGAATACAAATTAATGCCCTTACAAAAACTTTAATCATAGCCGAACCACCTAATACTAACGACTTTGACCCAGACGAATTCTTAGATACATTCGATAATATTCAAAATAATCTCGATGAAACTCAAACACAACACACTTCATTAGAAGACCCTATTAATGGCATAAGTACCTATATCAGAAGAACCCTTATTTATCAACTAATCAAATAATAATTATTCCTTACAGCGAAAAATACGACGTCACTTACAAAAGAGTATTTAAAAAACATAGATACTCCGTTCACGTTACTGAAAATTGGCAAGATTGTCTTGTCGACGCATTTAAAGCAATTTTAAAACCAAGCCAAAAATTCGGAATAAAAACTCCACATTATTTCGAACCTTTCATATGTAATTTCTTTAGAACACACATAGATAATACTGTTAAAGCAAATTTCTGCGAAAAACTTTTACAAGATATAGAAAGCGAAGAAAAACAAATAGAATGTACAAAAACTTACCATGTTATGAATCACAACGCCATAATTGAAACATATAAACATTTAAAACAAAAGTTTTACTGGCCCTCAATGCAAACCACGATAGCAAATTTTATTAACAAATTTTATTACATACAAACTACCTCAGTTGGGTCTGCTATTAGGACAGAAACCATTTGATATTTTACATGTAGACATACTACAATGCAATAAATCTTATTACCTAACATTAGTCGACTCATTCTCAAAATATGCCCAATGCTACAAACTTCCAGACAAAGCCTCCGCATCAATCTTAAGCAAAATTAGATATTATTTCTCACACCATAACCATACCAAGAAAATTGTATTCGACAGCGGAAAAGAATTAAATTCCTCAGTTATCAAAGAATTCTTGAATCTACATAAGATCGAAACTCATATAACCACTGTTAACAATTTTTCATCAAACTCCCCAGTCGAAAGATTCCATTCAACCTTGTTAGAAAAAATTAGAACATTAAAGGCACAAAATCCGCAAAACTCCCTAGACGACACCTTTACACAAGCTGTCCTTGTGTACAATCAATCCATTCACAGTTCTACAGGTTATTCACCATTTTCAATACTTTACGGTCCTTATCTAAATGAAATTAATTTTGACTTTGACCTACCTATCTATGAAACTTATAATGAACAACATAAAAACGAACTACTTCCATTTATTGACCACATATATACAAAAACTAAAGAAAGAAGAGACAAAGCTCTAGAAAAAGTAAACAAAGACGCAGAAGAAATACCTACAATCACACAAAAAGTTTACGCAAAGAAAAAGAAAATTCAACCCAAACTAGACCCTCTATATCAGACAATAACCCCCATTTCACAAAACAAAACAAAAATCACTGGCCTAACGGCAAAAAATAACAAAACTAGTACACACTTAAAATACGTTAAAAGACAAAGAAAACACTACAAAAAATCCTCTTTACAGGATGGCCCTTCAACATTTGCAAGCACTGGTCAAAATCCAGGAGATACCTAATAATGGTTACTATACGAAATCAATAGGAGACTCAGAAATCATAACTCATTTCCACAAACACATACTACAGATTGACTTACACAAACTCCAACAAACACTATCCAACAGTAGCGACAACTTCGACAACGTCTTACCAAACATACCCTTGATACAACTTCTAAAAAACCAATTTATTCACCTACTAAAAGACGCAGAAGATAACTTACACAAAATCACAGGAAAAAGAATACAAAAACGAGGTCTTTTCAACTTCTTAAATACGACTATCAAATACATTACCGGCAATCCTGAATATTCAGACTTCGAACTCCTCAAATCTCATCTCGCTGTAGTCGAGCTTAAACAAAACAAAATAATAAAAAAGTATAACAATCAAATCTCTTATGGCGAAACCTTTAATACCAGATTCGACATACTTCTTAAAAAGTTAAATGATAACAATGCCCTATTATCAAATGAATTAGATCACGTTTCCAAACAATTAGCCATACTTAGTGAAATTTTAGAAATACAAAGCATAAATGAATACATCAAAAAACTATTAAGAACAATAACAATCTCTCAATCCAATATTCCGAATATCGAACTTCTTACCTTACATGAGATACTTAATCTTCAAAACACAGTTCTCTCAATTTATCCTCGAGACGCTCTAATACTCAATGAAGAACACCCCTATGAACTCTTAGAAGCCTCACATTCAGCAATATGTATAACTCAAACAAGTATGCTTATTATCCTAAAAATTCCTATTCTCCACGTCCACTCTTACCCAACTTCCAAAATATATTCGATACCTAACAATGAACAAGCAATGATAATCCCACCTGCAAAGTACTACGCAAACAACACATGGAACGAAAATTGCACGCCAAAATCTAACATAATCATTTGCCAAGATATAGTTTACTCAAAATGCCAAATCCCAGACGTACAAGGATGCCTCACTGCACACGTTACAGAAAACTTTATCATAGAGACTGACCACGTCGTTCTACTAGGATTAGCAAAACCCCTTAAAATTGGCGAAATCACTGTCAACCACTCCAGCTTGATTTCCACAGATGAAACATTATACATCATGGGACAAAAGATAAACCCGCAGACCATCCAAGAACTGCAAATGCCAAATATACAAATGAAACTTCACCCGAAACATTCACTTATATTGGAAAAATTGGAAATTCCAAGAACCCATCACCGACTCGAGCCCATCGAAACGACAAATCTACAGCCATTGATGACAACCAGCATCAGCCTCATCCTCACTATTAATCGTAAACGTTTGGAAAAAATATAAAACTGTTTTGGATGGGATGGAGTCAATAAAAGCGGCTATTTGTTGACTATTTTTTACTCGAGCTTTCAATTGTAATTACAATTATTATCAAGAGCTTCTAAAAAATACAAAATATCTTACAAAGTTGAACTAGAAATAAAATTTTTTTTGTTAACTCACCAAATAAAATTAGTTTTTTATATAAAACTGCTGCTAACATATTAATTACAAAAAATATTTTTAAAAAAATGTCCTATTCTAATAAATGTTCCTCTGAAATAAATTTTGATAAAGTTTCTTAACAAAAACAATTGAATTTGTAAACAAAAATTGAATAGCTACAAATCAGCCTCAATGTCATAAATACCAACTTAAAAAATTTTATTTTTGACATAGTGTCAAAAGTAAAATTTTGTTTAATTTTTTTTTAATTATATATATATATATATATATATATATATATATATACATATATATATTATTGTGATATTTAAAGTCTTGGTGCGCCAAGCAATAATTAGCTAATTAATTTTTTTGATTAATTAAAATTATTTAAATGATATGATTATGACTCTATCACAATTTTTAATTCTTTTATCTCAGGGTTAAATTCGTGTTTCAATATCTATGCTATTACATGTGAAAGGTAAGGTCCAAAGAATACCGGAATAATAAAAAACACATATGATCTAACACTATATATTGAAATAAAAATAATGAAATAATTCACACTCAAAAGTTTTCAGTAAACAAAATCTCATATAATAATTCTCAAAATTTTGTTCTACGTACGTGAACAATCAAAATTAATGGTACAAACAATATTAGTTGAAATCTCAAAATCCAAGTATTACTCTAAATCTCCTAATCAAAATATTTATATCCTTTCTAAATTAAGTGAAAAAATTGTGTTATCAATGAAAGAAAAACTGCAAAAAACAAAACTATCTCTCTCTGATGATGAGTGGTCCAAATCCTTGTTATTTGTAGACTATACTATTTACTCGTGGCCGCTCCATAAGTAATCAGCAATCTTACAACAAATTGTTGCAAGTATATTGTCCTCAATGATCTCCTTCAAAAGCACAAATCATTCAAATCATGATAGCCCCTCTCCTCTCGATGAACTGAATCTCTCGTTGGCCCGAGTGAAAAATGACTCTTGGAATATCTTCTCTTTACGATAAACTGAATCTCTCGTTGGCCTGAACAGTGACTCTTGGAATATAAGTAGAAAAATATGACTTACAATATTTTGCTGCTTCAGCTTCTGTCAGATACACTAACTCCACAAAAACTCACTAACATTCAACACTACTGCTTGCTACTTCTCGGGAACCGCCAGAGAACAATCACTGTTCGTCTTACAGACTTGGAAAACCAACTGATTATCTTTTCTCTCTCCTCAATCTAGCTAAACTTTCATTCCTACATATCTATCCCACCTTTTTTAATCTCCGCCAATCAAAACTCGTCACAATTCCCCATTCTTTCATTCCGATAACAAACAAATTTTTACCTATAATTATAAAATTTCCTAAAACTTATTTACAAATAATATTTTTCTATAATTCTTAAAAACTAACAAAAACATCTTTCCAAATCTCTTCTATTGTCTATAATCGCTGCGTTAATGTATTTGGAAAAACCCGGTTCAATTGTCTTTGGGATTTCACTTAAAATTATGCGGGTCACTCAAGTATAGTATAACAAAGGAAATAATTTATGCATAGTACATTTTGTTTAATACAGGTAATCCAAAAATTTTAAATACTTTCCTTCTTCGAAATGTTTGTTGGGTATTATCCTACTGATCTGAATTATTTTAATGTTTTGAATTTTGAAATATTTTAAACAACAAATATTTTTCTCGATTTTACATATCATAACAATATATATATATATATATATATATATATATATATATATATATATATATATATATAAATATATATATATATATATATATATATATATATATATATATATATATATATATATGGTGATTAGAGATTATTAAGAAGAAAAAATAAAATTATAAGTTAGAAGCAAAGAAGAAACAATAAATAAAGAAGAATATTTTACCCATTTATAAATGCTATTAAGAACAAAAATATTTTAAATTGGTAAAAGCTAATAATTAAAACATTCTGGTATATTTGGAAAAAGCTAAATATCAACGAATCAAACGTAGGTTAGGAAAGAACCGCTTATGTATGTAAGCTTATTCTAACGCTACGATATAGTTCTATTTAATCACGAAACTACCGCTTTATGCGTCACATCCAACTTAATGCATTAGAAAGAAATCTAAGAAAGAAAAACTGTGACGCACTGAAATGTACGTCTAGGATGTTCTTTAATTTAATTATTGTAAGAATTTCAAATTTAAGATAGGTTTTTCTAAATTTATATTGTCTATATATATATATATATATATATATATATATATATATATATATATATATATATATATATATATATATATATATATATATAATGAATACTGGATATGCGTGACTGTCAATTTAAACAAACAACAAAGTTTATTGGGGCTGCAGTCAGAAGTTTGGCCGGGATGTTACAGAAACACTCTTTTGACTTTTGGTCTAGCTTGTTTTGGATGAACTTATAAGAAAGTGTAAAGAAAAGATACCTTTTCACATACCTTTCATCAAACGATATGTAGATGATTTGATTTTATCAGTCCCGGAAAACAAAATCACTGATGTTTTAAACATCTTTAATGCCCAGTGTGAACACTTAAAGTTTACGGTTGAGAGAGAGGCTGAGAATATGATTCCTTTTTTAGACATGCTGATACATCGTGGCAGTGATGGCAGGCTAAAGACGGAGTGGTATCGTAAACCTTGTTTTAGTAACCGTTTCATAAACTTTTATTCTCAACATCCATCTAAGATGAAAACAAATTTGGTTTTGGCCCTTAAAACTAGGGTTATCAACTTATCACTCATTGAGTTCAGAGACAAGGGACTGAAAAAGTTGAGATCTATACTACAAGAGAACTCCTATCCCATAGGGCTTTTAAATAAACTCATTTTTGGTACTACTTTTCCGTTGCAATTTTCTGAGAACCAAAATTTTCATAATAATGAGGTCCGACAACTGACATCGACATTGACACACAACACATCAGAGCTACCACAATCTAAAATAACGTATGGTTGCCTACCCTATATTCCAGTCCTAACCCCTAAGATAATGAACATTTTCAAAAATGTTAATGGCTTAAAAATTGCAACTAAAAATGTGAAAACGGTATCGAAATTGTACACAAAGACAAAGGATCCTTTCACAATACAGGAATCATCGAATGTTGTTTATTCTATACCGTGTGCTAATTGCAAAAACGTGTACATTGGTGAAACATCTCGTAATTTTCACAGTAGGGTGATCTCACATCGCAGCGACATAAAAACCAAAAAAATTAACGCATGCGCGTTGACAGAACATGCATTAAGTTTAAAACATGAATTTAATTTCGAGGATTCCTGTATTCTGGCAAGGGAAAATAACCATTCTAAACGTGTTTTCCTGGAAATGTGTTTAATAAAGTCCAGTGCGTCTTGTATAAATAAGAAGTCCGATATAGACAAATTGAGTAACATTTATTGTTATTTACTGACTAAACAACAAAAATGACACAAAGACTTACTGGTACATATACACACCATAATACACCTGCATGCTAAACAGGTTGCATACCATCAACACAGGTTTAATACATTACCTTCTATTAATAACATATGAAGAACTTCTAATGAATTTTTAATCATACTATTTTTATTTTTGTTTTTTTTTTTATTCTCTATGGGTTAGTTAAAACACACCAAGAATATGTAGAAAACAAACTTTTTAGAACTTTTATTGTTTTTAACTAAATTTTAAAATGTATTGTTGTATTAATTATTGTATAAGTTTTAGTGTATATGTTTGTTATTAATGTTGAGTGTCATAGCTTCGTACAAATAATCTCAACGACTAGTAAGTACACTGACATTTTGTGATATATTGTAAATATTTACACATTTTTCTAATTACAGTGTCTTGATAAAGGAATTAAACAATTCCGAAAGCTAGACCAAAAGTCGAAAGAGTGTTTCTGTAACATCCCGGCCAAACTTGCAGCCCCAATAAACTTTGTTGTTTATATATATATATATATATATATATATATATATATATATATATATTTTATATCACGAAACACTTTTTTGACTTTTTAAAAAATTTATTTATTACAAAATACAATTATCAAAGTTACGTGGTAAAAATGAATGAAATATAAAATATAATGAATGAACTACAAAAATATACTGAATACTGAATTAAGAGCGACAAGCGGTTTTATAATATTACTAAATGCTGACTCAGTGGGAACGTGTAAAAAGCTTGGGTCCCGCTGACTCTGCTGGTACTGCAATTGCAAGGATCCTTATCGGCTCAGGTTGTTGGAAGTGGAACCTGATACCCTGGGAATCGTCGTGATAAGGAACATCGGTTGGTACAATGCATATAACAGCTCCCCCTTTTAGATGAAAGTTGATGCGTGGCAGCAACTTTTAGACTGTCTGTTTATTGGTATTCAGTTGGATCTGCTCTTCTTCGTCTATGGCGTCGCTTAGGTGGATACTGGGTCTTCGTCTTGGAAGGATTTTCCTCCAATTCCGGGTGAAAGCTGTCTCTGGGTGTCTTGGTGGAGAGGGCGGATGGTCATTGTCATTGGTATTGCCAATTCCTATCCTGTATCTTCTCTTGGATCTGCATTTACATATAACATAAAGAACAACAAGAGTTACAATGAGAACTATGGTAAAAATGGTGAACCAGCTCAGATGTTTGTTGACAAACGGTTCATTGATTAGTTTATCGAGTTCTTCAGAATACTGATTGAGTTTGTGATAGGCTATCTCGAGGTCTTCAGTATTGATTCTGCTAAGCTTCAGTGGTTTTAAGTCGGGAAGATGGATTTTATCTGGGAAGTGTTTGCAGCAATTGAATGGAATTTGGACTGGGTGACTTCTGTATGTAACATTGTCATGAACGTCGATTAACTTCTGAGAGTGTACTCTTGTACTTCCAATAAAGGCATCGCACGTGGGTTGTAGTTGGAGTACATGGTTTGTGTAAATAATCTCCGATTTAACGTCTCTGGATTCGCATTTGATGGTAATAGGCAGTGGATCAGAAACTGTTATGAGCCACAGGTTTATGTTGATCTTCTGGACGTTGTAATCTTTGGCAAATACTACGGAAGTCTGGCATGTTCTGGGAAGGCGTTCTTGTCGTTTCAGAAGTTGGGCTTCGCATATGGCATCGCTGTCGATTGGGTATGGAAGTGTGTTGTAACAGATCTTGGTTCGAGCTCGCAAAGTTTTGCATGACTCAAGGCTATTTATTGTAAGGTATAACAATGAATCATCATTTCGCGCAATGTATTTATTTGTTGTTGTTAATATTGAATGAAGACCTGTTCGATTATCCAGTATTGGTATTGGATAGATACGATATAAAGTATGTTGTTCTGCATCAGTTAAAGGAATATTTAAGACAAACACAATTCTTGTGTCTAATTGATAGGCTTGCAATTCGATAATATCGATATATTGAGCTAGATTTGAAGTATAGATTGATAATGGAAGATTATTTTTTTGTAATGATTGTGATATATGCCTTAGCGATTCAATTAAATCAAACGGGGTTATGATTGAGCTATGTAATATTTTTAATCGAGCAAAGGTTATGGCATTTACTATTTCATTTAAAGAGTCTTCGATAAATGAATAGCTTTCCATTAGTAATTCACAAAAGTTTAGCATATCGATTTGAGATTGATAGAATTTTAATTGGTCAGAGATATCCATTATTGACTCTCGAATTTCTTTAATATTATTGTTGAACGTTTCCTCGTCTATTTGTAATTTCTGGATTGTGGCGTTAAAGTTTTTAATAACAGAAGTTGTAACCGATATTTGATTTTTCAATAAGTTTTCGATTTGATATTCATCGCGGGTTATTTTATTTATACAATCATTAAAATATTCGCCATCTGACGAATCTAAGTTGCCGGTAATTGATTTCCATATCGAACCTATTCCGTTAATAAGTCCGCGTTTCTCTCGAAATGTGTATTGTTTCGTATCAGCCATTATTTCTGTATATTTGAGATTAACAGAACTAGAGATTTGTTTGAGAAGACTTATGTGAGTTTGGACTTCGGATTTAAATGCCAGCATTCGAGGTAAATCTTCTTCAATGGTATCCAATAAATTTTCTAAGATTTTGTCATTTTTGTCGATAACGTCTCTGATTGGTTGCATGTCTTTATATACAAGGAGGGTCCATTTGTCGTTCGAAATTTTGAGATTGGTTTCTTCATGAAAAAAGATTCCAACAGTGTTGTTGATTGGAGTTAACGTATACTGGGAGAGGATGACTGGGATCAGTCCGAGAAATCTGAAAGAAAATTACTCATGATAGGGTTTTAATCTATCAAAATTTACTTTCATTGTTCTATTGGTTTGGGTATTTAATAAAGTAGCAGAATTTACGTGAATTTCTTGGATTTCAAAAGGGCCATTAAATTTATTTTGGGATTTATCTTTAATTTGCGATTCCTTGACGTAAACCTTATCGCCTATTTTATATTCTGGAGGGTTTGATGACACGTGTTGATCGAATCTTTCTTTAGCCTTTTCTTTTTGTCTTTCCGTCTTGGCTCGTGCCACTTTATAGAAATATTGCATACGATTACTTAAGTCTCTAACGTATTTTGATATAAGGATTTTTTCATTGTAAAATATTTCGGGTGGTCTAAAAGAAGTATGTCCGAAAATGAGTTCGTATGGTGTAAATCCGTGGGTTTTGTTTTTTGTGTTATTGTAGCAAATAACTGCATAAGGCAGAACATTGAACGGATGTTCATCGGGATTTTCAGCTTGATTAGCTCTTATCGTTTCGCTTAGGGTTGCGTGAAATCTTTCGATAGAACCGTTAGATTGTGGATGTCCCACACTTAAGGTTAGTTTTATGTCGTACAATTCACAAAGATCTTTCATCAAAGCATTGTCAAATTCACGTCCATAGTCACAGTGTATGCGTAATGGTGTGCCATAGTGTTGGAAAAAGATAATAAGATGATTGACGACTGATTTAGCTGTTTTGTCTTCAAGAGGATACGCCTGTGAATTTAGTGAGCTCGTCTCGGATAGTTAATGCGTAATTTCTGGTAGGGTATTCGAAAAGATCTATGTTAATTCTTTCGAACGGTGTTTTAGGGGTTTCGGTGATGACTAACGGGTTACTTAAGTTTTTTCTACATATCTTTACTTTTTGAGAGATTTCGCAATTTTTTATAAAATTGTCTACATCCTTTGTGATGCCTTGCCAATTATACTTTTCTTTTATTCTTCGTATAGTTTCATTTATACCCCGATGGAGATTGCTTTTGCCACGGTGATAGTGATCTAGTATTTGGGGTATTTCATCCTGTTCCGGAGTTTTAATAACATCTTGACAGATTCTCAGTTTTATTTCTTTATCGGCAAAGATAAATGAAAATATTTCTAGAATTGGTAATTCGAGTTGATTTTCGACGTAATGGATTTGCGATAGGTCAAATTCGTTTTGTGCGACATAAACGATATAGAATAGGTGTTGTACTACTGTTTCAGGATCAAAAGGAAGGAGAATGATAAAATATTTCCGATTTTTGACAGTTTTACTACCGAATATATTAATCTTTGATAAGTTAAAATCTATATTGTTTTCATCGAAGACGTCGTCTAATATTTTGTGATGTATTTCTTCCATTTTATTTTGTCTAAGAAAGGTGATGATGTTCTTATGCGATTTGTCTAATAATTGATCATTAGATATTTCAATTTTAGAATAATCAATGAGTGATTTAGTTTTATACAGTTCGACAAATCTATTAAAATGTTCAGTGATTTCTTCTTCATTGATTTCATTTGGTTCTTCGTCAGATTCCGTATCGTTCGAAGCTAATATTGATATTTTCTTATGAAAATTCGCACATTCTTTAAAATGATTGATTTTAATTCGAGAAAGGGCGTCCGCATTTTTGTTGGTTTTTCCCGGTTTATGAATAATTTTATAATTGTATTCCTCAAGCTTGAGACGCCATCTAGCTAGTCTGCCTCCAGGGTCTTTTATAGAAAATAACCAGGTGAGTGGACGGTGATCAGTTACTAGGGTGAATTTTCTACCGAACAGATAGGGTCGGAAATGTTTTACAGTCCATACGATGGCAAGGAGCTCTTGCTCAATGGTCGAATATCGTGTTTCAGCATTACACAGGGTACGTGAAGCATATGCTATAGGAAGATCTTTTCCAATGGGGCCTTGGGATAATATAGCGCCGATGGCGAATGCACTTGCATCTGTTGTGAGGACGAATGGTTCCTCAAAATTTTGATAGGTTAGAATTGGGTCAGAAATTAAAGCGTTTTTTAAATCTTCAAAAGCTTGCTTGCAATCTGAGTCAAAATTAAAAGCAACGTCTTTTTGGAGTAGTCTAGTGAGAGGTTTAGAGAGTTTGGCAAAATTGGGAATAAAACGACGATAGTAACCGGCTAGACCTAGGAAAGATTTTATTTCTTTTGGTGTTTTCGGTTCAGGAAATCGTTGGATACAATCGACTTTAGAAGGGTTAGGCTTGACGCTATCTTGGGTAATGAGATGTCCGAGATACGCCACCTCTTTTCTGAGAAATTCACATTTATCAGGCTGGATTTTAAGATTAGCCTTTCTAAGACGTTTAAAGACTTCGGTAAGACGGGAAATGTGCTCGTGAATGGTAGGAGAGTATACTATAATGTCGTCCATGTAGACAAGACATCGTTCGTTCAAAATACCTAAAAGGATATTGTCCATGACACGCTGGAATGTGGACAGTGCATTTTTAAGTCCAAAAGGCATACGAGTAAATTCATAATGTCCGTTTTCGACAGAGAAGGCTGTTTTAGGAATATCTTTGGGATCGATTTCAATCTGATGAAATCCGGAGGCAAGATCGAGAGTTGTGAAATATTGCCATTTTCCAAGCTGGTCTAAGAGATCGGAGATATTAGGAAGAGGGTATTTATCGTCAATGGTACATTCATTGAGTTTGCGGTAGTCTATTACTACTCGCCATTTTTGTTCTCCAGAACAGTCCATTTTTTTGGGAACAACCCAAACAGGAGATGACCAAGGAGAAGTAGAGGGCCGGATGATACCTTCGTTGATCATCTTATTTACTTGAGATTTAACTTCCTCTTTGTGGACCTGAGGATATCTGTATGATTTCGTAAAAATGGGTTTGGCATTATTAGTTTCAATTTGATGTTTAATCTCAGTGGTGAAAGTGAGGTTGTCTCCTTCTAAGTAAAATATGTCTTCGTAATTTAAGCAAAGATTTGTTATGAGTTCTTGTTCTTCCTCGTTAAGATGTTCTGTTCGAAGTCGAGATTTAATTTTGTTTGTACGGTCAATTTTATCAGGACAATAATTTTCCAAGTTATCGTTTGGCTGGAAATTTAGGATAGGGTAATTCGAATAGGGTTCAATTACTATATCGGAAAAGTCGATGATTTTGGGAATTGCATTTGCGTTTACTACGGATGTCAGAAATTCTCCTTTTTCATTTACGTGTACTAACGCGTTGGGAATATGGACTTTTTCTTTTTCTTTTCTGTGCAAAATTACATCTGTATTCGACAGATGACATTTTAATTTGAATATTTGTTCAGATCTGGGATCTATTTTAATTGGATTAGGGGGTTCATTGTTACGCGAATTAGTTTCTACTTTGTGGAGAGGTAATGTTTTAAAGTTTGTAATTAGTTGTTTGTTTTTGAGGTCTATCGTACACTCGTAATGTTCTAAGAAATCGAGGCCTAAGATTCCATCGAAATCAATATCTAAATTATAAATGAAAACTTTATGAGGGTTTCCCACTTGAAACGGGACTAAAGTTGATTCAGTGACAAAAATTTTTTGGTCTGTAATACCCTGTATAGTAATTTGTTCGGGAAAACGTGGTTTGAAATTTTTCACGGTATTTTCTTTAAAGATAGAGATACCAGCACCAAGTAATTTAAACGTATTTGTTGCGTCTTTGATATAGTACAGGTTTTTAGAGTTTACAGCAAGAAGAGGGCTTAAAGAAAAGT
The DNA here is from genome assembly GCA_918026665.1 of Diabrotica balteata. Taxonomy (NCBI): domain Eukaryota; kingdom Metazoa; phylum Arthropoda; class Insecta; order Coleoptera; family Chrysomelidae; genus Diabrotica; species Diabrotica balteata. Next base: position 67,544,693 of record OU898278.1, on the reverse strand, counting down.
CCATTCTGGAAAGTTCAGAGATGGGTTCATGTCGTCCAAATTCAGAGTTTGTATCTGATTTTGTATTTGAGACAAAGATTCGTTCATTGAACTGATATTGTCTGATGGGTGGGTCTGATTCGGGACTGTGAGAAAATCCTGATAGTCTTGGCTATCAATTAAATCGGTTGATTGATCAAATGAATGGTAATAATCGGGAGGTGAATAATTATTATCAGAGAAATCTTCGTATTGGTAGCTTTCATTTAAATCTGAAGTATAGTCGTTAATATAGTCAGGCTCATAGTTAACAAAATGAGCTCTGTGCCTATCGTTTGAAAAATTAGGATTTTTATGGATTACAGAAGGGCGTACTTGTGAATTATTTTGATTTGGTGTGAATTGAGGTCTTTGTTGGTCATTGTGTCTATTGTTTTGAAAATTATTATTCGAGCTGAAAGTTGGTCTCTGAAAGCCATTGCTTTGAGTGTTATTGAAATTTTGATGGCTATTAAAATTTCGAGAATTGTTAAAATTATGAGAGTTGCTGGAATTCTGCGAATTATTTTGGGAATTTTGTCGAGAACGACATTCATTGTACGAGTGGCCCATACGTCCACAAAATGTGCATCTATGTGGTTGAAGGTTTGGTCTTCTAATGGGTTGATTATTTTGATTGGGTTTTGGAGGATTGGATCTATTGATTTTTTGTATTTCAAAATAGGATAATTGTAACTCTCGTATGATGCGGACTTGAGCTTCAAGAAGGTCTTTTGGATTACTAGCACGAATAATATGTGCGATTTTTGAATCGAGGCCAGTCAATAGGGTATTGAGCGCCATTGATTCAATTAATACAATTTGGGCCTGTTTTTCTACAGCAGAGAGGCTAGATTTCTGTATATTATCGTGCATTTTTGCATTAAGGACTTGGACACGATTAAGGAATGTAAGAGCCGATTCATTTGGAAGTTGTTTAACTCTTTGTAAATCTTGTATCAAAGAAGATAAGTCTCTAGTGTCTCCAAAATGAGAAGTAAGAAGCTGTTTGATTTCTAGATACGATAATGGATTTCTTGAACTTATAAGTTGCGCTGCCCTTCCGCGTAATTTATTTTTTATGTGAATTACTAATAGTTGTTTTTGATCACGCGTAGACATATTATAGGCATAATCACAAGCATTTAAAAATGTGTGTAAAAATATTTGATCGCCTTCAAATTCGGGTACGATAGAAAATATTTCAGATAATTTATAGGGTTCCATTTCAGGCTGGTTCTCATTACGAGAAGCGGGACGAGAAATGTTTCCGTTATCATTCATGGTGGTTAATAAATCAATAAATAAAATAGAAATAAAAATATAAGATAATGGATTAATTAAAAATAATTAATCAAATATAAATATCAAATAATAAAACAAAATGTAAATATCAAAATAATAAATCGAAAATGTAAATATTAAAATAATAAGTCAAAATATAGAAAAAGTATTTTTCTAAGACAGTGTCTGATTAGCAGAATAATCGACACAGGTAATTGTTTAATAAAATGAAAATAAAAAAGTTGACGATTTACAGAATAATCGCCAAAAGTTTATAATTATTAAAGTAATTATCAAAAAATATTCAAATTCGGCATAAAATTATTAATTAAATGAATATTTTATATTGGAATATCGAACAGTATATGGTAATAAATGGTATTAAACAAAAATTATATAAGAGATGATTCAGTATTAGACTTACATTAGTTCCAAAAACATCTAGTCGTCTTGTTCTCGACAGCTAATCTACCAGGGGCTTCACTTGGTGTTCCTTCCGTAGATGTCTGCAAAGTTAGGACGGCACTGCTTTTTGGAGTTTTCTGGTTCTTTTTCTGATTAAAGGATTGGAATCCACCGTTGTCAGTTAGGTTCTCCTTGTTCTGCCAACGTTTCCAGATCCTACTGCGACTGCGCCACTTTTTATATCACGAAGCACTTTTTTGACTTTTTAAAAAATTTATTTATTACAAAATACAATTATCAAAGTTACGTGGTAAAAATGAATGAAATGTAAAATATAATGAATGAACTACAAAAATATACTGAATACTGAATTAAGAGCGACAAGCGGTTTTATAATATTACTAAATGCTGACTCAGTGGGAACGTGTAAAAAGCTTGGGTCCCGCTGACTCTGCTGGTACTGCAATTGCAAGGATCCTTATCGGCTCAGGTTGTTGGAAGTGGAACCTGATACCCTGGGAATCGTCGTGATAAGGAACATCGGTTGGTACAATGCATATATATATATATTATATATATTATATATATATATATATATATATGCATATATATATATATATATATATATATATTATATATATATATATATATATATATATATATATATATATAACAATTTATTGTTTTGGAGTATCAGGTATGCGGTCTGTTATTAAAAAAAACTCTTTTTTTTTTTTTTACTCTATATTTCGCTGATTTTTGTCAGCTTCTTCAGGAGATAACTAAAATATGGTTAAAATTTTATATACATAACAGGTGATAATAAACAATAAATTTACTTACAGATTAAGAGTTAAAATATTTAAAAATGTTGAACATAATATATTCAAAACAGTACTGATAGTATTAGTCAAAAGCATCTAGTCACTAGTTAGTTAAATATAACAAAAAAAATATATAGAATTGTAGTGAGAGCAGAAATGCAATAAATTAACATAGAAATATATACAACCAGATATACAATGTTAAATTTATTCAAATAGTAATTAAAGACATAATTTTTAAGTTATTTTTTTAAGAATTTAGCATAATAATTAAGTTTAAGAAGTTTTTTTTTATTTTATTTAATATTTAATATGTTTAATTCAGCCATGTGCTTATGCAAACAAACATACACTGTAGTGTCAGAGTCAAAAAGTTATTTATTTTGAGAATTTTAATTTAAAATAAAATTACACATGTAAAATAGTAAAAATATATTTCATATAAATGTTTAAGTTACATATAATAGTGTAGTTCTGATCTGGAGTGCCTAAAGTCAAGTAAATTGTATATAGAGAATTCTAGAAATGTCAATGGGACTATTTACATAATACATCACAGACAGGAAACCATTCCAGAATTTTCAGATAGAACAAATAGAATGATTCGAACATTATTTATTGCTAGAGTATTCTGGAAACGAAAAAAGATATATATATATATATATATATATATATATATATATATATATATATATATATATATATATACTTCTAGCGGTTAATATGGGCTCCGTACTAAAACGGTATTATACTAACTCCAGGAGAATATACGCCGTGTATATTATTATCTGAGTAGCGCTTTATGTAGACTCCGACCAATACGTCGGATCAAGTGGACTCCGTAATAGGATCAAACATTTTTGGGATCCGTATATAACTTTTCCCGTACACTTCTTAACTCCTGCGATGTTGCCAATAATTGTATTAGTAGTAGATTTTTAAATTTTATAGGTGGTACATTTTGGAACCTATTAATATGAACATCGAGTAGCGTAATCGTCTAACAGTTTAAGAAACTCTTCTGTAAGATCTTTATAATTTTTCAATTACTGCAGTTTATGGCGTGTAATATTTATTTCATGAAGTATGAACTATAATAATTTATAAATTAATCTTTAATATTATAATTTTTTGCTGTCTAATTTCAATATGTTGATTTTTAATTAACAAAATATTTGATGCATTAAAGTCGCGTAGCTATTTTCACCAAACATTCAATTTTAAAGCTATTAGTATTAAAGTCTAAAAAAAACAGTATAAAAATCTAAGGAATTTAATATGGATACACACGTCAGTGTGCTTTTCTCAAGTCTCAAGTTTCTCAAATTCGTACTTCTTCCTTATTTTTTTTAGTCAATATCAATGATTCGCATCCATGTATTAAAATAGGTCTAAAATTTGAATTATGCTAAAAGTATTTAGTTATTGACATTATTATTAACAGTGATTATTTATCTAAGATATTTAAAGTGTTCCATATTTTTGAAATTGTAGTTGTTAACTTTAATATTTTATCTAGATTTATTAAATTGGTCTTTTCTGTTGATTCGCTTGTATTTGGTTTTCATTTCGTTGATTTTTCGTGCTCTCTTTACTTTATTGAAGATGTTTGTGGACGGGAGAGTTTCTTATGAGATCTATGTCATTAGCATATGCTAGGAGTGCTTTGTACCTTGCGGTATTTCCATTTTAGTAAGCTGTTCATTAATTTTTTGACTATTTGAATCGACAATCTGTATTTTATTCGACTGTTATATCACAGAGTTTCTTGGCGCATATTTTCATTCTTGGTGTTTTGTTTCCCGTATCATTATTACAAAGATTTTTTTGGAGATCGACAAGGGAACCCGGTGGTATGTACATGATGTTTTCATAACCAACATCGAAAATTTGTCTTACTGTAAAGTCATAATGATTTTACTAGGAAATATAGTGTTGTTTAATAATAATAAAGTTCAAGCAACAATTCCTATATGCAATACCTTGGTATGATATTTCTGCTCCCCGATACCAAGTAGCAGTCCCGAAAACATTAAAACTGCTACACTCATGTTTCCTATTATCCAAAAATTAGCCAGTCCAGGACTATACTGCCCTCATAAGTGAATAGAATATGTACGGAGGTTTTTGGTAATTTAATAGGATTTTGTGTGTTAGAATATTATTTCTCCGAGAAAGTAAAGAATATTTATTTGATATCCGAATATAATCCATAAATTAAATATTAGAATGCTATAAAATAATGCTACTAGCAGCAAAAACGGTATAATAGTCACTAATGAGAAAATCAAATAAATGTTTTTTAACATACAAAAGAAAGGATGTAGAGTAAGGCATAACGTAACAATAAAGCTATATAATTTTGAAAGATTGCAGCGTTTTAGATATCGTAGATAACGTTGTCACATAAGAAATAAAAGGGAAAATTCAGGTAGCTAACTGATGTATAAAGAACCCTTATAACACTTTTAAATCCAGAAGCCTAATATAAATCTCTAAAATCAGGATATATAAAACAGTGAACCAGTGCTAATGTGTGGATATGTAACGAGAACGTATTAATTAGATCAGGATTGCTAGAAAAGCCATCAGAGGTATTTCCCGACTTACAAAGGTCCGAGTACTAACCAATACCGAACGAAACTAATGCCAAGGTCAAACACATATATAAACATAGCAACGAGGTACAAGAACCTAAATCTCAACTCCAAAGTTGCGCTGGCTTTATCCAAAGGCTCTCTCATTAACTACATTCCCAAGTTTAATTGGTAGGATACCCGGGGGAAAAAATGCCCTTAAGATGTCCACGGATGAAGGGCGCAGATTTAGGAATAATGATACTACTTACCGACTCATCATATTTATCAACACCTGCTATCCTACCTACAATCAATACATATCTGTTGAGGACTATCAAATCAATTACATGTAATCAAACGAACTAGGCTTAAAAAAGTATCCTAGGAAAGGCACTTCGGCAATATTGACATATATTTTTAAAACGCCATTTATGTGGCTGAGTTTGCAATAGGAATGAGGAGACAAAAAGGAAGAAATGGTAATAAAATCTTGTTGCGTTCCGACTATACGATGACGATGATCTCTATATAACATATAGGAAGAAATGGAGAATAATGTCTATGTTCAATTTAGAACTCGTTGGTTTTCTCCCTTTCGAATTGGGTATGTATGTGTATTACCATAGAAAAAATAAAAAAAAACTATAATTATGAAACTCTATCTAAAATAGTAAAATCGATAAACAAATTATATAAACAAAAAGATTATATAAATCCCTAATATTTAAACAGACTGCTTTACAAAAGGTGAACGAATAAGCATAAATAAATTGTCAACAAAATAAATCAGAAGAATATGACACAGTATATTGCTTAAAAAGAATTCTTATGTGACTATGCTAAAATATGATACGATCGGAAAAACGGCAATGACTTTTACAGCTGATTGCCACATAAATATTAATGTAACGCAAATATGATGATATTGCCTCGTACTGTTATATAGCAATTTGTTGTCACATTGCTGAAAGTTACTTGATGGAAATTCATTGTATCTAACAATAAAACAAGTATGCGTTTACACGTTATAGATTGTAACTGAATAAGTTGAGGAGGGGAAAACTGTTTGTCCCAAGTTGGTATTCAGAATTATGTCTGTATTTTGTAATTTGCCAATTTCCATAGGTTTAAATTTTCATGGATATCACTAGACTCGAGAGCAGTGTATGATTCCTTAGTTATATTTTTAAAGAATAGTAAAATAACCATCTAAATAATTATGCATTAGTTAATAACGTAACCTTTGTTTCTAACCCAATTGTCAAATTCCTTTCTTACCGTGGCCTAGTGTTGTACGTCTTTTTAAAAAATGCCTTGATGGGCCCCTAGGCGAGAAGAGACTGACCCTGTTTACCTGTCTTTTGTTTTGTATATTTATTAATATAAACTCAAACAACTATTTGTACCATGTTGAGTCTGGCTGAATGACTAAAAGTCTATGCCAAAAAAATTTCATAGAATCTAAAGACAGCTTAAGGCCTTTATTATAAATATACTTTTTAGTAATGAAAATAAGTAAATAAAACCTAGAATATCCATGTAAAAGAATGTAATCTTTAATCTCTGGGATAAACTCATCTCCTGAACAATGGCGCCGATATATATGTAGTTAAAATTTTGTACACCTATTTTAACCTGTTTGTTTCCTTATTATCCATATTATATGAGTTGTGACCGATGTTACAAACTCATTTACTTTTTACAAAGAGTCTATATAAAGTAAATACTTTGTCATTTTTTATGGAGTTCAACGTAGAAGCCTTCACGAAAATTTAAGTACTAATAAGACCACCGCAATCGGGCGTACCTTGGGTAATGAATAATTAATTAATTGGTTAATTCTTCAATCACTCGTCCAATATAAGTTTTGTCAAATCGGTCCTTTTTAGGACCAACTATTCTATAGAGATAAAGTAAACTATATCCAGAGATAAAGACAATTCATAAGCCTGATGGAAGGTGTAATAAATAAAGCAAATACTATATTGAGTAATTATATAAGCAAAAAGTATATTAACTTTACATTAACATGAATAATATGATTGTCACTTAACTGGGTATTATACATACGCTCTACTTTACTTAAGCTTATCAGACATAAACGCTTAACACAAATGTGACGTATTTCTAGTGCAGTAAGCACATAGAGGGCCAAACCTAGGGTATTTGGTATAAAACTGATCGCAGAAGATTACATAATAAGTGCCGGCAAAGAAGCAAAGAAAAACTTAAAATGAGAGAGGACTCAAACTAGTCACTGCGGGAACCATTTAACTATGTTGAGCTTGGATCCACTATCCACGTATAAAATAAACGATATTACGGCTCCCGATTGAGGATCTGAGCACAAAACTAATTATAAAATTTTGCCCAAAAATACTACAATGGCTAATATCTAAGTCTGTAGACAAGCAAAGCAAAGACAAAGTTATCACTATGCTTTAACCTGGCAAAAACTCCAACGACCACAAAAGCTATCGGCCAATATATCTAGTTATTTTGTGAGCTATACAAAATAAATCTGCACATGATCCTTAATATAAACTGATAATAGAAGAAGAACTCAAATTAAAAGACAAAAGTGGCTATATATGACAGGGAAGATCGTGTACATCACAAATACTAAATCTTGCCCAACACAGCGAAGACGGGTATGAAAAATATCAGTTATGAGGAGTCGTATTTGTCAATCTCAATGCCGCTTACGACACCTTAAATTAGAGGGCATTTTTTCAAAATCTATATGATATCCCCTTAGGTAATAAACTCACTTGTATTATCCGTGTATGCCTACACAACATAAGATTTTTCGTATCACTCAACGGTAAGAATAGCAGATGGAGAACGTAGAAGAACGATTTTCTTTGGGGTACCGTAATCGCACCTACGCTGTATAACATTTACACAACCCATACCGGTAAATAGTAGGACTTTTATTATGTAGACGATACATCTATTGTTGCATAACCAAAAACTTTTGTTGCTAAAGTAGAGAAAAATCTAAATCTAAATAATACCTTAATCAAAATAAAAATAGAATCTGAATCAATTTTAAGCCACACCCCGGAAAAAGTTAGGTATGCTCCTTCAATGTTCCTAACAAAGACGCTTTCACAAATCTGAACATATACCTGAACCAATAGTGTCAAGAAATCCTTAAACTCTGCACTTGCTATAAATACCTTGAAGATAGTTTCTATCACACTTTATTATTCACAGAACTTTGTTTAAAACTAAATGAAAACCTAATACTACTATAAAAAAGAAATGAGAACCAAAAAAATAATATTCTCCGCAAACTTGTCAGCTCAAAATAGGGAGCACATTCTTCCACCCTTAAAACGTAGACTTGAACTCTATGCTTCTGTCGAATATACCTTGCTAGTATGGGTGACATCAACACATACTTAATACGTAGATTTAGCTATAAATTAGTCAGTCAAATTCAGAGTACCTATATTAAGACTCACATCCATACATAAGCTCTACAATATCGTAGCTATCAATCCACCTAATATCCGAAGATAAGTAGCTAGAGAACGAAAGAAACAAAGTCTAGATTCGTAACATCAACTCCACGCATACCAGCCCATTTTATGACTAGAATCGAAGAAAAAACTGGCCAGATCAACACATCTGCAGGAAACTTCCTGATGGTAGTTATCTTCCTTAAATCTGCCAGGAGGACTCCGGTTAATCTATGCGAATGTGGGGTGGTATAAGATTCATCACACTTTCTTAGTTGACTTTATCATCCAAATCGGTCTTTTCTGAAGGAAAAGGTTAATTTATTTGAACTAAACATGTAAAGTACAGTCAGTAAGCTATTACTTATAAAGTAAAGATCATTGCAAATTTGACACTACCTCCACTTATATTGATTACATATTACCCCTAAATACTAGATAAAATATTCAGAAATATGTAATGATCGTGAAGTGATATAATTCTTGTTAGATAAATTAAGCATTCTTCCCTTTTTAGTGCACTACTACCCATTTTTACACAAAAATATCTATTTTAGCACTATATTTCGAGATAACCGTCTATCCAGAATTATATGTAATACACAGATACAACTAGAAATAAAATAATAAAAAAGCTGTATACAAGATATCATAAAACAAGAGATGAAATAAAAGAAGTTTTTATTAAGAGGGTTCTTAAATAAAACGTATAAAGACATACTCACGTTAACAAAATACATTAGGAAATTTCCGCATATGAAACAAAATCCAATTTCGTAATGAAATCCTTTTGTATCTATAAAGCTATTTTTAGAGAAGCACGTACCTACCAAAAACAGGTAGTTATTAGTATACATATCTGTTACACACTGTAATGCGTATGAATGATAACAAAAATAAGAAGTTCATATAAACATACTTTATTGAAAGAGGTAAAAGTACACTGCTAAGAAAGTACATTGTATTTCTTATACTTTCATTTTAATCCTCTCCAATCAAGATTTTAAAGCAGCTTCACTCCATTAGTCCATGTTTGTTGCTTTTTGTCACTGTATCTCCTTTGTCTTTATCATTATCATAACGTAGCGCTACAACACTGGGTGAGTCTTCGCTAACTACAAATTTTCTCCAAGTTGATCGATTTTCCACGAATCTGTAATCAACTGGAATGTTATTTTGTTTAGATATGGCATTTTCTGTGCTAACTTCCTTCCATACCAGTTTTATAAGTTTGACATCTTGGCGTCTATGCATGTGTCCGATCTACCTTAAGGGATTTATTTTCCGGAACAATATCGTTATAAGAGCTTTCTTTATTTAGTATGTGTTCTTATTCTATGCAGATTTGTAGCGATATGATAATGAGGTTAAAAAATGTTTATTATTTTTCTTTCAAATATTCGTAATTCTTCCTTACTTGTTTTACTCATTGTCCATGATTCGTATCCATGTATTAAAATAGGTCTAAAGTTTGAATTATTCTCTGTATTTTTTAGTGGCATTATTATTAACCGTGATAATTTATCTTATAAGATATTTAAAGTGTTCCATATTTTGGAAATTGTGATTGTTAACTTTAATATTTTATCTAGATTTATTGAATTAGTCTCTTTTGTTGATTCGCTTGTATCTGGTTTTCATTTCGTTGATTTTAAGTGAAAAATTTTTCGTGCTCTCTTCACTTTATTGAAGATGTTTGCGGACGAGAGAGTTTCTTATGAGATCTATATCATTAGCAGAAGTGCTTTGTACCTTGGGCCGGTAATGGATTACGTCTTAAATAGGCGATATTTCTTTTTTAGTAGGCTGTTTATTAATTTTTTGACTATTTGAAACGGTCCTGCAAGTGACAACAGTAGGTTCATTTAATTTCGCTTCGTAATAAACTTAAAATTATTCGGGAATTACAAGTTAGAAAATTCAACAGAGTTCAAAAATAAGTATCAAAAGTTAAGTGCATACAGGTGATAGTAGTTAATAAAGAAAATACCATCAGACAAGTAAGATAGAACTATTTTAATAATTTTAACAAGTCTTAAGTAAATGAATAATTGAGTGAAAGATTAAAAAAGTGGTTTTGGCGAATGTTCGAAGGGTCGACCTGCTTAGGCATTCCTACGCGTTTTTTTTTTTGTTTTTTTTTTTGGCAGATAAGAAAGTAATTAATGCTGACAAGAAATTAATGATCAAAATAAAAGCCACATAATTTTATTACAATAAATCCAGATCTGGCCTTAAAATAGGTTTGATTAAAGTTGGGATTAGAATTAAATTAAATTAAAATAATAAATTAAAAGTAAATGTAATACAATAACTAAATCGAATGAACAGCAAAAGAAATAAGCCAGAACACGATAACTCATTCGACGAGGAGGAAGCCTTCAAAAGAAGCAAAGCCACGTTAAAACATCTCCAAAGGATAACATAAAAAATCGCGAAATGGAAGAACTAAAAAAACTACTAGAAGAAATAAATAAGGAGATTAAAACGGAAATAAAAGAGCTGAAAACAGAAATGAAGGAAGAAAATAAGGAGATGAGAAGATATATAAATGAAGTTAAAGAAGAGATAAAACAAAATAACGAAGAAATAAATAGCATAAAACTGGAAATAGAAAGGGTGAAGGAAGAATGGACCAAACAGAAAGAAGAACTGAAAAGAGAAAACGAACTAACCAAAACCGATAACAAAAGATAACGGAAGAATTAAATGATCTACAACGCTCATTAGAAAGGTTAGACAAAGAAAAAAGAATATAATCATCAGTGGATCAAAAATAGACTCTGAAGACCCAAAAACATTGAAAGAGGGAATGACTACTATATTAGAAAATCATCTTGGAGTCAAAACCAATATTAAAAGAGCACAAAAAATAGGAACAAAAACATGCTTAATTGAACTTGAAAGCGAAGAAGAAAAAACAACAATCTTAAGAAATAAATACAAACTTAAGAATGTGAAGATCGAAAAAATATGGATTACAGAGGATCTCACAAAAGGAGAGAGAGAGAGAAAATGGAAGCTTTAAGAGATAAAGCAAGAGAAATGAGGGAAAATGGAAAAATGGTCAAAATAGGATACAATAAAATCACAGAGGACGGCAAGGAATGGAGATGGTGCTATAAAGAAGAAAAGGTGTTGGAAATAGCGTGTTCAAAAAACTACCAGAGCAACATAAAAAGAACCAAGGAGAGGCCAAGCAACGAGTAGAGAAAGAAGAATTACTAAATAAACCGGACAATGACGACAAATGTTTGACAAATGACAAATTTAAGTAGTAATAGGAATAGGATTAGAAATAATAAAAATAGATTATAAATCAATTTTAAGCCAAACCCCGGAAATGTCCCTAATAGAGACGCTTTCACAAATCTGAAGATATACCTGAACCAATAGTGTCATGAAATCCTTAAACTCTGGACTTGCTATAAATACCTTGAAGATAGTTTCTATCACAGAACTTTGTTTAAAACCACATGGCAACCTAGAACCAGAAAAATAATATTCTCCGCAAACTTGTCAGCTCAAAATAGGAAGCACATTCTTCCACCCTTAAAACGTAGACTTAAACTCTATGCTTATGCTGCCGAATATACCTTGCTAGTATGGGTGACAAAAACACATACTTAACGTAAGTATATTTAGCTATAAATTAGTCAGTCATCAGATCATCACATCTGCAAGATATACAAAAAAAATATAAGCTGCTCCTCGAAATCTGAACCCTCGAAAGGAACTTCCTTATGGTTGTTATCTTTCTTAAATTTGCCTGGAGGACTCTTGCCTGCAAACACCGGTTAACCTGTGTGAATGTGGGGTGGTATAAGATTCATCACACTTTCTTAGTTGACTTTTCCATTCAAATCGCTCTTTTCTGAAGGGTCAAGGTTTATTTATTTGAACTAAACATGTTAAGTATAGCCAGTAAGCTTTTACTTATAAAGATCATTGCAAATTTGAAACTAACTCCACTTATATTGATAACATATTACCCCTAAATAGAAAATAAAACATTCAGAAGTATGTAATATTGGAAAAGTGGTATAATGCTTGATAGATAAATTCTTTCTTTTTTTGTGCACTACTACCCATTTTTACACAAAAATATCTATTTTAGCACTTAAATATTTATTTTGAGATAACCTTTTATCCAAACTTATATGTAGTACATAGAAAAAACCAGAAATAAAATAATAAAAAAGCTGTATAAAAGATATCATAAAACAATGGATGAAATAAAAGAAGTTCTTATTAATCCGATTCTTAAATAAAACTTATGAAGACATATTCACGTTAACAAAATACATTGGGAAATTTCCGCATATGAAACAAAATCCAATTTGGTAATGAAATCCTTTTGTATATATAAAGCTATTTTTAGAGAACTCGTACCTACCAAAAACAGGTAGTTAATAGTATACATATCTGTTACACACTGTAATGCGTATGAATGATAACAAAACTAAGGAGTCCATATAAACCGTCCAGACTTTACGCGAGAATTATACATCTTATAGCAGAGTTGCCAAACTATCAGAGCTTACTTAAACCGATATACATATGGTTCCAATATACAGTGAAAAAGATCTGAACGACCCCTATAATATATACACGTGAACTAAGCGATATACATTTATGATACAGGGATAATTATGGGCTCCAAATTTTTTTTAAAAATTATGAAACTATACATGTTGACGAATCGACAGAGCCAATATTATGGAATGGTCAAGTGAGCTCCGTATATCGGTGTCCACTTGACCACGGAGCTCAACTGAACCTGAATTTTAACATGGGCGGAGTCCACTTTATGCCGTAAATATATATATATATATATATATATATATATATATATATATATATATATATATATATATATATATATATATATACTTCTAACGGTTAATGTAGGCTCCGTACTAAAACGGTATTATACTAACTCCAGTAGAATATACACCATGTATATTATTATCTAGGTAGCGCTTTATGTAAACTCCGACCAACAGGTAGGATCAAGTGGACTCCGTAACTGGATAAAACATTTTTGGGATCCGTATATAGTTTTTAGCATACACAACTAAGCTCCTGCAATGTTGTCAATAATTGTATTAGTCGTAGATTTTCAAATTTTATAGCAGGTACATTTTGGAACTAAAATTTATTTAAATATCCACCAGTTTACTCATCGAGGAATTTCATGAATATTTGGCTAATGTATTTAAATAGGTTATAATATAAATTGTTAACAATATAATTTTATTTTTATGTATAATAAGCACGGTGATAATTTATATTACTTGCTCTAATTATTTTCAAACTTTAGTAAGTGTCTATTATAAACTAATTAATGCTAATAAATAGCATTATTTTATAGCATTCTAATATTTTTCTAATCTTTTATCTAATATTTTAAGAGCTTATTAAATTGCCAAAACCTTCCTTTCATATTCCATTCACTTATAAGGGGCAGCACTAACATCAGTACGATAATAACGCGTACCTATAGTCCTGGGCTGGCTAATAGGAAGCATGAGTGTAACAGTTTTATTGGTTTCGGAACAGCTACCTGGATTGGGGAAGCAGGATATCAGCATTAAGTTAATGCATATAGAAATTGTTGCTTAAACAGCGAAATATCAAATACCAGACGGCACGACGGTAGCAGTCTGAGAAAGCAACACAAAACAACTTATTATTAGACAATATCATATTTTCTAATAAAATAATATTGACTTTACAACACGAGACAAATTTTCTGCTGTTGGATATCGAAACATGTACATAGCAACGAATTTTCTTACGAATAGTTATGCTGATGATAAGATCTAAAGCATAAATGTAATAATAGAACATAGAAGATTGGAGCAATTTAGATATCTCTGATAACGTTGTCACATAAAAAATGCATGTAGTAAACCATAGACATATAATACAAATAGACTGACTGCCGCCATACATCCGCGTTTCCGCAATGCGACAGAGAAAACTGACGAAAAGCAATCCCTGCATCTTTCTCTAATGGGACGGGTTTATTGACCACGTGTTCGATAAACCTGACAAATTAGAAAGAGATGCAGGGACTACTTTTCACTAGCGTCTCGAGCCTGACCTACTCTTATGTGCAGACATGCGCAGTTCAATTGTATCCATTTCTGAATGTGTCAATGAGGTTTATGTGTATTGTTGGTTGCAAACATTTTTTTTATAAATTAATAATATAATTGCTTCAATCTATCTTTTTAACCCGTTTGATAAATTTAATAATGTTTAAATTATAGGAATAACTCTAAAATAAATAGTAAATAATAGCAACACAAAACTAAAGGTTTTTTAAAATGGTTTTAAAAAGTATTAAAAAAAAAACTTTTTGCGCATTTTTTCCAATAAAAATTTGTTATTTTATATACAGGATGTTGACTGATGTTATGTATCAATTACTATGATACCAACTTTAATATTTTAAATGAAACATTGGTTATATTATAAAATTTTTGGATTCTGCACAAAATTCCCAGAACTTTGATATATTGCATGTTATAGTTTTAATTAACTTATTTTAGGATACAGGGTGGTTAATGAATAGATCACTCTCTGCATGTCTCCTTATGCCTTTAAAAGGTTCTATACCTAATTTCAATAAAGAAGAGTGAGTTCAGTTTCGTATCTCAACTTGTTTTTAATAATGTATATAGTATATACTCTACGATATGTACCTATATTTTTTTAACATAGATATTATGTCAAATAAATGAAACTGCGCAAGTCTGCACATAAGAGTAGGTCAGGCTCTAGACGCTAGTCTACTTTTCGTCACTTTTCTCTGTCGCACTGGGGAAAGGGATCTTTATTGCAACAGTTAATCCATTTGTATTTTATGTCTATGTATCAAACTGATATCTTCATATCACTATTAAATCTACAAAAAGAAGAAATTGCAATATAAACAAAATTTGTTTAGTACGTGTCTAGAAAAGAACTAAAAAAAGGAATTTGGATATAGAATTCGTCAACTACATGTGTAGTATAAAAATCAAATTTATTCTTTTAACCAAAATGTTCACACCAAGTTTGATTGTATTAAAATATTCGGTAGCTCCAACTAACTGTACTCTATAGTATTCAGTTATCCATCTCAATATGTCCAACTTTATTTTTTTTTATTTTTTGGATAGAATACAAGAAATATGACACAATATTTATTAATACATATTTTATTTGGCGTTTCGATGTTTAAATAGGAGTTCGTTCTCAAAAATGTACAATATTATTTTTACAAGGTATTGCAAGATGTTATTTATGTTTTTACTTTATCTGGCTGGTTATATTATAATCAATTAGTTCCCAGTTGTTTCGCACTTTGTATTTATTTGTGATATTATCCATAACAGGTTCATATATTTCTTTAATAATATTCTTCTTTCTGCAACGCTCAATCGGCTGTTATTTTGTTTTTTCGTCGTCCATTTAATTTTTTGCTTAAAAAGGAGCGAGTATATATTCTGTTGTTAATCTCGTTTGTAATGTTTTTATTAACAGTGATTTTAGTTCACACATAATTAGACCGATGAACCATTTCAAAATTGTACTAGTCTATTGACATAGTATGTCTTATCATGTTTCTCTTTTTATGATATATTTTTTTATCCTCGTTTATATGGAGGACCCATTTTTTCCGCTTTTTCGTATTGAATTTATCGAAGTTTTTGTTGTTACTATTGTAGTTCTGCAACTACATAAAGCATTATTAAAATATCAATAGACTTTTTGTTAGTTTTGATTCTTCTCGTATAATTAGCCCAGTAACAGAGAGTCATTCCATCCAATAAGGTTGGAGGCTGCTCAGTCATCAAAGACAATCATTCCATTCAGTAGGGATGAAGGCTGCTTAGTCATCAAAGACAGTCGTTCTATCCAGTAGATGAGGTGGCTGCTCAGTTATCGAAGAGAAGAGTTTGAAACAAATAATATGTGTGAATTGACAAAGTTCAGAAGAACTGAAAGAGAAGTGATGGAAAAAAAATACTAAAAATAGGGCTAAGCTCAGAGGAACAAATTTAAATGGCCAAAGAGACACTAAATCTCAAGTGAGTGTTCGGGCTAGCTTCAATGCACTGGATTGTGGCTTTAAAGATTTAAACAGATAGCAAGGATACTGAGCTAATGAGACAAGAAACGAAATGAGACCTGGTAATATCAAACGTGATACAACTAAAGAAGGTCACTGGGAATAAATTTATAGAAAGAGAACAATAAGAAGAGAAAAGAAGGGCGCCAACTCAACGATAGTTGAGATTTTGAAGTAACAAATGAATCTGGAGATAATACTCTGAAATACAAAAATACTAAATATTAATCTTGTTTTGCTATGTTATATACTGGTTAGTAGAACTGAAATAAAACTCAAAATAGCAACAATAAATATATTTATAAACAAATGTATATAGGTATATGTGTATAAACAATTTACATATAATGCAAAGCCAAATAACAGTGGTAGTGGATGGTGTACAGATACAATAGGACCTAATAGCCCCTCAACAAATGAATAGTCACTACCACTGGCCAAATAAAATATGAAATATTAGTATACAACAAGAATAGTCCGTAGGGTAGCTAAAGTCTTAAAACAAAAAGGTAGTCATTTAAATTTAAATTAGTTCTACTAAAATGAGGTACTAATGACAATATTGTAAAGATATCAAACTTGATAAATCTCTATTACAATTATATTAAATATATATATTACATCCAAAAAATGAGCTGTTCCATACTCATTATATAATATTTAAAAACAAACCACATTAAATTTATGTCCCTCTTAATATCAAATTGTATTATATTAACAAAAATATTATATCCAAAAAAAAGTGAGTTTGGTCAGACTCTCTAAATCCTAGTTAAAACCTAATAACACATGAAGTGTCCCTTTTTCCTCCCGAATATTTTATAATTAAATTATCAAAAAAAAATTATCATAAAGGTATTCACCTTATCATATGCATATGATCAGTTAACAGTAAATATAAAGTAATACATAATACAAAAGGTCAAATAGTTAAACGACTTATCTTTACAGCACTATAAGTCCATAGGAAAAACTCCTCTTGGCACGGCTACATCAGTTTGTGGCTGTAAAGACGAATCCTGGTCACAAAAGCCACAACCAGTCACTGGCCTCTGGGTGACAGCAAAATCCACGGGTTTGCTAACTATGTATCTAAGGATTCTGTTACTAGTATCCTTGAGGGAATATTCTCAAGAGAATATCCTCAAGTAAAGTGAAAATAATATTTTCACGTGACGGAATCTAAAATGATTATTTAATTTAATAAATACAATTCAATAGGTGTAGCAGCATGGATTGACTGCACCAAAACAAAACATCAAAACATTAGGTATTAGGTTAAGTAAACATCATGTCAAATTTATGAAGTTACTTTCGTAGGCATGGCAAGCTTGCGCCATGAAAAGAACATGCGCAGAATACAGAAGGCTGTACCACATTTGTAGAACCTTTTATATTCCACCAAAAAAATTAGGTAAAAAAAAAAACCAAAAAACTTAATGATAACGACATGGAATAAAACAGAATTTAAGTTTAACTATATAAAAAAATGACCTTCTGTTCTTTGTAAGTAAATCAAGGAAATTTTATATTTAAATTATTTCGGAACTCAAAAATAAATCTCTAAAGAAATACTAAATACAATGATAAATTTGATTATATGATAAAGAGATAATACGTATAAAATGATTTACTTACATGGAGCTCGCAGCACGCCAACAAAAAAACTCTTCCTTTTTATGTGGAACTCATAAATGAATATTGATTTTATTATTTTACTTATTATTATTAAGATATGTATTTTATTTATAAATTAATTTATTCTTCCCCAAATTATCTTCCTTGCTCCAATTCCGTCACTTGGTGAAAAATTTCACCGGTTGACGTGTCTGCAATCAGTTCTGACCAAAACTGATCGTTCGACTTCCGCATAAAATCGATCTTCCTTTCAAAGCGACTACAGCGCGTGTGGTGAAGGAATGTCGATTTAAAATCGATCGTAGGCGGGTAATAAAAATTTCTTGAGGGGTTTAAATTGGACTAGTCAGTAGCGTAAACGCTACATTCTCCCTCATCTCCAGCAAAAAAAAAAAGGAACTTTTTTTTTTTTGTGGCAGAACGATCTAACGCTGGGTCGACAATGAACGTTGATACGTTAAAATTGAACATTTTCCTCACCAGTCAACCATTTGCTCAGGAATTGGAACAAAATCAAGGACGAAATAAAAATATGGAACGAAGAATATGAGACGAAGTCATACATTTTTTTTTTAATGCGATAATGTATGTTAATTTAGTATAAACCAAAGATTAAAAAAAAAAAATATACATTTTAAGTTTAATTCTATAACATTACAGATCAAGTTAACTTTTAACACTACTTATCTACATTCTCAAGTATTAGTAAAAACAACCATCGTTAAAACTACATTATATATGTGTATTAACAACCCCTAACACAATATCTCCAAGAACCATTCATAACAACGAAATTCAAACAAAGTTCTATGAACTTTACCCAACGTTGACACTAGAGCGACCCGATTCTATTCGTCACCATAGAGTTCAATGAGGGCCTAATTACTCAGAACTAGTTGAAACTACAAACCTAAACATATATATGGTTCGGGATATCAACAACAAGGTAAAAGATAATTCAATACACCTACTTGATTTAGCAGCGGTAGGAAAACACACAATCGGTAAAGGCACAAGCCTAGATACTAGCAAGCCCACTATACTCATGGTATAGGGTATGCTAAAAAAAAGGTAAGTAAGATAAATGCAATCCCAACTCATAGTAAAGGATATGCACAAAAGGTAAAAGATAATTGCACGTCCAGATGTACTCATGGTAGAGGATATGCACAAAACTCACTTCTACCAGCTATACACTTGGTAGAAGGAAAGATAAAAGAGATCCTAACTGTAATACCTAAACTGTACTATTGACGTGTTCCAATTCTTTACTCACGACAAGAACAGTAAAGGACAGATTTTTAGGACTCTATAATCAAGATAAAGATAAGATATATATTCATAAGATATAGATAAGAAATAAACTTATCCAGGTAAAGGTAAAGATAACTAACTTAAGGTAAAGGTACAAGATAAACCAATTAAGGTAAAGATAAACTCAAGGTAAAGATACGAGATAAACTCAGTCAAGATACGAGATAAACTCAAGGTAAAGATACAAAATAAACTCCATTACAGGTATGAGATAAACTCCATAAAGGTAAAGATAAACTCAATTAAGATACAGATAAAGATAACTCACATCTACCAATCCATATCACTAGTAGAGAGACAGGTAAACAAACAGTATACAATAAGATATGTTAAAACTCAAATACTTTGAGAAGGTAATAACATAGGAGATAACAAACTAAGTTAAACATACTTACTGCTGAATATCAGAACGATCCAATTCTAAATGACACATTCTAATTTCAACCTAAGAGACACTCAAGGAACAACTAATATTTATTGATATATTTCTGAGCCAAGTGAGGGCACACATCCAGGGTGATCAATCCTGAACCCACGCTAAAACACCGACACAGTAAGTAAATATGAATGCATAAGCTTTATGGTCATGATCCACAAAACTATACAATACTATTAAAGAAAATATTTGGAATGTTTTCCGAATTATCCCTGTAAATATCTATTCAACTCAGAACTCAAGATGGGGAAATTCCCATATATCCATCCTGTACTTCTATGATATGCAGTTGGACTTTTGAGAGAAAACAAACAACAAAATTAGCAAGTCCATAAACCTAGATAATAACCAACATTAGGATAAGATAAAAAAAAAATAGAAGGCAAAATAGCACAACATCTTATGGTTTTTGCCAGGTAAACAAAATTGATAAACAGATCTTAAAAACCAAACTGGTACAGAAATGATAAGGGACCAATGAGATCTAACGATATAAGTTGAAATGGAAAATCAATCCGTCGATAACTACCCATTAAACCTGGTTGGGGAAGATTTGTCGGTTTGCATGTAGCACAGATTTGCATTAAGCGATATAGCTACGTACAGTTTGACTCATCTTCGGCCAGTAATAAAGTTCAGATATTCGACGGAAAGTTTTGTAGAAACCAAAAGGAGCTGCAGTAGGATGGTCATGAAAAGTGACCAAAACCTCTGCTCTATTGGGAGTTGGAACGACTATCTTCCAATCCGACATTCCAGTAAGGGAATCTATGGAACTTAAGACATGTTTATACAAAACACCATGTTCAACTTTAAAATCGGGAAATTTACCTGGTACATTCTGTACATCATAAAACATTTTTTAACAATGGACTGGTTAGATGACGGACTCTCAACTCATACTCTAATTCAGGAACTAACAGATGCTCTACCTTGAAAGCAGACATATTACACAACTGAAATATACAAGAGAATGAGTAAAAGTAGGTAAAGTTTAACTTACTCTCTGACTCCAAATTATTATTCTGAAGGGATACCTATACCAGTAATGTTCAATTGTTTTGGTCCAGTTATGAAATCCAATGAAATATACTGCTACAACACCCTAAGGAACCTAAAATTTCAAAACTGTTATTTCGAGGTAGTGACTCAACTAATTGACTACTCCGGACTTGTAAAATATGTGAAATAGTTAACTTTAGTTCTTTAAATTTTTAATGAATTTATTATTAAGCTAAAATAGTTATTTAACAAATCAAAACAAAGTAATTTATTCAGTCTACACAGTATATAGCAAAACAAGTCAATTTAAGATATAGATATAAGGTAATGTCCAACAAAAAAAATTGAAAAAACAAAACTAAACGTTAAAATGAAAATCTAAAAGCACAACCAGTGAAAACCACAACAACCCAAGATCAAAATCAAAAGTTAAAGGAGATATATATATATATTTTTTTTAAGGCAGAAGTGGAAAAGAAGCCCCACGTTGGGCGCCAAGTGAAACAAATAATATGTGTGAATTGACAAAGTTCAGAAGAACTGAAAGAGAAGTGATGGAAAAAAAAATACTAAAAATAGGGCTAAGCTCAGAGGAACAAATTTAAATGGCCAAAGAGACACTAAATCTCAAGTGAGTGTTCGGGCTAGCTTCAATGCACTGGATTGTGGCTTTAAAGATTTAAACAGATAGCAAGGATACTGAGCTAATGAGACAAGAAACGAAATGAGACCTGGTAATATCAAACGTGATACAACTAAAGAAGGTCACTGGGAATAAATTTATAGAAAGAGAACAATAAGAAGAGAAAAGAAGGGCGCCAACTCAACGATAGTTGAGATTTTGAAGTAACAAATGAATCTGGAGATAATACTCTGAAATACAAAAATACTAAATATTAATCTTGTTTTGCTATGTTATATACTGGTTAGTAGAACTGAAATAAAACTCAAAATAGCAACAATAAATATATTTATAAACAAATGTATATAGGTATATGTGTATAAACAATTTACATATAATGCAAAGCCAAATAACAGTGGTAGTGGATGGTGTACAGATACAATAGGACCTAATAGCCCCTCAACAAATGAATAGTCACTGCCACTGGCCAAATAAAATATGAAATATTAGTATACAACAAGAATAGTCCGTAGGGTAGCTAAAGTCTTAAAACAAAAAGGTAGTCATTTAAATTTAAATTAGTTCTACTAAAATGAGGTACTAATGACAATATTGTAAAGATATCAAACTTGATAAATCTCTATTACAATTATATTAAATATATATATTACATCCAAAAAATGAGCTGTTCCATACTCATTATATAATATTTAAAAACAAACCACATTAAATTTATGTCCCTCTTAATATCAAATTGTATTATATTAACAAAAATATTATATCCAAAAAAAAGTGAGTTTGGTCAGACTCTCTAAATCCTAGTTAAAACCTAATAACACATGAAGTGTCCCTTTTTCCTCCCGAATATTTTATAATTAAATTATCAAAAAAAAATTATCATAAAGGTATTCACCTTATCATATGCATATGATCAGTTAACAGTAAATATAAAGTAATACATAATACAAAAGGTCAAATAGTTAAACGACTTATCTTTACAGCACTATAAGTCCATAGGAAAAACTCCTCTTGGCACGGCTACATCAGTTTGTGGCTGTAAAGACGAATCCTGGTCACAAAAGCCACAACCAGTCACTGGCCTCTGGGTGACAGCAAAATCCACGGGTTTGCTAACTATGTATCTAAGGATTCTGTTACTAGTATCCTTGAGGGAATATTCTCAAGAGAATATCCTCAAGTAAAGTGAAAATAATATTTTCACGTGACGGAATCTAAAATGATTATTTAATTTAATAAATACAATTCAATAGGTGTAGCAGCATGGATTGACTGCACCAAAACAAAACATCAAAACATTAGGTATTAGGTTAAGTAAACATCATGTCAAATTTATGAAGTTACTTTCGTAGGCATGGCAAGCTTGCGCCATGAAAAGAACATGCGCAGAATACAGAAGGCTGTACCACATTTGTAGAACCTTTTATATTCCACCAAAAAAATTAGGTAAAAAAAAAAACCAAAAAACTTAATGATAACGACATGGAATAAAACAGAATTTAAGTTTAACTATATAAAAAAATGACCTTCTGTTCTTTGTAAGTAAATCAAGGAAATTTTATATTTAAATTATTTCGGAACTCAAAAATAAATCTCTAAAGAAATACTAAATACAATGATAAATTTGATTATATGATAAAGAGATAATACGTATAAAATGATTTACTTACATGGAGCTCGCAGCACGTCAACAAAAAAACTCTTCCTTTTTATGTGGAACTCATAAATGAATATTGATTTTATTATTTTACTTATTATTATTAAGATATGTATTTTATTTATAAATTAATTTATTCTTCCCCAAATTATCTTCCTTGCTCCAATTCCGTCACTTGGTGAAAAATTTCACCGGTTGACGTGTCTGCAATCAGTTCTGACCAAAACTGATCGTTCGACTTCCGCATAAAATCGATCTTCCGTTCAAAGCGACTACAGCGCGTGTGGTGAAGGAATGTCGATTTAAAATCGATCGTAGGCGGGTAATAAAAATTTCTTGAGGGGTTTAAATTGGACTAGTCAGTAGCGTAAACGCTACAAGTTCTATCTGTCAAACAAGAGAGTCGTGTCTTGGTTAAGGGGTAGCTTTGCGCTATAGCTGATTCTTTTGTGGTTTCTGTGTGTCAAAGGAGTAAGGTACAATCTACATATTTGTTGCCAAAATTACTTTGCTACTGTATCGAGTACCGTTTGAATAATAATATGAATTTTGTTACGAATTTATCTTTTATGCTCAACTCTAATAAATCTTTTACCGCGAATTGGAAAACATGTTTTAACCTTTATTTGAAACATTCATCGTTAACGTTCAGTGGACCATTTTACGTTTATCTAAATAAGTATTTACTATATTGTGTAATAGCTGTAGTTTTATTTTACTATTGTATCTGTATGGGTATAATGTATAATATAATATTATTTTGTATATTTATAAATATACAAAATCATCCTAATTGCATTACATTGATATTTATGTGGCAATTAGCTAAGTCATTAGTCTTTCCAGCCGTATCATATTTTCCCTGATTTTTTTTTTGTAGACAAGCGGTTTAGTTTGTGTAATATAATATCTCCGATTCGTTTCATAATATTTAGTTTTCAAATCAGCTGTAACGCTAATTCGTTCACCTTTTTTAAATCCCTATATATGAGTTGCGACCGATATCACAATTTTAATACCTAAGTTGTTAAAAATAAGTTATTTTAAATTAAGTCTTTAATACCTAAAATTATTACTATACAAATCTGATTCGAAATATCGTCAAAAGTAATACACGGCATGTAAAATTTAAATTTTTAATAAAAAGTAAAAGATTAGACATTACTTATGGGGTTCAAAGAACGAGCTTGTACGAAGATTGAAGTACTAATAAGACCACCGCAATCGGGCATACCCCGGGTAATGATTAATTAATTAATCGCCTAATTCTTCAGTCACCCCTTTAATATGATTTTGTCAAATTGGTGCTTTTTAGGACCAACTATTCTAATAACAACTGTTTAGGGTATATCTAGAGATAATGAAACTTTACTTAAACTTATCAGACATATGCGCTAAACACGAATCTGAGATATTTCTAGAGCAGGAAACACATATAGGACCTAACCTAGGGCACTTGGTATAAAGCTGATCGCTAAAAACCCCATTATAGATATAGACATGCTATTTCTATCGAAAACGAAGCAAAGAAAAACTTAAAGTAAGAAAGAACAAAACCAGTCAGCTGAGAGAACTTTTAAACGACGTTGAGCTTGGATCCACCACATAGTAAAAATACTACAATGGCTTATCCGGATGATGAACAACTGTATTCAAATTATGAAGATACCCAAAGTCTAGAGACAAGCCAAATTTGTCCAAAATCGGTACAGATCTCGGTTGACAGAGTAATAGTCTAATTTTGTAAGGAGTTTTACCTTTAGTTTTAGACTTATTGTAATCATTAATTTTGAATTAAATTAAACTAATGTACCCCTTCCTAAACAAGATGGCCTAGTTGCCTGGTTTCAACTATAACGAGAATAATATCTTGATGGAAGGGGGTTACAACTACTGGAGGGTTTCTGGGTAGGGCCCCCCTCCGGTTACGCCACTGCATGGTTTAGTGCTGAGTGTCCGGACCACAGAAGTGTAGTAGACTTTCGAAACGGACCATTACGGAATATAATTTGTGACCCCTGCTCTAGAAGATGAGTAGCTAGAGAACGAAAGAAACCAAATCTAGATTCGCAAGATTCACTTTTCGAATACCAGCCCATTGTACGATGGCTCAAATCAAGGAAAAACTGGTCAGATCAACACATTTGCAAGATATATCAGAAAAAACATGTTAATAATAAGACACTAATTTGTTTTAACGTAATTTAACAGAACTAAATACAGCGTACGAAGAAATATTCGGAAGTAAAAGTAAACATAAGTAAATAAAGCGATCTTTAATATTACAGTACACAACAACAAGGGCAAGAAACTGATAACAGAATTAATGAAACACATGCAGACATTTGCGCCATTCAAATGAGGTAAAAAGGTCACAGGTCACAAGATTTAGCAACGACATAGCACCAGGTATGAAGTAAATCTTAAAAGTATACAACATTAAAACGGAAAACCCTTAAAAATGTGGGCGCATAAGATGAATACACAATAAATAATCACATATTTCAGTAGGCAAGATCGACAAAAGTATACTTTTATCAAGCGGACACAAATCAGTGATATACTACATGTTGACAAACAAAAATTTTCATTACAAAGAAGTATTAAACTGAAAAAATTAGTTGAGGAAAAAAAATTACAACAAACCATGAAAATTTGATGATTCGAAGGAAATCTATCGGACTATGGCAACTGACATGCCATCTAGAACGTATTCAGACATGGTCTGAGAGTCAGCAACAAACTTTATTGGGAGTCTTAAGCTGTTATCGTTGATTGAATAACTGTTATGTATAGTACCTGTTATATACTTTAACAACACATCTTTTCAACTACTTACAACTTACCCAGAATTTTGGTAGCTTGACTCATGTATACCTGGTAATAATTCACTGATGTTGGACTTTTTGGCCCGAAAACTTTATATGATGTAGCCCGAAAAAGTCTGTTTAATTATATTCCTTTTATATATTTTTTTTTAAATTAAACTTTTATGATTCATGGTATACAGTTAACAACACTAATTTCATTTTCCTTATGGATTAGATTAAAGTTGCATAAAAAATTAAATAGTCTTCTTTCATACAAACATCGACAGTTTTTAGCTTTAGGTGTATTTGAACCACACATGGTGTAAAAGATCTACCCTAAAAAGATTTATTTTACGTACAATTAGCACATTGCCTCTGGAAATGACCTATAGTGCATGAGTCTGATCTGCCTTAGTCGTTGCGGTTTATTTTCCTAAACCATATTGTTATAAGAGCTTTCTTTATTTAGCATGGGTTCTCATTCTATACAGATTTGCAGCGATAACATAAGGATTTTAATGTTTTTTTAATATTGTTCTGAATCTATTTTAGCCACAATTAAAGGTTAAAGTATGTTTGTTTACGTTTTAATTTCCACTTTGAAAAAGATGGTGAAAAAATTCTTCGAATAATTTAATTTTATCTGACTGATTTATATTGACAAGTCAGAGATATATTATACATTTTAAAGTAGACGACTTTAAAAATGATATTACCAATATTGTTGAGTTGCGTTCATGGGACGGCTTTACTTGTAAGATAGTTCATTCGAGTACATGAAATCAATTTTAACTTGAGAATATCCGTCAAAAAAATCATAGCATGTAATTCGTCTTTAAAAAGACAAACACATGCCATGTTGACAGTAAAGCTCTCCTGTTAGTGATTCCACAGTAAATTATAAGGGGAAAAACCAGGAAAAAAACCTCATAATACTATCCCGAATAGATAGATCTCAAATGTGTAAACACTTATGGGATAATGAAGATAGGAATCACTAACAGGAGAGTTTTACTGTCATCATGGCATGTGTTTGCCTTTTTAAAGACTAATTACATGCTATGATTTTTGTCTGACGGATATTCTCAAGTTAAAGTTGATTTTATTTAATCGAATGAACTATCTTAAAAGTAAAGTCGTCCCAGGAACGCAACTCAACAATATTGGCAATATCATTTTAAAGTCGTCTACTTTAAACTATAATAGAATGTATGCCTGAATTGTCAATATAAATGGGTCAGATAAAATTAAATTATTAGAAGAATTTTTTCACCAAAAAACAAAATTTGTTTTTATTTACTGGTGTTTGTATTTTGAGAACGATTTCCGAAGTGGAAATTGAAACGTCAATAAACGTACTTTAACCTTTAATTGTGGCTTATTCCAATTTAAATAGTAAATACTTTAATGTTTTATTTAGATTTAATGAATCGTTCTCTTCTCTTTATTTGCTCTATTTGGTTTTCACTTCAATGATTTCAAGTGAAACTTTTTTTGTGCTCTCTGAACCTTATTGAAGATATCGTTTACATAAAATAGTGAGTTTCTTATAACATATATTTCGGTGTTATATGCTAGGTGCTGCTTTGTACCTTGGAATATCTTAAATAGGCGTATTTCCTATTTTAGTAAGCTGTGCTTTAATTTTTTGACTATTTGAATCGAGAATCTAGTTCCATCTCTGTTTTTTTACAATGACCTTTATATAACATATAAAGCCATCAGAAAGCCTAAACCTACATTATTTAAAAATTCTAAAATAACGTTCTCTAAGTTTTCACGAGTATCAGAAAATATAGATAGAAATTCCAAAAAATCCTTTTATACCACTTAGAAGAACATAGTGAAGAATGACGGTAAGCTGATCTATGTGAGATATATCTGGTGTTGAATCAATAATTAGAGAGTAAAATTTGGCTTCCTTTATTTCCGCCTATGACCTAGAGCCAGAAAATTAATAACTAATTTTCTGGCTCTAGGTCATAGGCGTCTAGGTTGCCTAGGACTTAGTTCGCCTCTGAACGGTAGAATAAAAGCAGTAGAAAAGATTTAAAAAAATAAAAGCATAAACATATCTTTTCCTACTTTTTTGATAAAGAAAATTTTGTACACTTATTTTAACACTGTTACTTTAAATAATTGATCGATTTGACCGTTACTTGATAGAAATTCATTTTATGTAACAATAAAACACTGAAAACTTTGTTTTCAAAACTTCCACAAAATTTATTTTAAATTTTTATCACTACAGCTGTTTTGGCTGATTTCCTTTCTTAAGTGATCTATTTTTGGCGTGTGTACACTTTATATTCCTTAATGAAATAGGTTGAGGAAGGGAGAACTGTTTGTCTCAAGTTGGTCATTCAGAATTATATCTGTGTTTTTTAATTTGTCGATTTCAATAGATTCTAACAAAGATAGCTTAAGGCCTTTATTTTGAATTATGAAGAATGTTAAATTCGTCATAAAAAGAATGATTGTGATCTACATACGCACTTCACCTTCTAGATCATAATCATTCTTTTAATGACGAATTCAACATTCTTCACATTCAAAATAAAGGCCTTCAGCTATCTTTAATGATAGGATCTATCTTTAAGGATGACCTACGGCGCAGAAACCATCACAAGAACAACGAATAATGTTAGTTAGTTATGAACACTGCTCAATGCTACTATACGCAAAAGATCAGGAGTAGCAGACGTTATTGAAAGGATAACAACACTAAAGTGGAACTGGGCAGGTCATGTAGCAAGATCAGTTGATGACCAGTGGAAAAAAAGAACTTTGGAATGGAGACCCCGAATACAAGCTAACAGAAATAATGGTCGACCTCTAACGAGATGGACAGATGGCATAAAAAGAGTGACTACAAATTGGATTCAGATGGCGCAAAATCGGACTAAGCGGCATGCGAGAGGCCTATGTTTAGCAGTGGACGTTAAAGGCTAGTTGATGATGAAGCTATCTTTGTTAGAATCTATTGAAATCAACAAATTAAAAAACATAGATATAATTCTGAATGACCAACTTGAGACAAATAGTTCTCCCCTCCTCAACCTATTTCATTAAAGACTATAAAGTGTAAACGCATGCCAAAAATAGATCACTTAAGAAAGGCAATCAGCCGAATCATCTGCAGTGACAAGAGGTTAAAATAAATTTTGTGGAAGTTTTGAAAACAAAGTTTTCAGTGTTTTACTGTAACTTTAACTGTTGTACACTGTTTTTTATCAATATAAATGAGTTGTGACCGATATTATAAACTTATTTACTCTGCACAAAGAGTCTCTTTAACACCTACAGTTTTTACTATACAAATCTGATACGAATTGTATCCGAAAAGTAATAGTCAATATGTAAAATTTAAATTTTTAATGAAAAATTAAAGTTAACCCATTACTTATGAGGTCAAAAGAAGCAGCCTTCGCGAAGACTGAAGTACTAATGAGACCGTCGGGCATATCCTGAGTAATGATTAATAAATTAATCGGCTAATTCTTTAATCACCCGTTCAATATGATTTTGTCAAATCGGTCCTTTTCAGGACCAACTATTCTAATTATGTCTATAAATATTGAGGGCATATCTAGAGATAAAAAAACTTTACTTTACTTAAACTTATTAGATATACCTATGAGTTTAATACAAATGTGACGTATTTGTAGTGCAGATCTTTGCTGGCAATGAAAGCAAAGGAAAACTCAAAGTGCGAGAGAAAAAAAACCAGTCAGCTGAGGGAACATTTCAACAATGTTGAGCTTGGATCTACCATCTACCAGTAGATACTAGGACTGGTATTATGAAGACGATATATCTATTGATGCACCAAAAAATTTTGTTGCTGAAGTGGATAAAAATATAAATCATACCTTAAACACAATAAAAATACATTATAAATGAATTTTAAGCCAAATCCAATAGTATCATGAAATGCTTCAACTCTGGACTTCCTATAAATACCTTGCAAATATTTTGTACTGCACACACAACTAAAAGGAAAACTGAGGACCAGAAATAATATTCTCCGCAAGCTTGCCAGTATGGGTGACATCAACACATCCTTAACACGTAGATTAAGACTCCACATCAATACATAAACTCTACCCTATCGTAGCTGTAAATATATCCAATATGCGAAGTTTATTGACACCGTTACTTGATGAAAATTTATTTTATCTAACAATAAAAGATGTATGCGTTTACACGTTATAGTTTGTAACTGAATAAGTAATGGACGGGATAATTATTTGTCTCAAGCTGGCCACTCAGAATTATGTCTTTATTTTTTAATTTGCTAATTTCCATAGATTCTACTTTTCATAGAATCTAAAGGTAGCTTCAGGGCTTTATTATAAATATACTTTTTCAGGAATGAAAATAAGTAAATAGAACCTGAAATATACATGTAACGTAACCTTTGATCTCTGAGATAAACCCAACTACTGAACAATGGCGCCGATATATGTAGTTAAAATTTTGTACACGTATTTAACCGTTTATTTTCTTATTATCCATATATGAGTTGTGACCGATATTACAAACTCATTTACTTTTCACAAAGAGACTCTATATTAACTACAGTTATTACTATACAGATATGATCGAAATATTGTCTAAAAGTAACAGTATGTAAAATTAAAATTTTTAATGAAAAGTAAAAAATTAGCCATTTTTTATAGGGTTTAAAGATCGACCAAATTGGCCTTTTAAAGCCAACTATCCTAATAATGTCTATAAATATTAAGGGAATATCTAGAGATAAAGATACTTTATTTTACTTAACTTTATCAGACATATGCGGTTAACACAAATGTGACGTAGTTCTAGTGCAGGAAACACATTCAGGGCCAAACATAGGCAAACAAGCAAAGAAAAACTTAAAATGAGAGGAGACAAAACCAGTCAGCTGAGGGAATCTTTCAACAGTGTTGAGCTTGGATCTGCTATCTACGTATATAATGAACAATATTACGGCTCCTGCTAAGGATCTGAGCACAAAACTAATTCTAAAATTTGGATCAAAAATACAATAATGGCTTGTATTGTCCGGGTATGCCTACACTACAGAAGATCACTTAATGGTAAAAATAACAGATGGAAAACGCAGAAGAACGGCGTTCTTTGGGGTAGCGTAATGGTACCTACACTGTATAATATTTACACAACCCATACCAGTAATTACTAGGACTTTTATTATATAGACGATACATCTATATTGTTGCACAATCAAAAACTTTTGTTGCTGAAGTATAGAAAATTCTAAATTATACCTTAAACACAATAACAATAGACTATAAATCAATTTTAAGCCAAACCTCAGAAAAATTCAGATGTCCTCCTTTTATGTCCCCAACAGAGACGCTTTCAAAAATCTAAACATCCAATAGTGTCATAAAATTTTTAAACCCTGGACTTGCTATAAATACCGTGAAGATAGTTTGTATCACACTTTGTAATTCACAGAACATTGTTTAAAACTAAAAGGCAAACTGAGGACCAGAAAAATAATCTCTGCAAACTTCGTCAGCTAAAAATGAAAAGCGCATCCTTTACAAACAATACACATACAAAGTCTAGAATCGCAACATCCACTCAACGAATACCAGCCCAATTTATGACTAAAATCGAGAAAAATCTGACCAAAGATTATTGCAAATTTTACACTCCACGTTTATTGATTACATATAACCCCTAAATAGAAGATAAAACATTCAGAAGTATGTAATATTGGTGAACTGGTATATTCTTCTTATATAAATTAAGCATTCTTCCCTCTTTTGTGCAGTGCTACCAATTTTTACATAAAAATATCTATTTTTGCACTTAAATATTTATTTTAAGATAACCCATTCAGAATTATATGTAATACACAGATAAAATCAGAAATAAAATAATAAAGAAGCTGTATACAAGATATCGTAAAACAATGGATTAACTAAAAGTTCTTATTAATCGTATTCTTAAATAAAACGTATAAAGACATACTCATGATAACAAAATGCATTAGGAAACTTTCGCATATGAAAAAACACATCCAACTTGGTAATGAAATCCTTTTGTATTTATAAAGCTATTTTTAGAATAGCACGTACCTACCAAAAACAGGTATTTGGTATTATACATATCTATTACATATTGTCATGATGATCGCCAACATTCGTAACGGATAGGCACATCAAGAAGAAGAAGAAGATTACATATTGTAATGCGTATGAATGTTAACAAAAATGAGGAGTCCGTATGAACCGTTTAAAATATATAAAATGTATATATCAAGAACGCTGGCTTAGTTGCGTAGTTGCCAAACTATCAGAGCTTACTTAAACCGATATACTTATGGTTCCAATATACAGTGAAAAAGATCTGAACGACCCCTATAATATATACACGTGAACTAAGCGAAATACATTTATGATACAGGTGTACTTATGAGCTCCAAAATTTTTTTAAGAATTATGAAACTATACATCTTAACGAATCGACAGAGCCAATATTATGGAATGGACAAGTGAGCTCCGTATATCGGTGTCTACTTGACCGCGGAGCTCACTTAAACCTGAATTTTAACATGGGCGGAGTTCACTTTATGCCGTAAATATATATATATATATATATATATATATATATATATATATATATATATATATATATATATATATATATAGGCCATGTAATTTGGAGAGGAGAGGTCAGTTTAATTCAGTTCAGTTAGAGTTCAGTTATCAATCAGTCAGTTATCAGTTCAAGAATTTAGTAACGAGAATATTATTAATATTCTTGTTACTAGAATGATATCTATACATAGATATCATTCAAATTTACTTATAGCTCATACAACAACAACACATCATAACAATTTTGGCGCCCAACGCGGGGCTCTCTCTAGTTAAAAGAATTAGTTTTGAAAGATAAGTGCTCTCATATAATTAAAGTAATTTAAATATATATATATATATATATATATATATATATATATATATATATATATATATATATAAATATAATATATATATATATATATATATATATAAATATATATATATATTATATATATTATATATATATATATATATATATATATATATACTTCATCTAATTTAGATAACGACTTACGTCATTATCTACGTCAGAGATCGAAGTTGACATAGTTGCCAAAGTATAAAAAAATCCTGACTCCATTTTAAATCAAATAGATTACATAATTATTGCAAAAGTATTACCGTCTCTTTACAACGACTATTTAAATTCTTACGTGACATTTTTGAAATAAAACACACTAATTTTGTTCTAAAAAGAACAGATTTTATTAAATAGTTAAAAGTATAAAACAAGAGATATTCACTTTAAAATTCAAAATAATGAAGTACAAAAAGTGTCAACACCGCAACTGTCAAATAAGTGTTACCAATTTATGCCAAAATTTTACCTTCGTTCGATTACAGTTACAATGTGTTCAGAACAAATGTTCTTGATAAAAGCGCTTTATAATGCATTTATACAAATTAAATGAAACATATTATTGTGTATTTTTTTAAGTTAACATTAATAGAAATTTTTAAAAATTATTTCTACGCGTATATAATAAAATATGTCTAGTGGCTGTAATGTCAGTGTACTCGCTAAAGTGATTCTAAAAAAGAACACACCTACACCCTAAATATTTTGTGTTGGTATCATGTGACATCACAGGTTATGACGCCGATGACGTGCATCGTTATATAAATTAGATGAAGTATATATATATATATATATATATATATATATATATATATATATATATATATATACATCCTACTATCATTTTGGCATCGATACATTATGCTTTTACCATCAATTTAGCATCGTCTTGCAAAGTAGCATCTGTATATCGACGCTACTTTACAAGACCTTAATAACTTTTTTCCTGTACTTGTTACAAGAATTTTAACCATCTCAATGATTAGAGATTTGATACCGTGTTGGTATTTTAAAATGTCCGCTTTCTCTTTTTATCCCTTACTGAGTTATATAAGTTTATTCCAGGAAATGTTTGAGTCTAAAATGATGGTACAGTGAAAATATTATATATATTTAGTTCAGGGTTTTACCGTTTACTCGCTGCCATTATATACATGAAAATGTATATCGCACTTTCATTATCAATCATTTTGGCATCAGAAATTTGGCATCGCTGTTGAATATAATATTACCCACAACGAAATGGTAAATTTAAGAATTTATATATATTTTTTTCATCCATAAATCATTCTAGGATCTTGTTTGATTAAAAATAACGGGTTATATATTGGGTATATATAACGGGGTATATATTGCATATTTTTGCTCCAATTGGTCCAGTCGTGATGTACAGCACCTCAAATGATAGGATTTAACCAATAAAATACAATAAGACAGAAAAGCAGCATGTCAAAAAGGCCTTAGTTATATACCTTCGTTTCTATAAGTCCAATCGTGACGTACAGTATCTCAAATGATAGGATTTAACCAATCGAAAACAATGAAATAGAAAAATCAAATACAGCAACATGTCAAAAGGGCCGTAGTCACGTATTTTTGATCCTATTAGTCCAATCGTGACGTATAGTACCTCTAATGATAAGATTTACCGTAAGGAATACAATGGGATAGAAAAATGAAATACAGCACAATGTCAAAAGGGCCTTAGTTGTGTATCTTCGGTTCTGTTAGTCCAATCATGACGTGCAGTACCTCAAATGAAAGGATTTAACAAATAAAATACAATGAGATACAATGAGGTAATG
This sequence comes from Diabrotica balteata, assembly GCA_918026665.1. Classification (NCBI taxonomy): domain Eukaryota; kingdom Metazoa; phylum Arthropoda; class Insecta; order Coleoptera; family Chrysomelidae; genus Diabrotica; species Diabrotica balteata. The sequence continues at coordinate 67,509,729 of OU898278.1, read as the reverse complement.
GAGTTGCATGTCAAAAGGGCCTTAGTTATGTACCTTTGGTCCTATTAGGCCAATAGTGACGTACGATATCTCAAATGATAGCACTTAACCAATCTTCTTCTTACGGTGCCTTATCCTTAAGGACGTTGGCCATTACATTTGTCCATTTAATCTTATTTGTAGCAGTTCTGAATAGTTCTATGGAGGTCATGTTCGTCCATTGCCGTAAGTTTTTAGAAAGAGTTGCAAGAGTTTTTTTGCAAGAGTTGCGAGAGTTGTTTTTCAAGAGTTGCGTCTTCTTCCTGGTCCTCTTTTGCTATTGACTTTGCCTTCGATTATAAGTTGGAGCAGTTCATACTTTTGACTTCTTATGATGTGACCAAAATATTGTGTTTTCCGTTCTTTTATTATAAGCATAAGCTCTCTTTCCTTATTCATTCTCCGCAAGACTTCCGCATTCGTCGTATGGCTCATGTAGGATATTCTGAGCATTTTACGGTAACACCAGAGTTCGAATGCTTGGATTCTTTTTTGTGTTGCTTCTGTCATTGTCCAGGCTTCAACACCATAGAGCAGGGTGGAGAAAACATAGCACTTAAGTATTCTAGTTCTCAATGAGATGCCCAGCTGGCGGATGATAGAACTTTTTGCATTTTGTAAAACATTGTACGTGCCTTTTTCAGGCGTATTCTTATCTCTAGTGAGTGGTCCCAAGTTTCATCAAGATTACTTCCAAGGTACGTTGTTCTTGTTACTCTATCCAGATCTGTTCCGTCGACATTGACCTTCACCCTTCTGTTTTGGTGCTTGCTGATGATCGTCGTTTTTGTCTTCTTTGTATTCAATTTCATTCCAAATTCTCTACAGGCTGTCATTACTCGGTCCATTAAGCGTTGCAGGGCTTCAGCATTATTTGCCAGTATGACAGTGTCATCAGCATATCGCAGGTTATTTATACATTGCCCGTTTATAATTATACCATCCGAGGTGCCTTCCAAAGCTTTCTGAAATATCTTCTCAGAGTAAACATTGAACAGCAAAGGTGATAGGACACATCCCTGTCTTACTCCCTTCTCGATATTGATTTTTCCAGATGTTTCGCTTGTTATTCTGATTTTAGCCTTTTGTTCTTGGTAAAGGTTTGAAATGATCCTTAAGTCTTTATCGTCGATATTACATGACCTTAAAATATCTATTAGTTTATAATGTTTCACCAGGTCAAACGCCTTCTGAAAGTATATAAAACACAAGTATACATCAGAATCGACATCTCTACATCTTTCAACTAGCACACGTATTGAAAAAAGTGCTTCTCTTGTTCCGTACCCATTCTTAAAACCAAACTGAGTTTGACCAGTGTGTTAGTCTAGTTTATTGTATACTCTATTGTGTATTACTCGTAGGAAAAGTTTCAATATATGATTCATCAGGCTAATAATCCTATGGTCTTCACATTTCTTGGCGTTTTTCTTCTTTGGTAGTGGTATAAACACCGATGTCAGCCAATCATTTGGTATTATGCCTGTTTCGTATATTTTGTTAAATATATCTTCCATTACTTCGATGTGTTCGTCTAGTAATATCTTTATTATTTCAATTGGGATATTATCTTCCCCAACAGCTTTTCCGTTCTTTATCTGATTTGCCGCTTTGATAATTTCTTGCTTTGTGATATAAGGTCCAGTCGATGCCTCCTGCATGTAAATGTTCGTCCTCTCTCGGTCTTGAAACATCTCTTCCACGTATTCTCTCCATCTACCTATTTAATCTTCTCTGTTCAGTAGCGGGTTCCCATGTTTATCTTCGATGAAAGACGTAGGAGTTTGTTTAAATATTCCAGCGGCTTCTTTTACTTTTTTATGTAGATTGAAAGTATCATGTCTTTGTTCCAACTCTTCAATTTCTTGGCATCTTTCACTTAGCCAGGTTTCTTTGGCTTGTTGGATCTTTATTCTGATATTCTTGTGTATTTGCTTGTATGTTGTTTCATTTTTACCTCTGTATTTTCTTCTTTCGTCCATCATGTTTAGAATTTCTTCTGTCATCCATGGTTTGTTACTCTTGTAAGTGTTTTCTCAATATAGTGCCAGTCTTCCTCGGGAGTTTGTGTCGATTGTACTGTTCTGTTACTCAAGTGTCTATGTATTTCTTCCCGTATTTTATTACTAGTGGATTCTTCTTTAAGCTTATCTGGGTTAATAGCTATTATTTGCTTATTTCTTTTTGTTCTTTTAAATTCTATCCTAATTGTTGTAAGAAGAAGATTGTGGTCGGTGGGGATGTCCCTAGTATTTTTAAAATATACCAATTAGATAATAATAATCAAGCAATAGAACACTGAAAACTTTTGTTTTTAACTGTCCGCCCGTGAATGACTTGCCATTTTTTAAATAACACTTCATATTGCACTTTTTTATTGTATTTTTCTCATTTTTTAAGATAATTCTTGTAGGAATATATTTATTTATAACATACGGTCTTATGGTCTCACGACAAGTATTACGGCTTGATTATACAACCTAAATATATCTTGTACCGCACTGTTAATTGAGAATTATGTTTGTAATGCGATAAGAGGACCGTATATACGAGACACCAGTGACTTATGCCACACATAAAACTTCGACAGGAAATTCTATTTCTACATTTCTATAAAAAAAATAGATTACTTGTTTTGTGTAATAATTTAGTTTAGGTCGAACAAGAGTTGCAGTAAAAATTTTTTCTGAAATAGAATTTAAATCATATTTCGAATGCTTTGTGAAAGATAACCAATTTATAATATTCCCGACAACGTAAAAACACATTTCTTTTAGAATATGGGTCGATGAATTCAAATCATAGTTCAAGAAACGAATTTATGTGCAGATGTTCTATTACAAAAAATTCAAAACCAAAATCTAGATTAAAAAAGTCGCAACTACTTATATACTGAAACTTCACCCCATTATTGATTTCACAAGTGATAAAAAGGGTCGACAAAGAACCAGTTTTAATTATTACAACATTTAAACATAATAGTTGTATCTTGGTTTATTCAGGTGGAAAGAAAAATTAGACACAAGTGCTAAAACCACAAACTATTCTAAATTATAACGTTGTGAAAAAAGAGTTGATTTTAGCGATCAAATGGCTTTTTACAAAAGCCCAATACGCAAAATACTAAAGTGGTACCGGAAAGTGGCAGTGGAATTAATATTTAATACCGCAGTAGTCAATACTTAGTTGCTAAATAATAGAAAACGCGAAAAAAGCGACAACCTATCCTTGAGTTCAGACTGGAATTAGCGAAGGCGTTTGCAAATAAAGAAATGTTGAAACCCTAATGACTAATTACACCCAAAAAATACCATCTCAGGCAAAGCGATGTAGATAATAAAAAGAGAAGGAAGTGTACAAGAGGTTACAAAATTTTAAGAATAAGCGTGACTAGTAGAAAGGCCGATAGAAAAATTAAAAAAATTAAAACATACTGTGAAGAATGTGATAGCAAAACTGCAATATGTCTAGTGTGCTTCAATGAAGCAAATTAAAAAGCAATTTTACTTATACAGGAATTATTATTGAGTAAAAACGTGTTGTGCCTCAAGTGCCCTTATAGTATTGGAAAACGTAAATTGATAGTTTCTAGTAGTATGTTTTCATTGTTAATTACGTATGTTAAAGTAAGTTATAGTATTTGTAAAAAAATGGATGTAAATAATATTATGTGTTCGACGTCTAAAAAAGCTAGACGTAAACATAAACGTAGATTGACCACTGCTGAATTACAATCATTTTTAGAAGCATCTGGCGAGGATGATGTAGATTAAATGAATGGTGGAAGTGACTCTGACGAAATATTTGCAGAAAGTCGTTTAGAAAAATCGAGGATTGCGTTTTGGAAACAGACAACACAAACAGAATTTAAAACTTTTCTCGGGCTTATATTCCAAATGAGGACAATTAAGATGAACCGTCTAAATGACTACTGGAAAAGTATGGGTAACTTCTATAATAGATCTATCAGTAATTGACTTTACTAAACAATTACTGATAGTCCATATTAAGAAATAACCGAATCCCCACTTGTCAAAGAAACTAAAAAAAAAAACGTAAAGTGGTCAGTATTTACAGTCCTGAAGGAATATGTGTGACCAAGTGCAGAGATAAACAAGACATAATTACTAATTAAATGGGAATAAGCCACAATTAGAGGTTAAAGTACGTTTATTGGCATTTCAATTTCCAATTCGGAAATCGTTCTCAAAATAGAAACGTACTTTCGTATTTTGCCGAAAAACCCTCAATTATTTTGCAGTAATTTATAAATGTTAATACCTTCGTTTGTACATAATGGCATTTAATATAACTAATTTAAATTGGGGCAGATAATACGTTATTAATATATATAATAACGTTAATACGTTATAAACATCGAGGTATTGAACAAATTTAACACCGGCAGTGACCATAGACTAGTTCGTGCTGATATACGTATTAACGTAAAGAGAGAAAGACGAAAACTATTAACAACAAACCCTTTACCGACGGCAGACATCCTAGCCAGTAATAAAGAGAAATACCAAGAGGAATTAGCACGAAAACTAGTAGCAAATACCTTTGAGCACAAGAATATAGATGAACTAGCTGAGAAAATAACTAAAGACATACAAACAGTCACTAAGAAACTCTGTTGCAGAATAAGAAAACAAAAGGAAGCTAAACTAAAACCCGAAACTCTAGAACAGATAGAGAAAAGAAGAAGAACGAACAGAGATAACCCGGACTATAAAGCGCTCAACAGAAGCGTTAAGAAAAATATTAAGACCTCAGAGTTTATAGAACAAACCAGATTCTTGAAACCATAGAAAATAATAAGAACATGAAAGTACTAAAAACATGTAAATCCGCTGGCAGGAATAAAATCATAAAGATAAAAGACGACCGTGGAACATTGTGAAGGAAGAGATCGTTAGAGAAATTCGAAAATTTTATGAGAAGCTGTATAGTTCTACTATTCCGAACCCCGGTATACCAAAAAAACATATCTTAAATGTGGGCTCAGAGGACTTCCCTGAAATAATAACATCAGAAATTAGAGCCGCCCTAAAACAAATGAAAAATGGGAAAACACCAGGAGAAGATAAAATGACTTCAGAGATGCTAAAAATGGGAGGCACTGCATTAGAAGAGGCAATAAGAGCATTACTTAATAAACGCCTATTGGAAGGACAAATACCGAACACATGGAAAAATGCGGAAGTCATTCTACTCCATAAAAAAGGGGACGCCGCAAATATAGAAAACTACCGACCAATAAGCTTATTGTCACACCTTTACAAACTACTAACCGAATAATAACAAATAGATTGACAGCTAAACTAGATGCATACCAACCAGTGGAGCAAGCAGGCTTTCGTAAGGGTTTTAGCACTATCGATCACTTGCAAACAATTCGGACCATTATTAAAAAAACAATAGAGTACAACATACCACTACATCTGGCATTTGTCGATTATCACAAAGCATTCGACAGTATCGAGAATTGGGCTTTCTTAACAGCATTGGACGACGCCAGAGTAGATTCAAGATATGCTGCCCTCCTTAAGAATATATACGATGATGCTACTTTTCACGTAAAAATAGATGATGATCTGGAAACTAGAAAAATAGACCTTGGCAAAGGTGTGAGACAGGGCGACACCATCTCACCCAAGTTATTCACTTTGGCACTAGAAAATGTTTTCAAACAACTAAATTGAGCCGAAAATGGATTAAAAATAGATGGAGAATATCTTAACCATTTGCGTTTTGCAGACGACATAGTACTAATAAGCACAGATATCCATGAACTAAAATCAATGCTACAAGATTTAAATCACAAATCGAATCAAATAGGATTAAAAATGAATCTCGACAAAACAAAGATATTAAGCAACAGCCTAGAAAACATCACGATAGATAACATCAATATAGAAAAGGTAGGACAATATATTATACCTAGGACATGCAATTAAAAACGAAAAGGAAAATCAAACCCTAGAAATTAAAAGAAGGACACAAATATCATGGGCTGCTTTTGGTAAGTTGAGCTTCATTTTAAAAGACAGAAAAATCCCAATTCACTTAAAACGAAAAACCTGTGACACTTGTATACTACCAGTTGCAACTTATGGATTGGAAACTATGGCAATAACAAGAAAAATGGCAGAACAATTAAGAGTAACTCAACGGGCCATGGAGAGGGCCATGTTAAATATAAGCCTCAGAGACAAAATTCCTAACACCGAAATACGTCAAAGAACTAAAGTAACCGACATCATGGAAAAAATAGCGACATTGAGATGGCAATGGGTAGCACATGTAGCAAGACAAGACACCAACAGATGGTCTCATAAAGTGACATTCTGGAGACCTCAAGAAACAAACAAGCGTGGGAAGACCTAAAAAGAGATGGATAGACGATATAACTGCTGTAGCTGGAAAGCAGTGGATGAGAATTGCAAAAGATAGGGAAGCGTGGAAGCAATTGGAGGAGGCCTATGTCCAACATTGGATAAATGAAGGCTGAAGAAGAGAAGAAGAATACATTATTAAAGTGTGGTATATTTCACATAAATCACAAAGTTATCCAATTTGTTTATCCCAAAGAGCGATTATCTAAACGACTGTACTTGACCAGATAGTCACTCTGTACTCTCTATACACACGTGTATTCTGTAAATCGAACTCGCTTTTATAAGAGTTCGTACTTTCAACGGAAAAATTTAGTAAGATAGGTCAAAATAGCACAATTCTTATTATTTGGTTGAGCTACCCTAGTAAAGAAATGAAGGTTCTACGTGCCACAGAAGCCGAGATATTAAATATTTTGCAAGCGTGCTTCAATTTAAAGTCCGAATCTAAAAAAAAACAAGCTCAGTCAGTTCTTACCTCCATGGTACTTTTCCGTGGCGGTAATTTACGAATACCATTATTTTAATGGGTTATAACATTTTACTCCTTTACTGTGTAAGCCATCTATAACTTCGATCATATATTATAGATCTTAATTCAAAATCTTTTCAATTTTTAGATCTTGTATTAATAAACAATAAAAATATGATTTTAAGAATTAAATGTTATCTTAGTTCTTATTGGTTAAATATGGTTCTGTTTTTGTCTCTTTGTTTTCTTATAAGCCATTAAGATTGCAAATTACAAAATACTTGTACATACAAGTATTGGACAAGTATTTGGACAAGTTCAAAGTGATTTGCTTACTATTTAGCACACCTTAAAAACCCATTAATTGCGATAATTTGAAGTAGCTATATTATCTGCCGTTGGGCAAAAAATTCAATTATTATCATTTATAAATTACTAAAAACATAATATTTTAGAGTTTAGGGTTTTTTGCAATTACCTTGCTCAATTAATTATATATTTTAATTTGGTATCTCTCAACATAAAAAACCTTTTATGGTCTACAACTTTTATTTTAATCATTTTTCTTTAGAATGTAAAAAAACGTTTTACAAGCAAAAATTTTTTTTGTTGTATCTTTTAAGATTGTAAAAAAAAAAGAACAAAGCATAATCAACTGTACATCTTAGAGTATAGATACATATAGATACATATTAGAGTATAGATATAGTACAATAGTATCTCTCATACTATTTAGAATTTAAATAACCGTAGATTTTTGAAAACTATTTACCGAGGTTCTGTGAAATACTTTCTTGTTGCATGGTTAAGTTAAATATTATTTTTTTATGTATATTATGTATATAAAAATGTAATATTAATTACATTTTTAATTAACTAATATTTATTGTTTATTGTACAAATTATCTAAAATGTGTATACACATTTTGTACAAAAAAACGTTTTTGAGAACGATTTCCGGAATGGAAATCAAAATGTCAAACACAAGTTAATTAAAAATGTGATTCTTATCACAATTACAACCAATAATTGAGGCGTAATCCCATAAAAACATAATATTTACCTCAAACTATTCACCGATAGCTTGGATTAAACAGGTTGTAAATTGAAATTTATGTAAAATATTCCCCTACACAATTCTCTGGGAAAAATATCTACCTTAAATAAATATATCTAACATTTAGGCAAAGAAAAAACCAGTTAAGACCGCAACGTGTTAGCAGGTCGTTAGCACGTTGACCGAAAACGGATCGATATTTATGTACCTAGATATTATTTTAAGTATTAATACCGGCAACATCTATTGGCTTTAAAATGATAGCAAATACAGTGATTTTAAATGATCGATGTTAAAACGTAGGATTGATGTAAAAAATTAAATATATAAAAAAATCAGAATATTGAAAAACCGACAACGCTGCTAAGCCAACAGAGGTGCACTAAACGAACATACACGACTTATATATAGAAAATAATAGATTTTCTTGGTGATGCTAAATTACTGCAACGTGAAACGAGTTTAAAATGATGGCGGGATGTATATATATATATATATATATATATATATATATATATATATATATATACTTATAGATTTTATTTTTAAATATATTTGAACAAGTAAAGTCTCAAAATGTCTCAAGGAAAGAAAGGTACAAGAAACAAAAAGAATGAAGAAGATGTGGAAATAGAAACACAAGCTGTACAAGAGGAGAGTTTAGTCGAAGTTCCACAAGATACAGTAGAAATTAATCAAGAAAGAGGAGAAAATGTCAATATGGCAGCTCTGATGGCAATAATGATGCAGATGAACAAGACAATGGAAGAGAATACAAAAAAAAAATGGAAGAGAATTCAAAAGAAGTCAAAGAAGACATGAAAAAAATGGAACAAAAATTGGAAGAGAATTATAAAAAATTAGAAAAGAAAATAGAAGATAATAATAATAAAATTATAAAACAAATAGAAAAACAAATAGATAAAAAACTTGAAGCTGCAGAGAAGAAAGTAACAAATGAAATAAAAAATATAAGGCATGACTATAAGAAAAGGATAGAAAATGAGAGAACAGAAGTAAATAGGATTATTCAAGATAATATGATAGATATAGAACAGAAAATAGAGTTGCAGAAATGTAGCTTAGAAGTCAAAATGAACGAAGACAGGAGAAACACAGAAGAAAAATTGGACGATATGCAACAAAATATCCAAATAAATAGTAATCAAATAAGAAATGTGGAACAGAGAATAGATGATATTTCACAAATGAGAGACATAGGGAGACCTTAGTTAAATTTAACAAATGACACTGGGATTAAATTTTCTGGTAATATCAAAAATTTGCATCCTAGAGTTTACATAAATAGTTTAAGACATAAATTAAGATTAGTGAATAATATTAATGATATTAAAGATTATATTAGAATGACATTAAGTGACAATGCAGCAACTTGGTTTGCCAGTGTTGAGAATGATTTGGACAATTTTCAAACATTTGAAAATAAATTTTTAAATTATTATTGGGGTAAATTAGAGCAAGCTAGATTTAGGGAAATTCTCTATTTTGGAAAGTATAATCCTAATTTAAGATCTAATATGGTAGATTATGCATTAAAGCTGATAACAGTTGCAAAGTATTTAGAACCACCACTTAGAGAAGATGAAACAGTTTTAAACGTATCTAGACATTTTGATGCAGATGTTGTACAAACAGTAACTGTACAAAATATTCAAACAATAGATAGTTTTATTAATTTTATTCAAAGAATACAAAGAGGTAATATGACAAGTAACAATGATAACAATGATATTAGGATGAATAATAATAATAATAGAAAAAAAAAATAATTTTCAATATAATAAGAATAATAATCAACAATATAGACAATCATATAATAATAATAGATATGGTAATAATATGCAAAATTTTAATAACAATAATAATCAAAATAGACGAAATTTTAATAATAATACTAATTATTACAATAGACAAAATGTTAATAACGATACTAATTATAATAGACAAGATTTTAATAATAGGAGAAATACAGAACGGCCTAATCACAACAGACAGGTAAATCATATACGAAGGAACAGAAGCTGCGAAGATAGAGAAAGAAATAGTACAAGGCAGGAAAATATGAGTAGAAGTCATAGTAGTGAAAGACACAGGACATTATAACCAAATGGTCAGACACAATTAGAGAATAATTCATAACAATCCAAATTTTATGCAGTAAACTTTCTGAATTACAAGTGTGGTCATTGTCATTATGAGAAACCTTCTGAATTTATTTCTTTAGATGAAGATAAAATTATTGAATCTATTAATTTAATTTATATAAATGCTATGGCCAAAAGTAAAATGATTAAGGTTATGATAGATACTGGTTCAGAAAGTACTTTAGTCTCGGAAAATTTTATTTTTAATACATTAAAACTATCAGATATAATGAAGATTCCAAAAATTAAAATAGTTGGTGCAAATAATAAGAAGTTGGGTGAAATTGATAAACTAGCCAATTTTAAAATTAATATTCTTAATAAAGAAATTAATATGCAAGGATTTATGTGTTGTCAGTATCTGATAGAGAATGTAGCGTAGAAGTAATTTTAAACTGTTTGTCCTCGTTTTAGTGTAGTGTTTTGTACAATTTTATGTTTTTTTTTTCGTGAAATTTATGGCTTTGGCGAGAACCAATTAGCCAGACTATGTTAGATTGAATCACTAATTTGTGTGAATATTATCAAACCTGAGCATGATGTATTCATTTGTTTTGTTAGTAATATACAAAATAAGTAAGGTTTTTTTTTCCATTGGTATATTTTTTTTTTCAATTAGTATATTTTTTTTCAATTGTTATATATTTTTTCAACTAGTATATATATATATATATATATATTTTTTCTCGCTAGGGCGTCAACCCGGTTCATCCCCTCGGAGGTTTCAGCCCTATATATATATATATATATATATATATATATATATATATATATATATATATATATATTTTTTATTTTTTTTTTATTTTTTTTATTTTCCTATAATAAACTTTACATTTAGTTTCTTTCGCAGAATTGCTTACAAAATTGGTTAGTAATTTTACAGTTTTAGTTTACAGTTTATGACGTGTTGATAAAGTACATAAAGGATATCATTATTTCCTGAAAAAAGAATACAATTTAGGTCTATTGGAAGGTTTATCTTGTAGTAAATTAAATTTTTATATAGTTTATTAATGTTTACATTATTTATTGGACATTCAAGTAAAACATTTACTAATGTACCCATTTTACCACAACTACAACATGGATCGTCTGTAATTTTCATTTTGTGCTTATAATAGGGTGTTAGTGCACGGTTAGCACGTACTCGATTTATTGTGGCGACAAAGTTTCGGTTTGGTATTTTGTGAAACCATGGTTTTCTGGGAATTTTTTGCTGGTGTTTACAAAAGTTTGTTCCGGTTGTTGAAGCGTTGTATAGGTTTTGCCACATCTCATTTATTTTGTTTCTTTGGTTTAAGAATAAGTCGGACGGGGGTAGTTTAAGATTTAGTTCTTCTCCTAATGTTGGGGCTGTTTTTGCTAAGGCATCTACTATTTCATTACCTGTTATACCTGCGTGTCCCTTTACCCATAGATATATGACGACTTTATTCTTGATGTGTATCTCATTATGTAAATAAAGGATATTTGCTTCAATATGATTAACTGATCTATTTATGTTTACTTTTTTAAGTTTATCTACTGCACTTTTGCTGTCAGTACATATTATGAATTTGTCGTGGTTAGAGCCGAGTATGTATTTCATAGCTTGCACTATTGCTGTTAATTCTGCAGTGTATATGGAAGAATAGGTAGAATACATTGTTTGTCAGTATTTTCTTCCAAATGGTAAAAGGCACAGCTGGTATATTCTTTTAACTTTGATCCATCAGTGAATATAGAATCATAGTTTGGCCAGTATTTGTTTTTTGTTTTGGTAAACTTTGTTTGATTTATACTGGCTACTTCTTGACTTTCAAAATAGTAGGTTCTAATTTCACGTGAAAAAATTTGTTCAGGCGAGTAACTTAGAACCGGGAGTTGGTTGGAATAAAGTATATCTGTAATGCCAGGTATTTCTGTGAAAGTTTCTACTATGAGGGGGGTTTTCTTGAAGTGCCAGTATCTATGGGTCAAAACTTGAACTGTTAGTGATTGTATACTATTGAGGTAAGAAGTTTTTTTGGAAATGGTTTTTATCATAAATTTTCTGCTCAATAGTTGTCTTCTTAGTTTAAGAGGAGGTTCCACGGCTTCAGCTTGTATTATATTTATGGGTGTTGACTTAAGATATCCCAGGCAAACTCTTAAGCATTTATTTTGTTGTATCTCGATTTTATTTAGATGTGTATCTGCTGCTGTTCCATAGAGTTGACTTCCATAATCCATTATTGATCGTACCATTGTTTTGTAGAATAGTAAAGCCGTATTTGGATCTGCTCCCCACTTTGCCCTACAAAACGCTCTTAAAATATTTATAGAATTACTTGTTTTTTTGATAATTTGGTGGATACAGTCCTTGCATAATAGTTTTCTATCTAGATGCAGACCAAGATATTTTACAGAGTTGCTAATACGCAGTTTATATTTTCCTATTGTTAATGGTCTTTGATAGTTGTTTCTGTTTTTAGAGAAAATACATATATTGGTTTTGGACTCGGATATGGAAAGTCCCATGTTGTCTAGGCATTTTTGGATTTCTATAAATTCAGCATTGATAGTTTCTATACATTTATCCTCTGATTTGTTACAAATCAGAGGATACTTGATTTGTGTAAATAACAACATCATCGGCGTATTGAATAATTTTGGACTTATGTGATATAACATTTTCTATGTCCATTGTGTACAGGCTGTAGAGGATTGGGCTCAAGATACTACCTTGTGGTAATCCAGATCGACATATTCTTGATTCCGAAACTTCTTTATTTATCTTTAAGGAAACTGATCGATTAGAGTAAGCTGATTTTATGAAGTTGGCAAAGGAGGTTGGTAGACCAATATTGATAAGCTTCTCTTCTAGTATATTTATTTGAACATTATCATATGCTGAAGTTATATCCAAAAATGTAGCCAAAGTGCTGTATTTGCGTGTGAATCCTAGATAGATGTCATTTACTAGTATCGTTAGGGGTTCTAAGGAAGATCTTCCCTTTCTAAAAGCATATTGTGAGTCAGGTAATATTTTTTCATTTTCTAGCCAATATTCAAGCCTGTTCTTTATCATTCTTTCCATGGTTTTAAATATACACGATGATAAAGCTATGGGTCTATATGAATCTGCATTTCCATTCTGTTTTCCAGGTTTTTTGATAGGTACTACGATGTATTCTTTCCACATTGGTGGAAAAGGAATCTTATTTATCCAAATCGAATTGAACAATTCTAACAGGGCTTTCTTATGGCCTAAGGGCATTTTATGCAACATATTGTATGAAATGTTATCCGCCCCGGAGATTTATTATTTGTTGATTTAATGCATTGATCGAGTTCCCATAATTGAAATAGTGATTGTAGAAAAGAGGTGTTTCTATTTACGGTAGCTATTTGTTGAGTAATGTTGTTTTCAACCCATGGGGGTGAGATTTTTGTGTGGAATTCGTTTATCCAGTCTTCTTTGGGGTCTATTGGGGGTTTATTTACTTGTTTTCGGTTTTTGTATCGGTTTACTTTGTTCCACACTTCTTTGATTGGTGTATTTTGATTTAGATTTTGGCAATAATTAATCCAGCTTTTTTTCTTAGCTTCTTTGAATGTTTTTTTAGCTACTGCATCAAGTCTTTTATATTCAGTTAGATTATTAAGATTTGGAGCATGTGTGTAGGTTAAGTAAGCTTGTTTTCTTGCTTTAGCAGCTATGTTACAAGTTTCATTCCACCAGTCTTTTGAACAATGATTTCTATTTTGTGTGTTTGATTTTTGTAAGGGAATTGCCTCGTTGGCAGCTTTGTTAATATTGTGGATAATGCCCCTTAGTGATGATTTTGGTTCTGTAGCTTCAAGTGTAGCGGTGTATACATCCCAATTAGCAGCCTTGAGTCTCCATATGTTATGTTTTGTCTGTTTAATTTGCGCAAGCGGGCTATTCCTTCCAAATTGTATGTGTATTGGTAAGTGGTTAGAGCCATAAGGTTCTTCCAAAGTAGACCACGTAATTAGGTGCGTCAGATCCTGTGTACAGAGGGTCAAGTCTACAGCTGACTTCTTATTGTTTGCTAGTGTAGGTGATCCATCATTCAAAATTACTAGGTTGCATTGTTCGATAGCTTCCAAAAGAATCTTGCCATAGATATCGTCATATCCATAATTCCAAGCCAAACTATGTGCATTAAAGTCGCCCCCAATTATGAATGGTTTTGGGATTTGTTCCAAAAAGTTGATCCACTGTTGTAATGATATTTTAGTCCTCGGTTTAAAGTATACTGAAACGAAGTAAATTTTTTTATGTATAAATGGAAAATTAATCGAGATACAAGTATACTCAAAGTTTATTGTAGTTGGAATTGAGACTTCTTGGTATATTAAGATTTTAATAAATTGGCTGAGCCGCCGTACCCGTCGTCCCGGTCACAGCGAACATTGTTGAAGCCTTTAAAATTATAATATTTTTCTGCTTTAAACCATGTTTCCGATAGAAGTGCAACGGAGTAGTTGCCCGTGTCTAGTAGATATTCTAAGTTAGTTTTATTAGAAACTGTCGAACGGCAGTTCCATTGAAGAATATTTATTGCATGGTTGAGGTCTGAGAATGTGATGACGTGTTTCTATTTATAGTTAATTTGACTAAGTTTTCGAGTTCTTCCTTATTTATATTTATACTTTTTGTTACTAAAACTTTTGTGACAATTTCTATAACTAATTCTAATATTGAATTTATCTTGCTCAGGTCTGAAGGAGATGCAACTGAATTATTATTAATATTTCCTTTATAGTTAATACTGTCTAATATTCCTCCCGTAGGTAATTGAGATCTAGGGGAAGCTATAATTTCATTACGCAAAATTAATGTTGGATCTCGACTATTTGGTCTCTGTCTTTTAAATGTTCTAGAATTTGTACTATTTGAATTGTTGTAAAATATGTTATTTGTTGACATTTGGTTAATTGGATTTGATGGGAGCTGGGTGGGTGCATAATTATTGGGATTTAATGGAGGGAAAGTTTTGAGGCAGGAAATGTTAGTAGTTTGTTCAGTATTAAGGGTTGTTGCTTTTGCATAGGAGTTTCTGGGGAACTGTCTGTTGGCGTCTTGATAACTAATATTACTGGAAGACATAGCGTCTTTTACAAGTTTTTGACGTTGAAATTCCTGACACGCGCTCAAATTTGTAGTAAAATGATTCCCCGAACAATTTAAGCATTTTGGAGTTATATCGGTTGTTTTACACTCTTTTGAGTTGTGTGATTCCTGACATTTATCGCACCTAGCCCTGCTCTTACACTGTCCCCCTGTATGTCCAAATCTAAGACAATTAAAGCATAATAGCACCTTTTGTTTGTATGGCTCGACTTTATTTAGTACCTTGTTGATTGTTACATATTTTGGTAGTACTTGTGACCTAAAACTAACTACACATGTTTTTGTAGGAATATATTGAGTACCGTTTTCATCTACTTGTCTCCTATTTAATCTTTTGACTTGAATGACTTCAAATTTACAGTGTAAATCGTACATTTTGATTCTATCTTTAACATACTCTACTGAAAATTCTGTGGAAATATCTCTTATTACGCCCTGTCTAACTACAAGAAACTTAGAAATGTATATGTCTAAATTATTTTTTGTAAATATTGCTTCATTTTTTTTAGATATTATATAGTTGGCCGATTTATAATCTTTAAAAATTTTATGCGTATTTTATTTCTCCCTACTGCGTCAATGCTCACAATTTTTTCATCGATTTCTTTAAAGTTTGAGGTAATAATGTCACCTATCCTTAGAGCGTTTAATCTGCCTTTAAAATCGGGTGAGTTATTTTCCAAATATACGTAATGAGGTCCCAAGTCGTTTTGTCGGTAAAGAAATTCCTCCCTTTTTATTCCTACTTCTTTGTTTATAGTATTTGTTATTGAAGTTTGTACATTAGCAAAGTCATTATCGATAATGGGTATATTATTAACATGTTTTTTGGTACTTATCTGTATAACCGGAACCAGATTTTTAAATCCTAACAGCTCCTCTTTTGAAGATGATGCATTTTCTGTGTCCATTTGGGTTTCTAAAACATTGTTATCGGAGGCATCGCCTCCGCTAACTGCACTCATAAGTTTTTAATGTCTTTCCGAATTTCGCTTTTTGTGTAGTGTAATTAATTTACTTTTAAAGTTCTCGAAATATTTATTTATATATCTAATTTATAAACACCGGTTTTAAAAACAAGCTTCTTTCTTACGCACGTCTAACTACCACGACGAATGAAAGCTGACTGAATTTTATGTTATTTTTAATGTTTCCACATTCTACGCTTGCCGGATAGTTCACATTTTGACGAAATGCCCCTGAAGATGCTATTTTAAGCGAAAGTACTTGGGCTAGATTTAATTAACTTGTGCTCGATAATAGCCTTATTTTCAAAGTACATATAATAGTGTAGTTCTGATCTGGAGAGCCTAAAGTCAAGTAAATTGTATATAGAGAATTCTAAAAATGTCAATGGGACTATTTACATAATACATCACAGACAGGAAACCATTCCAGAATTTTCAGATAGAACAAATAGAATGATTCGAACATTATTTATTGCTAGAGTATTCTGGAAACGAAAAAAGATATAATATATAGGCCATGTAATTTGGAGAGGAGAGGTCAGTTTAGTTCAGTTCAGTTAGAGTTCAGTTATCAATCAGTCAGTTATCAGTAAAGTTATAATTCAAGAATTTAGTAACAAGAATATTATTAATTGAGTTAAGTGAGTTAGAAGAAATTAAATCAGTTACAAGATTATTATTGAGGAGTTAGTTATAACAATTCAAGGATTATTAAGTCAGTTATTTATGAGGTTATGAAGAGATTATTAGCTAGAAGAAGGCATTGATTAAGTTAAATGAATTATTAAGTTAAATACAGTTGGAGATTAATTATTACAACAGTAATATAGTGACAGTTTGAAGTTAATTCATTGAAATAGGCATTCAATAATACAACCACAAGATCCAGTATATTTCAAAGTACATTATATGGAAATTACAAGGAGTTAAATATATATATATTTATATGGTGAGTGGAGATAATTAAGAAGGAACATATTAAAATAGTTGTATAACCAAGGCTTAGTAAGAAGATATCGAGTGGTGATAATAACTTTAATTTTGGAAAAAACTTTAGGCGTTCAGTGAAAGAAGGTACCAAATTTTGTTAATAATTTAATAATTGTAAGAATTACAAATTTTAGATAGATTGTTTTAAATTGATATTGCTTATATTAGATAGATAGGTTTGTTTTATAATAGTTATAATAAAGATAATTTAAAAAAGTACTTACAAACTAATTCTTTGAGAACCGCGATAAAAACCCTACACTTACATATATACATATATATCATTCAAATTTACTCATAGCTCATACAACAACAACACATCATATATATATAACAATATATATATATATATATATATATATATATATATATATATATATATATATATATATATATATATATACCAGAATGTTTTAATTATTAGCTTTTACCAATTTAAAATATTTTTGTTCTTAATAGCATTTATAAATGGGTAAAATATTCTTCTTTATTTATTGTTTCTTCTTTGCTTCTAACTTATAATTTTATTTTTTCTTCTTAATAATCTCTAATCACCATATATATATATATATATATATATATATATATATATATATATATATATATATATATATCCGTTCTTTTACCAAACACACATTTAAAAATACTTAAAAACACATATGTACAAACATTTAAATAAAATTACGTTACAAAACAATTAGAGAACATGTAATCATAATATAAGATTTTGGTTATAAATATTCTTATCAGAATCAAAACTAATGGTTGTAAATTCATTAATACCAACTTAAAACGACAGAAAGTTAGATCTTAAAGTGATTAAATACTGTAAAGGTAATAGTATACCTACTATATGCTGAATTTTCTGAAAAAGAAGGAAAGTCAAAAAGACTTATTTTGAGGTAGAAGAGATATTATATATCTCATATATAATGAAACTTATACTGTTGACGATGAATTACCTTTATTGGTAGATTTGTGGTTATCTAAAGTTAACAATAATGCGTATAAGTTGCTTAAATTGTTGGTATCTGCCCTTTTATTGATGGTTTCATTTTCTTGAAAAATGAAAGCCATCTCGAGCAACAATCTTTTTAAATAGTTGCTCTTTGTGGATAGGATTTTTACGTTTGAAAAATCGAAACGTAGAAGTTCCCCTAATCTCCTCCAAAGTGTCTTTGAAGAAACTAAACGTTTCCTCAAATCACACACTGAGTTAGTAGTGACTAAATCTGACAAAGGTAATGTTACCGTAGTAATATTGAAAGATGACTACTTTAAACTTTCTCAAGAGATTCTTGATCAGGATTCATCCTACATAACGCTACCTAGTGATCCAACTAGCAATATTCCAAATAAATCTAATGCCCTAATAAAACGCCTTTGGCAAAAGAAACAAATTGATTTGAACACAAAAAAGAGACTCTCATCCTATAAAAGTGTTGTTGCTAAATTCTACACCCTGCCTAAAATCCATAAACCTACCTTAAGTATGAGACCTATAGTTTCCTCTATAGGCTCACCAACTGAACATATTGCAGTCGTTCTCACTAATATTTTGACTGAAGCTTATGATTCAATTATGTTCTCGTCAGTCTAGATGTGGTCTCCCTCTACCGTAATGTTTACTTAAATGCCGTTCTCCGATTTATTCATAAACACTGGAATAAAATTTCTGCAGTATGTAGCATTGATTATGATATGTTTGTTGAGATGATAGAGTTTTTGTTTAACTCCACTTGTTTTTCTTTTAAGAACAAATATTATAAACAAATTTTCGGCACTCCTATGAAAGCCAGTATCACTCCAATTCTGGCTACTTATTTAATGGACGATCTGTTGGAAATTGTTCTCCAGCTTGTTCCTTTTAACAATCCCTTTATTAAAAAGTATGTTGATGAGATTATTATGGCATGGTTACTAGGTTTAGAGACTGAGCTCTTAGACAATTTCAATATCTATGACCCCCACATTCAATTTACTTGTGTAAAACAATGTAGATGTAAATGTAAAACATTAGATTTTAAATACGTTTTACATGTAGTGACTTGTGGGTATGTCCTATGTTTTTAATATTATTTTAATTGTGACGTCTACTTGTTAGTTACGAATTTTTACATGATTGGTAAGTCAAAAGTATAACTTTTAAACCGTATTATATCTGTCATAAAATGTTTTTTTTGTCAATATTATTTCTTGAAAAAGACATGGATTTCCTGCCGAAACGTCGAAAAAATATATGAAAATGTTTTAGTATCAAATCAATTTTTTTTATGAACCTAAGCCCAAGAAAATCAACTAAATATATATATATATATATATATATATATATATATATATATATATATATATATATATATATATAGACATATGTCCAAAAGTTTGGAATACGTACAAATAATACATCTACGCCTATGGTGGTTTTAAAATTGTTGTTGATATTGTAACGAACTATTTTGCTTACCTCAGGGGGAACATGGGGGAGAAGATTGGGCAAACAAAATAGTTGAAACTAGTGCGTACGACACTCAGAGGGTTGTTGGAGAGCTGGGTCGTGGATAAGTTGAAATAAATTTGGGTCGGATTGGGGTATCTAGGTTATAATATGGCCAAATTAGATTATCAAAAAAAAAAAAAAAACTTATGGATATCCTTTTTATGAAAATACTGTAGAATTTAACATTTTTGGCTACGATTCATAACATAATATAAAACTTTAATTATTACAAATTCTTTTATTTTAATGAAAGCAATTATTAAAAATGTCTATATAACTTGAAAAAATTAATATATTAATTGTTACCTTACTTTCATATATTGCACTTAACTTTGAAAAAAAAACTTACTAGATTACTTACTATGACGATCAAATCAGGTTTGGTGAAGTAACAGAGCAGACGACGGGGACATCCTATACAATACTTTTCGAAAGTTTTTGGTATCTATACAAATCTTTAAGGTACTCCAAAAAAATAGAAATAGTGGTGACTCTTTTCTAAACTGACATATTACATAGAGTATTTTCAACCAATTTTGCCGGTCTCTTTACCGACAAACTAAAACGTCTTCTCAGTTTCAAATCTTTTCTCCCACTCTTTAAACTAATCACAATTCAAATTTCCTTTCCTGTCCCCGCAGCTAGTTTTGCCTACCAAACCTAAACAAACAATATTACCCCTCGCTCGTTCTTAACAACTACCATAAAACATCTTTATTTGTGGGCTCATGTAAACAAATCGTTCTCAACTACAAAAAACATCTTGAAATATATACTTTTGAATTGGGTAAAAATAACACGTATTTCTTGATTATTCTAGCGTCCCTAATTTTAAACCGGAGTTTCTACCTGACATTGTAACCGAGACAAAAAATATTTGAAGCGTTATTATGCATTTAAGGTTCTTCTTACACGCCATAATATTTTGATCGTTCTAAAATTCCTAAAACGCATGAAACAGATCAGGAGCGTACCACAAAATTTACAACGCTACAATATTCATTCTAGAGCGTTTTTAAATGAAAATGATAAAAAATTTGAATCGTTTTTGTATGATTTTGGTCACATTCAACGGATTAGCGTATTTACACATTATTTCAGTCTTTGTTCAAATTTGAATTGAGCCGTTTAAAAATGCCTAGAAACGTGAAAATCTCATTTTGACAGATCTAGAGTAATTGCTTTGTTACAACAGGGCTTTAGTCAAAGTTATATCACGAATATTGTTGATGTTACTCAGAGTGCTGTATTGAAAATTAAAAAAAAATGACGTCAAAGATCGTCCCAGAAGTGGTAGAAGTCGATGTTCAACAGCAGCACAAGACCGGCAAATAACATTGATAGCTCACAGAAATCGTCTAAAATCTACAAGTGGTATATCCAGAGAAATTTCTAGGCTTCAAGGACTGAATATTTCACGCCAAACAATAACACGCAGACTAAATGTGATAAATTTGTATCGTAGAAGACCGCTAAGTGTTCCTAAACTAACATACCAACACAAAATAGTAAGGTTGCAATGGGCTGGAGAAATGGTGCATCATGGTCCTAACTGGAATAACGTGATGTTCTCTGATGAGTCAAAAATTGGCTTGGTATCTGATTCGCTAAGAACACTGGTTTGCAGTGCCCCAGGACAAAAGTTCGACTAGAAACAGTCCAACCGCGTGTCCCATTTGAAGGTGGCAGTGTTATGGTTTGGGGTGGTATTAGGAGTGGTACACGGACGCCGCTGCTGGTTCTGAAGAGAAGAGTCACTGGTGCTGTGTATATCGAGGAAGTTTTAAATCCTGTCTTACGTTTATTCCGAGGGGCAGTAGGTGATGAATTTGTGTTTTTGCATGACAACGTACCTCCACATCGAACAGCAGCAGTACAAAATTTTCTGGAAGAAGGAATATCTACATTACAGTGGCCCGCAAATTCCCCCGACATGAACGTTATTGACCATGCTTAGGACATTCTTAAAACACGCATCAAGAAGCGAAACAATCCCCCTATTACACCTCGAGAACTAAAAGATGCTGTTCTTAAAGAATGGAAGAGAATACCGCAAGCCCAGCTCGACCAATTAATCGGCAGCATGCCAATCGCCTATAGGCGTGCATACAGGCCAATGGAGGAAATACTAATTAGTAGTTTTATTAAAAATTATTTTTTTCTATACTAATTTATTATTAAATGTAAGTTATACATGTTATATATTGTAAGTTATACAAGTTTTTCACTAAAAGAGAATAAATAATTTTTTTGCATATCGTTTATCTGGTTTTGTGATTTATTTAGTAATGTTGAGAATTGAAACAAAATTATGTTTAACTATTCAGAAGAGTTTGTATATAAAAATCAATAAAAAGATGAAATATTCCAATATTCCAAACTTTTGGACATAAGTATATATATATATATATATATATATATATATATATATATATATATATATATATATATATAACACTGTTTTTGATGGGTTGGAGTCAATAAAAGGGGCTATTTGTTGACTATTTTTTACTCGAGCTTTCAATTGTGATTACAATTTTTATCAAGAGCTTCTAAAAAATACAAAATGTCTTACAAAGTTGAACTAGAAATAAAAAATTTTTTGTTAACTCACCAAATAAAATTAGTTTTTTATATAAAACTACTGCTTACATAATAAATACAAAAAATATTAATAAAAAAATGTCTTATTCTAACAAATGTTTCTCTGAAAAATTTAGATGAATTTTCTTAAGAAAAAAAAATTGAAATTATAAACAAATATAGAATAGCTACAATCCAGCCTAAAACGTCATAAATACTAACTTAAAAATTCTTATTTTTGACATATTGTCAAAAATAAAATTTTGTTTAAAAAATTCTTCTTTGTTTAGTAACAAAAAAGAAGAAGAAGATTTATTCACCATTGATAGATGCCCGGAAAAATGTAACAAATAAATGGAAAATTCAAAATGTGATATTTTACTGACTGCATAAATTAAATAGAAATTATATAATTATAAATTTTGCTTAAATTTTGAATTTCTGACCTTTTGTTTAAATTATTATCACTTTTGCTAATACAAACCATTTCCAAAAAAGTTCTTTTAAATTTATTACTTTCATTACATAAAATTTTAATATTATCAAAATCCATAATATGGTCTTTGTCTATTACATGCTCTGCCAAAGCACAAGATGGTTTCTTAATTCTACAATCACTCTTGTGAGAAATAATGCGATTAGAGAGATTTCTTCCAGTCTCACCAATATACTCAGCTTCACACTGAGTACAAACAATGCTGTATACTACATTTGTTTGATCTAATTTGTCTATAGGATATTTAGTTTTGGAATATAAAGATGAAATAGTTTTGATGTTCTTTGTTGCTATTTTTATATTGTCAATAACCTTTAATGTTTGTATTAATTTAGGAGTTAATGATGGTATAAAAGGTAGTGAATGATAATATATGTTTTGATTGTTGGATACAGTGTTTTGAGATTTAGCAAAAAATGGTGTTAAGTTATTTATATTTAATAAATTAGAAAAAAGCATCCTATGTAGCATATCAGGAGGATAAGAGTTTTCAATTAAAATATTTTTTAACAAATGAAGATCTTCTTGTAAGTAGTCTGGATGAGAAAGTTTTAAAACACGTTCCTTTAATCCTGTTATAAGGTTCATTTTCATTTTATTTGGATGATTAGAGTAATAGCTTATAAATCTATTACTACATATGGGTTTTCTGAACCATCTAGTTTTCAACATATTTTTTTTCTTACTCTTATATATATATATATATATATATATATATATATATATCTATATCTATATATATATATATATATATATATATATATCTATATATAATATATATATATATATATATATATATATATATATATATATATATATATATATATATATATATATATACAGTGTAGGTAAAATTTTAAGGTCGGTATGGTAAAATTTAACAGGATATCTAACGCAGATATAAAATCATATTTTCAACGAATTAGACAAAGATAACAATCATATTTCCCCTTCGTCTCCCCTCCTAAAATCCTTTTAACACTCATTGGCCATTGCCCATTAGTGAGACGATTAGTTCCGATCAGATATTCTCTGGTTCCGATCCTAATATACCTAAAAAACTAGAGGTGGGTCTTCTCGTTTTTTTAATTTTTATCGGAACCGTTTTTCGTAAACTGTAACTAGTTGATTGTTTACCAGTATTCAAATTAGCGAGTACACAAACATATTAGGTATTATCGTTTATGTGTATAAGTATTGAAATAAAAGAACCTAACGAAGGAAATATTTATTGTAACTTGAAAAATAAATTAAATAATGCAAATGGTACTTAAATAGTTACATTTACATTACACATTATTAAATCGCGAATCGTCTAAATTGACATTTAAAAACATAAGTTTTTCCACTTTTCTTGTTAATCGCGTTCTTCTTTTATTTAAAATTATACCAGATGTTAAACATGTGTTCACAAGGAAAAGATTTTGTTACAATACTACAACATTTTATGAATATAGTGGTTAAGTTACGATATACATGGCGATGGTTTTTTCACCACGGTAATGGACAGTTCCAATCTCCGTTCGAAATTGTTTGTGGGTAATATATCATCAGACAATTACATGTCGACTTCTTTTATACCTCTCGATACAGGTGTATATTTAGATGAGTCATGTCCAATTAATTCATCAAAAATACACCATGGACTTAAGTCATCTTTATCAGTTTCTTTTTCTTGGACTGATTGATTTTCAAGATTTACTAAACTTTTCGTTTCATCCGTTTTCCATAGTTAAAGAACCAGCTTTTAAAAAGTTTGCAGGGTGGATTCCTGGATATAAACCGCCAACAAGAAAAACTTTGTCAGGTTCATTACTTCAGGAATGTTATGTCAAAAGTGAGCAAATTATTAGATCGCAAGTTGTTAAAGAAGTAGAAAATATCTGTATTACTACTGACCTCTGGACATCTGGAGTAACTGAGAGTTACTTCGCATTAACAGGACAATATTTAACCGAAAATTTAGTATTCAAAACTTTTTTATTAGGCTGCTGCCATTTTTCTGGAAACCATAATCCAGAAAACAGCGATTACTGAAATTATTAATCAGTCGGGTCTAAAACGAAAAGTAAATTTTGCAGTAACTGATAATTCCTAAAATATGGTCAAAGCTATTAAATATGTTTTGTTTTATGATGATTGTGATTTATGATGATGATTAAATTTATTGGTGGAGGACGCACTTAAATGCTGTCGTGTACAAATAGATAAAATAAAAAGTCCTTTTTTCGACAATTCTGCAAAAAAACACATTTCAAAAAAGTACCTTATCTTCAGAAAGGCTTTTAAAGTATTAATTACAACAGAACACAGTTCCCAAACGGCCAAACTTCACCTATTACATGTTAAAAAGAATGACCGAGTTAGAAGAGGCAACCCGTTCCACATTGGTATTAAATAATACAGACTTAGACTTAAACCTAATCTAAATAAAGAACACTGGATTATTTGTTCTCAACTTTCCCAAATTTTACGGCCGTTTAAAGAAATAACATTTTAACAGAAATTTTGCTCCTACGCTCTTAATGATAAACTAGCACGACCCACCTCTACTTCTCGTTACTCGATCTTTTGACCAGATGACTATCTAGACTAGACGTTGCCAAATAAATTAGTTAATCTTTGTAAATGGGTATATTTATTTAAAAAACCCTTAAAAGGGCCACATCAATAGAACAAACGTTTTCGGACTACACAGTCCATCATCAGGTTATTAAAATCGAAAATGCTAGGTCATAATGCCTGAGCCACCAAAATATTAGGGTAAAAACCCTTTAAATTACATTTAGTTATGAAATGTTGTACATTGTGTTATAAAATAACTGTGATGTTCTATATTAAATTAAATTTGACCAAAGGTAACACATGGCTCAAATGGGTTCCAGAGCCGGGTGAGAGACAACCTCTGCACTCGGAGAACAACGTGGAACTTCTCTGCACAGTTCCACGTTGTTCTCCGAGTGCAGAGGTTGTCTCTCACCCGGCTCTGGAACCCATTTGAGCCATGTGTTACCTTTGGTCAAATTTAATTTAATATAGAACATCACAGTTATTTTATAACACAATGTACAACATTTCATAACTAAATGTAATTTAAAGGGTTTTTACCCTAATATTTTGGTGGCTCAGGCATTATGACCTAGCATTTTCGATTTTAATAACCTGATGATGGACTGTGTAGTCCGAAAACGTTTGTTCTATTGATGTGGCCCTTTTAAGGGTTTTTTAAATAAATATACCCATTTACAAAGATTAACCTCTTTTTGTTATACGTGGTATACAGCCAGCTACAGGAATTTTTCCTTGTGGATTTTAAATAAATTAGTGTATGAATATTTTTTAATTTGGCGTTATTGTATGCATGTTTAATTGTTTATTATTCCATATTGGGAAATTATTTTGATGTTTAGATTTTTAGTTCGGAAATCGTACTTAAAATACGAAACATTAATAAATTTTATTTATATAAAACGATTTCCGAAATGGAAATCAAAATGTTATATTACAATTATTGTAAAGAAAACTTGTGGCATATTCCCAATAAAAAAAACAGTAACCTGCCATTTAAATCAATTTCGCCCAAATTTGATTATCTTGAGCATTTTATCTTCTTGATAGAACATTGTTCAAATGCAAAAAAAGACAACAGGTCAAATAAAACCAATAAGTTTGGCAACGTTGAATTTCCCCTTTTTTAATATTTCCATTCGGCGATATAAAGGGCGTACCTAATATACCTCTCTCTTTTTAAACAGCTGTTTCTCACTCCTTCTCACGTAAGGTCCATACCGACCATAAAATTTTTCCTACACTGTATATATATCTATATATTATATCTATATATTATATATATATATATATATATATATATATATATATATATATATATATATATATATATATATATCCTACTATCATTTTGACATCGATACATTATGCTTTTACCATCAATTTAGCATCATCTTGCAAAGTAGCATCTGTATATCGACGCTACTTTACAAGACCTTAATAACTTTTTTCCTGTACTTGTTACAAGAATTTTAACCATCTCAATGATTAGAGATTTGATACCGTGTTGGTATTTTAAAATGTCCGCTTTCTCTTTTTATCCCTTACTGAGTTATATAAGTTTATTCTAGTAAATGTTTGAGTCTAAAATGATGGTACGTCACATCATGAATTTAACTAATAGAATACAATAAGATATAAAAATCAAATAGAGTAGCGTGGCGAAAGGGCCTAGTTATGTGTCTTCTATCCTGTTAGTCCAATAGTGACGTACAGTACCTCAATTGATAGCATATAACCAATAAAATACTACGACGTAGAAATCAAATACAGCAACACGTCAAAAGAACCTTAGGTATATATCTTTGCTCCTATATATGCTGTGTCAAAAGAGCCTTAGTTACGTATCTCCGGTCCTATAGGTCTAACCATGACATATAGAGCTTAAAATGATAGGATTTGACGGAGATAATACGATGGTGGAGACAAATTAAACATGGCGGCATGTAATAACACCGTAAACTGGCAGCAATAAAACGTATTAACCCACAGAGGTGTATGGCATATTACTTTGATGATATTATTATTATTTGTTATTATGACAGGATTTAGCGAATAGTATACGATTACGTCATACATATCTTTGCATACCTCCACGTTTAGTTAACTACTGTACATATGGTAAACGCGAAAAAGTCCAACGTTTACTGTTAGACATATGCCTCTCGTTAACTGCTCACATTTACTGCTCCTTGACGCTGTGACGTGAATGGGATAGGATTCAACAAACAGAATGACAGAAAACTAAAGAAGACAGTGCATCATACGTGGAATGCATCGTAGAACGTGAAATATTGGCGTAAAATTATATGATGACCATAGATGGTTCTTTAATACCCAGCAAACGACTCCCTTTGTAAAGGTACCTAGGCTTGCATCTGTGTGGGAAAAAGTCGATCATTCGTTGTACCCAAAGGGCACCATAAAATATTAACGTTATAATATGATATAATGTAACGGTATGACAGTATGACAAATCTTTTGGTTTCGTATGGGAGCACGCCTGTGTACCTTTACAAAGGGAGTCGTCATGCATAACCTTTAAGTTGATCGTAATACATAACTGCAACAACACGAATGTTGATGACTTTCGTTAGTATACACAGTGCATTCGGTACGTTTTTTAAACATGATTAGAAAATTGTTGACTGGAGGCTATTACAGAAGTTTCTAAAATTTTCGCGTATCACCGCCTTTTCTGTAAATGGGGTGAATATTGTTATCCATTTAATTTTTTTCCACAATTAGTTAAATAATTCCTGCTGGTATTTGGTCTAAGCCTACTTCTTTTCTTCATTCAAGGTGTTTCATAGGTAAATCTACTTCCTCTGTATGGTGCCTTGTATATCTGTTTTGGTAATTTTCGGCTATTTCATCTCTTATAACAAAAAACAGTTGTTTCGGATACCTTTATCGCGTTTCCTTTTTTTATGGATGAATATGCTGCCATTTTCATCGTCTACTATTTCATATGGAGCTACACGATCAAGAATTCCAAATCAAGAAAACACAAATTACACTCCGGATTATATTATATAACTAATAGTCGGAAAATGAAGAGCCAAGGGTAGATGGCAAAGAAGCCAAAATCCTAATGACAAACACACATATAATCGACTAATCGGACAATTAAGATCAGCGCTACATGATGCACGCAATGCCACATTTGAACACTACATTAGTACATTGCCTAAAGATCATTCAGTATGGATAGCAACAAAAACCCTTAAAGAGACCTGAAGAACACAACTCACCAATTAAAAAAGATAACGTTAGTTGAGGAAGATCAGACCAGGAAAAAAGTCAACATTTTCAGAATACTTAGCTAGTATTTTTAAAATATACCAACCAGATAATAATAATCAAGCAATAGAACACTGAAAACTTTTGTTTTAACTGTCCGCCCGTGAATGACTTTCCATTTTTTAAATAACACTTCATATTGCACTTTTTTATTGTATTTTTCTCATTTTTCAAGATAATTCTTGTAGGAATATATTTATTTATAACATACGGTCTTATGGTCTCACGACAAGTATTACGGCTTGTTTATACAACCTAAATATATCTTGTACCGCACTGTTAATTGAGAATTATGTTTGTAATGCGATAAGAGGACCGTATATACGAGACACCAGTGACTCATGCCACACATAAAACTTCGACAGGAAATTCTATTTCTACATTTCTATAAAAAAACATAGATTACTTGTTTTGTGTAATAATTTAGTTTAGGTCGAACAAGAGTTGCAGTAACAATTTTTTCTGAAATAGAATTTAAATCATATTTCGAATGCTTTGTGAAAGATAACCAATTTATAATATTCTCGACAACGTAAAAACACATTTCTTTTAGAATATGGGTCGATGAATTCAAATCATAGTTCAAGAAACGAATTTATGTGCAGATGTTCTACTACAAAAAATACAAAACCAAAATCTAGATTAAAAAAAGTCGCAACTACTTATACTGAAACTTCACCCCATTATTGATTTCACAAGTGATAAAATGGGTCGACAAAGAATCAGTTTTAATTATTACAACATTGAAACATAATAGTTGTATCTTGGTTTATTCAGGTGGAAAGAAAAATTAGACACAAGTGCTAAAACCACAAACTATTCTAGATTATAACGTTGTGAAAAAAGAGTTGATTTTAGTGATCAAATGGCTTTTTACATAAGCCCAATACGTAAAATACTAAACTGGTACCGGAAAGTGGCAGTGGAATTAATATTTAATACCGCAGTAGTCAATACTTACTTGCTAAATAATAGAAAACGCGAAAAAAGCGACAACCTATCCTTGAGTTCAGACTGGAATTAGCGAAGGCGTTTGCAAATAAAGAAAAGTTGAAACCCTAATGACTAATTACTCCCAAAAAATTCTTAATTACTATTTAAGGGAATAAGCCACAATTGAAGATAAAAGTACGTTTATTGACGTTTCAATTTCCACTTCGGAAATTGTTCTCAAAATACAAACAATAAATTAAACAAAAGTGGAAATTAAAACGTCAATAAACGTATTTTTATCTTTAATTGTGGCTTATTCCCAGTTAAATAGTAATTAATTTAAAATGCCAGCCACAAGAAAATAGCTTCAGAACAATACCAAAAAATACCATCTCAGGCAAAGCGATGTAGATAATAAAATGAGAAGGAAGTGTACAAGAGATTACAAAATTTTTAGAATAAGCGTGACTAGTAGAAAGGCCGATAGAAAAATTAAAAAAGTTAAAACATACTGTGAACAATGTGATGGCAAAACTGCAATATGACTAGTGTGCTTCAATGAAGCACATTAAAAAGCAATTTTACTTATACAGGAACTATTATTGAATAAAAACGTGTTGTGCCTCAAGTGCCCTTATAGTATTGGAAAACGTAAATTGATAGTTTCTAGTAGTATGTTTTTATTGTTAATTACGTATGTTAAAGTAAGTTATAGTATTTGTAAAAAAATGGATGTAAATAATATTATGTGTTCGACCTCTAAAAAAGCTAGACGTAAACATAAACGTAGATTGACCACTGCTGAATTACAATCATTTTTAGAAGCATCTGGCGAGGATGATGTAGATTAATGGAAGAATGGTGGAAGTGACTCTGACGAAATATTTGCACAAAGTCGTTTAGAAAAATCGAGGATTGCGTTTTGGAAACAGACAACACAAACATAATTTAAGACTTTTTTCGGGTTTATATTCCAAATGGGGACAATTAAGATGAACCGTCTAAATGACTACTGGAAAAGTATGGGTAACTTCTATAATAGATCTATCCGTTATTGAGTTTACTAGACAATTGCTGATAGCCTATATCAAGAAATAACCGAATAGAAAATTCCCACTTGTCAAAGAAACTAAAAAAAAAACGTAAAGTGGTCAGTATTTACAGTTCTGAAGGAATATGTGTGACCAAGTGCAGAGATAAACAATACATAATTACTATTTAAATGGGAATAAGCCACAATTAAAGGTTAAAGTACGTTTATTGGCATTTCAATTTCCAATTCGGAAATCGTTTTTAAACTAGAAACGTATTTTCGTATTTTGCCGAAAAACCCTCAATTATTTTGCAGTAATTTATAAATGTTAATAGCTTTGTTTGTACATAATGGCATTTAATATAACTAATTTAAATTTGGTACAGTTAATAAGTTATTAAAGTGTGTAATATTTCACATAGATCACAAAGTTATGCAATTTGTTTATCCCAAAGAGCGATTATCTAAACGACTGTACTTGCCCAGATAGTCACTCTGTACTCTGTATACACACGTGTATTCTGTAAATCGAACTTGCTTTTATAAGAGTTCATTTTTTCAACGGAAAAATTTAGTAAGATAGGTCAAAATAGCACAATTCTTATTATTTGGTTGAGCTACCCTAGTAAAGAAATGAAGGTTCTACGTGCCACAGAAGCCGAGATATTAAATATTGTGCAAGCGTGAGTTACAGTACAATGACCGCTACCATCCAGTAAATTCTACCACGTGGATTCTACACGGGACTACCGCTCGATCATTCTGGACTGAATTGCGACGTATTGGACTGCAAGATCAGCAATTATGAAATTATAAAAACACTATTTAAAAATCAATATTTTCAGTCTGATTTGTAGTTTAGTCTGATTTATAATTTAGTCTGATTTAATTTATTGTTGTTGCTACTAAAATCTTTGTAAGTCGAAAATAAAAGTTTATTTGTGAAGTTCAGTTTTTAAAAAAGTGTTTTTCCCAAGAACATTCATAATTCGTGCTTCAATTTAAAGTCCGAATCTAAAAAAAAACAAGCTCAGACAGTTCTTACCTCCGTGGTACTTTTCCGTGGCGGTAATTTACGAATACCATTATTTTAATGGGTTATAACATTTTACTCCTTTACTGTGTATGCCATCTATAACTTCGATCATATATTATAGATCCTAATTCAAAATCCTTTCAATTTTTAGATCTTAGTATTAATAAACAATGAAAATATGATTTTAAGAATGAAATGCTATCTTAGTTCTTATTAGTTAAATATGGTTCTGTTTTTGTCTCTTTGTTTTCTTATAAGCCATTAAGATTGCAAATTACAAAATACTTGTACATACAAGAATTGGACAAGTATTTGGACAAGTTGTAGCGTTTTTTTTATTTAAGGTGTATATAAAAGATTTCTGTAGTACGCTCCTGTTGTTTTTACCAAAGAAAACAATCGAAATAATATTTCAAGTTTTTTTGACGAGATTTTTAAATGCGTATTAACGCTGGAAATATGTTTTTATCTCTGTGTTGCAATGTTAGGTGAAACAAGTTTTTTTTGTCGCCAAAGGGGTATTATGTTACATGAAGTCCCCCTAATATTCCCGTTAGAATAATCAATAATGCGTATATTTCTACCGATTCAAAAGTAAATATAGATGTTTTTTGTCTGTGTTTAGATTCAAATATCGAACCTTTTGTTACAAGTCAGGTAGAACTCAGGTTTAAAATACGTGCTATTTTGTTAATTTGTATTATGTAAATTTATGATGCCCCCTGATAAAAAAAGGTTTTATTTGTCTTTCATCGTTAGGAACGAATAACAAGGGGAAGATTGTTTGTTTTAAGTTTGTGGACGACAGGCTAGCTGTAAGACGGAAGGGAAATTTTTTTGGCTTTGAATTTGTAAAATGTAACGCGGAAAAGGAGTCGAGATTTAAGTTCCAAGCAGTGTAGACGTGCTACCATGTAGAGTCTAAGATTTGATTTGAAACGGGGCAGACATGTGACAATTGAGTCAAAGATTTGAAAGGAGTCGACGATTAGATTTGAAGTCCAAGAACCTATTTGAAACGGTGGTAGACGCTTTTTGCGGATGTGAAATGTTGGGCCATTTTTGAATCAAAGAGGATTCAATTTCTTTTGAAATGTCTTAGGACCGGTCAATGATAATACTATCAGATTTGAATAAATACCAGAAGCTTCTAAGAAGTATGATATAGGATGTCCCCGTAGTCGGCTCGATTCTTCCACCAAGTTCCTGTTCCAATCGTTTTTCCCTGGAGTGTAGAACTAGTTCCTGATGGTTGCTGCCTTCCAGTTTTGAAAGTTTTGTCCGAGTGGCTTCCCCTGAGATGTAAAGTTTCAAAGTGTTTGTATAAAAAAAACATTAAGGTTAACAATTCAATATATTAATTTTTCAAAGTAAAGACAGATATTTTTTGGCTAAAGTAATAATTGCTTTCGTAACAAATTAAAAAATTGTAATATGTATGGTTATGCTGTTAATACTTTTGTTCTTTGTCAAAAAATTAAATCTGATACCTGACAGCAAGCTTTAATTTGTTTTTTTGTTATGACAATTTTAATTTGATTATTATGTAGAAACGATATTTCATATATAAGGTTAAATTTTATTATGTTTTCATTAACAAGGATCCTTAATTTTTGATAATCTAATTGGCCATAATATAGTAAACAAAGAACATGTAAGTTTTTGTTATTTGTATTA
Organism: Diabrotica balteata; assembly: GCA_918026665.1. Lineage (NCBI taxonomy): Eukaryota > Metazoa > Arthropoda > Insecta > Coleoptera > Chrysomelidae > Diabrotica > Diabrotica balteata. The sequence continues at coordinate 67,476,410 of OU898278.1, read as the reverse complement.
TGTCATATGATATGTTTCTTTTATAATATGTATTTTTGATCTGTTTTGTTAGAGACAAGAATAAACGTTCAATTTGTTTCTCTGATCTATTTTGAGTTTTATTTGAAAAAGATATTTTTTTTTCTATATTTTTGATGTTCTATAATTATTTCCCTAGTTACAACTAGTGGTTGTAATAGGTATAATTAGGCACCTCAAGTGGCGCCCTATATTAAATTTCTTGAGGTGTTTCCGTATATTTTCATTCTTTTTGTCCCAAGAGATTTGTATAAGTACCCCTTTATTTATTTTGTTTTTGTAGTTGCCCAATCCAACCCCCAATATCTTCAACTTATCCACGACCCAGCTCTACAACAACCAACTGAGTGCCGTATGCATTTGTTTCGATTATTTTGTTTGCCCAATCTTGTTCCCCCATATTCCTACCCTGTGGTAAGCAAAATAGTCATTACAAAGTTCAAAGTGATTTGCTTAATATTTAGCACACCTTAAAAACCCATTAATTGCCATAATTTGAAGTAGCTATATTATCTGCCGTTGGGCAAAAAATTAAATTATTAACATTTAAATTACTAAAAACATAATATTTTAGAGTTTAGGGTTTTTTGCAATTACCTCGCTCAATTATTTATATATTTTAATTTGGTATCCCTCAACATAAAAAACCTTTTATGGTCTACAACTTTTATTTGAATCATTTTTCTTTAGAATGTAAAAAAACGTTTTACAAGCAAACATTTTTTTTGTGTCTTTTAAGATTGTTTAAAAAAAGAACAAAGCATAATCAACTGTACATTTTTACGAATGTTCATCAGCTACCTCTCATACTATTTAAAATTTAACTAACTGTTGAAGATTTTTGAAAACTATTTACCGAGGTTCTGTGAAATACTTTCTTGTTGCATGGTTAAGTTAAATATTATTTTTTTATGTATATTTGTTTAAATTGTTGATTTAAATTGACTGGTCGCTGGTTAATCGTGGTGGTAAATAGTTGATCGATAGGGTGAAGAAATAACTTGTAAAACCAAATCTCTTCACACGTTCTTTATTGAGTGCTCTTATGGCAACATATGGAAACATACTGTTCTTATAAATTTGTATAGACTTTGCCGAGGGCTGACAGGGTTGCCGTCTAGACAATTAAATCTTATTGCTAGGAATTATACATAGAATAACATATATTGAAATAATTTTAAACAATATTATGTATATAAAAATGTAATATTAATTACATTTTTAATTAACTAATATATATTGTTTATTGTACAAATTATCTAAAATGTGTATACACATTTTGTACGAAAAAAACGTTTTTGAGAACGATTTCCGGAATGGAAATCAAAATGTCAGTTAATAATTAATGCTTGCATGCTTGCATGCAATGCTTACAAAAATAATCTCAACGACTAGTAATTTACACTGACGAATTGTGATATTTTTTAAATATTTACATAATTGTCTTTTACAGTGTCTTGAAAAAGGAATAAAACCATTCCGAAAGCTCGACAAAAAGTCAAAAGAGTGTTTTTTTTAACATCCCGGCCAATATTCTGACTGCAACCCTAATAAACTGTGTTGTTTGTATATATATATATATATAATATATATATATATATATATATATATATATATATTTATATATATATATATATATATATATATATATATATTTCTTTACATCATATTCATATTATTCATTACTCTGTCACGATGTCAGTCAGAGATGTATCTGAAATAAATATAACGATAAAAACTAAAAGATGTCTACTGAATCATATTATTATTATTATTAAAAAATATGTTCAGTTAAGATCACCAAAAGATATTTGATACGGACAACTGGTAAATTAATTAACCGTTCTGGTTAAATCCAGAGAAATGTGTTTGGACAGCCCCTTTATATAAAAGATGTATACTGAATCACATTATCATTATTATTAAAAAAGGTGTTCAGTTATGACCACCAAAAGATATTTGATACGGACCATTGGCAAATTGATGAACCTTTCTGGTTAATTCCGGAGCTATGTGTTCGTGCAGCCCCCCTAACAACTTAAATAATGAGCTGATCATAGTAAGTTAAGTACAATGCTATCATGTGTATCATATTATGTAAATGAATTCATTCATACTGTTTGTTCCATACTAACAAAATCTTTCCCGGTAGTCGATGTAACCGTACTTTTTCGTTGGTGGCTGCCGTTACGAACAGATTTTTGTTTTTCAACGAATTTATGTTCGAACCGAATTGGTTACATTCCCTTCATCGCATGCTTTTAATCATTTTTATGCATCACTTTACATCCGATAACTTAGAATCATTCCTTCACTTAGATAATAATATAACTTTATTAACAAGTTTACGGTTACCTATTACATTTTCCGACAGTCGATGTACATTCTAAATTAATTTATGGTCATAAATAAAATATAGTATGTGTATACCTTTTATATTATTCATACAATATATACCTAATAATGCAACTATTAATAATAAGTATGCAACTCGGTATCAACATATACATTTTTAAATCAAATTGTTAAACGAGTTTTCTATGCAAACATATATTTTCATTCTTACCAGAGACCTGAAGTACAATACCAATCGTTACGATTAACTTTCTACATTTACCCTGTATTAATGTTTTATATACATACTCTAAAACTACATATACTTTAAAACTGTGTAATAAATATTTATTTCTTAATATGTCTGACAGATTTTAACGTTGAATATTTGATGGTCCTTTACGGAGTATAAAAAGGAAGGTCGACTTTTATCCCGCGAGGATGCACACCTGTTTACCTTATACACAACAACATATACATTATAACAAAATAGCAGCTTACCCTGCATTACACAAAAACCACCAGGTTTTGACTTACCACGCAATGCATGGACTATGTTGAACCGAATCAGAACCCAACACGGCAGATGCGGTTACATGATTCACAAATGGGGTAAACGACCATCCCCACTCTGTGACTGCGGACAACCCCAAACCATCTGTCACATTACAGTACATTGTCCCACAAGATCCTATCAAGCCAAATCAGTGGATTTCCTAATGAGTTCAGAGTCGATAGACCATATAAATAAGTTAGATGTTGGTTTGTAAACATATATGTTTTACATTTTATACAATATATATGTAAATTTAAATGTAAATGTGTCAAGTCATCATCATCAATCAGTCAATCGCGTCCACTGCTGGACATAGGCCTCCCTCAGTTCTTTCCAGTGTTCTCTTTACTGGGCCACTTGTAGCCAGTTTCTCGCTACACTTTTTATATCATCGGTCCATCTAGTCGGTGGTCGTCCTCGGCTTCTTTTATAATTTCTGGGCTTCCATTCCATAATACGTCTTGTCCATCGTCCATCTTGTGTTCTGGCTAAGTGCCCTGCCCAGTTCCACTTAGCGTCGTGGTTCTTTCGATGACGTCTTGAACTCCTGATCTTTGCTGCTTTGTTGGTTTGTTATATGGTCTCGAAGGCTCACGTTCAGCATTGCACGTTACATGGCTCGTTGTGTAACTCTGAGTTTATTCGCAGATTTTTGCGTGAGTGTTAAAGTCTCTGATCCATAAGTTTGTACAGGCAAAACACATTGGTTATAAACCTTTCGCTGAGATACATGGGAATTGAACTTTTTAGAATATGGCTTAATTTGCCAAATGCTGCTCATGTCAGGCCTATTCGCCTCTGTATTTCACGTGTTTGATTGTCTCTGCTTATTTTGATCTCGTATCCCAGATATTTGTTAGTGTCTGTTTGTTACATGGTATTATTGTCAATAGTTATATTTCCACTCATTACGAGTTTTGTCATAAGTTTAGTTTTCTAAAAGTTTATCTTTAATCCTGCTCTTTCAGACAGACTTGTAAGCAAATGTATCATAGAAACTGTATCCTGTAAGTTATCTGCGATTAATACAATATCATCTGCAAATCTTAGATGATTTAATCTTTCTCCATCTATATTGATGCCTATATCTTGCCATTGAGTGTTCTTAAATATTGACTCTAGAGCTGCCGTGAATAATTTTGGTGAAATATTGTCTCCTTGTCTAACTCCTCGACCTAAGCTGAATTTTTCTGTGTCTTCATGTAGTCGTATTCTTGATGTAGCGTTCTCGTAAATGTTTGTGATTAGTGTCGTGTACCTGTAATCTATTCGGCTTTGATTTAGGGCTTCCAGTACTGTTTCAAACTCTACAGAATCAAAAGCCTTCTCGTAATCGATATTATGCAAGAACCAGTGGTATGTTGTACTCGATGCACAAAAGTGCATCGAATGTGTCAAGTACCATACGATAAATAAAATAAATAAATAAATCTGCAAAGTATGTTGTCGACTTGGGTTAGCATATACAGTGCATTCCGTATGTTTTGTAAACATGATCAGGGGAAACTGTTGACTGATGGCTATCGAAGAACCTTCTATGACTAACACATACTCTTATCGGAGACCGGTAGTACTATTGTAACCTCGGAAACCTTTTTTGGATGGTCCTAGAAAGGTCACCAATGGAGACACTGCGGATGGTTGGTGGAGAACGAGTCGTGGGTTCGAAACTAGCTTTTGGAACCGAGGATGGGTCCAACGTATGAAATAAGTAAAGATAGGATAAGAGATATTAGAAGGGATACAGAAATAAACAAAAGATAGATGGGTAAAATTACCAAAGATATGATAAGAAACAGGGTGCCACTCAATTTTTTGGGGTTAAGGAGAAAATTAAGAAACCTTAGAAAAGAAAAGAGATAAGGAAAGATATTTAGGTTCAGAAATCAAACCCAAGGAAAGATACCAACAGTTAAATTACCAAATAAATTTGGTCAACACACTACATAAACAAATAATAATTATCTTAGGTATTATACCTACTTACCTACTAAACTAAATCAGCCTGATTTTTCTACTGGTCAAAGGTATAGTAATAATTAAAGGCAAAAAGAAAATATTCAATGTTACTTTTTTATCAGGGAACTTGTTAGGAGCCGACAAATAAAATACATACATAAAACAATAACAATATATTCAACAACAAAATTATGACGCTGCTGAATGCAACACAAGTAAGAAACATACACCAATAACTATGAAATGGTGGTATACATATAAAAATAAGCAGTTATATAATTAGAAAATACCTTTACAAAGATATATAATACAATCATGTACAAATAAAGTTTTGGCGTATTTCGAGATATTACAGCAAAAAAATGAATAAAAGTTATTACCAACACAAAAGATAACAAAAATTAATCAATTCTAAATTTACAAAAATACAAAAAGGTTACAGAAATGAAAACATAAGAATTTTACCAAACCGCACTTGGTTAAGTGGATTAACTATCTCGCACTATTATTTAATAAGAAACTGAGACTTAAATGTTTATAATTATTACTTATTGAAATTTCTTGAATCTATTGAAATGTTCTTTAAATTGAATGCAAAAATCAGCAATCTACAGGTGAAGACATGGAGGAACTTAGATACGTCCAGATAATGACAGATGATATGATACCATACCATATTACTCGCCCAGATAATTTGAAGATAATGATTACTTACAGTAAATCTTGACGACTGCGGCACTAGGTACTTCACTGAAGCTATATACTGTACTTAATACTTTACTTGTATCCAACACTGACTTTAATTAACATTAAAGGTACTTTAGAACTATATATAATCTAATATAGTACAAGATAAGAAAACTCAAATATAAAGTGTATACACACATAGAAAACAATTCACAGACAGTAAGATAACAGATACGATCATGTGAGCCTTTACTCAACGAGAGCCCACCGAGAAGTAATTTGGTTTTTCTAAAATTTTACAAACTACCCAAGAAAAAAGAGGGGATATCTCCCACTCAAAAATCATAGGCCAGCCGTATGTAGTTCTGAGAAGGTAAAAAGATTCGAATGAACATCGAAACCAACGGTACCCTTCTAGCTATAAATGTAACCAAATATAAATCTTCTAGATTAGGTTTTTCCGAAAAATTACTATTCGGGCCTTCGGAATATTTACAAATCTATCATAAAGGAACCCGCCTTCACCGAAACGCATTACTACGTGCGTTCGAAGACAATTACCGAATTTATGAAAAAGAACCCGCCTTCACTAAAAGGCATTAGTTCCTTTCATACTCGGGATTAAGAAGAAAAGGAATAAAACCCTTTCGTACTCGTTAAAACTAATTTCTACGGGAAATTCCATGCTATTTTGTCATCGGCGTATCATCCATATGGGTAAAGGGAATTAATATATTAATATTAATATATAAATAATTTAATATATTATTATATAAAAAAAATGTTACACAATAACAACTTTAAAAATGAATTGCTTGTTCGTCGTAGATAAAATATAGTATGCAACTCATTACGGTTTCCACACGTGTGTCATATGTTTCCATATGTCTATCATGCTTGTCTCATATCTCTAGCGTCGGTGTAGCTTCCTTCGTACATTAGCTACGGTAAAGAAGAAGAATTGACGGTTGACAGACAAAGAAGAATTGACTGACCGACAGTTAAAACTACTTCCGGTCCTGGCTAAGGTTCATACTCGGCCGGTAATGCAGATCCAATGCTTACCGACATTGACGCCAGTGACGTCAGAGTGGACCTATCTGGCGTCTGGCGGCATGTCTCGCCCAAGCGGCCCATACTTTACTAATCTACTTACCGTATCTAATGTATACTATATTATACAGTACCTGAATACCTAATTTGTGAATTAGATTCATACAGTATACTAAAGACGACCGCTCTGAAATACGTTTCTTGTACAACTGAATAGAATTTGTGTGTTTAGTACTAGTAGTAGTAGTAGTATCTTACAAATTCGTCAATGTATTATTATATGGGTATCAAAAGTCCCTTTATGAAGTTATAATCTATCTTCCATATTTCTAGATCTATTGATTTGATTGCCTTATTCTTTTGTTTTAGGAAAATTATGACATTGATTTTGTTAAAAAAGTTTACCAGAGCCCAGTTATAGGTGTTGAAGATCTAAAGCAGGTTAAATTTAATACGCCTGTTCGAATTATCTATAGAACTAGAGAAGAATATAAAACTATTACTAAAAAATTAGGACTCATGGATGACTTTAAAGTAGGTATTCAATTTTATATACCCCCAATTTAAATATTTGATTAGGAGTTTAATACTAGAAATAAGTGAAACTATTTATAAAAGTTTTAAACAGTCTCACATAAAAATAAAGATAAACAAAATTAATTTGTCACGATATGAAAACTAATATATATATTAATTTTATGTAAATTGTGTATTGGCTCTTGTTTTTTTTTTATAAATTTGCTTAAGTTGTTATTGGTTCTGAAAGCTGGTGTTATTCCTTTCTTTTTTATGTTTTTGGCTATTTTGTTGATATTTTGCCTGAATATGTAATCGAGCAGAAGGTACTGGGTTTTTTCTCTGGTGATGGAAATACTAATTTCAGGGCTTTCTTGTTTGTTTTTAATCTAACATTTTATTAATTGTTTGTTCGTTGTATCCATTGTTTACTGCTATTTGTATTTAATGATATCTAATTCTGTCTCAAAGTTGTATTTTGACATCGGAATTTTTGTTAATCTATGTAACATACTATGATAGACTGCCAGTTTATGTTGTGTGGGATGGGATGATGAATTGTATATAGTCGTGTCAGTATGGGTAGGTTTGTGAAATATGGAGAAGTCATGTTTGTTTTTAATTCTGATAATTTTTAAATCTAAAACATTTATGGATTGATTTTGTTCTGTTTCTATTGTAAGTTCAATATGACTATGAAGTGAATTAATATACGATAAAAATTGATCGAGTTGTCTGTTAGTTCCTGTTCCTGAATATCATGAACCCACAGCCTCCTACATTATACTCTTTCAATAAACTACACAAACCGGATCAGCCAATAAGATCTGTAGTTTCTTTTTATACAGCTCCCTCATATAAGCTTTCAAAAAAACTGTTATAGATTATTTTAGAACATACTAAATTTTCGCCTAAATTCACCATAAAAATACGATAGAACTAGTTAATAAAATACAACATTTTCAATTACCTAACAACTCCAGATTAATTTCATTTGACGTAAACAATCTTTTTCCTAGTATTCCGCCTGCAGAAACTTCTAGTAAAAAACCTTTTAGACCAAAGTAGTACAAATCCAATCATTACATCTGAAATTTTACATCTTCTTGAAGTTTGCATAAAGCAGGACTATGTTGAATTTAATAATCAAATATACACAAATAACAGTGTAGGACTTATATTGGGCAATCGTCTAAGCCTATTGCTATCAGATATTTTTAAGGATCATCTAGAGACAAAGATTTCAAAACATTCCATATTCAAACAGTTTTTATATTGGTGGAGATACGTAGATGACGTACTGGTATGTTTCACAGGAACTAACAGGCAACTCGACCAACTTTTATCATATATTAATTCACTTTATAGTCATATTGAATTTACAATAGAAATAGAACTAAATCAATCCATAAATTTTTTAGAGTTAAAAATTATCAGACTTAAAAACAAACATGACTCCTCCATATTTCATAAACCTACCCATACTGACACGACTATACACAATTTATCATCCCATCCCACACAACATAAACTGGCAACCATCATAGTATGTTACATAAATTAACAGAAAGTCCGATGTCATAATACAACTTTCAGACAGAATTAAATATCATTAAACGCAAATAGCAGTAAACAATGGATACAACGAACAAACAATTAATAAAATGTTAAATCAAAAACAATCAAGAAAGCTCTGAAATTAGTATTTCCACCACCGGAGAAAAAACCCAGTACCTTCTGCTCGATTACATATACAGGCAAAATATTAACAAAAATAGCCAAAGACATATAAAAGGAAGGAATAACACCAGCTTTCAGAACAAATAACAACTTAAGTAAATATGTTAAAAACAACAAAAGCCAAAATAAAAAAAAACACACTTGTACAAACATGTACAAACTTAAATGTGGCGACTGCCCAAAAACTTATATCGGTCAAACTGGTAGAAATTTTAATAAACGAATAGAAGAACATAAAAGAGTTTTCAATAACAGAAAAACAGATTCTACATACGCACTATACCTTTTAGATCATAATCATTCTTTTAATGACGAATTTAAAATTATTCACATTCAAAATAAAGGCCTTAAGCTATCGTTGTTAGAATCTATGGAAATCAACAAATTAAAAAACACAGATATAATTCTGAATGACCAACTTGAGACAAACAGTTCTCCCCTCCTCAACCTATTTCATTAAAGACTATAAAGTGTAAACGCATGCCAAAAATTTTCAAAACTCCAAGAGAGCCAGAAAACAAAGTCATCAAAGCTCTTTCATCCAACCTCATTCAGCGCCTTGAAGACATACTTCATCACAACCAAGTTTAAGTAATACTTTAAAGAAAACCCCTCCTGGATCAGTTTCACTTAATAAGCTTAGATTTGAATTAGAGAGTTTAACTAAAAAATAAATTCTAAATAATCAAATTATAAGTAGCACTGCTCGGGTGAGATAATAATTCAAAAACCGAGTGAATTAGTGTTATGATTATTGTTATTATTATTTTATATTTTATATGTATTTAAATATTTTCTATTGGTCGTCTGTTTGTTCTTTATATAGTGGCCAATATGTTCAATCACAAATTAAACCCTTAATTTGTAATCTCACATTATTCTTAACTTCTTAATCTTTTATCCGTGTATACGTGTATACACCGTGTATTACTGACATTGTAAAACCATATCGTATAATATTTTAATAATTAGTTCATTTACCTACAACTAAATAAATTGCCGAATAATATATTTTCTAATTGAACTTCCTAAGTGTCGCAATTAAGGCGTAGATTAAATTGTATTGTAAGCAACGTTTGTTGGTATGGTATGATAGAAAGCAATGACCTATGTGCTTAGGTATGAATTATTTGTGGGATTATCAATTGGGGATTTGAGATCATATGAACACAGTCAATCATAAGTAGTTACCTAACGAACATCATATTGTGTAATTACCGATAGCTGTCAATAAATCAACACTTTTACTCCACAACTTTAACCTTTTATTATACCTATCATCGTCGATCGACGAGAAGCGGACAAAGGGGCATTTACTAACCGATTCGAACCTCAAAACTACGTTCGAACCTTTCCATTGGTCCTTCGTCAAAACATCATCAAAAGAGCGTTAATTGGTTTGGAGCTTCGAAGAAGACGACCCTTAGCGACCTAAATAGCGGTTTCCCAGTTCTGTACAAGATCGACGATCGAATTCGAAGTGTGGAGAAAAGAAAAAAGAAATAAAAAAGACCAGAAAGCACAGAAATTAGGGGTAGGAGCCTTACGAGAGCCTTCGATTACAAGAGAACCTGAATAGCAGTCCTTAAGTCTACTGTTCCAGCAGTGTGGAGATCTAGTTTCTAGCAAAAAAATCTAGTAGCATCCAGAAATCCAGCTCATCAGTTCCAGTTGCAGTTCTAAGAAGGAAGCAGGAACATACAAGTGAACGTCGGGATAAAACTGTAAGTTTTTGAATATTTGTTATCATTTAGAGCAGTGCATTTTTTTTATAAATTAAAAAGATTAAAGAAACTTAAGATTCAAATTTAATAATAATGGGTTTCCCAATAGGGACATCCTGTTTTTGAAATGTCATAGCGGCCATTTTAAAAATGGTAGAACTGTCACTTGTTGACGTTTGTATTTAGTATACCCTAACAAATTACCATGGCAAGATATACGCTTGAACAACGTTTGGAAATTATCCTAAAATTTTATGCTAATAATCGTTCTTTTGTGAATACCTATCATGCATTACGTGAAAGTTATGGATGAAATCATCGTCCTGATTTGCGTTTAAGTCGTCGAATCGTGGAAAAGTTTAAACGTGAATTTACTCTGCACGATACGAAACCACCAACTAGACGCCGAAATGCAAGAACTCAGGACAATATTGCTGCTGCTGCGAGATTGTGTAGCAGAGTATGCAAATGTGTCCGTAAATCGTCGTTCTCAAGAACTTGGACTCACCAGAATGACAACTTAGCGAATTCTGAGAAAACATTTAGACCTACACCCTTACATGATTGTTCTTACTCAAGAACTTGACCATCATAAGCGTCGTTTGTTCGCTGATTGGGCTCCAGGCAAACTCGAAAATGATGTCGATTTCGATGTCGATAATCTTTTCCGAAGAAGCTCATTTTTTGTCGTTTTTAAAGTGAAAATAATCCACATGAGATTCTTGAGAAGCCTTTGCATCGAGAAAAAGTCACTGTCTGGTGTGGTTTATGGCATGGTGGCATCATCGGACCTTATTTATTCGAACACTGTGTAACAGTCAACGGTGAAAGGTATCGAACGATGATATCGGATTTTTTGTGGCCTCAGTTGGATGAAATGGATTTGGATGGCATGTTTTTCCAACAAGACGGTGCCACATGTCACACTACTGCCCCAACCATAGATTTATTGAAGGAAAAGTTCCCGGAAACATAGATTTCTCTTGATGCCAGAGATTCCAGGAGAATTTAGCAACTTCGACCAGATGCTTGGTCTCCAAGAAGCTGCGGTTTAACACCGTTGGATTATTTTTTTATGGGGCTATGTTAAGTAATTGGTCTATGTGAACAAAACACAATCTATTGAAGACTTGAAGGGGAAAATAGAGCACACCATGTGTGAGATTAATGCGGATATTTTGTATAAAGTGGCCGAAAATTTGGTTCATCGAATTCGCTCCTGCAAACGTAGTCGCAGTGGACATTTGAATGATGTATTATTCGAAATATAATTGTTATCTATTATATTTTGCAATAATTTTTTTTTATTCACAGCCATTTTTTACCGTTTTCGTTTAAGAAAAACATCAGGACATTCTTATTGGGACTTCTTCTTACTTAATTGAAATATTTTATTCTGCATACTTTTTACTTAAAATAGTAATAATTGTCTACAGCTAATTCAAATCTAATAGCTTAATTATTTTAATTTTAATTATATTCGATAATTTTGATTCTTATCATTTAAAATTCTTATAAAACATTTGATTTTCATAATATGGGGAAATATCGTGACAAATCGTTATTTTTATACACATCAGAGTTCATTCATTCCAAATATATAGTATTTTGTAGTATTTGCATTTTTTATATAAAGAATTTTTTCTCTCTGGTTACAAGTGATAATATTACATTCTTTAATTTGTACTCTATATAGCCGTGTCATCAAGGTTAGATAAGTTCATTCGTTATTGTCTAAGGTAATCTTGCTGAGACTTTAAAAGTTGAATGTAGGTCAAACTTATATACGTTTGAAATGGAACGATTATATTTAGATCAGGAAAATATAGGTCAAGAAATTACGAAGCTTTTAAACAATTTACGAAAACTACGGAAAGAAAAACGAACGAGAGAATACTTAAACATTAAAAGACAGACTCTTGATGAATTGTGGAACAAAGATCAAAACACAGAAATTAAAGAGAAGGGTTCGAGAGTTGATAAATATTTTACATCTAACTTTTACGAACAAGTACAAAAAAGATATGAAGAAACGAAAAAGACTTTAGAGGAATTTATTAAAAATTCGTACAAGTCTTCGGCAAAAATTAGAGAAGTAGAAATTAGGATGGGAAAACTTCATCATTTATTGGAAGACGACGAAACCGATGAAGATATACAAGAAGATTTAAAAAAAGAGGTACAAAAATAGATGCTTTAATAATGGAAATAACTGTGGACAATAAACAGGATGCACTAGAAGAAGATGAAATAGAAAGATTTTATACAATGAGAAGAAGGGCGCGGTCGATCATAAAAGAAAATAAGAGATTAGAGGCGGAAGGATGCAAGAAAGACAAAATAATATTACCCCAAGTAAAGTTATCCTGTTTTGAGGGAATGTACAACAAGTCCGTGAAAAACAAAATCGTAAAGGAAAAACAATGGTGCGGTAGATGCTTACTACACAAAAGAGAAGTACCATATTATTCCTCTCATAGATGTGCAGAATGTGGTGGACAGCACCATTCATTACTACACATGTCAGGTCAGTATGATAACAGAAGGAATTCTGAAAGCAAAAGGCCACAAAATAGACCAAATTCTAGTGGGTCAGGTCAGTATGACAACAGAAGAACTTCTGAAAACAGAAGGCCACAAAATAGACCCAATTCTAGTGGACCAGAGGTGACGATCCAGTCAACGGATCGTCAAAGAGACAAGAGAATACCGTGAGCTGTTTAAGTCATCAGAATGAAGAAGTGCTACTTGCAACGGCATTAGTACGAGTAAGAGACTCAAAAGGAAGCCCACAATTGATGAGAGCATTGATAGACCAAGGCTCGCAGTCATCATTCGTTACGGAGCAGGCCGCTACAAGTCTCGGAATAAAAAGAAAGGCTGTCCACGCTCAGATATCTGAAATTGGCAATGAAGACCAAAGGACGTCGAAATGGAGCGTAACATTAAAGTTACAGGCACATTTCGAAAATGAATTGCAAATGAAGATCGAAGCACTTGTACTACGAAAAATAACAAAAATCTACCGGAGAAGGAGATGGAAAGGAACCATAGGAACTTAGTACTGACGGATCCAAATTTTAATAAAACAGGTTCAATAGATATTCTATTAGGAGCCAAACTATATAGTTTGATATTACTGGACGGAGTAGATCGAAGAAAAGATGGTTTGCTCACCCAAAATATAAAATTGGGTTGGATAATGTCAGGGATAGCACAGCAAGAGAATCTCCCAAATATACAAGGAGTCAGCATGATATCTAGACGAGAAATGGATACTGGGAACTAATAAAAAAATACTGGGAGTTAGAAGAAGTAGATCAAAGCAATGCTCTTTCAGTAGATGAAAAAGAATGTGAAGAATATTATAAAAGAACAGTAAAAAGCGATAACGAAGGAAGATTTGAAGTTAAAATACCCTTTAATTCTAATACAAGCCAATTAGGGGACTCAAAACAGCAAGCATGTGCGAGACTGCTGCAATTAGAGAAAAAAATTCAAAGAGACAGAAACCTAGAAAAAGAGTACAGGAAATTTATGAAGGAATATGAAGACTTAGGTCACATGAAATTGAATAAAACCAAAACTATAAATAAGCAAGAGTATTACCTTCCTCATCATGCAGTAATAAAAGAGGATAGTATCACAACAAAATGCAGGGCCGTGTTTGACGCTTCCAGTAAAAGTTCAACAGGAATCAGCCTCAATGATGTAATGTACTCTGGACCTCTTTTGCAACAAGATCTTACAAATATATTATTAAATTGGAGGTCGTACAAAATAGCATACACGGCAGATCTAGAGAAAATGTTTAGGCAAATAAAGATAGCTGAAGAAGATCAAGTTTACCAGAAGATATTATGGAGACAGTCTGTAAAAGAACCAATAAAGGAGTATCAGTTGTCAACAGTAACATACGGTACGAAGGAAGCGCCATACCTTGCATTAAGAACGATACAGGAATTATGTAATGACGAGAAATTAAAATATCCACTAGCTGCGGAAATTGATAAACACAACATGTACATAGACGACGTACTAGCTGGATCAGAAACGTTGGCTGAAGCTCAACAAGCTCAAATAGAGTTAACAGAAATGTTTAAAAAAGGGGGTTTTGTATTAAGAAAATGGCTTAGTAATAGTCAAGATTTAATGGAAACCATACCGGAGGATCTAAAAGTGTCGATCTCAAAACGTTAGACACAGAAAAGATACATAAAACGCTAGGGATCCACTGGTTACCGGTTGAAGATGTAATTACATTTAAAATAACTATAACCGAACATAAAAAAATAACAAAGAGGCTGGTTTTATCGAAAATAGCAAGAATATATGACCCATTAGGATGGATTGAGCCAGTGATAATGCAATCAAAAATATTCATACAAGATTTGTGGACAAAAAGGATAAGTTGGGACAAAGAATTAGATAATGCTGATCAAAGACGATGGATTGAGTATTACTCACAGCTTAAACACCTCGAAGAGATAGTAATACCTAGGTGGAATAATCTTACCAATTCAGGGAAAATAGAATTGCACGGATTTGCTGATGCGTCTACGAAAGGATACGGAGCAGTAATATATACTAGAACATTATGCCCTGAGGTAAAAACAAGCCTTATAATAGCCAAAACAAAAGTTGCACCAGTTAAAGGTTTAATAACAGCACTGCTGAGGTTAGAATTGTGTGCAGCATTGCTGCTTAGCAGACTTATGAAAAGAACAATTCAAGCGCTAAATCGCAGTGATGTGGAAATATATGCATGGTCTGATTCCACAATTACTCTAGGACTACTACCAAGGACTACCAAATAGATGGAAAACGTTTGTAGCGAACAAAGTAACGGAAATAACAGGCACCATACAACCTGATCGCTGGTTTAAAGTAGGTACAAAAGAAAACTCAGCAGACTATTTATCTAGAGGCATAAAAGCAAAGGACTTATTGAGGATGGACCTATGGTGGAATGGGCCAATCAGGCTAAATCAAACACATATTAGGTTTCCACTACCAGAGAGATTGGATACCGACGAAGAGAAAAATAGAATAGAAATAATAGCTAACACAACCGTCAAGATTAGTGACATCTGCGAAAGATTCTCAAATTTAAATAGAATGCAACGAGTACTATCTCACTGCATTAGATTTTCTTACAAATGCAAAAAAGCGAGGTAGATCATGAACAACTCACCCCTCACAAATTAGAAAATACCTTGCAAAGTTTACCAAGAGCGAGGGTAAACCAAGCTCATCCGTTTGCAAATACGGGTGTAGACTACGCCCGACTAATCAAAATAAGAGCAATCAAAGGAAGAGAGTACAAGAGCTATAAAGGATATATAGCAGAATTTGTATGCCAAGCCACAAAAGCTGTACATCTCGACATAGTAAGCGATATGACAACGGATGCATTTGTAGCTGCATTTAAGAGATTTACTTCAAGAAGGGGACAGTGCAGTCATATATACAGTGACAATGGAACAAACTTTGTAGGAGCAGCAAACCTGTTTTTCCAAAATAGTGAGAAAGTGAAGGCATCATTAATAGACTCCTTAACAACATTAGGAACACATTGGCACTTTACACCAGCCTATGGGCCACATTTTTTAGGTTTATGGGAAAGTGCTGTTAAAATTATGAAATATCACTTGAAGAGAGTAATTGGGGATAGTTCGTTAACATACGAAGAGCTAAGCACAGTGCTAGCTCAAATAGAGGCATGCATGAATTCCCGATCTTTATGCGCTGATACGGAGAACAGAATAATAATAACCCCAGGACACTTTTTAATTGGGAGAAAACTAATTTCGCCAAATAGGGAGGAAGAGTTGAGCACATACACGAATATGCCACAAAGGTGGAGGCAGCTAGAAGGCAGCTAGAAAAAGTAAAAAGAGATTTTTGGAACAGTTAGAGACATGACTACTTGTCAAATCTACAACAGCGATATGAGTGTCAAAAACCCGTTACAAACCCAGAAAAAGAAGAAGTGGTGATAATAAAGGAGGATGACACCTCGCCGGGGAAATGGCCACTAGCAAAGATAATCGAAACACATCTCGGAGCTGAAGGTTTAACAAGAGTCGCAACAGTTCAAAAAGCGAACGGAAAAGTAACTACTCGTCCTATACACAAGTTAATACCAATAGTACGAGAGCCAACGTCACGAAAAACAAATATAGCACGTAGTATGCGGAGAAAATTTATGTTTTGCATCCTATTTTTAGTATTTTTAAAGCCAAAATGCAGATTTGTACAAAATTTATACCCCATCCCCCGGATTATATTCAGATCATCTAAGCGATGTATACATAGATCGAGGGATATTTAGAACAAAAACCTATCTAGAAAAGAAAAAAAAAATAGATGGTGAACAAACGATAGATTCAATGGTAAAAACGCTGGAAGATATGTGTAAGACAAGCAATATAATAAATTGTGATTCACTATTGCGCCAGCTAAAAGAGAAACAAAAACGAGCAAAAATGATAAGTCGAGCTTTAGATCTGGAAGTCAAAAGGAGGCCGAAGAGGGGTCTTCTAGGAACAGTCCTCACATTAGTATTTGGGGTAAATGATGAAGTATAGACCATATAAGACCTATATAAGACCAAGGGTTACATGAAGCCAAACAACTAGCCCAGGACAGAGAAGGATGGAGGGAAATCCTAAAAAAACTATGAAGGCCTGTTGGTGTCACCAAATGCCAAAAGGGATTAGGACTGAAGAGGAGGAGGATGAAGTATACAGGGTCATAGATTCCTTGGACGAAAATCAGAAGGATCTAATAAAACATTCAAAACATTAGACGAAACTGATGTTACAAACAATAGCATTGATTAACTCTACAGAAGAAAGAATAACCGGACATCTAAATAGGTTCCGAGAAGCACTGATAAACGGAACTAAGGAAATGTCTAAGGGGCTAAGTGATGTCTCATATAGAGCTGACACATTAGAGAAGGAGTACACACGACTTAAAGTGGAAACGACTTATAACCGTGCAATGCAATATGCAAAAGAATATTCGAACACATATGAAAAAATATTAAATCTTCATTACAATCATGGACACTTCATAGATATTATAAAACTTGGACAAATAGAGTCAATCATTCCGAATGCTACAAGGTTCCTTCCACAAAGAGTAGATATAAGAAGGCAGCCAATAATAGATACGGTCGTACAAAATGAAGAAGTAGACGTCGTCATTATTGGCTATTTCCTAAAAACTGACAACACTAGATACAACCTACTGAGAGTCAAAGCTCTTCCGTTGTCAGTGAGAGGTGGTGTTGTGCGCTCGTTGTTGGTCCCAATGAATCTACTTGGAGTAAATTACAATAACTTACATTATTTTGAAGTGACATATGAAGATAAAGGAAGGTGTATAGAATTAAACAAAGGAGAGTTGGCATGTTCACCAATGGGAATCATTAATATGGATACTCAGTCAAACTGTATCTTAAATGAATTATATGATAGAACTACCAATACCACTTGCAATATAATAGAATACACGATAAAGGAAGCCAGTTGGTTGAAAATGAGCACACCGAACCTGTGGTTAGTCATTCCACCATACACTATAAATTTAGCTATAATGTGCGATGGTTCTCGATCTGAACACATAATCGATCAAACGAGTTTTATAAAACTGTCACCAAAATGCGTTTCTCAGACTCGAAACATAAGGTTACTCACATCCAGCAACGGATTGGAAATAGCAAATGGAAGCTACTTTAAGACTCCCGTCAGTCCCATTGAAGAGCTTATGCAGAGGCCCATCAAAATTCAGAACAACATTCCCAAACATAATATAGATATTCGGGGAGATGAGTTGCCAAATATTGTACTTGAGGCAGAGCAGTTTGACCAAGATATATAAGAACACACGTGGAAAATCATTGCTAACCCTCAGTGGATTCCTCATTTAACTACGGGACTAGTTACTTTATTCATTGTTATGTTGATTGTCATTACATGGAAGGTAGTCAGATATTTTCGAAACTCCCAAGAGAGCCAGAAAACAAAGGCATCAAGGTTCTTGCATCCAACATCATTCAGCGCCTTGAAGACATATTTCATCGCAACCAAATTTAAGTAGTACTTTAAAGAAAGCCCCTCCTATAGTTGAGCCGCTGAAAAGAGTAAAGATAAATTGTCGAATGATATATTTTCTAATTAAACTTCGTAAGTGTCGCAATTAAGGCGTAGATTAAGTTGTATTGTAAGCAAAGTTTGTTGGTATGGTATGATAGAAAGCAATGACCTATGTGCTTAGGTATGAATTATTTGTGAGATTATAAATTGGGGATTTAAGTAAAACTCTTTTAGGTTTGTTAAGCATTCGAGTTAATTGTACTCTTTTTCAAAACGTACTAAAAATTAACATAAAAAACTACATTAAAAAATGAAGTTGTTATATCTTCAATAGGCTTACCCTTGTGAGGATTGTGTTTTAAAATTAGCAAAATTAATTAACATAATGACATTATTAAATTTGATTTTCTTTTTCGTTCTGTCAAAACTTATTACTAAGGTTTACATGTCTCTTCTATTTTTTATATTTATTTTAGGTTAGTTTGACAGAGGAAGTGTCTATGTTTATGCAAACCTTCATTGTAAATTTTGATATAATATGTAGAAATGTTTCGTTTGCAGTTATTAAACAAGCAACAGAGTTTATGTTACTAAGTAATTTAGAAGAAAAAAATTATCTCATTTGAACTTGGAATAATCCCTTTAATATGCGTAACTTTTAAGAACTTTTATATTGTTATTCTTTTATTTAAAAGAAGATTACTGTATATAGCACTAGGATTTTCAATGTCTTCTCTTTTGTTTAAGGTGTTTTGTTTAGTTTTAATTAAACACATTTCTAGAAACAGACTTTTGTTGTAATTTCTTTCCCTTCTCAATATTTCTGTTTGATCATAGTTAGGCGTATGGCCCATTGTAATACAATGTTCACTTAATGCACAGGCTTGTACTTTATTCAGATTAATGAATAAACATAAACTCTGTTGCTTGTTTAATGACTGTAAACGAAACATTTCTACATATTATATCAAAATTTGCAATGAAGGTTTGCATAAACATAGACACTTCTTCTGTCAAACTAACCTAAAATAAATATAAAAAATAGAAGAGACATGTAAACCTCCGTTACTGTTAAACTGGGAATAAGCCACAATTAAAGATAAAAATACGTTTATTGACGTTTCAATTTCCACTTCGGAAATCGTTCTCAAAATACAAACAGTAAATTAAACAAATTTTGTTTTTTTTTTCAACAAAAAACAAAATTTGTTTAATTTACTGTTTGTATTTTGAGAACGATTTCCGAAGTGGAAATTGAAACGTCAATAAACGTATTTTTATCTTTAATTGTGGCTTATTCCCAGTTTAACAGTAACTAATTTACAATGCCACAAGAAAATAGCTTCAGAACAATATGTAAACCTTAGTAATAAGTTTTGACAGAACGAAAAAGAAAATCAAATTTAATAATGTCATTATGTTAATTAATTTTGCTAATTTTAAAACACAATCTTCACAAGAGTAAGCCTATTGAAGATATAACAACTTCATTTTTTTAATGTAATTTATTATGTTAATTTTTAGTACGTTTTGAAAAAGAGTACAATAAACTCGAAAGCTTAACAAACTTAAAAGAGTTTTACTTGAAGGCCAGTGTTGACTACTAAACCCAAGATATCCGTATATATATATATATATATATATATATATATATATATATATATATATATATATATATATATATTGTTATGATATGTAAAATCGAGAAAAATATTGGTTTGTTTAAAATATTTCAAAGTTCAAAAACATTAAAATAATTTAGATAAGTAGAATAATAACCAACAAACATTTCGAAGAAGGAAAGTCTTTAAATTTTTGGATTACCTGTATTAAACAAAATGTGAGCTATGCATAAATTATTTTCTTTGTTATAATATACTTGAGTGACCCACATAATTTTAAGTGAAATACAAAGACAATTGAACCGGGTTTTCCAAATACATTAATGCAGGGATTAAGGACAATAGAATAGATTTTAGAAAGAGGTTTTTGTTAGTTTTTAAGAATTGTAGAAAAATATTATTTGTAAATAAGTTTTAGGAAATTTTATAATTATAGGTAAAAATTTGTTTGTTATCGAAATGAAAAAATGGGAGAATTGTGACGAGCTTTGATTGGCGGAGATTAAAAAAGGTGGGATAGGTATGTAGGAATGAAAGTTTAGCTAGATTTTTGGTTTCCAAGGGTGCAAGGCGAACGGCCGTTTTTTCTCGGGTAGTTTCCCAGAGGTAGGAAGCAGTAGCAGTGAAAGTTTGTGAGTTTTCGTGCAGTTAGTGTATCTGACAGAAGCTGATCCAGTAAAATATTGTAAGTCATATTTTTCTACTTATATTCCAAGAGTCACTGTTCAGGCCAACGAGAGATTCAGTTTATCGTAAAGAAAAGATATTCCAAGAGTCATTTTTCACTCAGGCCAACGAGAGATTAAGTTTATTGAGAGAAGAAGAAGCTAGCATAATTTGAACGATTCGTGCATTTGAAGGAGATCATTAAGGACGATAAACTTGCAATAATTTGTTGTAAGATTGCTGATTACCTAGGGAGCGCCTGAGAGTAGATAATATAGTCTACAAGGAACAAGGATTTGGACCACTCATCATCAGAGAGAGATATTTTTGTTTTCTGCAGTTTTTCTTTTATTGATAACACAATTTTTACACTTAATTTAGAAAGGATATAAATATTTTGATTAGGAGAGTTAGAATAATTTGGGATTTTGAGATTTCAATTAATATTGTTTGTACCATTAATTTTAAAGGTTCACGTACGCAGAACAAAATTTTGAGAATCATTATATGAGAGTTTGTTTATTGAAAACATTTGAGTGTGAATTATTTCATTATTTTTATTTCAATATATAGTGTTATATCATATGTGTTTTTTATTATTCCGGTATTCTTTGGACCTTACCTTTCACATGTAATAGCATAGATATTGAAGCACGAATTTAACCCTGAGATAAGAGAATTAAAAAGTGTGATAAAGTCATAATCATATCATTGAAATAATTTTAATTAATTAATTAATTAATTAGCTAATTAATTGCTAGGCGCACCAAGACTTGAAATATCACAATAACTGGCTTCCAAAACGTGGGGCTTGAAAATATCGCAGCTTTATATTTGAAGGAAGGAAAAAAGATCTGGAATAAGTACAGGTGATCCAGAGATAAAAACATATACCATTGAGGGAATTTGAATTTGAAAGTATTTTGACAATTTTTTCAATATATAAAAATTTGATTTATTGATTGATCGTAGTTAGTTGATATTTACTGCTATTGAATTATTTTATTTTATTTTCTTTACCAATCGTACATTTGATATTTATTTTGAATTATTTGAATTTTACTGATTGCATATTTGATATTTGTCGTGAAAATTTATTACGATTGGGGAGAAATATTGTCGTGTTCTGCAACATATAGAGTGTTGTAAAATTTCACATTTGGCGGGGACAAAAACAGTAACGAAAAGAAACAACAGAAACCACAAGGAGTCAAAGCAAAATGCAAGAAAGGAAGGAGGATAACAGAGAAGAGGAAACAATGTTTGAAGAAGGATCGGATAATGAAGGAAATGTTACAATAATAGAGGAAAGAAAAGAAACAGGGATGTTAGAAAAATTATTAGCAATGATGCAAATACAGACACAACACATACAAGAAACATCACTAAAAATCGAAGAAAACCAACGGGAAACAAGACAAATAATAGAGAAAAGCCAAAAAGAAACATCACTAAAAATGGATAGAAATAACAGAAATATAGAGCAGCGTTTGGAAAACTATGAACAGGAACTTAAAGGATGTGTTGAGGGGATAAAGAAAGAACTGATACAACAGATAGAAGAAATAACCCTAAAGAATGCAAAACAAGAGACGGAGATTATGGAAATTAAAAATAAAATGGGAGAACAAGAAAAGAAAGTAGAAAACAAGATGAATGAAATCAAGATTGTCCAGAAAAAGGAATTAGAAAAATTAGAAACAAAATTTGAAAACGCGTTACAAGAAGACATGCGAGAAATAGTAAGAAAAATGGAGGAAATCAAGAAGGAACAAAATTCCGGGGAAAGAAGGGAAATGTTTATCCAAGGAACAAGCGAGATGAAAATACAATTTGGCGGGGATATTAGAAAAACACACCCAGTACCGTTTGTTAAAAATTTGAAAACCAAATTACAACATACTAGATATTTTGACGATTGCAAAGAAACTATTAGAAACCATCTGAAAGAAGGAGCAGCGTTATGGTATGAAAGCAAAGAAGATGAGTTTGAAAATTGGACAGATTTCGAGAATAAATTTCTCAACTATTTCTGGGGGAAAAATAAACAGAGAGAAATCAATCAAGAGCTACAGAATGGAAAATATCACGAAAAAATGGTAATATCTGAAGAAAGATATGCTTTGCAGATATATAACAACTCAAAATACCTGGAATACAAATATTCTACCGAACAGCTGGTAGAAATGATCAGCAGACATTTTGAGGAAACGTTGGAAGATCACGTGATTTTGAGAAACTATCAAGATATTGATAGTTTGTGCCAATTCCTTCAATTAAAAGAAGCGAAAAGAAAAGAAATGAGAAATAGAAGACAACATAACCAATATAATGGACCGGAAAGAAGGTATTCATCAAATTATGACCAGAGAAACCGACATCCCAGATCAACAAACGAATATAGGCCGAGAAATTACAATAGACAACAAAATTACGATAACAGGAATGACACACAAAATAGAACATATGAAAATCACAACAGGAATAGAGATGCACAAAATCCTCCGAATAGGAATACTAACGAACAAAGGGACGATAGAAATAACCAGAGCTTCCAACAACAAAATAGAAGGGAGATGAATCATGTACCAATAGGAAACGAAAGACAAATTTCTAATTCTAATCTAATATTTTTAGATGCATTTATAAAACATAAAGCGATTAAAATTGTGATTGATTCTGGATCGGAGATATCGCTAATCAATAAAAAACTAGTAAAAGAATTAAATTTGGACAGATTTGTGTATAAGATTCCTAGGGTTGATTAAGTGGGTGCAAACAATAAAAATTTGACGACAGCAAACGAAGGTTTGGGAGTACGGATCAGAGTGGGAGACAAATTCCATATTATGAAATGTGTGGTGATTGAAGATTTAAATCATGATATGATAGCGGGAATTGATGAATTGAGGGAAAAACATATCACCATAAATTTTTCGGAAAATAAATTGGAAATCAGAGCAGAACCAGACAACACAGAAGAAGAAAAGCAAACAGATAGGAAAACAAATTCTGAAAGGATCTATGCACAGGAAAAACGTAAAGAAATCAATATGACTGTAGATGATAAACCGAAAGTACAAGAAAAAAATCAAACAGAAGAGAAAAGGAGAAGGAAGAAAAAAAGAAGAGTTCGAAAAGAAAGCAGGAAAACAAGATGGAGACAAGAGAAAAACAGGAAATAGAAGGTACAGAAGAATTGTTGGCAACCGACGATAAAACAGAAAGGAAGCAGGAAGAAAAGGACGTAATCATCAGAGAAATGAAAGGAATAGAAACATGGTGCTCGGAATACCAAAGGGAATTAGAAGATAGAAAGAAAACAAAAGAAGAAATGGCAATGATGGATGAGGATCCAGAATTTTGTGAAGAAATATTATGGACAGTGAACACATGTGAACAAAATGAGGATGAAAGAAAAATAAATTGTGGAGAAAACATGGGAAAGAAAATAGAGAAGATTTTAAAAAATCATGGAGATCTTATTAATGAAGTAAGCCGAGCGGCTAAAAATTATGAACATTGTTTTAAGATTAAATACTTGGAAAAATTTAAAACGAAAATATATCCAATCCCGTATAAAGACAGGCAATATACGGGGTATTTTAACATTCACGACATTTATCAGTATCATAAGTAGATTTTAATAACATAGTGAAATAATTTGATCCTAGAAAACTTTTGTCATTTTTAAAATTTAACAAAGAGTTTTCGGCAGATCAAATGGCGGGGATTTGTTATGATATGTAAAATCGAGAAAAATATTGGTTTGTTTAAAATATTTCAAAGTTCAAAAACATTAAAATAATTTAGATAAGTAGGATAATAACCAACAAACATTTCGAAGAAGGAAAGTCTTTAAACTTTTGGATTACCTGTATTAAACAAAATGTAAGCTATGCATAAATTATTTTCTTTGTTATAATATACTTGAGTGACCCGCATAATTTTAAGTGAAATCCAAAGACAATTGAACCGGGTTTTCCAAATACATTAATGCAGGGATTAAGGACAATAGAATAGATTTTAGAAAGAGGTTTTTGTTAGTTTTTAAGAATTGTAGAAAAATATTATTTGTAAATAAGTTTTAGGAAATTTTATAATTATAGGTAAAAATTTTTTGTTATCGAAATGAAAAAATGGGAGAATTGTGACGAGCTTTGATTGGCGGAGATTAAAAAAGGTGGGATAGGTATGTAGGAATGAAAGTTTAGCTAGATTTTTGGGAGAGAAAAGATAATCAGTTGGTTTCCAAGGGTACAAGGCGAACGGCCGTTTTTGCTCGGGTAGTTTCCCAGAGGTAGGAAGCAGTAGCAGTGAAAGTTTGTGAGTTTTCGTGTAGTTAGTGTATCTGACAGAAGCTGATCCAGTAAAAAATTGTAAGTCATATTTTTCTACTTATATTCCAAGAGTCACTGTTCAGGCCAACGAGAGATTCAGTTTATCGTAAAGAAATTATATTCCAAGCGTCATTTTTCACTCAGGAAAACGAGAGATTCAGTTTATTGAGAGAAGAAGAAGCTAGCATAATTTGAACGATTCGTGCATTTGAAGGATATCATTAAGGACGATAAACTTGCAATAATTTGTTGTAAGATTGCTGATTACCTAGGGAGCGCCTGAGAGTAGATAATATAGTCTACAAGGAACAAGGATTTGGACCACTTATCATCAGAGAGAGATATTTTTGTTTTCTGCAGTTTTTCTTTTATTGATAACACAATTTTTACACTTAATTTAGAAAGGATATAAATATTTTGATTAGGAGAGTTAGAATAATTTGGGATTTTGAGATTTCAATTAATATTGTTTGTACCATTAATTTTGAAGGTTCACGTACGTAGAACAAAATTTTGAGAATCATTATATGAGATTTTGTTTATTGAAAACATTTGAGTGTGAATTATTTCATTATTTTTATTTCAATATATAGTGTTATATCATATGTGTTTTTTATTATTCCGGTATTCTTTGGACCTTACCTTTCACATGTAATAGCATAGATATTGAAGCACGAATTTAACCCTGAGATAAGAGAATTAAAAAGTGTGATAGAGTCATAATCATATCATTTAAATAATTTTAATTAATTAATTAATTAATTAGCTAATTAATTGCTTGGCGCACCAAGACTTGAAATATCACAATAATATATATATATATATATATATATATATATATATATATATATATATATATATATATATATATATATATAATAAAATAAATGTATATTATCAGGCTTTTTGGTCAGAAAATAAAACGATTTTTTTTCTCGTAAACTCAATATTTCGCCATTTGGTTTATGGCTTTTTCAAGAGCGTACTAAAAAATTATTTATTGATAGAATAAAAAAAATAACATAACATAAAAGAACCTACAGATGTAATCGTTCAAACAGCGTAGCACAAACACAACATCTTGAGTGACAGACTAAAAATATTACTACACCCGTGCGGGAAAAAAGATTTATCACCCGTTACATTATACCACATTTTAACGTTGAATATTTTATGGTTTCCTTCGGGTTATAAAACGGACGATAGACTTTTTCCCTCACAGATGCAAGCCTATGTACCTTCACAAAGGGAGTCGTTTTCTGGGCATTAATGAACCTTCTATTATCATCATATAATTTTACGCCAATATTTCACATTCTACGACGCATTTCACGTTTGATACTATGTCTTGTTTAGTTTTCTGTCATTCTATTTGTTAAATCCTATCTCATTCACGTCACAGCGTCAAGGAGCAGTAAATGTGTGCAGTGAATGGGAGGCATATGTCTAATAGTGAACGTTGGAGCTATTCTGCGTTTATCATATGTACAGTAGTTAACTGGAAGTGGACGTATGCAAAGAGATGAATGACGTATTCGTGTGCTATTCGCTAAATCCTGTCACGTAATATGCCACTCACATCTGTGCATTAATACGTTTTATTGCTGCTAGTTTACGGTGTTATTACATGCCGCCATGTTTAATTTGTCCCCACCTTCGTATTATCTCCGTTTAATCTTATCATTTTAGGCTCCATATGTCATGATTGGAACTATAGGACCGGATATATACGCAACTAAGGCTCTTTTGGCATAACATATATAGGAGCACAGATATATACTAAGCTCTTTTTGACGTGTTGCTGTATTTGATTTCTACGTCGTAGTATTCTATTGGTTAAATACTACCATTTGAGATACTGTACGCCACAATTGGACTAATAGGATCGAATATACATAACTAAGGTTTTTTTGCTACTCTACTTGATTTTTATATCTCATTGTATTCTATTAGTTAAATCCTGTCATTTGAGGTACTGTACGTCACGATTGGGCCCCTAAAAATGAAGATACATCATTACTTTCTTTTAATAAAATCCTATCAACTCTTATTCCTTCTTCCACCTCATCTTTCTGCATAAACTTAATTATTTGCCCTTACAAAGTTACCGTATTTTCTTCAAAATCTATCTTTACTTTCTTCTTCTCCAATTCCTCATTTCCCATTAATATATCAACACATAAATCCTTGACAACAAATCCTTGCATATTAATTTCTTTATTAAGAGTATTCATTTTTAAATTGCCTAGTTTATTAATTTCACCCAACTTATTGTTTGCACCAACAATTTAAATTTTTGGAATCTTTATTATATCTGATAGTTTTAATGTATTAAAAATAAAATTTTCCGAGACTAAAGTACTTTCTAAACCAGTATCTGTTATAACCTTAATCATTTTATTTTTGGCCATAGCATTTATATGAACTAAATTAATAGATTCAATAATTTTATCTTCATCTAAAGAAATAAATTCAGAAGGTTTTTCATAATGGCAATGGCCCAACTTGTAATTCAGAAAGTTTACTGCACAAAATTTGGATTATTAGAATTGTTAGATTGTGTCTGACCACTTGGATCTAATGTCATGTGTCTTTTACTACTATGGCTTCTACTCATATTTTCTTGCCTTGTACTATTTCGTTCACTACCTTCGCAGCTTCTATTATTTCGTACATAATTTACCTGTCTGTTGTAATTAGGTCGTTCTGTATTTCTCCTATTGTTAAAATCTTGTCTATTATAAGTAGTGTTGTTATTAAAATTTTGTCTATTATAACTAGTATTGTTATTAAAATTTTGCAAATTATTACCATATCTATTATTATTATATGATTGTCTATATTGTTAATTATTATTCTTATTATATTGCAAGTTGTTATTGTTTTTTTCTATTATTATTATTCATCCTAATATCATTGTTATCATTATTACTTGCCATATTACCTCTTTGTATTATTTGAATAAAATTAATAAACCTCTCTATTGTTTGAATATTTTGTACAATTACTGTTTGCACAACATCGGCATCTTAATGTCTAGATACATTTAAGACTGTTTCATCCTCTCTAATTGGTGGTTCTAAATATTTTGCAACCGTTATCAGTTTTAATGCATAATCTATCATATTTGATCTTAAATTGTGATTATACTTTCCAAAATATAGAACTTCCCTAAATTTAGCTTGTTCTAATTCACTCCAATAATAATTTATTTTCACATGTTTGAAAATTATCCAAATCATTTTCAATACTGGCAAACCAAGTTGCCGCATTGTCGCTTGGTGTTATTCTAATATAATCTTTAATATCATTAATATTATTATATATATCTATATACGGGACGGGCGTAACGCCTAAAAAAACCGGATATATATATATATATATATATATATATATATATATATATAATATATATATATATATATATATATATATCCGGTTTTTTTAGGCGTTACGCCCGTCCGGTAGGGATCTATGGAGGAGTATCACCGAGCCGCAAGCCCTTATCTCTTGCCGTACTGCTCCACCATAGGCCGATCAGAACCCAGCATATCCTAGTCTAAGCCGCAGATTCATTTAGAATTTTAAACTGCTGCGTTAGACTTTTTGTTTTCTGTACACCGAGCTGGGGCTCGACCCACATCCACTAAACCATTCGACAGTGAAGCGAATGAGAGGCAGCTGCACAGCCCGCTGAGCTATCTGACCGACATTTATTTAATTTATTATTCACTAATCTTAATTTATGTTTTAAACTATTTATGTATACTCTAGGATGCAAATTTTTTATATTACCAGAGAATTTAACCCCAGTCTCATTTGTTCAATTTAAGTAAGGTCTCCCTATGTCTCTCATTTGTGAAATATCATCTATTCTCTGTTCCACATTTCTTATTTGATTAGTATTTATTTGGATATTTTGTTGCATATTGTCTAATTTTCTTCTGTCTTTCTCCTGCCTTTGTTAATTTTAACTTATAACCCTTTGAGGTCGTAGGCATGTATATAATGCCAGACCTGATCATTCACAATGGTCGCTTAATTTTGCCATAATCTAGTCCTATAGGTCGTCTGGCATGTGAGACATGCCACGCTAAATTTTTAGATTCAGTCGTAGGCATCTCCAGCATGACAAAAGTTTTTCTGTGTTCAATTACTGGAATATCGATAAAAATAGTAATCGATTCTTGTTCTTTATGCTAAAATCGCGCCATTTAGAAGTAAAACGGTTGTTTACTTTTATTCAGTACGTTGTTATTTGTGGTTGAATACAGTGCTGTACTACACGTTGTTGCTGAAGCCGTTCTGTTTACGTTTTTTAATATTTCTGTTATTTTGAATTTGAAAATATGTCTAGAGGAGGATTTTTAAGTAATGACGAACTAGAGTACTATTTACATAACAGTGATGAGGATAATAATGTTGAAATCGATAACCGGGGTTGGGAAAGTACTTCAGAATCCGACATATCGGAAATTGAAGACAATTTAATGTTCGAAAATGAGGAACCGGAGGAGAGTGATGAAAGTACTGAAGAAGATGAAGAAATATGGCAAACATGGGAATCAGTCAATACAAAATTCAAAGAATTTTCTTTTTCGCAGGACATTGGATTTCATTGTCCGCGAAACTTTGAAGGCACTAAAGAGTTGGATTTTTTTCAATTGTTTTTTACAGATGATCTGTTAACGGCCATTGTAACTGATACAAACAGGTATATTTTAGAATTTTTAATTGTTATTTGAGATACTGATTACATTCATTATTTTAGATATGCTACTGAAAAAAAAAAAAAGATGAATACGCCGATTACAAAAAGATCAATTTGGAGTACTTGGAAGCCTGTAACGTTAGAAGAATTTAAATGTTTTCTTGGTGTCATAATTAATATGGCATTAAACCCTAAGTCTGAACTGTCGGATTATTTTTCCAGTGCGTGGATAGATTACCAACCATTTTTCAAAGATGTAATATCAAAAAGACGATTTTTCCAAATTTTTTGGAATTTACATGTTTCCCCTCCCGAAGAAAATGATCCCGCAAATGGTACAAGATCTCGAAGTTCTAAAGTGAAATTGGTTCTCAAATATCTAGATTCGAAATTTAGAAAGTTGTATACACCAAACAAATATGTATCACTGGATGAAAGTACCGTGGAATTCAAAGGAAGAGTGTCATTTAAAGTGTACAACAAAGATAAACAAACAAAGTGGTGAATAAAGGTTTTTGCTCTAGCTGATTCGAGTAATGGATATGTTTGTGGCATAGAACCCTACTTTGGCACTCAAACAACACAATCATTAATACGTCCTGATCTTCCTATAACAGCACGTATTGTGGTACATTTAATGACCAAGCTGATAGACGCAGGAAATGGCACCGCAGGATATCATGTATTTACAGACAGATATTACACAAGCCCACTATTAGCTAAGGAGCTATATAAAATGAGAGTTCACCTGACAGGAACTGTGATGACTAATAGAATAGGACTGCCAATGAAAATAAAACCGGCTTTCACCAAAACATTGAAACCAGGAGACGTAGTTAGTCGACGTACTAATAAATTATCCGTAGTAGCCTGGAAAGATAAACGAGTGGTTGTAATGCTGTCTACGTTATATGATAATTCAACTGAGGAGGTTAAGAAACGCAGAAAACTTAATGATGGGGGGTGGGTCGAGGTAACAGGAAGTAAACCAAAAGTTGTCAGTGAATACAATAAATATATGGGTGGTGTCGACGTAGCAGATCATTATGCTACTTCTTATGCTTTTATGAGAAAATCAAGCAAATGGTGGCGAAAATTATTCTTCTGGATGCTAGAAGTAACACTTAATAATGCCTTTCTTCTATACAAGATGCATAATAACGTACCTCGAACTTATCGTTCAAAAAATTTTAGAAAAGCGTTGGTTTGAACAATTGACAGCCACTTTCAAAAATCCTGCTCGACAACGATTTGGGAAAATGTTTAAATGGTTTATTTCATGCAATATATTCAAGGAGAAGTAATTCGGATTGCAAAGTTTGCAGTGACAGAACCAAACCCGGAGGACGTAGAACAACAACATACTACTGTAAAACGTGTCCAAGTGGTCCTGGCCTGCATCCCGGAACTTGTTTTGAAAAATTTCACACTATACAAAATTTTAAATAATGATGAGTTTTTTTAGGTCAACGTAGCGATAAATATATAATGTTAAAAACATTTAGCGAGAATACATTTTTGTTTTAAGATTAATTTCTGTTTTCAAAGATTTTAAAAAATCAACATTATTTTTTAAAAAACTGACTACTTTTTGAATAAAAATTTAATAACAAAATAGAAGAAATATTTATTTCAGACTGTCATTATTGAATTTCCTTTAGTTTCAAGAGTACTATGTGAAAATTTCAATTACTCATAATCAATAGATATAGAAATATGAATTTTCAAAGAGATCATTTCTTTCATATTGAAAGGCGCTAAAAATCATGACGACTGTGGCGCACTCGGAGCCGGAAACACGTAATGACTGCAACGTCGTTGCATGATATACATACCTACGACCGTTGGGACAGTCAGCCACAATATTTAGTCGACCACAAAGGGCTAAGTTACATTTCTGAACTCTATTTTCTGTTCGATATATATATATATATATATATATATATATATATATATATATATATATATTATATATATATATATATATATATATATATATATATTATATATATATATATATATATATATATATATATATATATATATATATATATATACATCTCACTATCACTTCAAACTCTTTTCACATTGCAGTAATTTAGCATCACCAAGAAAATCTATTATTTTCTATTTATAAGTCGTGTATGTTCATTTAGTGCACCTCTGTAGGCTTAGTACCGTTGTCGGTTTTTCAATATTCCGATAATTTTTATATATTTAATTTTTTACATCACACCTCCGTTTTAACATCGATCGGTAAAATCACTGTATTTGGTATCATTTTAAAGACAACAGATGTTGCCGATATTAATACTTAAAATAATATCTAGATACATAAATATCGATCGGTCTGGGTTAAGTTCAAATAACGACATTGAAACGAAGAAAAAAACCAACTGGTATTTTTCTTCGTTTAAATGTTACATTTATTTAACGTAGATATTTTCCCAGAGAATTGTGTAGGGGAATATTTTACATAAATTTAAATTTACAGCCTCTTTAATCCAAGCTATCGGTAAAAAAAATTTTGCTTGTAAAACATTTATTCTTTAATGTAATGTAATGTAATGTAATGTGGTTAGTCTTCGTAAGTGGGTATATTTATTTAAAAACCCTTAAAAGGGCTACATCAAAAAAACAAACGTTTTCGGACTAAACAGTCCATCATCAGGTTTAAAAAAGATTATACATCTTGTTGTTAAAAAACTGGGATGTTCAGTAATAAATTCAGTTTCCAGCTGTTCTCTGTGCGTAGAGGTTTTCTCCCCGGCTCTGGAACTCAATTTTTGCAATGTATGTTACCTGAAGTCATATTAATTTATTACTGAACATCACAGTTTTTTAACAACAAGATGTATAATCTTTTATAACTATATGTAATTTAAAGGGTTTTTACCCATGTATTTTGTGGCTCAGCCATTTTAACCTAGCGATTTTAAACCTGATGATGGACTGTTTAGTCCGAAAACGTTTGTTTTTTTGATGTAGCCCTTTTAAGGGTTTTTAAATAAATATACCCACTTACGAAGACTAACCTCTTTTTTGTGGTATACAGCCAGCTACAGGAATTGTTTTCCTTGTGGATTAATGTAATGTATTGTAATGTAATTTTTTACATTCTAAAGAAAAATGATTCAAATAAAAGTTGTAGACCATAAAAAGTTTTTTATGTTACCAAATTAAAATATATAAATAATTGAGCGAGATAATTGCAAAAAACCCTAAGCTCTAAAATATTATGTTTGTAGTAATTTGTAAATATTAATAACTTTATTTTTTACCCAACGGCAGGTAATATAGCTACTTCAAATTATGGCAATTAAAGGTTTTTAATGTGTACTAAATATTAAGAAAATCCCTTTGTACTTGTCCAAATACTTGTCCAATACTTGGAGACAAAAAAGCTGGAGACAAAAAACAGAACCTTATTTAACCAAGAAGAACTGAGATAGCATTTAATTCTTAAAATCGTATTTTCATTGTTTATTAACACTAAGATCTAAAAATTAAAAGGATTTCGAATTAAGATCTACAATGTATGATCGAAGTTATAGATGACATATACAGTAAAGGGGTAAAAAGTTATAACCCATTAAAATAATGGTATTCGTAAATTACCGTCATGGAAAAGTGGCGGTAAGAACTGCCTGAGCTTCTTTTTTTAGATTGGAACTTTAAATTGAAGCACGCTTGCAAAATATTTAATATCTCGACTTCTGTGGCACGTAGAACCTTCATTTCTTTACTAGGGTAGCTCAACCAAATAATAGGATTTGTGCTATTTTGACGTATCTTCTGTAAAGCGAGTTCGATTTACAGAATACAAGTGTGTATAGAGAATACAGAGGGACTGTCTGGGCAAGTACAGTCGTTTAGATAATCGCTCTTTGGGATAAACAAATTGAATAACTTTGTAATCTATGTATATCACACTTTAATAACTCATTACCTGCCCCAATTTAAATTAGTTATATTAAATGTCATTATGTACAAACGAAGCTATTAGCATTTATAAATTACTGCAAAATTGAGGGTTTTTCAGCAAAATACGAAAATGCGTTTGTATTACGAGAACAATTTCCGAATTGGAAGTTGAAACGTCAATAAACGTACTTTAACCTTTAAATGTGGCTTATTCCCATTTAAATAGTAATTATGTCCCGTTTATCTCTGCACTTGGTCACACATATTCCTTCAGGACTGTAAATATTGACCACTTTACGTTTTTTAGTTTCTTTGACAAGTGGGGATTGTCTATTCGGTTATTTCTTAATATGGGCTATGAGCAATTGTCTAGTCAAGTCAACACTATTATAATATAAAAGTTATTATTTATTTATTTATATTATAAAAGTTACCCATAGTTTTCCAGTAGTCATTTAGACGGTTCATTTTAATTGTCCCCATTTGGAATATAAGCCCAAAAAAAAGTCTTAAATTCTGTTTGTCTTGTCTCTTTCCAAAACGCAATCCTCTATTTTTCTAACCGACTTTGTGCAAATATTTTGTCAGAGTTACTTTCACCATTCATTTAATCTACAGCATCCTCGCCAGATGCTTCTTATACTGATTGTAATCCAGCAGTGGTCAATCTACGTTTATGTTCACGTCTAGCTTTTTTTAGTGTCGAAGACATAATATTATTTACATCCATTTTTTTACAAAAATTATAACTTACTTTTACATAGGTAATTAACAATAAAAACATACTACTAGAAACTATCAATTTACGTTTTCCAATACTATAAGGGCACTTGAGGCAGAACACGACGAGGAGCATGCTGTGGATCAGACCATCTTTTACTGCAAACCAAATTTAGGTGCAGAGTTAACAGAGAAAGAAACGAAAAGCAACAAAGAACAAACAAACTAGACCTGGAAAAACTGAAGACTCAGGAATGTAGAGAGAACTTCGAGCAAGAAGTCACAAATGAGCTAAGGACACAAGAACTGCACTCCATAGAGAGCAAATGGAATAATATCAAAACAGCAGTGCTGACAGCAGCAGCGTCCACCGTGGGAAACAAGAAAAAGAAGAGAAGAGGAACATGGTTTGATGACGAGTGCAGGCAAGCGATAGAAGAAAGAAACGAAGCGCACAAAATTTACATAACAAGAAGAACACGGGAAAGACGAACATCATTTGAAGTCGCAAGACGGAAAGCAGACAAGATATGCAGAAACAAAAAGAGAGCTTATGAAAATGGACAAATAGAAGAAATGGAACAAAATTTAAAAAAAAAAACGAAATTAGAGGAGCTTACGAATACCTAAAAAAGATAAAAAGTGGATATAAACCTCAAACAAGCCTATGCAAAGATGAAAGTGGGCAAATAATCAGTAACCAACAGAAAGTCACAGAAACCTGGAAGCATTATTTTCAGACACTACTTGGAACACAAGTAGATATGGAAGATGAAATGGGTACGAACCATGTAGAAGAGAACGAAGTTGAAGTAGAAGCTCCAACCATAGAGGAAGTTCTCGAAGCTATTAAGGCCCAGAAAAATAATAAAGCCCCGGGAGTTGACGTGATTCCAGCAGAACTGTATAAGGTAGGTGGCAACCACCTATCAAGTCATATCTACGCGCTTATCAAAGAAATATGGCAAGAAGAGAAAATACCCGACGAATGGAAGAAAAGTATAGTATGCCCAATCTATAAAAAAGGAGACAAACTCCAATGCAAAAACTACCGTGGAATTTCTCTACTATGTACAGCGTATAAAGTCCTCACGTATATTATAAACCAGCGACTCCAACCACTAGCAGAAAATATTATTGGAGAATATCAGACGGGCTTCAGACGGGGAAGATCGACAATGGATCAAATATTTACAGTCAAGCAGGTCTTGAGCAAATCGTGGGAACACGACATTGATGTTCACAACGTGTTTGTAGACTTCAAACAGGCATACGATTCAGTCAAAAGGGACAGACTATACTATATATTGGCAGAATTAGCAA
Organism: Diabrotica balteata; assembly: GCA_918026665.1. Classification (NCBI taxonomy): domain Eukaryota; kingdom Metazoa; phylum Arthropoda; class Insecta; order Coleoptera; family Chrysomelidae; genus Diabrotica; species Diabrotica balteata. The sequence continues at coordinate 67,440,412 of OU898278.1, read as the reverse complement.
TACCACATAAGCTAATTAGACTCATTAAAGCCACAATGGATGAAACTCAGGCATGTGTACGAATACAAAACAACCGGACAGACTTTTTCAAAATCTCGCAGGGACTAAAGCAGGGAGATGGGCTGGCACCAACATTGTATAACCTGGCACTGGAGTATGCGGTCAGGCAAATGCAAACTGGGCCCTGATTCTATTTCATTTCGATGTCGAAATTTAAAAGCGACTACGCCATGACAGTTGCAATCGCTAGAGATTCTCATTCATTTCGATTTTAGTTAAAAGTGGGGACATTTACTTTATTATTTTGACACTGCTCAGAATTTGGGTTGGCCGTCTTGTTTATTGGCTGCACGCTTGTTAAATGTTTGTTTTGTTTACATTTTACGATTTTTGTTTCTTGTATGAGTTGTTAAATTTTTAGTGGCCATTCTCAATGATTATATTTTGAATTGAAAGAAAATGGATAAAGGCTGTTGGTGATGGTGGCACTAAATTGTCTGTGGACCAAAAAGAAATTATGATGGCTTTTGACTTAGTGGTTATATTATATTTTTAAATTTACTGCAGCTTAGTATTGGTATTACTAAAAACAATACATTACCGCTCTAAAAATTCTTGATGAGTTTAAAGATTATTTTATATCTCCAAGTAAGAGTGTAGAATTAAAATAAATTATTACAACCAAATTATTTATTATTTCTATCTTCCACTACAGCCTGTTGAATATATTCAAAAATTGTGGTTTCCAATTTAGTTTTAATATTCGGACATTTTATTTCTTTTATTTCTTTAATTTTTACACCACGGTATATTTAAAAAAATAATCAGTAGCATCTGGCTTGGGGCCCCTAGGTACCGCAGTTCTATTTTTATAGGTGATAAAATTTCGACCAATTATGTGCCGAATCACATACAATTTCTGATAAAACGCAGCCATATTAATACTTTTTGCCTCAGTTTTCGTTGCAACAATCAAACAAAACAACACCGCCTAAACTGAACCTAACCTCGCTTCTCCCAGTCGCGCTAGTCATGTCAGATTAATTTCGACTCGAAATTAAATTTCAACCACTTTCTTGAAGTTGAAATTAATTTCGATAAATCGAAATTTAGTGACGTCCTTTGGTTAGTTCAGCTGAAATCCACTAGGCTCGCAAAGTCGCATTTCGACGTCGCCATATTGATTTCAACATGTTTTCAGTCGAAATCTCAATTAGAATCAGGGCCCTGGACGAGAAAACCTACTGACCAATAAAACGGTTCAACTGGCTGCCTACGCCGATGATATTAATATTATGAGTAGAACATCAACAGGAGCACAGGAAGCATACGCAGAGTTAAAAACACAAACGAAAAGGCTAGGTCTGGAAATTAACACAGAAAAAACAAAAATAATGGTACAGACGAGAAGAAATATAATCCCACAAAACATTATACATGAAGATGACATTGAAACGGTTGGAAAGTTTACATACCTGGGAGTAGAAATATATGCCGATGGAGCAGAGGATGGAGAAATACGAAAAAGGATAACGCAGGCAAACAAAGCTTATTTTGCCCTCTCCCATATATTTCGGTCTAAAAGTGTCCACCGAAATACAAAGATGAGAATATATAAAACTTTAATTCGGCCAATAGCATGTTATGGCAGCGAAGCATGGGTCCTGAAAGAAACATCCAAAAACAAACTCGACACATTCGAAAGAAAAGTACTGAGGAGAATACTAGGACCTGTGAGGGAAAACGGAATCTTCAGAATTCGATATAACAACGAGCTCTATCAACTGTATAAGGAAACACCCCTGTCAAACTTCATTAGAATACAAAGATTGCAATGGGCCGGACATGTGATACGAATGGGAGAGGATAGGCTACCAAAACGAGCACTGAACGCCATAATGCAGGGAAAGAGACCAGTTGGAAAGCCAAGAAAGCGCTGGGAAGACACAGTAAGCAGCGACGCACAAGCACTTTAGGAGTCCGTGTATGGAGAAGAGCAGCCACAGACAGAAAAGGGTGGAGGCAAAAAATAAAGGAGGCCAAGGCTCATTTTGGGCTGTAGTACCGTAGAAGAAGAAGAAGAATTAACAATAAAAACATACTACTAGAAACTATCAATTTACGTTTTACTACATACTGTAACGAGAGTATTTTGCCTACCACAGGGGCCATTAATACAAGGGGGTAGAAAATTGGCGGAAGAAACTAAAGGGGTTGAGATAAGGCAAGCAAAATAATCGCTACTTGTGCGAACGGACACTCAGGGTTTCGTAGGAGAGCTGGGGTCGTGGATAAGTAAAAGATAAGGGCATTGGAACGGGGGAACTACAAAAAAATGAAATAAAGGGCTCTTGGGATAAACAAAATAAAAAATAAACAAGAAACACCTCAAGGAATTTAATTATAGGGCGCCACTTGAGGTGCCTAATTATGCCTATTACAACCACTGGTTGTAACTAGGGAAATAATTAGAAAATAAAATCAAAACATAAAATACATATCTTTTTCAAATAAACTCAAAAAGGGTTACTCAAAAAAAATAAACAAAAAGTTAAGACAACAAAATTTTACCTTTAATTATGTGTACCACAAACAGTTACAAAACAAATGATAATTACAAAAAACAAAATTGAAATCATATAGATCTTTCAATGCAGTTTAGATTAAGGTCAACTTAAAAAAAACAAAACAAATTCAAAACTTATGGTTAGTTATGTGTATAAGAATAATTATTATGACAGCCAAATCCTAATTATTATAATTTTACTTATTACAAATTTTTCAACTTGTCATGAAAGCAATTATTAATGATAAATGTCTATTTTTCACTTTAAAAAAAATTTAACAAAAAAAGTACCTGACTTCACTAAATATTAGTTTTGGGGCTGGAACTGGATTTCTAAACGCTGCAAATAACACAAATGCGTCTCCAAGCTTCAGAATGGTCTGGAATGACCAGGGACAAACAAATAGACGAAGGAAGTTGAAGTTCGGCTGGATCATCGGGCTTCGGGTCAAAAAAAAATTGCAAACTTCTAAGCTTGGATTTTCAAAACTTCATTGAAAATACGATGGCCTCTTATATCGTTGTAACACCTTACAAATCTTCCATTTAGGACATATTACAACACATATAACTTTCTAGAAACAGGATCTGTCGGCTTTCTGAAGATTACAAGCCGAGCTCTTAACTGCCACCACACTACACATTTTCCCATGACAAAAGACAAAAAAACAAACGAAAAAACATTACGAATTTGAAGAAAAATTCGGACTCCAATAAAACTACAAACGCTCTTGACAGCGGTTTCACCGAGAGTGACGAAATTAAAAATTTGTTCGCTTAACTTGAAAATCAACGAACTGCTGAAATAGCAAAACCAACGAACGACGTAGATATCCTTTGAGACGCATAAAATTGAAAAGAAATCGCCGTAGTAAAATAAACAACAATTAAATGGATTTATTACTCTACGACATTAGAATGATTGAAAACGCTTTTCGAAAGATACGAACTAAAAAACAGAAAACATTCTTCGTTTTATTAAGATGATTTCATATACGAGGCGACTTTAAATATACTTCAAAGAATCAATCAAATTTAAAATGCTACAATACCCCCACGTAAGAGCGAAAACTGGACTAACAGGAAAAGTTTTCGTTTAGGGCGAACAACAATCAGGTTGGAACAACAGTAGCATTTTCTAACTACTGCAACAACACATAATGACTTCAATAACTCAAACAGAACAAAAAACAACAAACAAAAATCATAACCAAAACTACACATCATAACTGTTTATGGTTCTAACATAATAACATACAAAATAAAACTGGATGCTCGATTTGATGAATCGGCACCAGGTACAGTTCGTTGGCTCTTAAGCACAACGACACAATGGCAGATTTGTACAAAATGGCTCTAGCCTAACCAAAACGTGGAACAGACCAGTGTTGAAGTTTCTGGGAGCGAAATGAAAGGTGCTTCCAGCCCAACAAAGGCGGGTGGCCAATAACATAGCTTAGACAAGCTTCGCTATGGTTATCCACTAGATAGATAACCAAAACAATAACAAACAATAACAACACAGTTGACTGCGACAGTCAACCAATGAATTTCCAACCACTGATTAAAAATCAAACTACATAAACAGAAGAAAACAGGATGGCCAATAGTTCCATAGAAATATCCTCCGGGATCGACACCGCGAAAAATTTCCAAGTCAGGAAACTCCCAAAAGGACAAAAGAAGAAAATAAATCCAAAATGCTAATACAAACTCTTGGAAAAGAGGGGCACATGGCATACAAGCCATAAATGATACACTCATCAGTTCAGTTTCAAACTAAAAACTTCCAAAAGAAACAAAAAAATCGTAACAGTCTTCCATAGAAAACAAAATGGTTACGACAACACTTCAAAAGAAACAAAACTCATCACAAATCTTCAAGGGGACAAAAGAATCACTATAATCTTCCAAAAGAACAAAAAAATCATTACAGTCCGTCATCAACAATAAAACTTCCAACTGGGTACACAAATCTCAAAAGCAGGGCAAGAAGGGTAAAGAAGAAGAAGAGTATATATATACACAAGGCAAAAACTAATGACTTATCTTCCTTAAAAGCTCAACAGGTCACCTGGCGGACGAATCCAAAACTCATCGACCTAGCCGTTCCTCTTATGACAACTAATAAGGTCAAAGACACCGTTTGGGAAGGGAATAAAGGGGCAACATCAAGAAATAAACTTCATCACTTCACGGATAATAATCGAATACAAATCATCTTCATACAAATCAGAAAGAAAACGTTCACTATTCTTCAACAAAACTCAAACAGGATCACAACAATATAAGTCTGGCGAATTCTAAGTGGGTCATTCAATGGTAGTACTAAAAATACTTCAGATCTTTCACGAACATGGTCTCACAATCGACATAAACAATATTTTCACAATAATCAGCGGCCAGGTACTTTCACCTCTGCAAACAAAACGTCACAATGGACAATGCAAGTATTTGTACCTCCGCTTCTGCCAAATCATAAACACTCATCACAAACTCTACAACAAGAAGGAATGCTATTGAGACTCTATCGCCGCCAATAGTCTTACTTCAACACTTAGAAAGGCTTATCCTTTCTAATAATTCACGGAAAGGGGATGCTGCTACGCAGTCTTACACAACAACAGAAATATCCAAGGAAACACAAATCCAGGTCACATGCCTGTACGTCCTACATGATACTTCAAAAACACAATACTCAAATCACAAACTAACACATTTTAGACCATCAACATAACTCCACTACAACATCTGACCACACAAAGACACGGAAAGACACAAAACTAACAGACAGAAAAAACATCACAATACTTTCGCTATGTATTCTCAACAAATCGGCCTTAGCCAGGAATACACGAAGTCGTATCATCACTTCTTCTTACTGTACACAAAAAAACTAGGAGAAACACAAGACTAAACAGGCAGAAGGAAAATAACAATACTCCGCTTTGTCCCTAACAAAACGGCCTTAGCCAAAGACAAACGAAATTGTATCATCATTTTCTCCTACTTATAAAACAAAAGACAACACGAAAACACACGGACTGATCATGGACTGTAAAATCAGAAACAAATTCTTTTTCGGGGCTTAAAAAAATTTCACACATTGCCTGGACTATTAAAATTTAAAAATACGAAAAAATTGACCTATATTTTTCGTACAACAGCTGATTTCTGAAACGCAATAATTGTTCAGACTCAATAAGACGAAATAGATAACTTATAAACACTTAAAGAAAGGACAGCGTCTACATACGAAATAAATTATTTCGTTAACGTAAACAAAATTCTTTCTCAGACATGGGATGGTACTTAAGACGAACAAGAATAAACAAACTTGATATCGTTCACATTTTAAATACCGGCAAATAATGACATCATTCCAAATACGTATTTTTTAATTCACAAGGAAATAGACGAAAATTATTTCTCATAATTTTACGAAAACTGGACATAGAAAATGGAAATCGTAGCAGTTAACTTGGGACAGGAATAGACTTGATTTAACGAAAAACTGGATAAAGCAAATCACAATATAACTGAAAATACCGTTTGAAGCAAATTCAGACGAACTTCACATACAGGGCGGGACAAAAATACTAAAACAATGTTTGGGTGAAAGCAAATACACAATGTATACAAAACAACATACTCGATAAACTTCACAAACAGGGTGATACAAAAATACTAATAATATTGACAACTTGACTTTTGAGTGAGCTACACAAAATACCACAACATAAAAACCTTGCTCTTGTTCTGAAAACTAAATGAGACTGCTCCTAGACAAAACTAAACAGCACCTCCGATCACGAGTATAACACTTGTCATCATTCAGATACAAGACAGGAAACACAAAAGGGGACTCAGGGGAACACAATCTCCTATTAACCCGTGGCATTACATACGCCGTCAAATCTGGTTAATTAGGGAACAACAGGGGAACACAGGGGACTACTCTTCACATTCACAATCTCCTACTACCCGTGGCATAACACAAACGCCGTCAAAGAGGGCCTAGAGGAAACAATGAAATGGCTTAGGACAAAAGACAAAACACAACTCTACTCATCAGCTCAAAGAAAAGTCACTCAAACAATAAACACATTTACTCAAAATGACCGGACAAAACAAAATTACAAAAACCGCTTTTTCTGTAAGAAATGTCAAATCAATCAAAAATAAATGGCACAATAACGGTACACTTAATTTGTTACTGTAAATAACTTAAAATTCTTCTCAATATCAAAACATTATTTAAAATTCAATTTAAATATTCAAACTCAAAATATTTGCTTTCATTTACCAATACACATAAAATACATATAGAAAAATTTCTACAGTACACGAAATAAAAGAAACAACATTACATATGTCAATATACAACAAATACATCTGTTGATATACAATAATACATATGTTAATACAGGAACAATACATAGAGAAAACAACAATACATATGTTGATACAAATACATATATCAATACAAATACATAAACAAAATGTTTGTGGGACAGCGGGGCACTACCTGGAAGACAGGGTTTCATAAAAATGGCAGAAAATTATGGCAGAAAAATTGAAAAAGATATATGGCTTCGGGAAAAGGGACAACAATCTAAAAAACGCCCCACGATGGTCGCGCCATTTTTGTAACGAGAGTATTTTGCCTACCACAGGGGCCATTAATACAAGGGGGTAGAAAATTGGCGGAAGAAACTAAAGGGGTTGAGATAAGGCAAGCAAAATAATCGCTACTTGTGCGAACGGACACTCAGGGTTTCGTAGGAGAGCTGGGGTCGTGGATAAGTAAAAGATAAGGGCATTGGAACGGGGGAACTACAAAAAAATGAAATAAAGGGCTCTTGGGATAAACAAAATAAAAAATAAACAAGAAACACCTCAAGGAATTTAATTATAGGGCGCCACTTGAGGTGCCTAATTATGCCTATTACAACCACTGGTTGTAACTAGGGAAATAATTAGAAAATAAAATCAAAACATAAAAAACATATATTTTTCAAATAAACTCAAAAAGGGTTACTCAAAAAAAATAAACAAAAAGTTAAGACAACAAAATTTTACCTTTAATTATGTGTACCACAAACAGTTACAAAACAAATGATAATTACAAAAAACAAAATTGAAATCATATAGATCTTTCAATGCAGTTTAGATTAAGGTCAACTTAAAAAAAACAAAACAAATTCAAAACTTATGGTTAGTTATGTGTATAAGAATAATTATTATGAGAGCCAAATCCTAATTATTATAATTTTACTTATTACAAATTTTTCAACTTGTCATGAAAGCAATTATTAATGATAAATGTCTATTTTTCACTTTAAAAAAAATTTAACAAAAAAAGTACCTGACTTCACTAAATATTAGTTTTGGGGCTGGAACTGGATTTCTAAACGCTGCAAATAACACAAATGCGTCTCCAAGCTTCAGAATGGTCTGGAATGACCAGGGACAAACAAATAGACGAAGGAAGTTGAAGTTCGGCTGGATCATCGGGCTTCGGGTCAAAAAAAAATTGCAAACTTCTAAGCTTGGATTTTCAAAACTTCATTGAAAATACGATGGCCTCTTATATCGTTGTAACACCTTACAAATCTTCCATTTAGGACATATTACAACACATATAACTTTCTAGAAACAGGATCTGTCGGCTTTCTGAAGATTACAAGCCGAGCTCTTAACTGCCACCACACTACACATTTTCCCATGACAAAAGACAAAAAAACAAACGAAAAAACATTACGAATTTGAAGAAAAATTCGGACTCCAATAAAACTACAAACGCTCTTGACAGCGGTTTCACCGAGAGTGACGAAATTAAAAATTTGTTCGCTTAACTTGAAAATCAACGAACTGCTGAAATAGCAAAACCAACGAACGACGTAGATATCCTTTGAGACGCATAAAATTGAAAAGAAATCGCCGTAGTAAAATAAACAACAATTAAATGGATTTATTACTCTACGACATTAGAATGATTGAAAACGCTTTTCGAAAGATACGAACTAAAAAACAGAAAACATTCTTCGTTTTATTAAGACGATTTCATATACGAGGCGACTTTAAATATACTTCAAAGAATCAATCAAATTTAAAATGCTACAATACCCCCACGTAAGAGCGAAAACTGGACTAACAGGAAAAGTTTTCGTTTAGGGCGAACAACAATCAGGTTGGAACAACAGTAGCATTTTCTAACTACTGCAACAACACATAATGACTTCAATAACTCAAACAGAACAAAAAACAACAAACAAAAATCATAACCAAAACTACACATCATAACTGTTTATGGTTCTAACATAATAACATACAAAATAAAACTGGATGCTCGATTTGATGAATCGGCACCAGGTACAGTTCGTTGGCTCTTAAGCACAACGACACAATGGCAGATTTGTACAAAATGGCTCTAGCCTAACCAAAACGTGGAACAGACCAGTGTTGAAGTTTCTGGGAGCGAAATGAAAGGTGCTTCCAGCCCAACAAAGGCGGGTGGCCAATAACATAGCTTAGACAAGCTTCGCTATGGTTATCCACTAGATAGATAACCAAAACAATAACAAACAATAACAACACAGTTGACTGCGACAGTCAACCAATGAATTTCCAACCACTGATTAAAAATCAAACTACATAAACAGAAGAAAACAGGATGGCCAATAGTTCCATAGAAATATCCTCCGGGATCGACACCGCGAAAAATTTCCAAGTCAGGAAACTCCCAAAAGGACAAAAGAAGAAAATAAATCCAAAATGCTAATACAAACTCTTGGAAAAGAGGGGCACATGGCATACAAGCCATAAATGATACACTCATCAGTTCAGTTTCAAACTAAAAACTTCCAAAAGAAACAAAAAAATCGTAACAGTCTTCCATAGAAAACAAAATGGTTACGACAACACTTCAAAAGAAACAAAACTCATCACAAATCTTCAAGGGGACAAAAGAATCACTATAATCTTCCAAAAGAACAAAAAAATCATTACAGTCCGTCATCAACAATAAAACTTCCAACTGGGTACACAAATCTCAAAAGCAGGGCAAGAAGGGTAAAGAAGAAGAAGAGTATATATATACACAAGGCAAAAACTAATGACTTATCTTCCTTAAAAGCTCAACAGGTCACCTGGCGGACGAATCCAAAACTCATCGACCTAGCCGTTCCTCTTATGACAACTAATAAGGTCAAAGACACCGTTTGGGAAGGGAATAAAGGGGCAACATCAAGAAATAAACTTCATCACTTCACGGATAATAATCGAATACAAATCATCTTCATACAAATCAGAAAGAAAACGTTCACTATTCTTCAACAAAACTCAAACAGGATCACAACAATATAAGTCTGGCGAATTCTAAGTGGGTCATTCAATGGTAGTACTAAAAATACTTCAGATCTTTCACGAACATGGTCTCACAATCGACATAAACAATATTTTCACAATAATCAGCGGCCAGGTACTTTCACCTCTGCAAACAAAACGTCACAATGGACAATGCAAGTATTTGTACCTCCGCTTCTGCCAAATCATAAACACTCATCACAAACTCTACAACAAGAAGGAATGCTATTGAGACTCTATCGCCGCCAATAGTCTTACTTCAACACTTAGAAAGGCTTATCCTTTCTAATAATTCACGGAAAGGGGATGCTGCTACGCAGTCTTACACAACAACAGAAATATCCAAGGAAACACAAATCCAGGTCACATGCCTGTACGTCCTACATGATACTTCAAAAACACAATACTCAAATCACAAACTAACACATTTTAGACCATCAACATAACTCCACTACAACATCTGACCACACAAAGACACGGAAAGACACAAAACTAACAGACAGAAAAAACATCACAATACTTTCGCTATGTATTCTCAACAAATCGGCCTTAGCCAGGAATACACGAAGTCGTATCATCACTTCTTCTTACTGTACACAAAAAAACTAGGAGAAACACAAGACTAAACAGGCAGAAGGAAAATAACAATACTCCGCTTTGTCCCTAACAAAACGGCCTTAGCCAAAGACAAACGAAATTGTATCATCATTTTCTCCTACTTATAAAACAAAAGACAACACGAAAACACACGGACTGATCATGGACTGTAAAATCAGAAACAAATTCTTTTTCGGGGCTTAAAAAAATTTCACACATTGCCTGGACTATTAAAATTTAAAAATACGAAAAAATTGACCTATATTTTTCGTACAACAGCTGATTTCTGAAACGCAATAATTGTTCAGACTCAATAAGACGAAATAGATAACTTATAAACACTTAAAGAAAGGACAGCGTCTACATACGAAATAAATTATTTCGTTAACGTAAACAAAATTCTTTTCTCAGACATGGGATGGTACTTAAGACGAACAAGAATAAACAAACTTGATATCGTTCACATTTTAAATACCGGCAAATAATGACATCATTCCAAATACGTATTTTTTAATTCACAAGGAAATAGACGAAAATTATTTCTCATAATTTTACGAAAACTGGACATAGAAAATGGAAATCGTAGCAGTTAACTTGGGACAGGAATAGACTTGATTTAACGAAAAACTGGATAAAGCAAATCACAATATAACTGAAAATACCGTTTGAAGCAAATTCAGACGAACTTCACATACAGGGCGGGACAAAAATACTAAAACAATGTTTGGGTGAAAGCAAATACACAATGTATACAAAACAACATACTCGATAAACTTCACAAACAGGGTGATACAAAAATACTAATAATATTGACAACTTGACTTTTGAGTGAGCTACACAAAATACCACAACATAAAAACCTTGCTCTTGTTCTGAAAACTAAATGAGACTGCTCCTAGACAAAACTAAACAGCACCTCCGATCACGAGTATAACACTTGTCATCATTCAGATACAAGACAGGAAACACAAAAGGGGACTCAGGGGAACACAATCTCCTATTAACCCGTGGCATTACATACGCCGTCAAATCTGGTTAATTAGGGAACAACAGGGGAACACAGGGGACTACTCTTCACATTCACAATCTCCTACTACCCGTGGCATAACACAAACGCCGTCAAAGAGGGCCTAGAGGAAACAATGAAATGGCTTAGGACAAAAGACAAAACACAACTCTACTCATCAGCTCAAAGAAAAGTCACTCAAACAATAAACACATTTACTCAAAATGACCGGACAAAACAAAATTACAAAAACCGCTTTTTCTGTAAGAAATGTCAAATCAATCAAAAATAAATGGCACAATAACGGTACACTTAATTTGTTACTGTAAATAACTTAAAATTCTTCTCAATATCAAAACATTATTTAAAATTCAATTTAAATATTCAAACTCAAAATATTTGCTTTCATTTACCAATACACATAAAATACATATAGAAAAATTTCTACAGTACACGAAATAAAAGAAACAACATTACATATGTCAATATACAACAAATACATCTGTTGATATACAATAATACATATGTTAATACAGGAACAATACATAGAGAAAACAACAATACATATGTTGATACAAATACATATATCAATACAAATACATAAACAAAATGTTTGTGGGACAGCGGGGCACTACCTGGAAGACAGGGTTTCATAAAAATGGCAGAAAATTATGGCAGAAAAATTGAAAAAGATATATGGCTTCGGGAAAAGGGACAAAAATCTAAAAAACGCCCCACGATGGTCGCGCCATTTTTGTAACGAGAGTATTTTGCCTACCACAGGGGCCATTAATACAAGGGGGTAGAAAATTGGCGGAAGAAACTAAAGGGGTTGAGATAAGGCAAGCAAAATAATCGCTACTTGTGCGAACGGACACTCAGGGTTTCGTAGGAGAGCTGGGGTCGTGGATAAGTAAAAGATAAGGGCATTGGAACGGGGGAACTACAAAAAAATGAAATAAAGGGCTCTTGGGATAAACAAAATAAAAAATAAACAAGAAACACCTCAAGGAATTTAATTATAGGGCGCCACTTGAGGTGCCTAATTATGCCTATTACAACCACTGGTTGTAACTAGGGAAATAATTAGAAAATAAAATCAAAACATAAAAAACATATATTTTTCAAATAAACTCAAAAAGGGTTACTCAAAAAAAATAAACAAAAAGTTAAGACAACAAAATTTTACCTTTAATTATGTGTACCACAAACAGTTACAAAACAAATGATAATTACAAAAAACAAAATTGAAATCATATAGATCTTTCAATGCAGTTTAGATTAAGGTCAACTTAAAAAAAACAAAACAAATTCAAAACTTATGGTTAGTTATGTGTATAAGAATAATTATTATGAGAGCCAAATCCTAATTATTATAATTTTACTTATTACAAATTTTTCAACTTGTCATGAAAGCAATTATTAATGATAAATGTCTATTTTTCACTTTAAAAAAAATTTAACAAAAAAAGTACCTGACTTCACTAAATATTAGTTTTGGGGCTGGAACTGGATTTCTAAACGCTGCAAATAACACAAATGCGTCTCCAAGCTTCAGAATGGTCTGGAATGACCAGGGACAAACAAATAGACGAAGGAAGTTGAAGTTCGGCTGGATCATCGGGCTTCGGGTCAAAAAAAAATTGCAAACTTCTAAGCTTGGATTTTCAAAACTTCATTGAAAATACGATGGCCTCTTATATCGTTGTAACACCTTACAAATCTTCCATTTAGGACATATTACAACACATATAACTTTCTAGAAACAGGATCTGTCGGCTTTCTGAAGATTACAAGCCGAGCTCTTAACTGCCACCACACTACACATTTTCCCATGACAAAAGACAAAAAAACAAACGAAAAAACATTACGAATTTGAAGAAAAATTCGGACTCCAATAAAACTACAAACGCTCTTGACAGCGGTTTCACCGAGAGTGACGAAATTAAAAATTTGTTCGCTTAACTTGAAAATCAACGAACTGCTGAAATAGCAAAACCAACGAACGACGTAGATATCCTTTGAGACGCATAAAATTGAAAAGAAATCGCCGTAGTAAAATAAACAACAATTAAATGGATTTATTACTCTACGACATTAGAATGATTGAAAACGCTTTTCGAAAGATACGAACTAAAAAACAGAAAACATTCTTCGTTTTATTAAGACGATTTCATATACGAGGCGACTTTAAATATACTTCAAAGAATCAATCAAATTTAAAATGCTACAATACCCCCACGTAAGAGCGAAAACTGGACTAACAGGAAAAGTTTTCGTTTAGGGCGAACAACAATCAGGTTGGAACAACAGTAGCATTTTCTAACTACTGCAACAACACATAATGACTTCAATAACTCAAACAGAACAAAAAACAACAAACAAAAATCATAACCAAAACTACACATCATAACTGTTTATGGTTCTAACATAATAACATACAAAATAAAACTGGATGCTCGATTTGATGAATCGGCACCAGGTACAGTTCGTTGGCTCTTAAGCACAACGACACAATGGCAGATTTGTACAAAATGGCTCTAGCCTAACCAAAACGTGGAACAGACCAGTGTTGAAGTTTCTGGGAGCGAAATGAAAGGTGCTTCCAGCCCAACAAAGGCGGGTGGCCAATAACATAGCTTAGACAAGCTTCGCTATGGTTATCCACTAGATAGATAACCAAAACAATAACAAACAATAACAACATAGTTGACTGCGACAGTCAACCAATGAATTTCCAACCACTGATTAAAAATCAAACTACATAAACAGAAGAAAACAGGATGGCCAATAGTTCCATAGAAATATCCTCCGGGATCGACACCGCGAAAAATTTCCAAGTCAGGAAACTCCCAAAAGGACAAAAGAAGAAAATAAATCCAAAATGCTAATACAAACTCTTGGAAAAGAGGGGCACATGGCATACAAGCCATAAATGATACACTCATCAGTTCAGTTTCAAACTAAAAACTTCCAAAAGAAACAAAAAAATCGTAACAGTCTTCCATAGAAAACAAAATGGTTACGACAACACTTCAAAAGAAACAAAACTCATCACAAATCTTCAAGGGGACAAAAGAATCACTATAATCTTCCAAAAGAACAAAAAAATCATTACAGTCCGTCATCAACAATAAAACTTCCAACTGGGTACACAAATCTCAAAAGCAGGGCAAGAAGGGTAAAGAAGAAGAAGAGTATATATATACACAAGGCAAAAACTAATGACTTATCTTCCTTAAAAGCTCAACAGGTCACCTGGCGGACGAATCCAAAACTCATCGACCTAGCCGTTCCTCTTATGACAACTAATAAGGTCAAAGACACCGTTTGGGAAGGGAATAAAGGGGCAACATCAAGAAATAAACTTCATCACTTCACGGATAATAATCGAATACAAATCATCTTCATACAAATCAGAAAGAAAACGTTCACTATTCTTCAACAAAACTCAAACAGGATCACAACAATATAAGTCTGGCGAATTCTAAGTGGGTCATTCAATGGTAGTACTAAAAATACTTCAGATCTTTCACGAACATGGTCTCACAATCGACATAAACAATATTTTCACAATAATCAGCGGCCAGGTACTTTCACCTCTGCAAACAAAACGTCACAATGGACAATGCAAGTATTTGTACCTCCGCTTCTGCCAAATCATAAACACTCATCACAAACTCTACAACAAGAAGGAATGCTATTGAGACTCTATCGCCGCCAATAGTCTTACTTCAACACTTAGAAAGGCTTATCCTTTCTAATAATTCACGGAAAGGGGATGCTGCTACGCAGTCTTACACAACAACAGAAATATCCAAGGAAACACAAATCCAGGTCACATGCCTGTACGTCCTACATGATACTTCAAAAACACAATACTCAAATCACAAACTAACACATTTTAGACCATCAACATAACTCCACTACAACATCTGACCACACAAAGACACGGAAAGACACAAAACTAACAGACAGAAAAAACATCACAATACTTTCGCTATGTATTCTCAACAAATCGGCCTTAGCCAGGAATACACGAAGTCGTATCATCACTTCTTCTTACTGTACACAAAAAAACTAGGAGAAACACAAGACTAAACAGGCAGAAGGAAAATAACAATACTCCGCTTTGTCCCTAACAAAACGGCCTTAGCCAAAGACAAACGAAATTGTATCATCATTTTCTCCTACTTATAAAACAAAAGACAACACGAAAACACACGGACTGATCATGGACTGTAAAATCAGAAACAAATTCTTTTTCGGGGCTTAAAAAAATTTCACACATTGCCTGGACTATTAAAATTTAAAAATACGAAAAAATTGACCTATATTTTTCGTACAACAGCTGATTTCTGAAACGCAATAATTGTTCAGACTCAATAAGACGAAATAGATAACTTATAAACACTTAAAGAAAGGACAGCGTCTACATACGAAATAAATTATTTCGTTAACGTAAACAAAATTCTTTTCTCAGACATGGGATGGTACTTAAGACGAACAAGAATAAACAAACTTGATATCGTTCACATTTTAAATACCGGCAAATAATGACATCATTCCAAATACGTATTTTTTAATTCACAAGGAAATAGACGAAAATTATTTCTCATAATTTTACGAAAACTGGACATAGAAAATGGAAATCGTAGCAGTTAACTTGGGACAGGAATAGACTTGATTTAACGAAAAACTGGATAAAGCAAATCACAATATAACTGAAAATACCGTTTGAAGCAAATTCAGACGAACTTCACATACAGGGCGGGACAAAAATACTAAAACAATGTTTGGGTGAAAGCAAATACACAATGTATACAAAACAACATACTCGATAAACTTCACAAACAGGGTGATACAAAAATACTAATAATATTGACAACTTGACTTTTGAGTGAGCTACACAAAATACCACAACATAAAAACCTTGCTCTTGTTCTGAAAACTAAATGAGACTGCTCCTAGACAAAACTAAACAGCACCTCCGATCACGAGTATAACACTTGTCATCATTCAGATACAAGACAGGAAACACAAAAGGGGACTCAGGGGAACACAATCTCCTATTAACCCGTGGCATTACATACGCCGTCAAATCTGGTTAATTAGGGAACAACAGGGGAACACAGGGGACTACTCTTCACATTCACAATCTCCTACTACCCGTGGCATAACACAAACGCCGTCAAAGAGGGCCTAGAGGAAACAATGAAATGGCTTAGGACAAAAGACAAAACACAACTCTACTCATCAGCTCAAAGAAAAGTCACTCAAACAATAAACACATTTACTCAAAATGACCGGACAAAACAAAATTACAAAAACCGCTTTTTCTGTAAGAAATGTCAAATCAATCAAAAATAAATGGCACAATAACGGTACACTTAATTTGTTACTGTAAATAACTTAAAATTCTTCTCAATATCAAAACATTATTTAAAATTCAATTTAAATATTCAAACTCAAAATATTTGCTTTCATTTACCAATACACATAAAATACATATAGAAAAATTTCTACAGTACACGAAATAAAAGAAACAACATTACATATGTCAATATACAACAAATACATCTGTTGATATACAATAGTACATATGTTAATACAGGAACAATACATAGAGAAAACAACAATACATATGTTGATACAAATACATATATCAATACAAATACATAAACAAAATGTTTGTGGGACAGCGGGGCACTACCTGGAAGACAGGGTTTCATAAAAATGGCAGAAAATTATGGCAGAAAAATTGAAAAAGATATATGGCTTCGGGAAAAGGGACAACAATCTAAAAAACGCCCCACGATGGTCGCGCCATTTTTGTAACGAGAGTATTTTGCCTACCACAGGGGCCATTAATACAAGGGGGTAGAAAATTGGCGGAAGAAACTAAAGGGGTTGAGATAAGGCAAGCAAAATAATCGCTACTTGTGCGAACGGACACTCAGGGTTTCGTAGGAGAGCTGGGGTCGTGGATAAGTAAAAGATAAGGGCATTGGAACGGGGGAACTACAAAAAAATGAAATAAAGGGCTCTTGGGATAAACAAAATAAAAAATAAACAAGAAACACCTCAAGGAATTTAATTATAGGGCGCCACTTGAGGTGCCTAATTATGCCTATTACAACCACTGGTTGTAACTAGGGAAATAATTAGAAAATAAAATCAAAACATAAAAAACATATATTTTTCAAATAAACTCAAAAAGGGTTACTCAAAAAAAATAAACAAAAAGTTAAGACAACAAAATTTTACCTTTAATTATGTGTACCACAAACAGTTACAAAACAAATGATAATTACAAAAAACAAAATTGAAATCATATAGATCTTTCAATGCAGTTTAGATTAAGGTCAACTTAAAAAAAACAAAACAAATTCAAAACTTATGGTTAGTTATGTGTATAAGAATAATTATTATGACAGCCAAATCCTAATTATTATAATTTTACTTATTACAAATTTTTCAACTTGTCATGAAAGCAATTATTAATGATAAATGTCTATTTTTCACTTTAAAAAAAA